>BSBK01001825.1:617500-1307500 GCA_027943335.1 Chamaecyparis obtusa | reverse complement strand
TCTCCATCTTTTCTATGTGAATGAATGGGTGATAGATGTGCAGAAAGGGTCATAAAAAAATCATGAGGAGAGTTATAGTTTGCAAATTTTTTTTTAAATAACTATCAAGATTAGGTTGAGTAGATCACCCTAGTCGAGGACTAGGCCAAGTAGGGTTCTATACTCCTCCCACTTTAGCCTCATATTCAAAGTGTGGGTTAGTTACAATTTGTATTTTCTAGATCTTCCTCTTGAATCTATTTTTCAATTCCTAGTCACCTTGTACATGCACAAAACCACCTCTTCTTCCTATTTGGCCCTATATATTACATTTCTTGATCCTGTTTGTATTGTTAGAGTCTCCCAACTATTAAGGATAATTGTATCCACCTAGTGCTTGAGCCTTCTACAACCTATTAGATCATCTTCCTTCCAATGTAAGAGATGGAAATGGGCCTAAGATTCCTTGTTTATTCATTTGAGCTAGTGAAACATATTTCCCAACCTTGCACATACCATCTAGAGAGTTATCATATAGTTACACACCATCTTTTATGGACACATTTTCTAATACTCTGGATAATATTTCTTCCTATTCTTAAGACACAACTTATAGGGAGATGCAACTACTCCCAAATATATGTCATCAACAATGATAACAATCAATAGTTCACATGTTTTATTCATCTCCTTGGTAACAATATGTATATTTTTACACATCAATTTGGTATCAATGAAAACACATATTTCTAATAGATTCAACAATCCTTATTTGAGTTCAAAATGACTAATGAAAGATGCGGATTTGTTTCTTGATGTATGACCAAAAATGTAAAATTGAGAGTGCTTGACATGCACAAAAAACATCAAATTAGATTGTATACATGGCATATAGATCTAGAAAGAGGAGGAAGAGTGGAGCTTGTGTCCAAAATATGAACCCAAGATTGGAGGTCACTAATAGTTGTGGGTTTCCTTGACCTAGGAATGTAGAATGAAAATACAAACTATATTTCTTAAATTAGGACACTAGTTAGAACCTTCCCCAAAATTTTCATAAGGAAAGTGTCTATCACTAGTGAGAAGAAGTGTGACCGACCCTACCTTTTTGCATCTATAAAAGATCAATTTTTTGGTCTATATATCATCTTCCTATATAGATTTGTGCCTTTAGATCCTATCACCTATATCTATAAAGGAGATAAATTATTGGGTTGATAGGGGTTTTCCAAGGTCAAACACTAGTTTCGGAATTAACCTTTAAATGAATTCAAATGTAATGCTTGAATGAAATGTTACACCTTTATGAATTTCCTTTGTGTTGAAGTTCTCAAGAAATGGATGAGGTTTACTTACATAACTAACTTAATAATTGGTTGATCATGGATGCAATATTGAATGTTTGAGATTTGAACTTTACTTCTTCTTAAATGCCTTGATAATGCTTTATTACTTGATAAATTGAATGATGTGTGTAATTTATATGTTTGATGAGGATGATTGATTGATTAATGTCCCAAAAGAGGAGGTTACGCTTGATTTTATATCTCTCCATATGCAACATATTCAAATTTTTAAAGTAGGATGACATGAAGGAGGAATTCTCACCTTGCAATACCCACCTCTTTACTACCATTTATGTTTATGATGTGAACCCTTTCAAGACCACTTTTAATGAATATTAGATCTTTGGTTACATTTAATGATTTAGCTCCATGATACTTTAATCGTTTGATTTATATCATGTTAGTTAGATGACGATGTTTATTTACATATGATGATGTTACTTATGTTATGGTTTTTACTAACCCATACTTGCATGTGTATGGTTGACATGTATGTTTTATATTTTTGTTTGATGTGAGTGATGTAGAACTAAGGGATAGAGTCATAGTTACTTGCTTGTGAGATCTGCATGATTGGATGATTCCTACCATTGTTTGTTATATATACATGTATTATAGTCCCCACCCATAGTTTTCTTTTGAATTTTATTTTGCCAAACTCTTTTAGGCCACTTTTATGTGTGCATTGATTATTTCAACTTTATTATGTGGTTTTGGATGTATGACATTACATGGTGATTTTATATTGGATAGTTATGGGATATCATATGTTTACAGTTAGATGATGTTAGTTACTTTGATGATGATTATTTATATGTTTAAAATGTTGTTTATATTTATGATTTTACTTACCCCATACTTGCATGTGTATGGCTATCATGTATTTTTTATCTTTTTGTTTGACATGTATTGCATGTGATGGTATTTAATTTATGAAAAATTAATTAAATACATTTATTAATTAAAAAGACTTAATTAAAAGTCCAATGGTGGAACTTAAAGATTTAAATAATAATTAAATTAAAATTTGAGGTAAATTGGATAAAATAATAATGAAGTGATTTAGAATATATTCTTTAGTTAAAATTGATATACAATGAATTGCACATTTAATTTAAATAAATTTAATAAATAAATTAATTCTTATTAGTTAACTGAATTTATATAAACAAGAATTATAAAAAGTGCACTGAGTTATTAATTAGAAAATTTGATAAATCATGCAAGAGAGAGAATGATAAAAACAAAGTTTGTGGAGTTGAGTTGAGTTCCAGGTTTGCATGGTTGAGTTCGAATCTCAGATTCCTTTTTCTTTATGAGGAGGAATTTGGCCATTATTCCACACAGAGATTTGCAGGTTTTGGAGGAATGATTGAATTGAAGGATTTTTGTGAAAGCTTGGAATTTTCAATTTTTTTGTGGTCTTCTTCATGTTCCTTCAATTGGTGGTTTGAGGTAGGGTTTGAAAACCCTCATAGATTAAATTCTTGTATTTGAGAAAGATTGTTTTCTTCCCGCCTGTTAGATCCTGGTGATATACATATTTTGTTGATTTTCTTATCATGCTTGGAATTCTGGTATTAACCTTTTGACATTTTGTGCTTGGTATGTTAGGAATTTCCATAGTTAAATCTCGCATTTAATCAACTAGGTTTTGATTGAATCATATATACTATTATTTTATTTTATTTAAAAAAAAATTAATTATAAATAATGTTTCTCTTCACTAGAATTTTTCTGATTAAAAAAGAATTAAAGAAAAAAAAAGAAAAATATTTTTTTTTATATTGGAGGGAGGCAGGGTAATTCCCCCACCCTGCCCCAATAGCCATGATGCCGACAACAACCCCAAAAGGGAGGACCTTTTTTTTAATGTTTTAAATTTTTTATTTTTAAATTTTCTTTGAAATAAAAACATATATACATGTTTACTATATTAAATAAGAATAAAAAATAGATAAAAAATAAAAATAAATAAAATATAAATAATAAGTAATAAATAAATAAATACATAGATGTATAATAAAATAACATTAGTAAATGTTTGTTATATAAATATATATATCTGTGTGTGTGTGTATGTATGCATTAATATATGTGTGTGTACATATATATACACTTCTTGTTGAGTACTTTATAAGTATGATTATTTGATGTTTAAATAGGAAGTATAATTGATATTCCTTGTAATTGGTAATGTAGAAAAAAGAGTTAATTATTAATTAATATATTTTATTGATTAATAATTAAGGTAATTTTCCTTATTTTCTAAAGTGAGAAATTTTATGAAATTATATTGTTTGTAGTAATTATTAAATTTGGGATAAATTTATTTTATATAACATTATAAATTGATTTCCTTAGTGTTGGAATTTAATTTGAGAATGTAATTATAGTTCTGTTAGTGATTATTTTTAATAAATTAATTTGTGTAATGGTGTTTTACAAATCAGTTTATTATTATTAAATTCTTATGAATGTTTTTCCTTCTGCATTTGTGGGTTAGGAGGGAATCTTTTTATGTCATCCTTCAGGGATTGCACCAGAGGCAGGGTTAGGGTTGATGTGTTATTTTTGTTTGTCTTGGATACTTCTATGGCATTCAATTTTTGTATAACCCTACCTTATGGAAGTTTTGATTTTAACATGATGGAAGTTGTTTAGGTATGTTCAAGTGATACTTTGGAACCAAGTTTTGATGTTATGATTCATGATGACCTATGAGATATGTTTTGAGATTTATGAACTTAGAGTAGGTTATATAAGTGTTAAAGGGGAAGTGGCTTTCTTTGGAGGCACCTGAGCCCAAAAGTGGCTTGTTAAAGGGGAAGTGGCTTTCTTTGGAGGCACCTGAGCCCAAAAGTGGCTTACTTTGGAGGTACTGAAGCCCAGAAGTGGCTACTTGGGTATCCTTAGTAGGTTACTTAAATACATGATAATATAATACATTAAATGGGGTTTTTAAATGAATTAATAAGATAATGGATTCCTTTCCCATGCCTTGAGTACTAGTATAGGCTAAGGATAGGAGCAAGAGAAGATGCTTGCCCATATAGTAGTGGTGGTGAATTCTGATATGATTGGTTATCCTTGTCTACATGAGAGGATTTCAAGTTCCGCATACGATCACACTTGGGAGATAGAGTCCAGTTAGATCATTCCAAGGGGTTGACATATGTGATGACACTTTTGTGATTTCATCTTAGGTTTCCTACGTGTGTTGGTTGCCTCTAGATTAGTATGTGTACCTTTAAGAACATTGAGTTTTACCCTTGAGATAGGAACTTATAGGACCCTTTCTTAGTATTACTCGATAATTGGTTTTGGTAAATTGTTATCTGAGTGGGATCTAATGTTATCTCCTCTGCATGGTGGGAGTGGAACTATAGGTTTCTATGAGGTCAGAAGGTAGTGATACTTTTACCATTTGAGACTTTGATATTCCTGTACCAGTGATGGATGATCCTTGTTGTGGTTTCTTCTCATCCTATCTTCATTGGAGACTTATTCCTATTCTTTCTTTATTTGTACTTTGTAATCAATTTTATTTACATACCTCATGACTTGTGCAGTGGATGTGGACTATCATGTATACTTTATAGCTCAAATGTATTTGTTTATGTTTAAATGGTGTACTATGTAGAAGATTTATTTGACTATTATACTTAATAGATTAAATTGTATTTACATAATTATACATTAAGGAACCCTTGAGATTTTTAATTTGTAATTGAGATTGTGTATATGAGTATATATGGACTTTATGTTTTACTTCTTCTTGTTATTCAATATTATTTGTAAACTCTCAAGAAAAAAATTATTCTATAAAATTAGTAGCATGTTTTAGGTTAATATCTCCTAGTTCCCTAGAGGGGCATTACATGTATGTACAATATCATATTTTATGTAGTACTTTAGGTATAAGGCATCAAGTTCCTTGAATTGCAAAAATGAGCATGCCCTATCACAATATCTCAATGGTAAGAGAGGGGAGTTAACATCTAGGTCTAAATCCAAACCTAAACCATTTATTATCCCAAAATAGTGGACAAGTATCTTATTTCTACCTCTAAATTTGTCAAGGTGATGTGAATTCATGAACCCTCCTTTTTGCACTTGATTATCGTATTTTGATATAGTCGGTATCTTTAGGTTTGCATGTCTGTAGGTTTGATGAGATTTTGTGTTAAAATAGATAATCAATTTAATTAAAGTTAATTATGTGATTAATTAACTGAATATCATAAATATAGAATTAATAAATATAAGGGTATTACTTAATGAGAATGAATTTAATATTTATGTATAATAAAGGTATTTAATTAAAAAGGTTAACTATGGGAAATTGGGATTTAATTGAATATTAAATACAAATTGAGAATTAAAGACAAACTAATGTAATTGATATTTACAATGTTGAGTGCATATTTAAAATATGCTAAGAAATAATAAGTCTAATTAATTATGATAATGTAATTTAATTGTGCATTCAATTTATTAAATCAATTAGGAATTTTAAATTAAAGTCGAGTTAAAAGTTATTATTTGAAAAGTGCATCTAATTAGTATTATAATTAATTAATTATACAAAAGACAATTGATAAAAACAAAGTTAAGAGTTGAGTTCTGATTCATAATTGTGAGTTCCATGTTTGAGTTTAATTTGTTGCGTTTTCTATATTAGAGTCATTTTTGCTCATTTTTGGGGAGGATAGGTGTTTAGGGAGAGGTTTTGGCTCTGGATTGGAATTGAAGGAATTTATTGATAGATGGAATTTTGAATTGTTGATTGTCTTTTCTTCTCTTATCAGACCGCTCTTGGATTTAAGGTAGGGTTTTGAATCCTTTTAGAATTTTTAGTTGGAAAGCTTACCTACCTCATGCTAATTTCTATGTGTGATTATTGAGAGATTTAATCAAAGTTTGTGATTTTAATCATTAGGGTTTGTTTTAAAAACCTTGTAGAAAAAAAATGATAAAGTCATCTTCTTAAAATGGTTGTATTTTTCATGTTTGAGTTTGAGATATTTTTTAGGAAAAGGCATCCCATTGGTTTGATAAATTTTGAAGGAGAAGAAACTGGTCTTAGGGTTTTGAGAAACTTTACTTTAGGGTTGCTTGATCTAATTTTTTGGGTTGTTAATATAACTGATAGTAACGTTGAAGATTGATTATATGATGGTGATGATGATGAAGATTGACCAAGATTAGAAGAATACAAGAGAGTAGAAGGGTCAAATCAGTTATTGTCTTGTCATTGATGTCAAGCAATTGATTTTTGGTTTATATTATGTTTCCATATCATTCGATATATGATACAAGATGAATGAGTTAAAGAGAAGAATAAATGAGATGTTTTGAAGTTGAAGAACTTAATTGGGCAACTGATACAAATCAAACAATGATTAGAGTGAATGTTGATATAATTATTTTGTACCTAACATATGATTATGTTAACTCAGTAAAGCATGGTAATTAAGATTTGACAAGTCAGTAACTTAAGTTGTTTTGACTACCGAGTAGGATATGTCACTCAGTAAGGTAAAGCTAAACAGAAAGGTCACTTGGTAAAGAAAAAGGAACTCAAGGCACTAAGCAAGAAAGTTTAAGGCACCTAGCGAAGGTAACTAAAATTCAAATGAAGAACATCGAGAAAGGAACATATATTAAATAAGGATTAAATCTACATTTAATGACTAGCTATGATGAGCTAGATGATCATGATGATGAGGAGAGTTAGTTGCAAAGATCTACGGTTATGAAAATTCAACATGAAGATCTACAAAAATATCTAAATGACAAAAAGAGATGGAACAAGTTTCAAGAAAAGATCAAGTTCCTAGGTGAAAAGAAAGTGTATTAGCAAGATCCAGATTCAAGGTATAATGAATTGGATAGTTAAGATTGATTACAGGAAAATGTAATAGAGGAGATTAAGAGGAAAAATTTGTCTATATAAAGGATGAGCTTGTATGGACAAATGCTTGGACAAGTGATGAAAAGAAGAGTCACCGACTAAAGTAGTGAAGTAGGAATAGAGAGATTTTGAGTGTGTAAGAAGGATCTGATGAAGTATTGATGCTAGTGGATAATGAATAATTGAAGTGAAGATTGAAGAGCGCACAAAGGATTTGATTAAGAAAAGATAGTTTCAAATCTAGAGGTTAATTTAATTATTGTTTCTTACTAGGATTTGTAACAGAGAATTCTCTTAACAGAGTGGACCTAACAGTCTTATTGTAAAATCCTTGAAAAAGGTAACATTCTAGAAAGGGTGTTTGAAGCCCTCTAACAAGTTCACACCTAAGAGGATGAAGATCCTAATTGATTTTAGGTAAATCCCTTGACCAGGTCACACCTAATAGTGTATATTATAATCTTGAACCAAATTGGCTCTTAATCAGGTGTACTTCAGAAGGGTATTTTCTTAGTGGGTGACAATTCCCATAGTGGTTTTTCCCAAAGATGGATTTTGACATTAAATATTGGTGTTACATGTGATGCATGATCTGTGTGAATGATTTAATGATTGTTAAAGTTTATTTATTATTGTTGGTAAATAGTGAATTATGTTTAACCAAGCTGCTACTGATTTAATCAGAGAATGGTTTTTTTTGCGTATTTGGATTTAGGGATTACTGATTCACCCCCCCTCTCCATAATCCAAAAATTGGTTGTAGAGCCTCGTCCTCTAAATAGATAAGTTCAAAAGACTTAAGTAAAAGATTTGAAGATGTATAAGAGAGAAGTACCTAAGTTGAACAAAGAAAGTTTCTCAACATGGAAAAGGAGATTGAGATTGTATCTATTTGGGATCAGAGAATATGCAATGAATATTCTAAAAAATGACTACACTCCACTACCTCCCAGACTTATGAAATTTGATTAAATGAGAAAAAATAAGGAACACAACTTGGTTATAATAGAGATTGCTTCTTCTCTCTCCGATGTTGAATTCAATGATGAAAATGATTGTGATAATTCAAGAGAAATGTGGGACTTCCTTACACTTATCTATGGAGGAGATCAACATGTAAAAAATATAAGGGTGATAGTCACAAGGGAAAATATGATAAAATGAGAATGAAGGATGAAGAGAACATCACATAATATAGTGGCAGAATCAAGGAAGTAGTGAGTGCCATCAGAGGTACTATTGGAACATTAACTAATGAAGAAGTGGTAAGTAAGATCTTGAGAACTCTTTCTTCCAAGTATTCTATTGGAGTATCTACTATTCAGGAATTGAGATCCATAATGAACAATGTTGTTACTCTTGAAGCCCTAATTGGTAAGCTGATTACATTTGAGCTTAGAAATTATAATAATAGTCTACCTTAAAGTCATCTATGAGCATTGGACCGTCAAGAAGAGAAAGAGAAAATCATAGTAATTCATATGGAAATGAATATGTTAGTATCCTAACTGAAGAGAAAGAACAAGAGTAAATGGAAGCACTGTTGGCTAACAGACTACCTAGAGGTAAAGGAAAGTACATAGGCAAGTTACCATTTAAATGTTTCAATTACAATAAGATTGGACATATTACATCTAGGTTACTAACAATGACATAATGATAAGAATGATAAAAGGGAAAAATGACACTAAATATTTAGATATTTTAAGGACAAAGGTAAGAAGTCTTACTACCTAGCCGAGGAAGGTGTAACTGATGATGAATCTGATGATACTAGTGTAGGAGCACCCAAGGGTTGGTTGATCCAATCTATTTCTTATTTTTTTTGTAGCCATCTTTGGAATGTGTTTGATTTTCCTAAGGTCATGTTGACCACAGTGTGGGATCCAATAGGGATGAATGATCTAGATTGGTCCTACGTCTTAGGTCTTTGCAATCTTGAGGCTTATATGTCTAAGTCTCTTTCTTGGTTATTTGTTGTTTTATGATGTCATCATGATGTCATGGGATATAGGGTGTGTAAGGAGTTATATTTGAGTCTATCATAGAGTCTAGAACCCTATAGGACCTAACCAAGGTCTTTGGTGTGCAAAATTGAAAAAGATGTAAAATTGTTGTAAAAGTTGCATAGAAAATTTTGCAACTTTAAAAAGTTACTCAGACATAATTGTCCAAATACCCTAAATCATCCTAGGAGTGACCTAAAGACAAAATAAGACAACCCTCAAACTATTTAAGTCATTCTTGGACCAAATCTTGAGGTTGAACATTCTTGTGTATGAAGATATAGTTCTTAAAGTGTGAACAATGTGTGGAAATTTTGTATAGCTTTGTAATCAATGAATTAAAGAAGAATGTTTTGAGTTATGAAATGGATTTTGATTAATGGATTTTGTAACGTAGTGTTTTTACTTTTAGTTTGTGTCATTATATTAGGAATTTTTGTTCATTTTATTTTTATGTGTTATATCTTTTCATTCTCCATGTTCACTGGTTCAAAGCAGGAAGGTGTAAGAAATGAGGATTTAACTCACTATCCCACTATTCAATCTATACAACATCTTGGGGATAGTGAGTAGACTCCATTATATACCTTGGATAGGATCATGGGCCCTAGAAATTTTTGGAAGCATTTATACTGTCTTTCCCTAGGAGAGCCTATGGTGAGCCTGACTAGAAGAGACTGAGACAAAGTGGATATAACTTGCAGAGGTGTGCATAAGGCTATAAATTTGTGCTTGGAGGTCAAAGGAAAGGTACTTTCCAAGAAATTTTTGAGAGGTTAGGGTCCAACCAATCCATTTAGTTACCCTAAGCTTGTAAACAAACCATGCAATCAGAGAATGCCTCAAACCCTCCCAAAACACCTATTTTTGGTTAGGGGATTGTATGGCAGGGTGAAACCCTAAAACCTCAAAAATCCTTGAGAGGTTGGATATTAAAGTAAGAATACACAATTAAGTTGTAGGGTTCTTGGGGATAATTTAGGATAAAATCCCTATTTTCTCGAAATAGGAAGCCTAATTGGGGCTCTTCCTTGTAGCCCTATTTTGGAAAGGATCTATGAGATCGGTAAGAAAGGTGATGGAGGTAAGACCTCCAAGACATCTAAATGAACTAAAAAATACATGTTAAAGAACCTTCTCACCTCTACAAGATTCTATGTTACTTTGGAGGTGGTGAGCCCTTAGATGGCATTAAGGGTTAGTGTGTGCATGAAGGAAGAAGAGCACCAAGAAGTTATCTTGCTTTGGTAAGTGTTTCTTGATAGTTGGTTTGGTTAAGTGGACTAGAGTATCAAACCTTAAGAGGGATCCTATAGGTCAATTGGTGTTAGTAGAGAACACCTCAAGGTCACTAGTGAGACCTAGGAAATAGCTTGGGATTGGCTCTCCCAACCTTCCTATTAGATACTAAAGAAGGATATGAATTTGTTTATGTTGTAGTAAAGGAAGACTCAAATGAAGAAAATTATGAAGATGAAAAAGTAATTTTTTCTCATGTAAGTAAACTAGACCCATGGATTATTGATAGTGGATGTTCACATTATATGACTAGAGATATTGATAAGTTTGAGAACCTAGAAGAGTATGATGGAGGATTTGTTAGATTTGGCAATGATGCTCCCTATCCTGTAAAAGGTAAAGGATTCATTATTTTGAATGAAAATATGAGATGTAATGATGCATACTGGGTTAGAGGACTAAAATATAATCTATTGAGTGTTGCACAACTTAACAATACTGGCCACCAACTAGAATTTCAGAATGGAAAGGTGAAAATATATCGTGTTGATGGAGATCTAATTGGAACTAGTGGACAATCAAGAGGTAATCTATTTTATCTTGATACTAATGCAAATAGTTGCTTCTTTGTTAAAAATGAAGATGTATGGCTATGGCATAAGAGACTCTATCATGTGAATTTTTATAACTTGATCAAAGTAAGTAGAAGAGTGGAGTCAGAGGTCTACCAAGATTAAGAAAACCCAATAAAGCTATGTGTAAGCAATTTCAAATTGGTAAGATGACTAAGTCAAGTTTTTCAAGAAAATCCTACTCTACCAATGGTATTTTGGAATTAGTACACGCTAACCTTTTTGGTCCTATGAGAGTTCAAAGATATTATGGAGATCGATACTTTATTTTTTTTATTGATGATTATTTAATAATGATGTGTGTTATGTTTCTAAAGGAAAAATCTGATGCATTTCAAATGTTTAAGTGGTATAAAGAAGAAGTTGAAAAAGAAATAGGTAAACGGATGAATTGTTTAAGATCTAATAAAGGAGGGGAATTTATCTCTGATGAATTGATGAAGGGTGCTCCCCTTAATACCACAAACACATAACAAAAATGGAGAAACAACAACAATATGCAAGAACAAAAAATGGGCTTCTTATTATCTCCACAAATGTGGAATTACAAACTTTCCAAATTACAATATGCAAAGCCACATGGGCATTCCCTTACAATATTATGTAGGACAAAGCCTTGAATCAATACCCAGATCCACCACCTAGAACTACTCTGAACTCCCTAAGACAACACTACAACCTTCCTTATATAGGCAATTTTCCACCACCCGAGAAGGTTCCAAAATTTTAGCCAACAAGGCTAACCAAACTTAGAATTATTTTATTTTACAATTTATTACATCAAAGTTGGCTCAAAATAACTTTTGAAACCCAAACAAAAATTTTGAAGGAAAATCATTTTCCACCATTTCAGGTGACCCAACTTCCGAAGACCATAAGTCATCACTAGTTGACCCGATTGACTATTATAACCCCATTCCAAAAAGGCCATGAAGCGCTCTATAGGCTTAACTCATGCAAGCACTATTACCCAAATCTTTGACCTCATGTGGGGCCTCTAGAGAATTCAAAACTGAGTTCAAATTTTTTGTACCCTGTTGCCAATACCAAAAATCTTCAATATCTACAAAGCTAGACTTGATCTGTCAATGAAACTTTACTAGCAGGCTGATATGACCAAAATGAACCTCCAGGGAAGAAATCAGAACATTCTGAGATCAGATGACCAACTTACTAAAAATAGAAAGTTTCCACAAATAGTAGCTATGCACAAGATAGCCCTTATTGAATACAAAAATAGAAATATTTTTGGGTGATGCAAGATTGCTCTTACACCCAGGATGCTCCTGCATCAGACACCTGGGGTAATTTGAGAAGTGACCCTCTCATAACTCAGGTGTGTAGAGGAAAACCAAGATGGTTAACCTCCTCCTTCATTATCCATGATGAATCTTCAATAGGTCATCCTTTCCATTTGACCAAATATTCTTCATATACCCTGCTCCTTGTGCTTCTGCCAACATGACTATCCAGTATGTCTTCAATCTCCTTGATATCTAAATTGGTTGCTGGAATACTCCACTGTGATACTATAACCTCATCTCCAACACCTCCTTCATGATACTCTATTAGATCTAAAACATTAAATACTGGTGAAATATTCAGCTCAGTAGGCAACTCGACCTCATATGCATTTCCTGAATCATGCTTCTTCAGTATCTTACATGGCCCAAACTTCTTCATTTTCAGCTTGTTATATGTACCAACTAGAAATTGCTCCTTCTGAAAATGAACCATGACTTCATCTCCAAACTAAAATTCCTTATGCCTCCTTTTCTCATATGCCTTAGCCTTATACTACACATTCATCTTGGTAATATGCTTCCTCACCTCCTCATGGATGTTCTTCAAATGTTCTACAAAATCCTCAGCTTCAAGACTACTGATTTCTCCTTTATCTATCATCCTCAACTCATATGCATTTCTTGGACTACTTCCAAATGGGTATCCAAATATGGTATTATATTTTTAGGTTTTTTGGAAAATTTTTTCTATAATTGGCAAAAAGTCACTAGTAAAGGCTATAAGAAATAGGCCTAATTTGGTCTCTTGATGGTGAATCCTTAAACCCAGTAAGGATAAGTTTGAAGATCCTTCTAAAATGGATCAAATTGGAAAATTTATGAATTTTTTCATGAGGATGGACACCCCTACAATGAAGATTGAAGTTTGTGAGAAGATAGCACTTAGAGCTTTCTAAGTGAAGGTGAAGTCCATTGTACTAACTAATAGGTGTTAGTCTTTCAAGGTGAAGCACAAGGGTTTAGAACTCTTATAAAAGTGTTGGAATTGGTCTTAGTTAATCATCTAAGCCAAACAAGACCTAGAGGAGATTAGGTTCCTAGAAGAGACAAGCTAGGTCTCTTGGATGAAGTGCTAGCAAGCCTTGGAACACTCACATCATATTGGTATCATAGCTTGAATTGATCAGGCTTGTAGTGGATGTTGCATCCTACTGAATCAATGGGAGAAAATACACCAATTTGATTAGTAGAAGATAAATCCATGGTGAATAATGTTTAGTTAGCCAAGAAGGTTGAGGAACAAGAAGAAGATAATAAGTTGGTAAGGGAAAGTCTAGCTCAAATGGAGCAGCTCTTGGGTGAAGTCCAAGAAAAAGTTGATAAGGTCTAAGACAAAATTGACCAAAAGGAAGAAGTTGAAGCAAGGGAAAAGGAATTAGAGTTGGAGGAGGAAGCACCAACACCTGGCCCTGTTCTTCCTGAAGAGCCATTCTTAAAGGCACTAAAGGCATTGAGTGGAAAAGCTTTGGAAGGTGTGCCACTATTTAGTGGACAAATGGATCCAGATTCAGTTGTGGATTGGATAGATAACATTGAGAACCATTTTGAATGTGATGGTATCTCTGAGGCACAAAAATTTGTGGTGGCCAAGTCTAGACTAAGAGGTTCAGCTCTTACTTGGTGGAAGTTTGTGCAAAGTGAGAGAGAAAAGGATGGAAAAGGTCCCATAGTTACATGGAAGGGCATGGTAACCAAAGTGAAGTAGACCTACCTTCCTCATGATTATGAAGTTCAGCTTCATAAGAGGAGACACAATCTTAGACAAAAAGATCTAGATGTCCAAGCATACACCGAGAAGTTTCAAAAGCTATGTTTGAGATCAAAGGTAGTTGAAGATGAAAGCATTAAGCTTGTAAGGTACTTGAATGGCATCAAATGGTCTATTCAAGAAGAAATGAGTCTAGTGAACTTCAAAACTATCTGCCAATGTTATCAAATGGCCTTGAAGATAGAAGAGAAAAGAAAGAGAAAGAAAGACCAAACCTCCAAAGGTAGAGGTAAAGGAAAGGATAGTAGAGGACAAAGAGGTGGCTATGGTGGGAGAAGTTCTAAAGCAAGAACTCAAGGAGACATAAAATTCAGTGAGCAGCAAGAAGGAAGCTCAAGTAGAGGTGGTAGAGGAAGAAGTTCTAACTCTAACTCTAGAGGAAGAAATGGTGGACAAGGAGGAAGAGGCAACTACTTTGCCAATATGAAATGCTACCATTGCAATCAAATGGGGCACCATGCCTATATATGTCTAGAGAAAGGTAGTTCTTCACAAGGAGGTGATAAGAGAACTAAACTAGTTCAAGATGAGTCTAATGTTGTGGAGAAGCATGTTGAAGTACCATTGAATTCAGAGGAAGGAGAGAACCTCATGAGGAGGATAACTTTGATCAAGGAGCAGGTGAAGGAAGAGCCAAGCCAAAGGAGGTCTTTGTTTAGGATAAATTGCAAGATGATGGGGAAAGTATGTAGGGTCATCATTGACTCAGGCTGTACTAACAATATTGTGTCAGAGGAACCAATCAACAAGCTAAAGTTGACAAGGATACCCCACACCAATCCTTACAAGGTCACTTGGCTCAATAAAGGCCAACATGTGTTGGTGAATGAACAAGCATGGGTGGAGTTCTCCATTGGAAGGTACATAGACAAATTTTTGTGTGATGTGCTACCCATGGATGCATGCCATTTGCTCCTAGGTAGACCATGGCAATTTGACCTCCAAGCCATACATGATGGAGGAAAGAATTCTTATTCTTTCAAGAAGGACAATGTGGCCTTCAAAATACAGTCACTATTGGAGGATGCTGAGGTGAAGACAACAGGTCCAAATGTACTTATGGTGTGTGAAAAAGAGTTCTTAAAAACCATGGAAGAGAGTGAAGGTGTAGGCTTTGCATTGGTGTTGAGACCAAAGGAGTTAGATGAAGGCTAAGAAGATAGAGTTACCATAGGAGATTCAAAGCATGCTACAGACTTACAAAGGTATAGTGAGTGATGGACAACCATCATCCTTACCCCCTAAAAGAGCCATAAGTCATAGGATAGACCTTATCCCAAGAGCTACCCTTCCCAATAAAGTAGCCTATAAGATGACCCCTCAAAAAAATGAGGAAATTGCAAGAAAAATACAAGAACTCCTAAACCAAGGCCTAATTAGAAAGAGCATTAGTCCATGTGTCATTCCCACTGTACTTCCACCTAAGAAAGGAGGAACTTGGAGGATTTGTACTAATTCAAGGGCTATCAATAGGATAACCATAAGGTATAGGTTCCCTATCCCTAGGATTGAAGATCTAATGGATTGTCTAGGTGAAGCTAAGTACTATAGCAAGATAGACTTGAAGAGTGGCTATCACCAAATAAGAATACATGAAGGAGATGAGTGGAAAAAAACTTTCAAGACCATTGAAGGTTTGTATGAATGGCTTGTCATGCCATTTGGATTATCCCATGCCCCCTCCACATTCATGAGGCTCATGAATGAAGTCCTCAAAGACTACATAGGAAAGTTTGTAGTAGTATATCTAGATGATATACTGATTTATAGCAAGACAAGGAGTGAGCACCTAGAACACCTTGAGGTTTTTTTCAAGAAGCTACATGATGAGAGGTTGATGATCAACTTGGAGAAGTGTGAGTTCATCAAAACAAAGCTAGTGTACCTTTGATTTTTCCTATCACAAGGCAATCTGAAAATAGACAAGAGAAAAGTGGAGGCCATCATGAATTGGCCTACTCCAAGGATAGAAACAAAGGTAAGGATTTTTCATGGCCTTGCACAATATTATAGGAAATTCATAAGCCAATTTAGTGTAATTTGTGCTCCTATGTTGGATACTATTAAGGGAGGAATGAAGACCAAATTTGTTTGTAATGAGCATGCTAAAAAAAGCTTTGAGTTGTTGAAGTAAAAGATAGCTACCCAACCTATTTTAGTGTTGCCAAGCTTTGAGAAGCTTTTCGCCATTGAATGTGATGCTAGCAATGTGGCTATTGGAGCTATTCTAAGTCAAGAGGGTAGACCGATGGCTTTTAATTCTGAAAAGTTAAGTGAAGCTTGGAAGAAGTACTCTTCTTATGACCTTGAAATGTATGCATTGGTCCAAGCTCTAAGGAAATGGAGGCACTACTTGCTTCCCAAGGAATTCATAGTGTATTCAGACAACCAAGCACTTAGTTTCCTAAATTCACAAGGGAAGTTGAGTGACAAGCACATGAAGTGGGTTGAATACCTACAAGCTTATACCTTTAATATCAAGCACAAGAAAGGTGTCCTCAATATAATGGTAGATGCATTGACTAGAAGAGCTCTCACAATTCAAGAAATTCAGTTGAAGAGCATGGGGATAGATCACTTCAAGGATCTATATGTAGATGATGAAGATTTTGCAAAAATTTATAAGGTATGTGATGAATACAAGAATCATTTTCATAGTAGGTATGGTGAATATACTTTGCAAAGTGATCTCTTGTTTAAAGGGAATTAATTATGTGTTCCTAGAGGCTCTATTAGAGAGAATTTGATTCAAGAAAAGCCTAATGGTGCTTTGAGTAGTCACTTTGGGATCACTAAGACCGAAGAACTTGTTCAAAGGCTCTATTCTTGGCCAAGGATGAATCTTGATGTTAGGAGGTACGTGGAAAGTTGTGTAGTATGTCAAAAGGACAAGGGAACTTCTTCAAATGTAGGCCTTTATCAACCACTACCTATTCCTACTAGGCCATGGGAATGCTTGAGTATGGATTTTGTAGTTGGGTTACCCAAGACAAGACAAGGCATGGATAGTGTTTATGTGGTTGTGGATAGATTCACCAAGATGGCTCACTTTGTGCCATGTAAGACCACTAATGATGCTAGTCAAATACCTTCTCTCTTTTTCAAAGAGATTGTAAGAATTCATGGGTTACCTATCAGCATTGTGTCAGATAGAGGCACTAAATTCATGAGTCATTTTTGGAAGACTCTTTGGCAAAGGTTAGGCACTAACTTGTCCTTTGGATCAGCCTACCATCCCCAAACTAATGGTTAGACCGAGGTTGTCAATAGAAGCCTTGGAAATCTACTAAGGTGCTTGACCAAGGAGTATGGTCAACAATGGGATCAGTTGATTGGGCAACCTGAATATGCCTACAATGACACTATAAAAAGATCCATAGGGAAGAGTCCCTTTGAAATAGTCTATGGACTACATCCTAGAGGAGTATATGAACTAAGAGATTTGAAGGATGGAGTGAAGGGAAGTGGATATCCTGATGAATTTTCATATGATATGCAAGAGGTACATAACACAGTGAGGAAGACCTTGATAGAGAACACCATGAAACATAAAACCAAGGTGGATGAGCATAGAAGAAAAATTTAGTTTAATGTGGGTGACTTGGTTATGGTGCATCTTAACAAATCAAGACTTCAAAAGGGAGTCCCTCACAAGTTGCAGACAAGAAGGATAGGTCCCTGTCCTATCTTGGCTAAGTATGGTGATAATGCATTTAGAGTTGAGCTACCGAAAGACAGTGGACTGTCCGTTATCTTCAACATTGCAGACTTAGTCCATTACAAAGGACCAAAGCAAGATATGGATCAAAGCCTTCATGAAGTGATCGGAGATGTGGAAGATCTCCAGTTACCCCCTGCTACAGTCAGAGGAGCTAACAGTGTATTGGACACAAGGGTCTATAAAAAGACTAGGACCAAGGAGTATAAAGAACATCTCATAAAGAAGCATGGGAAAACTGATGTTGATGCAATATGAATAAAGGAATCAGAGTTCAAGAAGATGGGAATTGATCCATGCATCATCAATCCAAGGGTGGATTGAACTTTTTGTTTTGAGGAGGATGGTGCAGGAGCACACCTAAGCTAACCTCCATGATGCTAGTTGTTTTGGCTTGTGCTTGACTCTAGCCAAATCAGGGATGTTGATTTGTTTTAAGACCTTAGAAGGTCATTGCAATGTGGGATAGGTGAGTTAGTCATTTGGACTAAGGTTACCCAAATAGCCATTGTTAGTAGTTATTAATTTTTCTTAGTGTTAGAAGTCTAAGGTGAGAATAGAGTCTTAAATGTGTTCTAAGAACATAGTGATGTTGTAAAGATTCCATAAGGTCATTAAATGAGTTGGTTCCTTAGAATCTAGAGAGGATAGAGGTCCTAGGAAATAGGATGAAGGCATAGAGAAAGATGCCAAATGTTGTTAAGAAGTTGTCATGACAACATTTGCAATTATTGCAAATGTTTCATGCAACTCGATTATCTTTGGATCCCCTTATGAATAGGAAGTGAGAGATCGGTCAATAGGCCCTAGAATGATGGAAATGACATATTATGTTAAAGAAGGATCAAATATTGAGGTTAGATAATCATTTTAATAGTTGTGAATATTGAATACAACCCTGCAACACTATTTCAAGGAAGAACTCGAGATTTTGTTGTGACAATGCCTTGAAATGGATTAAAAGTCTTGATCTGGTGGTTGTTTAGTGTTCTTTAGATTGTTATAAGACTTTTTAATTTAGGAATTAAGTTGATTAGAGTAGTTTTAGTATGTTGAATGAATTTTTTTTGGTTTAGAGCTTACACTAGTCCTGTTCCGACTAGTCGGTGCATTCATGGCTCCCCCATGAAATCTAGCCATGGGAAACACCTAAGGATATATTGATATTTTAGGGGAGTCATTAGTGTATATATTTTTAGGATTAGGAGTCTTGAAAGTATGGAGATCTATTTTTACCACTAAGCCCTAGGCGAGCAGACAGAGCCTAATTAGAGGTTTAGGAATGAAAGATTGAAGATTTCTTGCATGGTAGAGAGGTATTGTATGAAAAAGTATAGTTCCAGGTAGGGTATAGTTAAATCCAAACATGCTATGAGGATTGGGTTCATACCAATCACTTAGATCAAGGTTTGAGCAAGATACAAGAAAGGTTACAGTCAGTCCTAGGAATTAGGCCTAATAGCCCTATTTGTCCTAGTTTGTAGGAAGCTAGTGTACAGAGGTTGTCAGACCCTAAAACCCATTGAATATTTTAAAAATTCCAAATAGGTATCCAAATATGGTTTTATATTTTTAGGGTGTTTGGAAAATGTTTGCTAGAATTGGCAAAAAGTCACTGGTAAAGGCTACAAGAAATAGGCCTAATTAGGTCTCTTGATGGTGAATCCTTAAACCCGGTAAGGATAAGTTTGAAGATCATTCTAAAATGGATCAAATTGGAAAAGTTATGAATGTTTTCATGAGGATGGACACCCCTACAATGAAGATTGAAGTTTGTGAGAAGATAGAACTTAGAGCTTTCTAAGTGAAGGTGAAGGATTGTACTAACTAAAAGGTGTTAGTCTTTCAAGGTGAAGCACAAGGGTTAAGAAATATTAGAGAAGAGTTGGAATTGTTCTTAGTTAATCATCTAAGCCAAACAAGACCTAGAGGAGATTAGGTTCCTAGAAGAGACAAGCTAGGTCTCTTGGATGAAGTGCTAGCAAACCTTGGAACACTCACATCAGATGATGTCTAAATCATTTGTTGAGGAAATGAGAAATGAATTTCATATGTCTATGATTGGAGAGATTAAATTCTTTATTGGACATCAAATTCAACAAGTAAAGAATGGGATCTACTTAACAAAATCAAAGTATATCAAGGAGATCATAAAGACTTTGAATATGGAAGACTCAAAACTGGTTGGAACATCGATGGCTACTGCTTGTAAATTTTCAAAGGAAGATGACACAAAGGAAGTGAATGAGACAATTTACCAATCTATGATTGGTAAGCTATAGTATGTCTTACACAACAAGCCTGATATTGCACATTCAGTTGGCATAGTTGCAAGGATTTTTGCAAATCCAAAAGAGACACATTTGTCTGCAATAAAGAGAATATTCAGATATTTGAAAGGGACTGAAGATTTTGGTCTGTTGTACAAAAAAGGAGGAGATTTTGATCTCAAGGTATATAATAATGCTGACCGAGCTGAAAATATTGATAACAGAAAGAGCACTAGTGGTAGAGCTTTCTTTTTAGGAGAAAGACTAAAGCAAGAAACAAAGTTGTATTTCACAATCTACTACCGAAGCTAAGTATGTTTCTATAGCTATGAATTATTATAATACTGTGTGGATCAAACAACTACTAGAAGGTATGCATGAAGAGATTATTGATCCAATTATAATTTATTGTGATAATACCAGTGCTATAAACATATCAAAGAATCCAATGATGCATTCAAAAATAAAGCATATATCTATTAAGTATCACTACTTGAGAGAGAAATTACAGGATAAGCATGTGACATTGGAGTATATAAATTCTAAAGAACAAATAGTTGACATATTCACCAAACCAATATTGAAGGATGCTTTTGAGTATCTCTAAGGTAAGTTAGGGGTTCTTCTCCTATCTAATGTGCACTAAGGAAAGATGCATACTGTATCAATTCAGGAACTCATTAGAATATCTATTTTGTGAGTTAATACTAGTGTTCACTCTTTAGGTAAATCCTAAAGGTGTGAAGGATGTTTATGACTGCAATGGAAAATCTATATACTTTAGGTATAATCTGAGAAGTTTATGTTTCTTTGACATTGTTGTCAAAGAGGGAGTATAAAGTTTATCAAAAGAGGGAGAATATATATGAAAGAGGGAGATTATCATCATTGATTTCTGAATACAATGAAGGAGAATGTTTCTGATGTACATATGATAAAATAGATGGAATCAGAAAGGAAATTGTTTTCAAAGAGGAATAGTACAAAAGACTACTACTGACTGAAAGAGACACATTACAGATGGAAGATCAAGAACAAAAAAGAAGTTACTACTCAGAGGGAGTACAAAATATGAATGACAGTAAAGTGTATGATCATCAATTGAAAACTGAATATTGTTAGTGTTGCCATCAATGCCAAAGAGGGAGATTGTTACTATAACTGATAGTAATGTTGAAAATTGATTATCTAATGGTGATGATGATGAAGACTGACCAAGATAAGAAGAATACAAGAGAGTAGAAAGATTAGATCAATTGTCTTGTCATTGATGTCAAGTAATTGATTTCTATTTTATATTATGTTGCCATATCATTGGGTATATGATATAAGATGAATGAGTTAAGGATAAGAAGAAATGAGATGTTTTGAAGTTGAAGAACTTAGTTGAGAAACTAATACAAATCGGACAATGATTAGATCATGCTGATATAATTGTTTTCTACCTAACATATGATTATGTTAAGTCGGTAAAGCATGGTGATGAAGATTTGACAAGTTTGTAAGTTAAGTTGTTTTGACTACCAAGCAGGATATGTCACTCAGTAAGGTAAAGGTAAAAGGAAAGGTCACTTGGTAAAGAGAAAGGAACTCAAGGCACTGAGAAAGAAAGTTTAAGGCACTGAGTGAAGGTAACTAAAATTCAAATGAAGAGCATCGAGCAAGGAACAAATATTAAATAAGAATTAAATCGACATTTAATGATTAGCTATGATGAGATGGATGATCATGATGATGAGGAGAGTCGGTTACAAATATCTATAGTTATGAAAATTCAAGATGAATATCTACGACCAGATCTAAATGGAAAAAGAGATGGAATAAGTTTCAAGAAAAGTTCAAGTTCCTAGGTGAAAAGAAAATGTATTACCGAGATCTAGATTCAAGGTATAATGAATTGGATGGTTAAGATTGATTAAAGGAAAATGTAATAGAGGAGATTAAGAGGCAAAAGTTGTCTATATAAAGGATAAGCTTGTATGGACAAATGGATGACAAAGTGATGAAAAGAAGAGTCACCAACTCAAGAAGTGAAGAAGGAACAAAGAGATGCTGAGTGTGTAAGAAGGATCTAATGAAGTATTGATACCAATGGATAATGAAGAAATGAAGTGAACATTGAAGAGTGCACAAAGGATCTAATTAAGAAAAGATAGTTGCAAATATACATGTGAATTTAATTATTTTTGTTTACTAGCATTTGTAATAGAGAAATATCTTAACAGAGTGGACCTAACAGTCTTATTGTAAAATCCTTGAAAAAGGTAACATTCTAGAAAGAGTTTTTGAAGCCATCTAACAAGGTCACTCCTAATAGGGTGAAGATCCTAACAGATCTGAGGTAAATCCTTTGACCAAGTCACACCTAACAGTATGTATTGTAATCTTTAACTAGATTGGCTCTTAACCGGGCGTACTTCCAAAGAGTATTTTCTTAGTGGGTGAAAATTCCCATAGTGGTTTTTCCCAAAGATGGGTTTCCACGTTAAATATTAGTGTCACATTTCATGCATGATCTGTGTGAATGATTTATTGATTGTTAAATTTTATTTATTGGGTATGTGCAAGATCATGGTATGCCAAACTAGGCCCTTAAGTGGCAATGAAAATTCAGAAAATTAGGTTTACGCAAGTTGACATAAAAATTTGAACAAGTTATAAATATTATATCAAAATATGTAAGAAGAGAATCTGTAGAAAATTGAATTTAGTTTCTAAGATACTAGGCCTTTGTTTAAAAACAATTATTCTATATGTTGAAAATTTCAAATTTCAATGTAGTAGTACGAAAATTTTAGGAAAAAAAGAAGAAGTAGGTGTATGTCTGACCACCTTAAACACAATCAAATGATAAATTTTTTTACAAGATTCTACATAAAAGTAGTAGACTCATGTCCGGATATGACACATTTTTTTAAATAATTTTTTTAAAGTAAATAATTAATTATGATTTTTTTTCTAGAACTTTTCTAGAATACAAAAACTCTCATGTCTGACCATGTTAACTTAGTCTAAACTTTATCAAATTGAAAACTTTTTTTATTTTTCTTTTAGTAGGAAAATCATAGAATGTGACACATATTTTAGATTTTAAAAATGTTATAGAGTTTCAAATTTATAGCTATTTTTCAATAAGTCTATCAATCAGGACTAGAAAGATAACAAATAGATGTATGTCTGACCACATTAAATAAAATCAAATGATAATATTTTTTTAATAAGATTCTAGATAAAAGTAGTAGACTCATGTCCAGATGTGATGTATATTTTTTTATATTTTTTTTCCTAGTAAATAATTAATTATGATTTTTCTGCTATAAATTTTCCTGTATATAAAAACTCTCATGTCTGACCACCTTAACTTAGTCTAAACTTTATCAAATTGAAAGAATTGTTATTATTATTGTATTAGGTGAAGCATAAAATGTGATGTATATTTTAGATTTCAAAAATGTTATATTGTTTGAAAGTTATAGTTGTTTTTCAAAGAGTCTATCAATCAGGACTTCTTTTTTACATCGTCACTTTTTGGCATACCATGATCCTACACATGCCCTACTGTTGTAAGTAAATAGTGAACTGCATTTAACTAAGATGCTACTGAGTTAATCAGAGAAAAGTTTTTCTTGGTATTTGGATTTAGGGATTATTGATTCACCCCCCCTCTCCGTAATCCAACATGGGCTTCTACCAAATTATAGAATTTCCCTTTTTAAAATGAAAACCTAAATTTATATTTTATATTGTGTATGTCTTCTTAATCAAATATGAATTACATATTCTTTTATTAAAAAAATACAAGATTCTGGAAAAATAGTTTGGTATTTTCACCATAAATAAATTAATTTATATAAAAAAATATTAAAAAAAAGTATTAAAACATTATTTTTTTGGGGCAGGGCTTAACCCCATCCAGGACAAACTATCGTAGCGATATTGGTTGTTACCTATGGTACCAAGCTGTCCTGGTAAGATTGCTGCCTATAGTAGCAACTATTGATGCATGGATAGCCTTGCTACCATGTAGTAGAAAGTGTTGTCATACAAGGATAAGCGATGTTGTGCAGTATCTACTGTAGTTGCATGGACAGTGTGGGGGTGGGAATATTTCCCCCACAAACCTTGTTTTAATGTAAATAAAATAAAATAAAATAATCCAAATTTTTAAAAAATAAAATAAAATAATCCAAATTAAAAAAAAAAATTTTAATTAAAATATTAATTTCTTTATATACATATGTTATTTATTGATTATTAAAGGTATTTAATTATATTAGTGTTTAGTAATTATATTTAATAAATTAATTTATAATGGTTAATTTTTTTTATGTCATTGTTTATGATTTAAAATTTAATTATATTGTTACTTAGTAATTTGATTTAATAAATAAATTTGTATAAGGAATGTTACAAATTAATTTATAAAAGTTATGTTCATATTCTGTTAATGGAATTAGTATCTACATTTAACCTATCAATGAATATTATGTTATTAATCAAGTCGGTTATGACTTAAGAATATTAAAATTAATAACGTTAAATAATCTATTTTGATAAGGCATTAAATACATTTCATTTGTGTGTGTGTTTTATGGTAGAGGTCTTATTTTGTTGATTTTGATTTTGATTAATTGATCAAGTGGGTAGAGTACGCCCTAGGTGGGATTTTGTCTTTCAAACTTAAAATTATTTAATAGATTGATGTCTTTTATACTTTGTGTTTATGTGGTGGAAAAGTCATAACCATTTTGATGTCATGATTATGTGAGGGTTATTTTGGGTATCTTTGTGATGTGATGTGATGTTTCTATTAATTAAGTCTCAATCATTACTATATTTGACCTTGACGAAGTGACAACCAGTAGAGATTTTAATTACTCGGTCACCTCATTTCTTTTATTATGGTTGATCTATATCTAAAGTGATGGTCTTTGATTATGTTATTACTCCAAGTTAGAGAGTGAAGTCATTGCTGACTTAATCTTGAGTTTGATTTTTCTTGCGATATGATGACCATGTGTATTTGTTAATTGATTTATTACGATGTCAAGTATGGGATGAATAGTTTGATAGGATGAGATATTATTTGTTATTCTCCAACACTTGTCTTTGATGACATTCATGGTTTACTAGTTTATGAGAAGTCTTTTATGGCTTTGGTTTTTCTTTCTCTTTGGTTATTTTGCTAGAAGCATTAAGGTAGGCTATTTGGGATCTAAGAGGGGAATTGGCTTACTTTGGATATGTTAGAGACCTAAAGTGGCTACTTGGGAATCCTTTGTAAGTTGCTTAATAGGTGATAAATTAATAAATTTATTGAGAGAAAACATTAATAAGATAATTGTGCCTTGACCATGTCTTGAGTGCTAGTATAGGCTAGGATGGGAGTGGGAGAAGATGCTTTCCCATACAGAGAGATATTGAGGTCTGACATAGTTGATTTTCCTTGTTTGTATGAAAGGACTACTAATACCGCATATGGTCATGATGCAGGAGCATCTTGGGTCCTTGGCAATCCTATGTCACCAAAAACATTTTGGAGTTTGTCTATGTTTCTCGGTTCCTGCTTTGACCGAGTTGGTCGGTAGTTGGTCAGTTTCCTTTGGTTACCGAGTGTGGTCAGTTATCTCCTGGGTGGTTAGTTGTTTCACTGGCGCTCGATGTTGCTTGTTTACTACTCAGTTATCCTTTCTCACCGACGGGTTTAGTTTTAGTTTCTATTGTGGCTGACTTGTGCATTTATGTTGGGTCATGGATTTAATGTTGGAATCCATCATTGGGAAGCATGTAGTCCTAGATCTGATCATTCCTTCCATTGATTATGGATCTGAAGGCTGACTCAGTTCGGTAGACTCTTGTATAAATGTAGTTGTTTGTTTGTAGTTTAGGAGGTAGTTTTTGGATAGAAGATAGAAGATAGTAAGAATAGAGATTATTGATAGATCCTCTCATGTTTGAGGACTTTTTTATTTCATTTTAATATCTGGCCCTAACCGAGAAGGCCTTACAGCCCGACATGTATCATTCTATTTGATGAAAATATATGAAAGCTTCTGCATTCTCTCTCTCACTGTTGTGTTTGTTTACTTTCGCATGTGTTTAGTAGGCTTGGATCATTAGGGTGTGCCATTGTTTGGCCCCTCTTTCTCTTTGCTTTGCATCAGGTGGTATCAGAGGGAGGTGAGATCTTGATCTAGGTTTTTAGGTTCCTCTTGAAGCCCTATTTGATTGTTGTGGGGTAGGAGATTTTGATCTGACCTGCAATTGTAGAGGGTTGTCAAGATGGTTTGTGGGAGGCGAGATGCATATCTAGGATTGGCAGATATGATAAGGTAGATTGTTGCTAGGCTAGAAGCTGTTGAAATGGCCTAGAGAAGAGGCATACATCTTGAAGATGTTAGTGATGATGAAGTTGAGGAAGAACAGGAGAATGCAGAACCTGTACCTATTATGGATCAAGGTGAAGAAATATTTTTGAAGGATTTTTCAAGTCTGAAGTCTACACCACATTTCAATCCTCCTAAGTATGGTGGAAAGATATATTTTGATGAATTGGTGGACTGGATCACCAAGATGGAAAAGCATTTTGAGTATGAAAACATTCCTATAGAAAAGAAGGTGAAAATTGCAAGCACAAAGTTGAAAAGTCATGCATCCTTATGGTGGGAACATCTACAACTAGATAGGAAGAGGAAAGGCAAAGACAAAATCAAGGTATGAAATAAAATGGTGAACAAATTGAAAGGAAAGTTCTTACCTTGTGATTATCAGATTAACCTAGTTCGGCGAATGCAAAGTTTGATGCAAAAAGATAGCTCGATAAAAGAGTATACTGAAGAATTCTATAGTTTAGATATCAAATTCAGACATGATGAAGATGATGTGGAAAGAATTGGTAGATACCTAAATGGTCTGAGAATTTCCATCCAAGAGGAAATTAGTATGGTCAAGTTGGAGAACATTGAAGAGGCTTATCAATTTGCATTAAAGGTCGAGGAGAAATTGAACAAAAGACAAGAAAAAAGACAAATCTAGACAAAGGAAAGACCGAGTGGAAAGGTGAAAGTTCATCTAGAGGTAGAGGCAGTAACTACCGAGGTGGTTATGGTAGAGGAAGTTTCTGAGGAACTTGTTACAATTGTGGAGAAGAAGGACATGGATCTTTCAAATGTACACATGCTAGTAAGAAGGTTGGTAGCAGTAGAAATGCTTTGGTGCAAGAAGAGTCACCGAATGAACCTGAGAAGGAAAATAACTTGATGGTAAGGAGAGCACTGTGGAATGAAAGAAAAAAAGGAAGATCCGGTAAGGAAAAGTTTGTTCAAGACTAGATGTATAGTTTCTGATAAAGTTTGGAAGGTAATCATTGATAGTGGTAGCTTAGAGAATTTGGCATCTGAAGAGATGGTCACAAAATTGTAGTTGGAAAGGTTGGTACATCCGAAGCCCTATCAGATTTCATGGATCAAAGATGAGCATACACTCCTGGTAAGTGAATAATGTTATGTGAATTTGAAGATTGGAAAGTACTATGATAAGGTTTTATGTAAAATAATTTTTGATAATGTACCTAATGGTTTTCCACTAAAAATAAGTGTTGATCATTGTATGGATCTAATCCCTAGAGCTAGTTTACTGAATAAGGCACCTCATCGGTTGACACCTACTGAGAATCAGGAATTGAACCAACAGATTCAAGATTTGCTGGAGAAAGGTTTGATCAGAGAAAGTTTGAGTCCTTGTGCAGTACTGATTGTATTGGCACCTAAGAAGAATGGAGAATGGAGAATGTGTACTGATTCCAGAGCAATCAATAAGATAACAGTGAAGTATAGGTTTTCTATACCAAGAATGGATGACATAATGGATAGTTTGATTGGAGCAAAGTATTTCACCAAAATTGATTTGAAAAGTGGGTATCATTATATCAAAATTAGAGAAGGTTATGAATGGAAGACCGCTTTCAAGACAAAAGAAGGTTTGTATGAGTGGTTGGTTATGTCTTTTGGTTTAACTAATGCACTAAGTACTTTTATGACGCCGATGAATGAAGTTTTGAAGAAATTCTTGGGTAAGTTTGTGATTGTATATCTTGATGACATTCTGATATTTAGTAAGACTAGAGAAGAATATTTGTTGCATGTTAGACAAGTTTTGCAGAGATTAAAAGAGGAAAAGTTGCTAATAAATCTGAAAAAGTGTTCATTCATGAAAGAGGAGATTGTGTATTTGGGATTTGTTATTTCAGCTGATGGTTTGAAGATGGATCCTGAAAAGGTTGAAGCTATTTTGAATTGGCCTACACCTATGAATTCTAGTGAGGTAAGATTATTTCATGGTTTGGCAAGTTTTTACCGAAAGTTCATAAGGAATTTTAGTTCAATTTGTAATGCTATGACTGAAACTATGAGAGGAGACAAAAGAGAATTCAAGTGGAAACATGGAGCTGGTAGAAGTTTTGAGACTCTGAAGTAGAAGGTTGTTGAATTACCTATTTTGGCATTACCTGATTTCAGTAAGGTATTTCAAGCGGAATGTGATGCAAGTGGAAGTGCAATTGGAGCTGTGTTGAGTCAAGAAGGTAAACTTGTTGCTTTCTTTAGTGAATAGTTGAATGATGCTAGAAGTAAATATTCTGTGTATGATCAATAATTATATGCTATTGTTCAAGCACTGAAGAAATGGAGACATTATTTGATACCAAGTGATTTTGTGTTGTATACTAATCATAAGGCTTTACAATATTTGGGAAGTCAGAATAAGTTGAACCAGAGACATATGAAATAGGTTGAGTATTTGCAGAGTTACACATTTTTGATAAAGCATAAGAGTGGAGTCACTAACCAAGTTGTTGATGCATTGAGTAGAAGAAGATCTTTGATGACCGAGATGAAAATTGAAGTTCTTGGTTTTGATGAGATGAGAGATTCTTATGAGTTTGACCCTGATTTTTCTGAGCCATGGAGAAAGTGCAGAGCACCTATTCAAGATCAACAAGATACTAAATGGGATGAATATTTTATTCAGGAAGGTATGTTATTTAAAGGCATTCAGTTGTGTATACCGAGAGGAATAATGAGAACTAATTTGATAAAGGAAAAACATAGTAGTGGTTTGGCTGGACATTTTGGTATTGATAAAACATGGAATTTGCTTAAGGAGAAATACTATTGGCCGTAGTTGCATAAAGATGTTCATTAATTTTTGAAAAGTTGTGGAATTTGTCAAGTTGCAAAAGGAGTAAGTCAGAATACTGGATTGTATACACTGATTGTTGTTCCTAAGAAACCTTGGATTGACATCACTATGGACTTTGTTCTTGGCTTACCGAAGACAATAAGAGGTAATGATTCTATATTTGTTGTTGTGGATAGATTTTCTAAGATGACACATTTTATACCTTGTAGAAAGACATTAGATGTCGTACATGTAGCAGATCTTTTCTTTAAGGAAATTGTCAGATTGCATGGATTACCGAGGAGTATTATCTCTAACCAAGATAGTTAATTTGTTGGTTACTTTTGGGAAACCCTTTGGAAGAAATTTGGCACTAAGTTGGAATATAGTTCTACATTTCACCCACAAACCGATGGACAGACTGAAGTTGTGAATAGAATTTTGGGAAATCTTTTGAGATGCTTAGTTGGAGACACACCTTGTAATTGGGATTCTATGTTGGCACAAGCAGAGTTGGCATATAATAATTCAATGCATAGGAGTACTAGAAAGAAACCATTTGAGATTGTGAATGGCACACAACCAAGAGGTATATTTGATTTGAGAGACATTGCTGATGAGAATAAGAGAAGTGCTAAAGGAGTAAAGTTTGCTGAGTACATGAAGACATTGCATGAAGATGTGAAGCTAAAGATGGAAGATATTAATCAGAAATAAAAAGATAGAGCTGATAGATCAAGAAGACATAAAAATATTGATGTTGGTGATGAAGTGATGGTTCATTTGAAGAAAGGCCAATTTCTTGTTGAAAAATATGGGAAACTAAAGATGAAGAAGTTTGGACCTTGCAAGATTTTGAGGAAATTTGACAGTGGAAATGCATATGAAATTGAGTTGCCTGATGACATGGACATATCACTGATTTTCAACATTGCTGATTTGTATGAGTATCATGAACCTAATGAAGACGTGACAGTACTGACAAAATATCCTAAGAAGTAGAATGAAGAAATTGAACAGATTTTGAAGGAAAGAGTTGGCAAGAGTACAAGAGGAAAATAGTATATGGAATATCTAGTAAAGTGGAAGAATAGACCGATGGAAGATAGTTCATAGATTTCACAGTCTCAGTTGGATGTAGCTCAGACCAGCCCTACCAAATGATTCAGAGAATCATTTCAAAATAACCCTAGGTGTCTGATGTAGGAGCATCTCAGGTCCTTGGCAATCCTGTGTCACCAAAAACATTTTGGAGTTTTTCTGTGTTGCTTGGTTCCTTCTTTGACTGAGTTGGTTGGTAGTTGGTCAATTTCCTTTGGTTACTGAGTGTGGTCGGTTATCTCCTGGGTGGTTGGTTGTTTCACTAGTGCTCGGTGTTGCTTGTCTGCTGCTCGGTTATCTTTGCTCACCGACGGGTTTAGTTTTAGTTTCTATTGTGGATGACTTGTGCATTTATGTTGGGCCATAGATTTAATGTTGTAATCCATCATTTGGAGGCGTGTGGTCCTAGATCTAACCATTCCTTCCATTGATTATGGATCTGAAGGCCGACTCAGTTCAGTAGACTCTTGTATAAATGTAGTTGTTTGTTTGTAGTTTAGGAGGCAGTTTTTGGATAGAAGATAGAATATAGTAAGAATAGAGATTGTTAACAGATCCTCGCATGTTTAAGGACTTTTGTATTTCATTGTAATATCTGGCCCTAATTGAGAAGGCCTTACAGCCCAGCATGTATCATTCTATTTGATGAAAATATATGAAAGCTTATGCATTCTCTCTCTCAATGTTGTGTTTGTTTTTTTTCGCATGTGTTGAGTAGGCTTTGATCATTAGGGTGTACCATTGTTTGGCCCCTCTTGCTCCCTACTTTATGTCGGGTCACTTGGGCGTCGAGGCCCAAAGTGGCTCCCAGGATAAAATCCAAGGGTTAGACATATATGAGGACACTTCCCTATATATGTCCTAGGTTCCTATGTTGCATTTGGTACACCTAATTTGTGTCTTGATCATTTATATTTTATAACCTTATAACCATTACTACCATTTTATCCTATGTACCTTGGCATTAGTTTTTCTTTTTTAGGATGTTTCCTTGAAGAGGCCTAGTGTTATCTCCTTAGCATGATGGGATTGGAGTTCTTGGTTCCACATGGTCAGGTGGTAGTGGTTCTATTACCATTGAGACCTAACATTCGTGACTTTGTACTTGGATGATCCTTGATTCTTCTTCTATCTTCTTGTTCATTTCTTGGAGACTTTCTTATTATCATCATCATGAGATGTATATATTTTCTTCCATTTTATGTATTGGTTAGTCACATTAATTCTAGAGATGTATATATATTTGTATTTGGTTATTGTTATCCCTGTGACATGTGCAGTGGAAGATGTATTATCTTGAAGACTATGATAGATTAGTTTGTATCTTGTTGTATGTACCTTTGATTACATTGATGTAATGGATGTATGTTATTATTCAGTTGAAATGGATATGTTAGTGTACTTTATGATTGGTGTTCTTTTCATTATGATTAATTAAAAGTTTAGGAATACTTCAATTTGGATTTTAAAATGAGTGTAAGATATATCATATGATTATGTTAGAGATTGTTCTTATTAGATTAGTTAACTTATATGTTCTACATCATGGAACCCTTGAGACTTGTAATCTATAAATGAGTTACATTTACGAGTATGTATTATCTTATGTTTTATTACTTCTACATTTTTATTCATTATTGATTGTCAACTCTTAAGAAAAAAATTATTTGATAAACTTAGTAACATGTTTTAGGTTATTTTCTCTTGGGTTCCTTGGTGGAACATTACACATCTACACAATATTACAGTTGGAGGGTCTGAAATTGGGCCCATTTTGGCATGTCAATGGTCCCCCAAGTTCCATTGAGTAGTCCAAGGGAACTCTAGGCACCATTGACTAGCCAATTAGGGCTAGATCAAGGACCAATGACCCAAACATAGATAAGATTGGAAAATTTAAGCCAATGTGAGAAGAATCAAACATGACCAAATATGGAATGCCAAAAATACTAAAAAAAGGCCTAGGTGGGTAATATATTGGGGTATGTGATGGATCATGGTATGCCAATAAGTGGCGATGTGAAAAGGATGTCCTGATTGATAAATCAATTGAAAAAGAGCTATAACTTTTAAATGGTATAACATTTTTTAAATCCGAAACATGCATCACATTCTATGCTCACCTAATACAAGGAAAAAAAGGTTCTCAATTTGATGAAGTTTAGACTAAGTTAAGGTGGTCAAACATGAGAGTTTTTATATTTTAGAAAAGTTGTAGAAAAAAATCATAATTAATTATTTACTTAGAAAAAATTACAAAAAATATGCGTCACATCTGGACATGAGTCTACTACTTATATGTATAATCTTGTAAAAAAATATTATCATTTGATTATGTTTAAGGTGGTCATACATACACCTACTTCTTATCTTTTTAGTCCTAATTAATAGACTGATAGAAAAGAAACTATAGGGATGAAATATATGATGCTACATTTAGCACCCACTTTAGTATGAGTATGAACCTACATTCATACTCTTGGTAAAGTAGAAAGTAGCATTGAAAACTCTTCATCAAATTATTAAAGAGGAAATAAAAACCAAGCCCCCAGGGGACTTAGAACCTTATCAATCTAATATCAACATGAAAGGAGAAACACGCGAATAGAAAAGAAAGAATGACCATGCGTCATGCAGAGAATTAGTGAAAGGAGAGTCAAATAGTATAGCATGTTGTGTTATGCTATTCGAAACATCTTGAAAATTGCTGCAAAAATTTCAATGAGAAAGGAATAGTTTGCAAAGTAACCTAAAAAAATTAACTACAAAATGGGTGCTACAACATGCACCAATCATGTTTTTGTGTGTGCATAGAGTGTGTCAAAGAGTGGAGTGTAGGACCTCATGTTAAAGTGATTGTGTAAATCTTACCAAGTGCAATTTCTTTCAGGTACTATACATGCTGATGCATCTAAAAGACAAGTTTGTTTCCACAAATGATATAGCACCAAGCAAGGAAAAATCAAGGGCAATGAATCACAAGACAAAAATAAAGAACATAGGAAATCCACTAAATAGGGTAACTATGTCCCTTTGATAACTCATATATATCAATTATAATGCAATGAATTGACCTCATCCTACAAAGGTAGTGCAATGATGAACACAATGGAAGAACACATAATATGAACAATAAAAGTATTTTCTGGTCAATATGGTAGAGACCAAATAAAGAGATCTCAATACTTAGCAACATTCTAAAGTAGACAACACAAAAGAAAATTTATGAAAATAGAACATGTCAAACCTAACATATGTACAACATATTGTGGAATTGAGATACAAATAGAGGAATTTTACAACATATTTAGTCCTTTTATTACCTTATGAGCTAATTGATCAACAAGGGTCATCCAAAGAGATCTTAACATAATAAAAATACATATCAAGAAAAACATTATAGGGCAGCACATTACATGTAAGATTTAGAACACACAAGAGTTCACTATCCAGATTAAACTAGTTAAGAACATCAGCACCTTTGAATCTTTCTTAACATATTTTAGGGCTTTTGGACAATATGTAAGAGGAGAAATAAAAAGAATGGTAGATGAAGATACTATGAGTTCCCAATAGGGACCATGCCCCAATGATGACTCACTTTGTTTGTCACTAGGAGCTAGGATTAATTCTTTTGAAAATCTTGAGGAAAGTGCGTGATTAATTTCAATAACCTTATGCATATCACTAGAATCATTACCATCAAAATTATTCATATTAATAGTTTTATCATCAATAACATCATCCAAATTGATCACAATAGGATCTTTAATGCACAAATAAAATGAATAAAATTATTTTTCTTTAACTTTTCATGTGGTTGATTAAGATGAACTTCCTCCCTTGGGATAGGCTAAGGTTGGTTAGATGGGATCAAGTCAACATTTGTTGTCTTAAGGGAGGAAATGTTTTGCCAGAAAAATTCACAAGCTTTGGCATGAAGTTTTCATTGGTAGACTCTTGCACTACAATTTGTCTTGGTTCAACTCGACACTTGAAAAGGTTTGGAATCAATTAACATATGTTTCTCTTCTTCCTTTGTATGGAAACTAAAGAACCCTTAATACGTTAAGAGATGAAAGATTTTAGGTGTTTTACTTTATAACATGTAGGTGGTGGGACTGCAACATATATGGGAGGAATAAAAGGTGTAGGAAGAAGTGCAAGTATAGGATGAGGACGTGGAGTATCCTTAGGTTTACTCAAGCCTCATATCTTTCATTTTTCATTTTTTTATAAGATAAGAAAAGGACCTCTTCTTGGGTTTCAAGACTTCAGGTTTTGAGATCAAAATAAATGATGGGAGAAGTTTCCATGTGTTTTTAATGGCTTATAAAGACTATGATTGATCATGATTAATACATCATTGTGAGGGAAATTTAAGCATTCATGGATGGTAGAAGGTATAGATTTTATATAATTCAACCAAGGATGTCCCAAATCCACATGAAATTGGTCAAAGGTAGAGATGATAGAAAATGTAACATCTAAGCACTTAGTAACTTTTGACATATTGCACAACAAGGTGTTTACATTGATGCCAACCTGAGATCATTGATCTTGTCGGAGATTCTAAGAAATATTGTGGGATGAGATGTTTTAGAGAGATAGGTTGATATATAAGCAACATGACTGAAGAGATTCGAGATGATCAATAAGCATATGGTAACACCTTGTTTCATATGCTTTATTTATGAGATGTGTTTACATTTTTTGATGGTCTCTTGTTCAAGAATGTTTTTGGCTGATTATTTGAGATTAGTTACATAATTATCCGATTGAGGAAATATGTCTAAGGACTTACGAGTGCATTTTTCTATGACTAAGAGTCAATATTTTGGTCTGTATCTTGACACAGTACATATTATACATATGAGGTTATTGAGTTGCGATTTATAATGTATAAAGAGTCTATTATCTAATTTTCAAGTCATATACTTCTGAGTAGAAAAAGTTATTTATGTTTGTTCTCCAAACTAGAGTCTAATTGTGCAATATGTCTCTATTGAACCACTAGGATGCTTTGCATTGCTCTCTTATGATTATATGCTTGTCCATAGTGCTATATATTATGTGTTGAAGTGTCACAGGCTATCCAAGTTTCCCTATTTCTATTTCATCAACAAGATTATTCATTTGCACTAGCATTTACTGAGTAATTTCTTTGAGAGATGGTTGCAGAAAGGCAGTTAATGATCAAAAATAACTTTCCTTCTGGTCAGCAAGATTATTCTAGTTTCTCCCCAGCAGTGTAAAGGGAAATAGATAACAATTTTGACAAATGTTTTTATATTTTAGTTGACATCATAAGTTTCTACATTTGTTGATGGTCATGACATATCTAATTTTCTTTCAAGGTACTTTGAAACTCATATTATTTCCTAATGTGTTTTTTCAAGGATGACTTGTAAGGTGGTGCATAATTGAGATGACCTAATTAAGGTTCTTAAGGTATTGTGGATGATCCCTTGGAACTTGTATCAAGTGTGTTGGCATAATGTAATTCTATTTTGACCAAGCAACCTGCTTGTGTGGTTTTCTATGCTCTATGTACTATGGTATAATTTAGTTGTGGTCGACACACAAGAGTCTGCACATTTCTTCTATAGGTCCTATAGGTACTGACCTAATTGATAATTTGAAGTGTTGTATGTGTGTGTGTGTGTGTGTGTGTGTGTGTATGCATATGCATATGCATATGTATATGTATATGTACATGTACATGTTTATGTCTATGTCTATGTTTATGTCTATGTCTATGTCTATGTCTATATACATATATATAATCTTATTAAATTCTAATTATTTTTTTATTCTTCAATCAATTGCAATATTTTACAATAGAATATTTTGTGTTAGTCAAATTCTATTCCTTTTCATATATTATCTTGTATGGATGAGTCAAGCATTAGGAACATACATTGTATTGTTGAATAACATGTGTAACTACCAGGTTCTAGAAGAGCCTCATGCTACGTGTAAGAAGAGAGAGCTTCTAATATATAATGTTGAGTTGTCGTTATTATACTTTAGGTGACACGATTTATATACCAAATACATTTATCACCCAAGAGAATTTTTTTAAGTGCACGCTTTGCATCAAAATTCTTAGTGTCCAACACATATTAATAAATAATCAAAGCAAAGAGTAGCATATTCGGAGTGTGAATATTGGTTAAACTAAACGATTTTAAATTATGATAAAGTTTGGCATATGCAAAAGTAAATAGTGGAACACAAACATTAATAGAATAAAAAATGAAATCTGAAAGCATGAGATATTTCTCCCTTATCGAAAAGCGCAATTAATATCCTCCTTCTAGAGTTATACTAACCATTTAATTATTTCAGCTTCGCTTTATCATATGATTTTGATTGGTTTATTTCTTTTATATATTTTACATTTAAAAGTAATATTAAATTTCTGTTTAGAATATTTTTAGATTCTAGAACATTAATTTTTTATTAAGTTGGAGCCTATAAGTGTAGTCTTAATCTACTTTTTCAAATTTCAAAATTAATTATGACTCAAATCAATTAGTTGTTATAAGACATATTCTATATTGAATTTTATAAAACTGGATGTGCAAAACATGTATGAAAATATGTCACTTCTTCATCATTTGGACCACCCACCATCATTATACATTATTGACCACTACCTTTTCACCATACTTAAAGTCGCTCATATCTATATCATAGTTATGGTTTGGATCGACCAAATTCAAATTACATCATATCTTGCACCATCAAACACCAAAACTATAGTTCATGCACTATATCACTTTTTCATCCATTATAATATGTTCCACTATTAACCCTTCATTATCCTAATTGCATTCATTCTCAACTATTTATTTATCCATTACATGTGTTTTTCATGTCAAGCTTGGTTTAGATTCTAAATTATTGTCCTCTAGCACAATCAAACCAACCTTCTCTTCTATGAAATCAAATTACACTTTTATAATTTAATTATTTGATTTTAAGTTCAAATTAAATCAGGAACATGTTAGAAAACAACAAAGATTTCAAGGTAATTTATTTTGAACACATTAATTAGTCAATTTTAAAAATTGTATACAACCTTCAAGGTCTTCCTTTCATCTCATTATTTTAAATTTACCAATTTTTTTATCCCTTTCATCTTTTATATTAAATTTTAAATTATTTTATACTTTTGCTATTTTAACGTTGGCATGTAGGGTTTATTCCTCCATTAACAATAATCCCTTGGATTCATATCCTTTAAATCTCTCTGGGCTTGTCATTCATTGTTATATCATTTACTATTGATTCCCACATATGATTGTCGCTAGCCTTTATCCATGCACATTTTGATCCTTAAATCCTTAATGACCTAGTCCTACCATTATTTTCTTATAAATGTCATTTTTATTCTATTATATATGTGATTTTTATCTATTCACATAGAGTTGCTTGTTGTTTTATTTCCCTATTTGATGCAGCCAAGTTCACTTATTTGTGATTTCTTGTTTGATTGTACTTCTCTTATGAATTTTCATAATGATTTCATTTGTGTAATGATGGTTTACCTTTGATTATTTTTCCTCTATTTCATGATGATACTTGTGATAGTGACTTGTGTAAAGTGTGTTGCCTAGCTTCACCATCACATTATACTTATTTTTTTCATGGGGCTTGAGAATATTAGTTTGTCCTACTTGTGAGACAAATGCCAATTTTTTTCATTTATGCAAAATAGTGTTTCCAATCTTTTGAAACAAGGAAAATTAGAACAATTTCATTGCAAAGGGCATTATTTATCCATTAATTATTTTATGTGGTGCTCTTTTCCATCCATGACACATCATCATTATTTTTGTGGAAACTTGTCACTTTGTGTCTTAATAGCACTCACTAGATTTTCAATAAATATTTTAAATTACTTTTATCTAAAAAATCTATAATCAACATTCTCTCTCTCTCTCTCTCTCTCTCTCTCTCTCTCTCTCTCACACACACACACACACACACACACACACACACAAATTCTTTTTAATAATTGTGTTTAACTTTTTTATAAAATATTGCTTATCAATTTTCATGTTTGAATAGAAAAATAATGATTAGTTTGTATATATATGCAAAGATAAACACATTATGATAAGATATAAGTCTAGTTTTAATTATTACCAATTATACAATAATAATAACAATAACATCACTCAATAAAAAAATGCTAAAACATACTCATGCACTATATATTAGAATTAATAAACTATGCCCAAGAAATCATGAGAATAGTTTATTTGTAATTCTATGTGACAAAAAAAAGAAACTCAATAAAAATAATAAAAAAATATTATATTATCGAGAAAATAAATAAATAGTTCACATTATCTTTAAATTATTGATAGCTTGTTAATTCTATTGTATACAATGTGATGAATCCTTAAAAGAATAATTTAATTGATCAAACAATATAAAAAATGTGAGACATACTATTGTATTTTTAGCCCATAATGAACCTATTTATGTCAATGATGATTTACTATATGATGATAATGTATTGACATTTTTCTAGCATGAATATTTTTTTTTCGAACTATGTTAAATAGTGTCTTACCAGTAACTTTTATAAATGCATATAGGTTTAATGGTTAATATGATGGCTTATCCACTTTGTCTATTGATTACTTATCTAATGAACTTCTTAATGTTGTTTTGTTTCTTGATTATACGAATGTAATGTATTACCACTAACTTCTATAGATAAATCTCGGCTTAACGATTCATATGATGGATTTTCATCCTTGTCCCTTGATGATTTACCTAATGAAAGCCTTCATCATGTTTGGTTTCTTTTCTTTCTTTATTTTCTTTATCACATGATGTTCCATGTGATGGTCATCTTTTTTAAACAAAAAAAGTTCATCACACACATGTTGAAAGTATTTTTTTATATCACATGGCATGTTAGATATTTTATTTTATAGCACATTTAATATATATATTGAGTAATGCACTTAATGGTAATATCAATTTATATCATATATGTCCACATATGCATGTTAATTTTTGTCACCATATAAAAATGTACATGTTGGTGGTGATATATTTGTAGAATGCACAAGAATATATAGAAATTTTAATTGGTAGAGCATATTATGGCTTGGTTTATATCATTATTTTTACCCTATATTCATGGATCTTATGCATGTTTTGAAATGTTTCACTTCTATTCCTAATGAATGTTTGCAAGGGTATAATAATCCTTTAGCATCAAGTAGAAATTATGTAGTTTCATAGAATTTTTATGACAATTTAATATGAACAATAAAACAAGATTTATATATCTTATGAGAATTATTTAAATCATAAGAACATCATTTAAACTCAAGACATGAATCAAAATAAGTTTACTTTATTCCAATAGCCTACACATGTGATATTGAAACTACTTTTGCAAAATCAACTTATCATATTTCCTCCCATCAAACTTCTTCATACATCTAAATCTGTATGTGCCAAGGAATTTTAGTACCCTTTTTTTTTTTCTATCATACGATGCATTAAAATACTATGCATATATGTATTTCAATAAAGAATAATTTTGATTTATTTTTTCATTCAAAACCATCTTATCCATAGTTATAACATTTCCAAGTCTTATACTTTTATTATCTTTATGAGTTTTAAGAAGATTGGTATCTTCTTGATCCAACTCAAAGTTAGCCACTACATGTGCAACCTTGACCCATCTTTTAGATTTCAAAATTTGTTATGGTATCATAGATTGATTTAATTCCAACCAATCTTTATTGTTGAGTCTAGTGCAAAAATTTCAATATTGGATAACTAGAAAATGTATAAAAAGACATCATCCCTAGGTCATTCGAATCATACAACAACATTTATCATTATTCACCACCATCCTTCATCATACTTTGGGTCACTCACAACAAGTTGCCACAATGTCATTTTACATGAACCATTTTGATTGTATTAGATCTTGCATCAATAAACACCAAATGCCCTATTTCTTGCACATAATCACCTCATTCATCCGTTACTCTATATTCATCTCTCAAGTTTTCATTATCATAATTTTATCATTGTTCCATTAAATATGTGCCTTTTTGTATTTAGTTAAATCATTAAATTGACAAAACAAGTTTGACAAAGATATACAAGTTAAGTCAATGAAATTTTGCACTATAGCTTTGCAAGCTTCTATGATATCCCTCATAAATACAAAGACTTCTCTTTCGATGAACAAACACAGACAAAACTATACTATGGATAATACCATTTTTCAATATAATTGTTAATATAAGAATTAGTACCATAATTAAAAGATTGATGTAAGTCCATACATGATAATAGAAATCCTAGAGTGTATTCATCTCAATCTATGAACATCCCAATTCCAATTTTACATTTCATGGTAATATTCAATAATGGTCAAATCAATTGTCTCCTCTAGCATCCACATAGATAGATTAACTATTTGAAAAAGTATGGTACCTTTACTTGTTCAGCACACATCATTATTAGTTGGACATTAATATCTTCATCATTATTATTAAAAAAAACAAACCAACTTTTACTAATCATGAGGCCCGCCTTCTTTGAAAGATGGATCGAAGACTTTGAAAGTTGAACGAACGTGTTGCTCACAAATGTTTTAAGGCCTTTATATGGCAACATTCATTATGGATAAGACATTTATGCTTTTTGACTTTCATAAAGTACGGAAGACTGCTGATTTAGCGTTGTTTTGTCGTTACGCGTAGGTTACATTATCTTAATTAAATGCGGAGACATATGTCAACAATTGTAAAAATGGGAGTGGATCTTTTATAAATGTTCTTGTCCCTTTCTATTATTATCATTCACCTACACTAGGACCTTGAGATTTGATATTTCTAAGACTTAATTTGAATGTGTCTTTGTGTGGAAATTTTTTAAATTGATGTTTGAGCTTGAATATAATGATATATTTTTAATTATTGAGCATAGATTATGGTATCTGGATTGCAACAATTATTATTAAACTGGATTATGTATGGTATTATTATATTTTCACATGATTTTATATGTTATAGTGTAGAATTCTTAAATACAAATCTCATGTTCATATGTTTATATATGATTTTGGACCAATGTAGTGTCAATGAACAAGTTGAAGAGTTTGTTGCATTGATTTTGAAATGTACATTTTTTTATAAGTTGTGGTCAAATCGTTTTTATTATCTTTATAATAGTGAATAATATAGATGAGTCATGAATAAAAGTGACATAAGTTTAGTATTATGTTGTTCAACTCTAATATAGTTTCAAGAAGATGATTTATATTCAAAAACATTGTATGAGATAAAGACATTGTTTCTTAGATATTAAATCAAAATGTTTAGTATGTATGTTGTTGATATGTATCATTCGATTTTGTGGAGGATTTACTTTGCAGTGTGTAAAATATTAATTTAGATAAAGAAGATTTAATTTCAAGATTAGATATATTGGATTAAGGGATACAATAGTTTGTAAATTTAGTTTATTATAAAAGAAAATTGTAAGAATTTGATTATTCCAAAACAATAAGATTGAAATCTCCAATATGTTATGATTTTTTTTATCACTATGAAAAAGTACATTAAATTGAATACAACATTAGAAATATGGTGATACCCATTATTCTAAAAATAGGATAATTTTAGATGTTGATAACAATTTCTGAATTGAAAAAGTACATGTTGAATTGAACATAATGAAAACAACACATCTAATGGAACATAATGAAAGAAACATGTAAAGACAATGCTAAAATGGATGTAAAACAACTAAAAAAAATTATGAAGCATCCTATGCACTTTATTTTTATTCTTTTAACAATTATATCTAGATTACATTTAATTATCAACACCATCTTTGCATTTCAACAAAATACAACAAATAATGAAAAGTAAATTTGTATTTATTCTTTTGATGAACACAAATGGATCACACTTAAATATGAAAAACATCTCTCCATTACACAAAAATCATAACCTCCTTTATTTAAGCTATTAATACAAATTACAAGAACCAATGAATATAAAAATGAAACAAAATGTGAAGTATCCTTAGCACTTTATTTTTATATTGATGATTACAACTGGATTACATTAAATTTCAACATCATCTTTGCATTACAAAAAATTATAAAATGCAATGTTGAAGAACCTTATTTTTATTCTTTCAATTAACACAGCTAGATCACATATAAATATTGTTGACATCTCTACATTACAACAAATTATAAATATAGAGAACACTCTCTACACTTGACCTTTATTCTTGTGATGAATACAACTGGATTCCATTTGCATATCAACATCAATTCTACACTAAAATAAATTATAACATATTAATTAAACCCTCTACACGTTATCTTTATATTTTTATGACTACAATTGGACTATATTTACATATCAACATCAACTCTACATTACAACAAAATATAACATATTAAATAGTGCTTAAGAACTATGTTTCTATTCTTTTGATGAATACAATGTATCGAATTAAATATCATCATCATCTCTACATTACAAAAAATTACAGCATTTGAAGTAAAGCCTCTGAACTTAATCTTTATTCTTTTGATGAATACTATTGGACCACATCTACATATCAACATCATGTGCATTACAACAATTTATAACTTATTAAGTAGATTCTAACCACATTATTTTTATTCTTTTGATGAATACAATAGATCACAGTTAAATATCATCATCATCTTTGCATTACAACAAATTATAACATTTTAAGTAAATCTGTTGCACTTTATTTTTATTCTTTTGATGCATACAATTGGACCACATTGGAATACCATCACCATCTCTGCATTACAACAAATTCCAACATATTAAGTAAACCTTCTACACTTTAACTTTATTCTTTTGTTGAATACAATTGAATTAACATTAAATATTAACATCATCTTTGCATTACAACAAATTAGAACATATTAAGTAGTGTTTGGGGACTTTATTTTTATTCTTTTGATGAATACAACTGGACCACATTAAAATATCATCGTCATAATCTCTGTAGTACAACAAATTCCAACATATTAAACAAGCCCTCTCCACTTTATCTTTATTCTTTTGTTGAATACAACTGAACTAACATTAAAATATCAACAAACATCATTGTAACATTTTAAGCAGATCTTCTACACTTTATCTTTATTCTTTTGTTGAACACAACTGAATTCACATTAAAATATCAGCAAACATCTCTACATTACAACAAATTATAACCTCTTTTACTTAAACTACTACAAAGCAGAAAAACCAATCCATCAAAATCACCCAAAGAGAAACCCTGACCCACCTCCAAAAATCTAACCCTAAGAAATGGCCCTCCCACCTTCCTCCTCCCCTAGAGAAGGGGAGCACCACATTTTGAGAATATTTTTTATGCATTCAATTTCCAACACACTTGTGAGGCAGCAATAGCATTAAACTACACATATTGAGCACAATAGGACATAATTTGCTACCTGCTACGGTCGTCCATTATTGAGGGGACCAATTGTCACTCTATGCCTAGCCAATATTATTTTATTCCCTCAAAACTAAACACACAAAAAGACGGGCAGACAGTTGACCCGACTCCCTTATACCGCCCTAAATAGAATCTGATTTGTCGCCACGCGTTCGACGGGGAACGGTCGTTGCAGGTTCGAACCTCGGGAATGCCATCTCATCACGGAACTGTCAGTAGACGGCAATTAATAACAGAACGCCTCTAACTGTATTATCATTGGCCATGAAACTGGCACCTCTCTATTCGTCCTCTACACGGTGGATCCAGGATAAGATCCTTTCGCCAAAATCCCCTGGCTCAGATCACAGTAAAACGAACGGTCGAAATCATTCCAAGTGATTAGGAATCGATCTGCGCCGCCCCGTACGGTGCATTGAAGCAGGGGCCAAACTTTAAAATTCCGTTCTTCAACACTTCGTCAATATCGAAAAAATAGGTAATTAATGCAGGCGTGCAAATGAAGAAAATTTCTAAAATAGGTAACTGTGAATCGATTCCTCTGCACATAGCATAGATCTGGCTCAGGAAACGCATCGAATCCACCGCTTCCTTTTTCGAAAGCGTGGCAGATTACAGGATTATTTACAAATATTTGCAGAAAGCGTGGCAGATTATGAGCCTATTTACAAATATTTGCAGAAAGCGTGGCAGCTTACGAGCCTATTTACAAATATTTTCACAAAGCGTGGCAGATAACAGGCCTATTAACAAATATTTGCAGAAAGCGTGGCAGATTACGAGCCTATTTACAAATATTTTCACAAAGCGTGGCAGCTTACGAGCCTACTTACTAATATTTTCAGAAAGCGTGGCAGATTACGCGCCTGTTTACAAATATTTTCACAAATCGTGGCAGCTTACGAGCTTATTTACAAATAATTTCAGAAAGCGTGGCAGATTACGCGCCTATTTTACAAATATTTTCAGAAAGCGTGGCAGATAACGGGCCTATTTTACAAATATTTTCAGAATGATGCTCGTTGCTTACCGTGACACGTAAACGAAGATTCAATTTCTCTCGGGTGAAATGCACGACACGTAAAAGCGATTCCATTTCCATTTCTTTAAAAATCTGTAATATTTATGTCATGTAATGCTTAAAAGAGATGAAACAAGCTCTTTCCTCACGTTGCAGGAAATTCGAAGAATCTAAACTTCCCTGTAAATGGAGAAACTGTCTGTGGTCCTGTAGGGTTTAGTGGTCCTGTGGTCCTGGGATTTGAACCGTGGTGGTCCATTCCGAAATTAGGGTTTTTATTTAAACGATGCAGATTATATTTTGTGCTTTTTAGTGAAAGAACTTTTGCGCCAGCCAGCAAAATGGTCACGCGCGGATCTCCAACATTTAGAATAATAATAACGCATTATAACTGTATTAGTGGGATACTTAATTCTATTGCGGATCCACATGAAAAAGAAACACTGGAATGAGAAAGTGAGTGTTTAAGGTTGCAGTACATATACTTGTCTACCATGTACTATTTTTTAATGGATTTGGAATTCATTTTCTGCTGGAAAGCAGTCATATATATTTCTTATTTTCCTCTTTTTCATGCTCATATTCTCATCTTTTCCCCCAGTTATTGCCTCTTAAATGCCACTAATTCCATACAAAAATGTTTGGAGGTTTAGCCAATTTTGATTCTCTATAAATAGTAAATGAAAGGTTCCCATGAAAAGCAACGAATTTGGGGAAAGTCAATATATGGTGTAGGTATGGCTTGCATATGTGGATTTATGAGATGTAAGATAATTAGAAATTCTTTTCAAATTAGATATATATTAATAATTGAAGAGCTTTTAGTTAGACAATTAGAATCATTTCAGTATAGTTTCGTTTTGATCCTAAGTCTTTATGGGCATTGACTTTGGAATTGAAATTATTTATAGTGATTAAATGGAAAAAAATCAATTAATAAGAGATGAATGCAAAACCTTGTGGGCTATGGCAGCGCTATCCAATGTCTCCTTTCCTTGAACACTCTCAAACCATCTAAAATGAAGGGAATTAATTATATATATATATATATATATATATATATATATATATATATATATATATATGTATGTATGTATGTATGTATGTATGTATGTATGTGATTTTATAAATTGTATTAAAAAGATTTATTGGTCTAAAATATACAAAATTATTTGGGACAATAATCTTAGGGATGATTGCAATGAAGGTATTTTTGGATTCCCTTAGAATAGATATGTTCTTAGAGGATTCTTCTAGAACCAAGAAAACAACTTTTCCCACGATGTCAACATTTTTAGAAGAATAACATTGTATAACCATCTGGATCTAGAGGTTTTTTTTGCTACCATTGAGAAAATCACATCTTTAAGATTCACTCACCAATAAAATGATGTTATCAACCAAATAATCTGTGACCGATTGAGGCCTAGTTAACAGGTTTTTTTGAAAAAGGATACTGCTTCAACCTCAGACAAATAAGACAATTCCTATTCCAATATTTCTTTCTCTAAAAACATATTTTTGAAGTGAGGCTAAATCCATTCCTTGATTTTATATTTGAGAAAAAGAGGCTTTTTGGCAAGTTGAAACATATGAGATCTCTTAATGAAAGGACAATTTTTCTGATGCAGGAGCATCTTGGGTTTATGGCAATCCTAGATCAACCAAAAATATGTTAGAGCTTGTTTGGCTACTCGATAGCTTGTTTGGTTTGCTCGGTAACTACTTTGAGTTCTTGGTGAAGTGTTCATGTCAATCACTAGCGAGCTCGGTTACCGCTTTGTTGTTCTTTGCCAAGTTGGTTCGGTAGTGTTCTTTACCAAGTTGGTTCAGTGTTCCTCGGTTCTTGAGTTCACTGACTAGTGGAATTTAATTGTTTGATGCTGGCCAACATGTGCAGTTAATTTTGGTCGCGATATTAATGTTGGGATTGCTCAATGGGAAACATGTGGACCTAAATCTGGGTCATTTCTTTTTCTAATGTTGGATCTAAGGATCTTTAGAGTTGACCTGTTTGATGGCCTCTTGTAGAAATAAGTAGAGATGTTCTAGGGTTGAGGGAGTGATTAAGTTAGCAAGAAGGTAGAATCAAAGTTTGGATCCTCACATGCATGAGGATTGATCTATGATGGAATTTCATTGTATTGGTTGTAACCGAGAAGGCCTTATAGCCTGACATGTACAAAGTTTGATGAATAAATGAAAGATATCTACATTCCTTCTCTCCTTCTCTATTTTCTTTCTTTCGAGTTGTTAATCTACAAGTAAGTTTGGTATTGGAAGTTACCTAGGCTCATGTATCCATCCCTCCTTGTGTCAGGTGGTATCAGAGTGAAGGTTAGATCTAGATGTTCCTTCTTGTAAGCCCTAGTTGGTGATATTATTGTGGGGTGGAAGATTATGATCTAGCCTACAATTGTAGAGGGTTTCAAGATGGTTAGAGGAAGGCAAGATGCATATCTAGGATTAGTTGATATGCTAAGACAAATTGTTGGTAGATTAGAAGTTGATGAGACAACCCAATGCCAAGGAAGACATCTTGATGATGTTAGTGATGATGAAGTAGAAGAAATGCAGGAAGAAGCCACACCTACACCTATAATGGATCAAGGAGAAGAAATATTCTTGAAGGCATTGACTAGTTTGAAGGCTACACCATAGTTTAAACCTCCTGAGTATAGTGGGAATTTGGATTCAAATGAATTGATGGTTTGGATCACTAAGATGGAGAAATACTTTGAACATGAGAACATATCAGAGGAGAATAAAGTGAAAATTACAAGCACAAAATTGAAAGGTCATGCATCCTTATGGTGAGAACCTCTGCAATTGCATTAGAAGAAGAAAAGTAAAACCAAAATCAAGGTATGGGAAAAGATGGTAAATAAGTTTAAAGTCAAGTTTTTACCTTGTGATTATCAGATTAACCTAGTTAGGAGAATGCAAAGTTTGAGGCAGAAAAATAGCTACAGGATTACACTAAGGAATTTTATAGGCTAGATATTAGATCTAGACATATTGAAGATGAGGTGAAAATAATTGCAAGATATTTGAAAGGGTTAAGGACTTCTATTCAAGAAGAAATTAATTTGGTGAAAATGGAGAGTATTGAGGAGGCTTATCAGTTTTCTCTGAAAGCTAAGGAGAAATTGAACAAAAGACATGAACAAAGACATAGAATAAGAGGTAGTAGATTCCCTAGAGGAAGAGGTAGATTCTATGGATAAAATATTAGATTTGATCAGGACAAAAAAAATCATGACAAAGGCAAGACCGAGTGGAAAGGTGAAAGTTCATTCCGAGGAAGAGGTAACTACTTTCAAGGTGTCTATGAAAGAGAAGAGTTCCGAGGAACTGGTTATAATCTTGGAGAAGAAGGACATAGATCATTTCAGTGTACACATGCAATTAAGAAGGTTGGTAGCAGTATAAATTCTTTGGTGCATGAAGGTTCATCGAATGAACCCAAGAAGGAAGGAAACTTGATGGTCCGAAGAGCATTATGGAGTGAAAAGACTAAGGCGGATTCAATAAGGAAAAGTTTGTTTAAGACAACATGAAGAGTTGAAGAAAAAGTTTGGAAAGTGATCATTGATAGTGGAAGCTTGGAGAAGCTGGCATCAGAAGAAATGGTTACAAAGTTTCATTTGGAAAGATTGAAGCACCCAAAGCCCTATTAGATCTCATGGATCAAGGATGAACATACACTTATGGTAAGTGAACAATGTTTTATGAATCTAAAAATTGGAAAGTATTCTGATAAGGTGTTGTGTGATATTATGCCTATGGATTGTTGTCATATTTTGTTGGGTACACCTTGGCAATATGATAGACATGCTATATATGATGGAAGATTGCACAAATATACTATTTGTGCTGATGGAAAGAAACAAATCTTGTTACCTTTCATTGAAGAATTTGTTGGAGATATATGTACATCTACGAAAGTTTGTTTAATGGAAGGTAGACACTTTGTTAAGGATTTGAAGAAAAATGATTTTTGTTATGCTTTTATTCCTAAAAAATTGAGAGAGAAAATAGAAGATAAAGTTTCAGTACAGGTTCAGAAGTTTCTAAGTGACTATAAGGAGATCATTTTTGATAATGTACCAAATGGTTTTCCACTGATGAGATGTATTAGTCATTGAATGGATCTGATTCCTATAGCTAGTTTTTTGAATAAAGCACCACATCGACTGACACCAACCGAGAATGAGGAACTCAACTGACAAGTTCAAGAGTTGTTGCAGAAAGGTTTGATCAAAGAAAGTTTGAGTCCATGTGCAATACCAACTATGTTGGGATCAAAGAAGAATGGAGAATGGTGAATGTGTATTGATTCTAGAGCAATTAACAAGATAATAGTTAAGTATTGGTTCCCTATACCAAGGATGGATGATATAATAGATTGTTTGAGTGGAGAAAAATATTTTACTAGGATTGATTTGATGATTGGATATCATTAGATTAGAATCAGAGAAGGTGATAAATGGAAGACTGCTTTCAAGACAAAAGAAGGGTTGTATGAGTGGTTGGTTATGCCCTTTGGTTTAACTAATGCATCGAGGACTTTTATGAGGCTAATGAATGATGTTCTGAAGAAATTATTGGGTAAATTTTTTATTGTGTACTTGGATGACATTCTAATATTTAGTAAAACTAGATAAGATCATTTTTTTCGCATTAAACAGGTATTACAAAGATTGAAAGAGGAAAAGTTGTTGATTAATTTGAAAAAGTGTTGCTTCATGAAAGAGGAGATTGTGTATTTTGAATTTTTGATTTCAGCTGATGGTTTGGAGATGGACCCTAAGAAGGTTGAAACTATTCTTAATTGGCCTACACGTGAGAATGTTAGTGAGGTAATATCATTCCATGGTTTAGTAAGTTTTTACCAAAAGTTCATTAGAAATTTTAGTTTAATTTGCAATGCTATGACCGAGACTTTGAGAGGAGATAAATGAGAATTCAAGTGGACACATGGAGCTGATAAGAGTTTTGAGACATTGAAACAAAAGGTTAATGAATTTCCTATGGTAGTTTTACCTAATTTCAATAAGGTATTCCAAGTTGAATGTGATGCAAGTGGAAATGCAATAGGAGATGTGTTGAGTCAAGAAGGTAAACTTGTTTCTTTCTTTAGTGAGAAGTTGAATGATGCTAAAAGGAAATATTTTGTGTATGATCAAGAATTCTATGCTATTGTTCAAGCCCTAAAGAAATGGAGACATTATTTGATGCCAAAAGAATTTGCATTGTATAATTTGTATTGTATAGCCTTACCATAGCGATAAAACTAATATATGTATATTGTTATGCACAAAGAAGACAACCACAATTGGGGGGGTGAATCAGTTGGTCAACACTTTAAAACTTTAACATACTTAATCTAATTAATGATATAAAAGATAAATAGTAATGCAAGATCCACAACATATAACACAAAACACCATATTTGTTCTCAAGGAAACTTGGTTAAGGGAAAACCCTAGTGGTAGTCAAACCCATGAGATAAATGTGCTCTACTAAAAGTACTACCTAGTTAAGAGAAAATGAAAATAAAAGAGGAATGCACATGCATTCACATGTCTACTACAATGAGCTCACTGCTTGCAATATGATACAATGATCCAGCCCTCAGTTGGGTTCAATGATCAATCTCTGATTACAATTCACAAAGGTGGAAGAACTATCCAATCTAACTGAACTGACTAGCAACATCAATAATGCCAATACAGTTATGATGAAGTACAATTTTGCCTCAAATATAGAATACAAGAACCCTCTTCCTTTTCTTCTATCTTTTCACACACATCGCAATCACAAATCATTTCCAATTTATACATATTATAATGAATAGTCCACAACAAGGTTGGCTAAAACGTATAAGAACAAATGATATAAACATTATAATCAAACTACAATGCGATACAAATCAAGTTGGCCAAGACTTAGATAGGATCCAAAAATTCATCCTCAAACATGCAACAACTTCGCCAAATCTACACCAAGAATTGAAACACATTACTTCACCAAGTCGGCTAGGACCTAAATGAAGAAACACCAACATATTAGTAAATCACCAAATCAAATCACCATGATCAATGAAAACCATCAACATGGTCATAACATGATCCAAGAATAATAGAAAGAAGAAAAAGTATCTTGATGAACCTTTGCGTCAACTCAATCTCAAGATCTCAACTCATATCTATATTGATCATCAACAATGTTGAACACTGAATGCTGTCACACTAAAAAGATGACTCGCTGAACTTTGAATCATGAACAACACTAGTTGAGGAAATTAAAATGAATCACAACATTACCACCAAATTCGTGCCAATTGAATCAACCAATATGATCCATATCGAAGCAAAAACTCAATCTTTAACACTTCTTAAACAACTAGAACACTAAAATACAAGTAATCGATAAAATAATCATAGCTCAATTAAACCATTATACGAGCCTCTATAGGTTGACCAGAATCAACTAAAGACATATCTAAAAGATCATCTAGATTCACAATAAACAATCCTCAACATATGACCTGAAAAATTGAAATCATCTTCTCTGAACAAACTAAGCACAATGTCTGCAACAACAATAGTATGTTAACATCAATGAAAAAACACTAATGTCAACACACATAAAGAGGTCTAATCAACAACCTCTTCCATGCTAAACATAAACCACAAGTAATTTAGTTTAAAAGGATTTTTTTAGGAGAGCTATATCTTCAAACATTAACAAGAGGATAGGAAAAAGATCAAATTTAGTGTTGGTTAAAATTGCAGAAGAATTCTCCAGAGAAAATGACAGAGAAAAAATCAATCAAGTCTTTCAACTATTTGAGAGAAATCCTTTCTATTGTTCAACCAGGTAAAAAAATAATTCTTAGGCATAAATTAAAAAAGAATATTATATGAAAACAATATTTTTAAGTCTTCCATCACTTTATTAACTAGTATAATACAAGTTAATTTTTCTAATTTATCCAAAATTACATTGAAGTCTCCTCCATAAGTCTTGATTTCATTAAAAAGAGGATTAGAAAAATAAGAGACATGATCCTGCATCTTTTTCTTTTCTAATTGTATTAGTAGGACCATAAATATTAAAGAGCCAACATAGAGCTTAACATAGTCTTCTCTTAAGCATAGTTAATACCAAAAAAATAGATGACGAAAGAAATTCTACTAAAACATTACTATCCTTCCAAAGAATATCTAACCTACCTAAATCACCCATCGCTAAGTCGAAGAGATATTTCAAATTCTTCCAAAAACCAAAAATAGAATGTTCTAGTAAACTTGAAAGCTTTATTTCTTGTAGGAAAGAAATGTAAAATTTATATGTCTCTAATTCATGGTTAAAAGATCATTATAGTTAGGGCATTCAAGCCCATAACATGCCAAGAAAGGATCCACATTTCTCTCTTTGGAAATTAAATGAATCTTATCATTTTCTAAGTTTTAGGTTGGGAAGGGGTAAAAGCACAATAAGTTGTCACAATTTTACAAAGGAAAAGGCTAACAAAATCAAAGTTATTCAACTTCAATAGTATAAAAATGACATTTATGTTTGGAATTTTAAGATGGTGTAAACTAATTAAATGTGATAAAATGGATGAAGTTTATGATTAATATTTTTAATAATTTTTTTGAATAATATTTGATATGTTTTTTTAATTTTTAAAGATGATTTTTTAGTTGTTGAAAAATGCTAAAAATTAGGGGTCTAATTCCCACCAAAAAATTATATGTAAATAAACTTTTTTCCCCTAATTTCAAAATATGTCATAAATGACATATATAGCTAGTGCATGAAGAAATAAAAATTAGTTTTTGACCTATATTTTCTCTTTTATAACAATTCAAATTCCAACTCACTGAAATTGATAGTTTTCATCTCACAACATATTTTTCATAACAAATCTATCCCAATCAAAGAAAGAAATATATATTCTTCAAGAGGACCCTCTCCTCTAGTGCACTAGATGTTTTTCAAATTTATTTAATATGATTTACTATTTTTTTCTTTCTCTGAATCAACATCTCCTCGACTGTTAAAATACCTACTTGCAATATTTTTTAATTACAATAAACTATGTCTAATTAAAACACTATAAAATCTATATGAGGATATTCTTGACTCTGATATCTGCAAAAGGGTATTTTTTTATTTTAAAAAAAATATCATTAAAAAGATTAGGAGTTATTGAAACATCACTTTTTTGAAATAATTTTATTTTTATGGTAATTGGACCCAAAGTGGTGTAAAACATGTATTTAATAGATATTTCCAATTGGAAAATTTAAAGCACTTATCTAACTTAGCTAGAATGAATCTAGCTAGACCATATGTTTGACCAAAATTAATTTTTAGTTAGAAATACTAAAATTCAGTTATGTTGATAAGTTAGCCTAAAAGGTGACAACTAATTGTGATTTTACCTGAAGGTTGAGTCTCAGTAACTACAAATTCCTCTTACAAGTAGTATCCCTTGTTATGGTGTAATAGCCCACTAAGGAACATAAGAGGAAATGACTACTGTAAAATAAACATATGTGCAATAATGTTTTTTTGTAGTGCAGCTTCCACAAACATAATTGCATCATTTACTTAAACATTAACTACATTAACCATTTACAAAGTACATAAATGGAAATGGAAGCAACAATGCATTAACACATTTTTGAATGCTCATCAATTATGTTCATGCAATATTAATCCTTTACTTAACCTAGGCCCTCTTGGGGCTCCTTAACATCTCTACTTGAGAAATATTCTACAACATAACTAATCATCGAAACACATCAATGAATTAAGAATTGGAAGCATTAATAAATAACTCATATGAATTCTAATTACTAATTACTTTATCTCTAGACTCATTTTGGAGCACCAAAAAAAGTGTTCATGATTCTTCCTTTCACTAAATTAACCATTAATATATGATCACTTATGATAACCATTTTGATTTACTTAAACATTATCATTTATTAATCCTAATCATTAACATTAACTAACCAATTAGATTACTAACTCTAATTATCATCTTCGATTCTTTACTACATGATCATTTATAAGATAACTATCCTTATCATTTGTCCTATTCTATAAGAATATTTTTTTCATTACATAAACTTTCTGATAATCAAGGTATCAAATTATAATTAACATTCTATCTAACTTATTGCTATCTTTTCATAATCAGATTTACTTCAATAATAATATTGTATCGTCTTAAAATGAAATCATTTCCATGTTAAGAGTGTTTAGCCCTCCAAGTGAGTAGTCCGAGTCATGTCAGGCACCTGGAATCAACTTTTTTCTTGGATCATACTTGTTCTCCTCATTTTGCTTCTATCTGCCCCTGATTTTTACTCCAATCTGCATTCTGGGATAGGATCCTGAGGTTTTTGACCAAAAGGTCAAAGTCAACCTTTTGGGGTCAATGTCGACCTCTATCCTGACCTAGTCAAGATCAACCTCAATCTTGACTTGGTCAGTTCCAACCTCATCCTTGACCCTCTGTTGAAAATTTCAAGATTCCTTGATTTTCGGGTGTCGGGTTTTGGGGATATTTGTTTTCCTGCCTCCCGATCGGCCATTTCAGGTTTCAGGGTGGTAAATCCTCTAATTGCATTTAATCTAGGTGTGTTTTCTAAAGGTTAGGACCTAATTGGGATTTAATTCTCCAAGGTGGCCCCTCTAGAGGATTGTGTCCTAGTTCACTATAAAAGGAGGCCTTCCTCTCTCATTTTCACATCTCATCTCATTCAATCAAGTTTGGTGGAAACATCTCTCAAGCTCTCAAGGTGATCAAGAAAGCATTCATTCAAGATTCAAGTCTTCTTCTCCATCCAAGTTCTCCATTGAAGATCAAGGATTCAAGCATTCAAGCCACTGAAGGGATTTGGTTCAAGCATTCAAAATTTATCATTCAAACCCTAGATCTAGCCATCATGATGGTGTGATCTTCCTTCAAGATCCTTTTGTTCCTCTTCAAGATCTATTCATTCTTCCCTCAAGGTGGATTCCAAGCATACAATCATGGAGGTTTGATTTACATTTATTGATGTTCAATCTTTCATATCAATATGCTTGTTTACATTCAAAATACAATTACATATCTATTGAATTGCATAGCTTCATTGTTAGATCCATTTCTACTACTTGCTAGCATTCTTATTTCAATTTCAATATTAAGGTTAATTCCAAACCAAGGTTTGACCAAGGCAAACCCCTCAAACAAACAATAAAAAACCTATTTTTCTTGTAGGTACAGGTGCAGAATTTTGGATCTCAAAGCAGATTTGGATACTCTTTTCAGAAAAATTCTAAGATCTGTGAACAAAGTCAAAATTGACCTTCAAATAAAGAATGTAGCCTTTGACCTTTTATGAGGGTCAAAGACTACCTGCCATCAAAAGGACAAAAGATTTCTGGGTTTTCTTCATCTCAGTATTTCCAATTTGAAACAAGTTGCAGAATTGCCCAAAAGTACACACAGACATAAAAAATTGGCATTTTCTAGATTTTCCCTAATTTGAGGTTAGTCCTTGTATTTCAATTATTTCAAATTCCAAACACTTCAATTCTACCATAGGGAAATATAGGGTTTTTCTCTCTCTTTCATATTCTCCATAGATTGATTCGATTGTGCATTAACCTTTTGGTTGATCAAATTGGATCTCTCCTTTGGGAATTTGGATTTAGGAGTGGATCTAATATTTCCCCCATACAATTTACAATTACACATCTAAATAGAGGTGATTCTATTTTACCCCTATTCATTTTGGTGAACCCGATGAGCTTACTCTCTTTCTTTTTGGTGTTAGATTGTCTTTTAGATTAGATCTAGTTTATGCTCTTGCATTTTAAAATTCAAAAATACAAAAAACCTATATATTCAATAAAATCCAAAAATATTTCTTGCATTTCATTTTCTATGGCAATTGTTAAGATGCTTTGGTGTGTAGTTATGTTCTTTATTACTCTTCTTTTAGCATCTCTTTATAATACCTATGATGTATATGAGAGTATCATTCACTTCATTATGTTGATGACCCTTCACTTTTCTCTTGCCTATTCTTTCGTGAAGTTGATTGACACTAGTCTTCCTACATTTAAAACCTTCATTAAAGATTTATGTGGTAGCCTTATTAATCTTTTGGATTATGTGGAGAATTGGGTAGATGATACACCATCCCCTAATCTTCCTAATCCTAATCCTAGCAATCCTAATCTCAATCCTAATCCTAATTTGATACCTAATTCTCCATCTGTTCATCCTCGCTCTTCCCGTACTTATGATGGGATTCAAGCTATAGTTCAGGATGCAGTTGTGCAAGATTTCTTTGATTTACCTTCTCCTCTGATTCATGATGATATTAAAGGAAAGGGTAAAGAAACTTATTCAAAACCTATTATCCCACCTTATACAAGCTTTACTCATGAACATGATAAACAATCACCTCCTTTAGAAGCTTTACATAATATGCACACTACTGGATATAATATGGTGACTAAACAAGGTTATAAAGGTTTAGGGCTTGGGGTTAATGAGCATGGTATCAAGTTTCTAGTTCATATACCCCCTAAACCGGATATGTATGGTGTTGGTTGTTCAAGATCTCAAGTTAAGGTAGGTGATGCTAAACATCATCCTCCTCTTCACATTCTTCTCCCCACACCTATCTTAGATAACATTAATACTCATCAAGAAGTGGCTAAGAAGGTATATGTTGAGCTAATGAATTCCAAGAAAGAAATCTTTAGACCTATGCTGATAGAAGCTTTACAAAAATACAAATGTCCTTTTCATTATAGTAACAAACATTTACTTGCATATTGTAAACATTTCAAGTTATATGTTAGAGAAAGAGCTGGTAGGAATTATATCTCACTCTCTTACAGTTTTACAATTCCTTCATAATTTTGATATAGGGGATTCCCCTCCTTTAGATATAATGTAGATGTTCTTTCCCTCTTGTCTCATGACTGGGGGGCAAGAGGTGTATCTTCATCCAGTCTCCTAGAATCCATTAGGTCTTTTATTGGGGCTTAATTGGTATTCTTTCTCTCCTATTTTTCTATGGATTTGCATTATGTTTTTAATCATCCATAGACTCTATCCTTTCTTTTCAAGATATCTTTTCTAAGACATTTGTTTGGCGAAGGTATCCCTTGTCTCTATTTCTGGGGGGCAAGGTACCTCTTTCTTTCTCTTTGTCTAGGGAACTGCTTTCCTTAGCTTAGTGGTATTTGTTTATATTGTAACATTATTTCAACATATTGATAGATGTTCTGACAATGGATAACCTTTTTATATGAGAAGTTTTTTTCCTAAGTCATCACTTCTTCTCTATTTTGCAAATTATGTTCTTTATAAACTCTCACCCTTGCTTTGGTGTTAGAGTTGTTTCCTTCATTCCAAAGACTCCTCTTCCTCTTGTTTGCAGGGGGCTTGATGATTGAATCTTTGTTCCTGCCTTTTGAAAGATGATATTTTATTTAAAGCACGCCTCTTTGGTGGGGGTCTTGTTGACAAGATCTCTTTTCATTGGAGGATCCTTTTTCCATGAGCGACATATCCTTTTCATGATTATCTCTATTCTTGGATGTAGGGGTCAATATACCTCGCTAAGGATATGGTGTACATTGTTGTAAATAAGATATCTCCTTTCCTTGTGAAGTAGGTATCCTCTTCCATCTTTGTTCCTAAACTAGGGGGGCAAGGATGCTATCTCCTTTTGTCTTTTTGGGATTCACTTATTTCCTTGGGTAAGTAGTATTTATCTATTATGTGATATCTAATCATACATGAAAATTTTGGTTTGCATTGAGGATCTTTGTCCTTGATCACAACCTTTTTTTTTTTTGACATTGGGTTTCCATGGTTGATATATCTCTCACCTTGGAAACTGAATAGTGTGCTATCCCTCATAAGGGTTACTTTCTTTTCACTTCTTACATGATATATTTTTGCATTCGTCCCTTCCATGGCCTCATAGGAGCTGTGACCTTCTTGGCTTGGACTGGGTGTTGTTTGTGAATATTGTCTTGATGTTGAAGAAGGCTTTATCCTTGTTCTTTTCTTTCCTTAACATGTCAAAATAGTATGTTTTTCCATATTAAGGAGGGGGGCATATATAGGGCCTCCCTTGTACTATAGTTTTTTATTTTTACATGCTAAATCTTGGAAGGTAACACACATAAGTTGCTAAATCCTGAAAAGACATGCATTTATATGCTAAATCTTTCGATGGTAATGCACATAAGTTGCTAAATCCTGAGGAGACACGCATTTTTCAAAATTTTCAATATGCTAAATCCTCTGAAGGTAACGCACATAAGTTGCTAAATCCTAAAGGGACACACATTTCCAATTTCAAATATGTTGTATCTTGGAAGGTAAAACACATAAGTTGCTAAATCCTGAAAAGACATGCACCTATATGCTAAATCTTCTGAAGGTAACACACATAAGTTGCTAAATCCTGAGGAGACATGCATTTCATATTCATAGTGATACAAGAAGGTGGATCTATAGATATTCCAGAAGTCATCAGAAGATGCATTACAATTGCAAGCACAGTTTATGGGTGAACCTGTTGGGCTCTCCCTCTAGGGTGATTCATGGTAAGGTGGGCATCTTAATAGGCGAGGTAATCACTCTTTTCCCTTTCTCTCTTTTTGCTTTCATGCTAGTAGGACTGGATCATGAAGCTATGCCATTTATAGTGTTATTCTTGTCTTTCTTATGTAAACATTTATGTTTTTATGATAGCTTTCCAAATATGATGTTAGTATAAGAAATGTTTCTTAGCAAGGTTTCTTATGCTAGTTGATTTGGGTTTGTTTTAGTACTAACCCCTCTTTTGTGTCCTTTTGTTTTTTGCACCCTTGTGCAAGTATGTTGAGTTAGAATCCTTAGCCTGGGGGCTTGTGTCCCTAACTAAGTGTCATTCTATCTCATTTCGAATCCACTGGGATCTCTTCTTTCTTCTCCTTTACCAAGAGTTTGCATCGAATCCATACTCTTGCTAAAGTGGGGGCTTAATGTATCATCTTAAAATGGAAGCACTTCCATGTTGAGTGTGTTTAGCCCTCCAAGTGAGTAGTTTGGGTCATGTCATGCACTTGGAATCAGCTTGTTGCTTGGATCATACTTGTTCTCCTCATTCTACTTCTATCTACCCTTGATTTTTACTCCAATCTGCATTCTGAGACAGGATCTTGAGGTTTTTGACCAAAAGGTCAAAGTCGACCTCTATCCTGACCTGCTCAGGATCAACCTCAATCTTGACCTAGTTAGTTCCAACCTCATCCTTGACCCTCTATTCAAAATTTCAAGATTCCTTGATTTCTGGGTGTCGGGTTTTGGGGATATTTATTTTCCCGCCTCCCGATCGGCCATTTCGAGTTTTAGAATGGTAAATCCTCTAATTTCATTTAATCTACATATATTTTCTAAAAGTTAGGACCTAATTAGGATTTAATTCTCTAAGGTGGCCCCTCTAGAGGATTGTGCCCTAGTTCACTATAAAAGGAGGCCTTCCTCTCTCATTTTCACATCTCATCTCATTCAATCAAGTTTGCTGAAAACATCTCTCAAGCTCTCAAGGTGATCAAGAAAGAATTCATTCAAGATTCAAGTCTTCTTCTCCATCCAAGTTCTCCATTGAAGATCAAGGATTCAAGCATTCGAGCCATTGAAGGGATTTGGTTCAAGCATTCAAAATTCATCATTCAAACCCTAGATCTAGGCATCACGATGGTGTGATCTTCCTTCAAGATCCTTTTTTTCCTCTTCAAGATCTATTCATTCTTCCCTCAAGGTGGATTCCAAGCATACAATCATGGAGGTTTAATTTACATTTATTGATGTTCAAGCTTTCATATCAATATACTTGTTTAAATTCGAAATACAATTACATATCTATTGAATTGCATAGCTTCATTGTTAGATCCATTTCTACTACTTGCTAGCATTCTTATTTCAATTTCAATATTAAGGTTAATTCCAAACCGGGGTTTGCCCAAGGCAAACCCCTCAAACAAACAACAAAAACCCTCTTTTTTTTGCAGGTATAGGTGCAAAATTTTGGATCTGAGAGAAGATTTAGATACCCTTTTCGGTGAACTTCCAGGATCTGCGAACAAAGTCAAAATTGACCTTCAAATAAAGAATATAGCCTTTGACCTTTTATGAGGGTCAAAGGCTACCTATCATCGGAAAGACAAAAGATTTCTAGGTTTTCTTCATCTTGGCATTTCCAATTTGAAATAGGTTGCAGAATTTCCTGAAAGTACACATAGACATCAGAAATTGGCATTTTCTAGATTTTCCCTAATTTGAGGTGAGTACTTGTATTTCAATTATTTTGAATTCCAAACACTTCAATTCTACCATAGGGAAATATAGGGTTTTTTCTCTCTTTCATATTCTCCATAGATTGATTCGATTGTGCATTAACCTTTTGGTTGATCAAATTGGATCTCTCCTTTGGGAATTTGAATTTAGGAGTGGATCTAATATTTCCCCCATACAATTTAAAATTACACATCTAAATAGAGGTGATTCCATTTTACCCCTATTCAAATATACACTAACATTAATCTTCAACTTCGATAATTACAAATTCATAAATCAACTAATGATGTCATTAAATCAATTATAGTAATATTTTGATTACCATCATAGACATATACCTGCATAAACACATAAGTTAACTAGTTTCAATAAACAATCTATTCAATTGTAACTTAACAATATTTTGTTCTCCTTACAAGATCATGTTACATATCAAATACATTATCACAACATCTATCCTAAAATCCCTACAGAAAGTACTTCATTTCAATTACATTGCCTTGCTCATAATTACAACAATATACATTTATGAGTAAAACATGGAATTTGATAACAAAATGAAGATTTCTCAATGCACTAAGAATGAAATAACTGGTACAAGATCCATCCACATAACATTAAACAAGTGAGCTCGTTGAGAAAAATGTTTACCACCAAATAGAGATAACTTTAGTGCCAAATATTTGCCAATTGATGTATATTTCACATAGTCATTTTTTAGAATGGGGAATAAATGGGACTGAAAGGGGTCACCTATTCTCCCTGAGTTTATAATTTTTTTTTATTGATATAAGGGTTTCACCAATAAAATCTATGTGTGTATTTAATAATTTCACCTGAAAATTCAAAGGCACTTTTTAATTGACAACCAATTTCACCAATAGTTGTGAAAGGTTCTATTTGCATGAGGACCCAATTTTCCTAGCATTTTTATGAAGTGTGTCTTAAATTACCACAATATTTACCAATGCTATTGTAAGTCCATCTTGATAGATGCTCCATAAATCACCTAGGAAATTACAAAAATATATGTTTTGTTGAGGTTTTATTTTCCCTAAATTTACATAAGACATGTTAGAATTACGTGATATTCACAAAATATATGTATACCATTTAAAACTCCTATTGAATTCACCAAATATGGACTCATATAAATACAATGAAAGATCAATTTTATTATTACACAATTTGGTTGGTTTTGAGCTTTCAATTCAATTTAATAGCCTAGTTTTAGACTAGGAACAATCATTGTTGCATTGTCAACTGCTAGTGCACACTAGAATAGTCCTAGTTACTAAGAATCTAGAGGTAAGTGATCATTTTTTTGAAGTGTTATAATATTATTCATCTCAATCTATTTACATTTTTTAGTTTATTCTTATTTATTGGGGAGACCTCACTCCTCAAACATCTAGATTATAGGCTGGCCCCTATGTCCAATGAACCATATAGTCTAATATCTATTATTTATTCTTAAAACTAAGTATTTTTGTGTAACCTTTATTTAACTGGAGATGTCAAATAGGAAGAAGGTCATGACTCTTGAATGTGACAAAGGCCAAGACAGACCAAAAAAACACAAATCCTTAACTACATACTTTATCATTGTTTGTGGTAAAAATATGAAGGTACATCATCACAAGTACAACTACAAGATTCACAACTTGCACCAAACATTTAGGAACCAAGAAAATGTGATATCTCAGAGGACAATGATCTTGAAGAATATTATCTAGTTGATACCTAGGTTAGTAGGAATGAGATAATTGATAAGGGTGACAATTTTGTAGATGATGATGATGCATAAAATGGGAAATGAAAATCCAAATAAAAAAGGGGTCCAGAGTGGGATATGTTGACAAGGAGTTTTAAAATTAGCTGGGTGTCAAAGTATTCATCATTGAGCTAGTAGAGAATCTAGATACAAATAAGCCTCTAGTAGAATGTAGGTGTAATATTTCCAGCTATAAACATAAGCAAAAGAGGTTGTAGCTGAAACTTGACACCATAGTGAAGGGTAAATTAGAAACATTTATGAGAAACAAATCATAGATGGAATAAAAAATCAGAAACAACATGGAAAATAAAGGAGTGATGTCAACATGTTAAGAATGCCTTATTATATAATGCAAATCAAAAAAGATAGCAGGTGAACCCTACATAATATAAAGATTCTATTCACACTATTCTTGGAAAAGAAATAGTAGTAGAACAACTAGGAAAAGGTATTCAATTAAGTGTTTATTTTTCCATTTTGAGTAGAGTGTGTGCTATGATAGACAACCCAAAAATGAGTTCTTTATTAGAATGGTTGAAAGTTCCCAACTATCCTCATTGTCATTGGTCAATAAACAATGGATAGGAATGAGCAAGTTGTCTTTCCAAAGTTGAAAAAGAAGATATGAAGGAAAAAATAAGAGAGTCAAACTTGATTGCATTATCTTTAGATAAATTTAGTCTTGAGTGTCATTTTTACATGAAGACAACAACTAGGAATTTGCGTGAGCAACTTCCCCTCTTGGAAGACAGGCATAATCAATCTCAAGGTTCCTTCTGGCTGGGTCTCAACCGCTTGGATAGCTCAACGGAAGACAAATGTGAATTTTTTAACAAGGAGGCCTTTGCTAGTTCTTCTCTCAAGGGAAACTATAAAACAAACCTTAGGAAACCAAAGTTCTCTCTTTTTTTATATGGTTTTTTAGATTTAATAATAAAGCAATGCTAATTTAATTAATCTACTGAAAATAACTTGCAAGGAGGGTGATGTAGGGTAAAAAGAGATTTAAATGAATTTTTTGAAAAGAAACCTATTGGACATATGCTAGCATCACACCACCATGCGAATTAAATAACCAAGAAGATGAAGAAACCCACAAAATAGAGGTTAGATCATGTCACAATCTTCAGCTGAATGGATGCAATCATCAAAGGAATTTGAATAAATGCAGATGTATGATAAGCCAAAACTCATCAGATCATGAAGCCACCCTAGATGTGCACACACATGAGATAAGTTAATCTTCAAGCACCAAAGAATGATCTTCTCAGAAATTTGTCACAACGCAACAATGTAATACCAGCAAACACTGAACTAAAAGATCACAGACTTAAAATCATTAAACAACCAATTGGCTCTTTGAAATAAAGAATGAGAAATTCACACATTCACAAATTTTGCATACATAGCAGATAAATCACACCATGAATGAAGCACCAATTGTATCTATTGTATTAATCATCAAGTCAACCCTCATTACATCATTTTATTATAATTTATAAAGCTAGGCTCGTATTTTCGCAGCTAGGGTTTCGTTGCAACTAAAACTTGAAAGTAATCTAAACTAAAGCTTGCATTAAAGAAACTACTTCTAAAGCTTAGCTAAACTATCCTAGTATAGAATTAATCCTTGTGCATTACAAAGATTTGCATAAATCTGGCATTAAATAATTGAAAAATGGAGGTGGAACTTGTGCATGCACTTGATAATCTCTATGTTTCTACCCTTGATCTTTGGCTCTGGCTTCTCCAAGTGGACCCAACTAGAAGAGATCCCAAAATCATGCACAAAGGATCCCCAAAAGAAAACCTAGATGACTGGAAAATGATCTTGGAGATAACTGGAGTTAACTTTCAGACGTGCCAAAAAATGCCCAAAACTTGACAGTTCGTCCAAAAAACTCAAGACCCAAAATTGACTAAGTACCAAGTCCTTTATCTCCAAAATTTCAGACTTGTAGACTTGTCGGAGGCTGAAAAACCCACATGGCCGAAATGTCAAAAATTAGGCTTTGCAAAAATGGCTAAGTGTCAAAACTGGATTTTCTATACACAAAATTTGGCAGATCTTAGACTGGAGGCTTATTGGCTGGGAGGCACTTATGGATGTGCTTTGTTGAACCTATCCACTATCTCGAGCACCTCATCAAAGTCTAGCATCTTAATCCATTGAAGGATATCTTCCTACCTATCTCGGAAGTCAGTCAGTTCCTACACAGAAGCTTTTATCTCTTCGTCATGAGATAGCATTTTCTGAATTTCCTCCTCTGGTAAAACATCTGCTGGAGGTCTTCTTTAGTCTTCACCCCTTAGAATATGCCTAGGTATTGATCGATGATGTCATTTAATGAATACATAGTCTCATCATCATCTTCATCAAACAAATCTAGGTCTAAGCCTTCAAAGAATTCCTGCAGCTCCTTTGCAAAAAGCGTGCTATCATCACTTCTCTTGTTCAACCTCTTGACAACCTTTTCAAATATGGCCAATGTCATTTCTATCTCTTGAATCCACTCTTCAAAATTATCCACTTATGATCCTTCATATACCTTAATCAAAACCTTGAAGCAATGCTTCCTTATCATTGTTAGCTCATCCAAAACCTTTTGCCAATTTAAGATCGTCTCTTCTACACCATTTTCCTCACTCATGATTTCCACCAAGGAAGTTATTCCTGCCAAAATGTACTGAAAGGGCCTTAGGATCCTCTTGAGGGAAAGGCTAGCAAACTATTCAAAATCTAACTTCTAATTGGCACAAGCCTGTACAAAAGAATGTGGAACATCTGTATCTACATCCCCCTTCTTCTCCAAAATTTCCTATAATGAGGCCTCGGGGTTATCTGGGTCAATTGGACCCGCTGTTTTCAAAATGAATTTCTTCATAGCTTCATTCTTCTCTACCAGAGCCTTTATCCTCTCTTCATCTTTATCAATGAAGCCTAAAGCATGCTTCAATCCCAATGTAGCCAAGGTTTTTCTACCTTCTCTAGTGGGCTCCCCCAAATCTACTTCCTTCAACACATAGTCATCCAGAGTGATCTCATTTGCACTAACATCCATTGTAGGAATAGCCACCTGTGCTTTCCATCTTCACACTTGGTCTTTAGTGACATAAGACATTGTCCTTCCTTAGGGAATTGGTTTTGTTTGATGGAAAGCATGCCCTAGCGTGGTCATATCAACCTCATCATCTATGTACACTCTGACTCTTGGTTGTACCTCTTTGGTAAACCATGTGAGCTTTGAGAATGCATTCAATGGCTCATAGGGAGCAGCTAATGCGGAAGAAGTCGTCAGGTGCCCTATTTCTATTTCCTCTTAACTCTCCTCCTCTTTCTCTGTTTCCTGTTCATCTTCAGTATTTTTTCTTCCCTCTTCCCCTCTATGTTCCTCATCATCAATTGTCTACTGCTCATCAGCCATTTGTTCGTCAGTGTCTGTTTGTTTCTTCTCTTCTTCAGTATGTGGCTCTTCTTCTACCTGTGATTCTCCCTTGTCATTTGGCTCCTCAAATCCTATATGAGCTTCTTCCATCTTCTCTCCGCTAGTGACTTTTGCTTCTTTTTCTGGCTCCTGCGAGATCTGAGGCATTGATTCAATGTGGACCTATGGTAAGGGCACATAAATTTGGGGAGGAATATTGAGCAAGGGAGACATAGGAGACACCAAGGGAGTGGTTGAATGGGCTGGTGGAGGTGGAGTTGAAAGGGGAACATGGGATGAAGAAGGTTTCTGAGGCAATAGAGTGGTTCGTACTAGAGTGGAAAGTGGGGTAGTGGGAGGCTCTTGAAGTGGAACTATAGGAGGAGTTGAAGGCCAAGGTGGAGGTAGAGGTGGAATGGATGAATCCAATGGGACTTGTGTAGCTACATCTTCTTTTGAGGTGACCCTAATAGAAGAGTCCTTTTCTAGTTCAGTAGTTTCCTTTTGGGCCTCCGTCATCTCAACATCATCTTGTCCTTGAGATCCCTATTGTAGACCCTCTCCCATGCCACTAAAAAGACTTGTAAACTGCATAGGAGCTTGTTGCTCAGACTCCTTGAAACCATGCAACCCTACATAATCTATGATGTTGAATTCATTTTCACTGAAGGCATCCAGATTTATTGGCTCTCCCTATGTAGCCCCTTCGGCATCCTTAGGATCATCATCCATTACCCTCCTTTTCTTCAAGAATTCAGCAGACCAGGTCCTCCTACTAAGGTGAACTTCATCCAGCTCATCTTCATCATCCTCCACCAGGGTATCCATTTGCATGGGTGTTGAGCCTCTCTTTCTCTTGTACACATGACCCTTGATTACTCCAGATGGCTTGGGTCCTATAATCTTAAATTTGGTTTTCTGTGCCAAGCCTGGCAAATCATGATCACTAGATGAAGGTGCTTCTGGCAGTGCAATACTTTCATTCATCCTAGTTTTTAATTTCTTGGAGTGTGTGGTCAGACCATATGTAGTGGGGTGCTCATGCTGATATATAGTTTCTGGCTTGAGAGGAGCAACCTCTTTGAACTATGGTTTCAATATCTTTTCTCCCTTGTTCTTTTCTCGAGAGGGTTTCTCTGGGAGTTGCTCCATGGGACTGGTTGCATTTGAAAAGGATGAGCAATCCAAGATTTAGTCAACTTAATCACATGTCGGGCTCTGAAATCCATATTGTCATTCTCATCTTGATCCACTTTTGCATGTAAAATGGCCCTTGTGAACACCTTGTCCGTATTATATATAGAATCCAAAATTTTGTCTAAGTTAGTATCTACCGCCTTCTGCAGAATCCTCAATGAAAGGGCACCCTGAGCCAGCTCTAGACTCATTTGACAGTAATCACAGACCCTTAACTCATAGTCATCAACACAGTTTGCCCAATGGTCTTCCATGTGCAACTCATGAACATAGTGCCTTCCCATTATGTGGTTGTATGTACCTATGGGATCAAATTGAGGCCTTAATAGGTTATAGGTTGACAATGGGAATTCATCCCATTCTCCAGTCAAAGACTTACAGACTTTCATGTCTAGTACATAGTGGGGGCCGATGGAAATAGGAAAATCCTAGCAATGCTTCTTCTTGTGCTTGATGTGTTCATGAGCATCAGATAGTTGTCTTGCTATCTCTAGGAGAACTACCCTATCAGGAGGGTATCTTGGTAACTTTTTGGATGCCAAGGTGCTTCCTACCACCTGAATGTAAGTGAATGTCTAGAATTGTATATATAATGCCCCAATGGCCTTTACTTTAGCTGTTGCTTCTGTAGATAGCCTTTTGGCATAGTCTCCCTCAATGGAGCATATGATTGTAAAAATGAAGGCATCATTGAGTACTATAAAGTCTAGACTATTGTGCCTGTAGAAGTCCTTCCTCACTAGTTGAGGATATAATGTGAAGGGCCAGGTGTTCTGTTCTCTGATTGCTCCAACTTTGATTAAACCTCGGTAAACTGCCCTGATGGCCAATAGGTACACGATATAGGAGGTCATGTATAAATGAGGGTTTTTCATGAACCGAACCAATTGCTCATCCAAATTGTCACTTAAAATGGAGGCCCAATAGAACCTCTCTTGTCTTTCTTTAATCTTTTGGATTAGGAAGATCATCCAAGGCTCTAGTTAAGAGGACTTAGGCAGCCCGTACACCCTGCTGATCATTGTTATGGCTGCCTGGATATCTTCTTTCATATACCCTCTTCTCATATCAATTCTATCCAGCTTGTTCTTGGGAAATGGCTGCATTAGGTACTCGTTATTGACAATGTTGTGAGCCCTCTGTATGTCCTTATTGTAGAATTCAATTCCCTTGTTGATATTGAAATTAAAGAGCTTGTCTACCCCCTTGGGTAGATGGAAAACATCCTCAATGTTGTCGGGCCTCAAGTCTAAGACCACTTCACCAACACTATTTTTTACCATTCACTCATCCAGCACATAGTTACTAGCTAGTGTGTTGATTAGGTATGCCGATTCGATGGAAACTAGGTCAGCTGCTGCATTCACCAGAGAGTAGTGGATTAATGAAGTATAGTCCTCTGAGCATCCCACCAACTAAGCACACTTATTCACGTATTCATTCCAGCTTATGTTCCCAATGTATGTATATGTTATTTTGGTGTGCAAGTTGGTCACTTTGGAAGGTGGATGATAGCCTTTGAACAGATACTTCATTGCTAGTGATGCCAATACCTTTTCGGCCATATCTGTAGACAGGAAAAAACATGAATTAGTAACATGGTGGGAAGAAAAATAAAAAAGAAAAGTACATCACCAACTTTAAGCTCAAAAATGGGTAGAGGAGGTAATTTTGGCCTTTCGGACCATTGGGGTGTTGGACCTCCGAAAGGCAGAAAATGCCAAAAATGCCGAAAGAGGCTACACTGTAGAATACTCTTAGATTTTTTAGTGAATCAGAGGTGAGGAAACCCCACAGGCTGACAAGGCTGACAAGGCTAAGGAGGTCGAGGGTTTTCTAGCACCCATCTTGAAGAGTTTGACAATCCAGGGATTGATAGATATTTGGCATGCAAAAAGGCCAAAAATGTCGAAAGCAACACGAGTATTAGGAAAGATGGTCTACTTTAGTGATTTGGAGGTATGAATCTTTCGGTGTGTGACAACACCAAAACACCAAAACATTGCCCTGAGCACTGGGAGAATCTTCTATTGCAAGTCACTCGAAAGTTTTAGACACCGAAGGTCCAAAACTAGGGTTTCTCAATCAGACTAAAAAATGAGTCCGATGATGAGTTTGACCACAAAATCATTAAGGGGATGCAAGGTGTGTTTGTGAAATTTGTACCTAGTTGTAGACACAATACTTCAGTAAAACATTAGAGGCTAGCAAAAACTGAAATCTACAAGTAATTGAAACTATGCTAACTAGGTGATTTACTACCTTCTAGTAGATGTGAGTATGATACTCTTAGATTAGATCGAGATCAGTGACAATGCAACACCTAAATGAAGGATTTGAATGCAAAATATGAAAGACTATGAATGTAGATTAAGCTATATTTTTGTATTTTCTATGCAATAATATGAAATCTGTATGAATCTAAGATAATATGAATGAAATGGAATGCAAATTTAATCTAAGGATGCTATGAATGAGTATGAAATATATGATATGAAACTATGCAAAAACTATGAAAGATCTTACAAATTGCCTATCGCAAGTGCTTAATCCTTCAATTGCCAATTTGCCAGAGTAATTGTGCAAATTCGAGTGTTGATAAAAAATGAAGAGCTGAGCCTTGATTTTATAGAAATCCAGGGTTTTGAGGATGCAAGAGAAAAGCCATAAATCATTCTTGATAAACTCAAGTTGATTTTTGAGTTATCAAGAAATTAGAGATAATCAACTCACAAAAATCATGCAAAAGAAGAGTTTTACTGAAAATAGAGTTTAGATCAAATTTCAACTCATCATCAGATGTTGAGTTTCAATTTTAAAATTGATTGTTAATTTCTAGTTGCCTGCTTTTCTGAATGTGCATGATTTAATTATAAATTAATTTAAAAAATAAACTAATTTATTCTCAACTTAACTGATTTTTGAATTAAAACAATTGATTTATGGGTTAATCAATTATTAAATCAAACTTTTATTCAAAAACTATATTATTAAATATTGACAATTGACAATAATTAATTAAATAAGAATTTAGTCAATTAATCATGAGATTTTAGATTTATTGTCAAAATTAAATAATACAATTAGGAATAATTTATTTAAATCCAATTAAACAATTAAGTGGCAGTATTAAATCTCATTAATTAAATATTTAGAATATTCAATTAATCAAACTTTAGGATAAATAAGATTTATCGCTAAATAATTATTAAATTAAGAATAATTATGATAAATTAGGAATATTTCTAGGAATATTCCCCATTGCAGAATTTAGGATAAAATCAATTAGGATTCAATAATGTACAGATGTGCCTTAGGTTAGGACTTTGATGTTGATTATGATCGATTTGAAGATGTAGGACGTTAATGAACCTATAGCCCATTTTTGGGGTATTACAATTTTCCCCTCTTTGAATCACTATGCAAAGCGTAGTGGTTCAAAGAATAGTCTGTGTTTGATATAGATGTGAAACTAATTTGAAAGATGAACCGATTTTGAGACATAAACTGATTTAAAGATTTAAAGATTCAAGATTTGCGATTTAGGTCCTGAATGACTGGAGATAATGTTAACTACATCAACAATGAACCAGTGATTACAAAAAAGTGCCAAAATGCTTGATTCTAAACCTTATGATTGTGAAGAAGTGAGTGACTGATTCCAGACCTGAATCTCCTTGTTTGAATCATATTGGTATCACATCTTGAACCCATCAATTACAAAGAAACAAAGAAATGACGCTAATGAACTGATAGTTACAAAAAACTGATACAGTTTACAAGGTAGATTTAGAATACCAGATTGATATGGATCTCAATGAATCTGATATGCCCCAAGAGATGATAGATTTTCCCCAAGCGATGAGGAATTTTGATGAATCAATAACTAGACGTGGTTGTTGTCTTAATTACTAAGGAATGATTACATTAACAGACTTGAATGATGTGCAATACAATGCCGCCTTCGGGATTAAAATTGAAATTTGACAAGAAAAGTCAGCATTGAGTGGTTTAAAAGCATGTTAATTGATTGTAGAAGTGGTTATACACGTTCGAGAATGTGTTCTGCATTATTTAGAGGTCCTGGAGACCAAGTTTGACTAGGTCAAACCATGAGTTGACCATTGTTGACCAAGTTGAAATTTTGATAGTTTGATGTAAGATAATTAGTTAAGTTGAATTCTAGATTTCTATGATGATTGAAGGTCGATTATGCAAGTAGTTAATAATATGAATGATCTCAGATTTCAATTTTGATCCCAAAAAAGGATTCTACTTGCTATTTTGTTGGAGCAACCTTCATACAATGCTCAATCCTTGTGTCATGTTTAGTATTTTTGGTTTTGAAGAATCGTTTAAGTGTTCAAGCAATTTGTGAGATCATGCAAAGTGCAAAATGAAATGCAGAATGAAATGCAAACCTAGGATCTAGGACCTAGTCACTGATCATGTGTCGATCATTTGTCATCATTCAATTTTTTTAGGTAACTGAATAAATCAATACAATGTCCACTAGTTATGAGACCATAGACATATGAATATCGATTTGTATGCTCAAAATTCAGTACAACACCTACTGGCTAGACAACCATGGACATATGAATATTGATTTTATTTTTGGAATGTTGGATTAGATATAAGCACCAAGGCACAAACACCAGGATGACCTGAATATCATGTCCATTTTGATATAGCAATTTGTATAAGCATCAAAACATAAACGTTGTTATGACTAGAATACGCCTTGCAGAACAAACACATCAAGCAGTCAAGATATCATCCTAAATCTAGTGTGAATTACCCATAGTGACCTTTTATTGTTCACATCCTTAGGTAAGATCATGTTTCATAGTTAGAGTAAGAACTCACTCAAAAACACAATAGTTATATCAAAATTCCTTGAATTTTCTAGGTATCAATGGTCGAGGTACTCATGGCCATCCAATTCAAGATGGAGGCTCTTACAGATGGACACCATTTCAATCCAGAATTTTCAAAGTTGTTAAATTTTCACATATAAGTAGAAAACAAAGAAAAGATTATGCCCCTAGTCATCACTCTCTAAATACTGTAAAGGACATCATCAAAGAGCTCGAAGGGACACAATATTTAAAAATCTCAATGCAAATCAGTAAGCATACAAGGAGATAAAAGCATGAACAAGCATAGATTGTTTTTAGTTTGTGTTTGATTGCGTTGTTGTAGATGCAAAATCCTTTCTAGAGAGGAGACAGACTGACTAACTCAGATGAAGCTTCAAAGGACTCTGATTTGATATGACTCATCTAAGATGTATTGGAGGCCATAGGATATGACATTGATTGCCCCCAAGTGTTAAGCATTGATAGCATACAGATGCTTGAGCAGATCGGTTTACAGACTGACTTTATTGAAACAAGGATATATACAGACTAAAGTAGACTGAAAGCTGGGAAAGACCAAGATTGCACTGATAGATGGAGTATTTTGAAACAAGTGGTGCCCATTTGCCAGGTTTTCACCATCTTGGTAGAGATTCTATTTTTGCTACCAAGGCGCCTATTTCCAGGTTTTCACCAAGGCACTTTTTCTTTTTCTCATTTTTTTGTATTTTTCATTTTTTCCATTTTTTTTGTACTTTTGTACTTTTGATTTTTTTTTTTGTGAATCATCAAGGTGCCTATTGCCAGGTTTTCACCAAGATGTTCATTTTTTTTTAAGGACCTTTTTATATTTAAAAAAAAAATTCAGGACATTTTACCATACACTGAATGCCTTAGGCATAGAATTTCTTCAGATGGAGAACGTTGATTGATTCTTAGAGCTATTCTCCTTTAGTCATTGAGAGTTGATAGGCTCTAGAGCCAAAAGTAGCAGTGATAACAAAGGGACCCAACCAATTGGGTTCAAACTTCCCCTTGCATTCTCTATGTGATTGATTTTTAGGATTCTCTCTCAAGACTAGATCACCAACCTGAAATTCTGTCTAACCTTCTTATTGTAGCCTCTAGACATTCTTTTCTAATACACTCTGAGATGATCATGCGATGCTTGTCTGTGCTCATCTAGTAGTTTGAGTTCTTGCAACCTAGACACTCTATAGTCATCATCAGTTACTAGACCATGCATTCTGATTCTTAGTGATGGGATTTCAACCTCAATAGGTAGTACCTCTTCAAACCCACAAACTAAAGTGAATGGAGTAGCCCCAGTGGTAATTCTAATACTTGTTTTGTAGGCCCAGAGAGTTGGATTGATCATGAGATGCCAGTCTCTTCCTATTTTATTAACTGTACAGTGCAAGATTTTTAATAGATTCTTGTTAGAAGCCTCTACTTGTCCATTCCCTTGAGGATAGTAGATAGATGACCAATGTTGTGTAATCTTGAATTTGCAACATAAATCATCTAGGTCTTTGTTTTTGAATTGTCCTCCATTATCTGTGACTATAGAATTTGGGATACCATACCGACATATGATGTAGTTCAAGATGAACATAGATATTTTTTTTCCAATTGCTTGTGTCAAAGGGACTGCTTCTACCCATTTTGTGAAATAATTTGTAGCTGCGATTATATGGGTATGTCTATTAGAAGAATGAGGATGTATGGCTCCTATAAGATCAAATGCCCATTGGTGAAAAGGCCATTGTGTAGTAAAGGGAATTAGATCTTTCCCTAGAGCATGAATTAAGTTATCATGTACTTGGCGCTTTTGAGAGTTCTTAGCAAACTTGATTGCATCTTTCTCCATTTCAGGCCAATAGTACCTAGCCCTAATAAGCTTTGGAGCTAGTGTTAAACCATTCAATTTTGACCTACATATACCTTTGTGGACTTCCTTGAGTGCATGTTGAGACTCTTCCCATTCTAAACATCTAAGTAGCATACCATCTAGACCTCGTTTGTATAGATCGTGACCAATGATGACATACCAGGATGCATTGCATATAAGGTATCTCTTTTCATGGAGGTTAAAGGTATCGGGAATGATTTGGTCTTTGAGATAGGAGAATAGGTTTTTATATTTGGATGAATCATGACCAACAACAGTGCAAATCATGCGGGTTTCAGGTGAATCATATGCAGGATAAGATAGTGCTTCCACCAAGAACTCATAACGTAGCTCATGTTCATGTTACTGTAATAAAGTAGATAATGTTGTCTTTGCATCGACAGAATTATTCTTTGTTCTATGTATTTGCTCAAATGTGATAGATATGAAGTATTTCTTTAGATCATCTACCATTCTCTTGTATGGAACAAGCTTTTTATCGTTTGTTTGGTACACATCATTGACTTGATGGATTACAAGTTGTGAGTCTCCATGAATGTGTAATTTTGTTACTCTCCACTCAATTGCTATTTTCATACCATTTAAAAGGGCTTCATATTCAACAATGTTGTTTGTACAAGGAAATTTGATTCTAAATGCCTTAGGAATGGAGTATCCTTGAGAAGTGATAAACAAGATGCCTATTCCAGATCCATTCTATGTATAGGAGCCATCAAAGAACAATTTCTATTTTCTAGAAGAAAGATTCATGATAGAGGAATCTAGAAATTCCATTTGCATTGGTGTGTCATTGAACAAAGGTGTATCTACTAACTGATCTGCAATAACTTGGCCTTTAATATCTTTTATTTCAACATATTCAATGTCAAATTCACTTAAGAGCATGACCCATTTGGCTAGTCTACCTGTGAGGGCAGCTTTGCTTAGTAGGTACTTTAGTGGATCAATCTTAGCTACTAAATGCATGGTATGAGCCAACATATAATGTCTCAATTTCTATGATGCAAAGACCATAGCTAGACAAGTTTTTTCAATCATAGAATAATTCTTTTCATATGCCACTAATGTTCTACTGATATAGTATATAACTCTTTCCTTCTTGTTCTTATCATGTTGTGCAAGCAATGCCCCTAGTGATGTATGTGTAGTGGAGGCATAGAAGATGAGAGGTTTCCCTTGAATAGGAGGCATCAAGATAGGAGGATTTGATAGATATTTCTTGATATGATTAAAATTCTTCTCACATTCCTCATTCCATGCAAAGATCACACCTTTATGTAATGTCTTGGTAAAAGGCTATGAGATATCTGCAAGCTGTGATATGAAATACCTGATAGATTGCACTCTCCCTTGTAATGTCCTCATTTGACTAATATTCTTTGGGGGTTGCATCTCCATTATAGCCTTTACTTTAGCTAGATCAACTTCAATGCCCTTCTTTGAAACTATGTATCCTAAGAGCTTTCTAGAAGTGACACCAAAAGCACACTTCTTAGGGTTTAGTATAAGACTAAATTTTTCCATTCTGTCCAGCATCTTGCTCAAGTCATTTAGATGTTCAGCTCTAATCATAGATTTTGCTAAAGTATCATCAACATAATCCTACATGGTTCAATGCATCATGTCATGGAAAATAGATGTCACAGCTCTCTGATATGTAGCACTAGCATTTTTAAGCCCAAATGGTATGACATTCCAACAAAAGGTAGCCCACGCACATGTGAAAACAATTTTTCTCTTAATCCTTTGGAGCTATTTTTATTTGATTATATCCAGAAAAACCATTCATTAAAGAATACATCTCAAAGCCTATAGTCATGTCCACTCTCATATCAATGTTAGGTAATGGAAAATCATCCTTAGGGCATGCTTTGTTCATATCTCTAAAATTTGTGCACACTCTTAGGGACTTATCTGGTTTAGAAATAGGTACAATATTTGAGATCCATTCAGCATAGTCAATAACATGGATGAATTTGGATTTTAGTAGCTTCTCTAATTCATCTTTTACCAAGAGTGCAACATGTGGATGCATCTTTCTTAATTTTTGTTTAACAGGTTTTACTCAAGGAGCAATAGATAAATGGTGCATTATAAGATTAGGATCCAACCCTAGCATATCTAAATATTTCCATGCAAAGTTGATCTTCTTTTTTGTTAGAAATGTTGTAATTTTTTGCTTCTCTTCTTCTAATAAAGATTGTGCTATATGGATCAAATGTGGTTCCTCTGCTGTTCCCAAGTTGATAGATTGAGTGGGCTCAATTAGATCTAGAGATCTATCCTATAAATGACTCAGAAGGACATCAAATATCTCATCCTTAGGCACCTCAGAGAGGTTTTCACCTTTGGATAGGTCTTTTATTTTTACTTTTGTAGGTTTTGAGACTGCCACAAAGTGGTTTTCACCCTCAGAATTCTTTTTCTTTTTCTTTTTATTCTTATTTTTTTGACTAAGATACTTGATGTCCGACTCTGTCATGCTAACGCTCAGTTCATTGATGGAAGTCCTCATAGGCTCAACTACATTTAGTTAGCAAGAAAGGGCATAGTCATTGGGAAAGGTATAAATACCATAGCTCGGGTTTGTGGACGTTTGGTCAAGAAGGTCAGGGCGTTTGATAGTCAAAGTGGTGAAAGATTGGGAAAGAGTGTTTACGGATATGGATTTTTCATCATTGGTCCTAACCTGACACTCGAGTTTGAAGGTGATATTACAACTTAAGACATTCAATTTGTGAATAGGCTCAATGTCATTGTGGAAGTCCACTTTAGCCATCGGTGGATCCGACTCATTAAGTTCATCATTTCGCTCTAGACTTACATTGGTTTTAGGTGCATATTGGTGAATAACATCAACATGTTTCTTTGTAATAAGAACATCTTCTTTTGGAATGGCTCCCCATTCATAGTCATTAGATTCTTCATCTATGCCTCTAGGAAATCTAAGAACATGAGTAAAGTCAAGATGAATACCCCAAGAAGGGTTACCCTTAGATTCTGATTTGAATTCATACTCATGGGAATCTGTCTCAGAATAACTACCACCTTCCTCTTTGTCTATTTGATTGTCTTTGAGATTAGCTGGTTCTTGTGTTGCAACTATCTCTTGCTCTATACTAGGGTCTTGTGTTTCTACTACATTAATTCTTTTTATTGGATCATCTTCAGTGTCAAGAAGGTCTTTTATTTCTTTAAGAAAACACTCATAGGGAATGAGATCTTCAGTGGTGTCTGAATCATCACTATTAGATTGTTTTGTTGTTTCTCCCTTTAGTTGATGTTTTGTGGATGGCTCAATATGTTCTAATACATGTGGAGAGTTCTTGCTAAGACAAAAAGGTTTCTTCTTATATCCTAGACCTATTGTATTCTTGTTGGTTCGACCATGATGGTCAAGAGGTGATAGAAGACCTTTACCTTGTAGTCCTAGAGGTCCTTTTCCAATATATCCCATTTTTGTGATCAATTTATCCCCTGGTCCATATGACTTAGAAGGGATCTTAGGAGCTTCAGCATCACATTTTTGAACAACTTGAGATTTGGGTTCATCTTTGTATAGCCATGCAAGAACAACTTCATCCTCTTCAAACTCTTGTTTAGATACTTGTTCTACAACAAAATTTCCTTTATATGCTTCAAGAGGTTCTTTAGACTCTAGTTTGGACAATTTTAGAGTTTTTCCATAAGACTTAGGTGAGATAGGGAGAGATGTCAAAGATAAGACTGGCTCTATAGTATATTCTCCCATACCATTTTCTTTGATCTTAGCCTCTTCAGCAATGTCTTCCATCTTGGATGTTGAAGCAACATCTAGCTGCGTAGTGGAAGATTCCCTATTACTAGGAACAAGTTTATCAACACTTTCTTTCAAGGTATTGCAAGTTGTATATAGATTAGCTAGGATCACTACCTCTACTCCTTCATAAGGGAATTTCAAACACTGATGGTATGTAGAAGGAATAGCTTTCATTTCATGTATCCAAGGTCTCCCTAGAAGAATATTGTAAGCCAAAGGTAGATCAAGAACTTAACATATAGTATCTCTGATGACAGGACCTGCTCTGATAGGTAAGACAATTGTTCCTCTGGAAGATCTTTCTTGCTCATCATATGCTTTGATAGTTATCTTCTTTCTAGGATCAATGGCCATTTCTAAAAATCCCAATTGTGTAATCAAGTTGAAAGAACAAATGTTTAGAACAATGCCCCCATCTATCAACACATGTTTGACATGATGGTTTTGGATCAAGACTTCAATATGCAAGAGTTGGCTATGTGGATGACTCAATGAGTTATCATCTTCCTTTGAAAAGGAGATATACTACAGAGATGTAAGATGACCAACCACAGTCTAGAATCTATCTAAATCAAGGTTATCAGGAACATTGGATCCGAGCAGAGCTTTGTCTAGAATGGTTCTATGAGATGGAGATATCTGAAGCAACTCAAACATGGAGATTTTTGCATTTTTTTGTTGGAGTTGTTGAATAATACTATATGAGGTAGGCCTTGTGTCTTTAGGATTTGAAGATTTAGATGTAGCCTTCTATTTAGAAGTAGATGAAAGATTGAAAGGCACCTTAGGGACATTGGATGAATCTGGTATTTGTCCTTGTAGGTGTGCTTGAGCTTGTGATCGAGTAACTGCATTAGTTGATTGATTTTCTCTATCTTTTCTTACAATTGTGATGGCATTGCAACGCTCAGATAGACATGGTTCAACCATATTGATGACAACATTGTTTCTAGAGTATGCATAATTGACTTTAGCACCCATATTAGGCTGAGAAGAAGAATCTTCTTTACCATGTTTAGGAAATGGTTTTGTGAATGTTGTATGATCATTATTGCTCTTATGATTTTCAATCATGATGTCTCCATTATCAATTTTGTCTTGTATGATGTGCTTTAAGTGAATGTAGTTATTAGTCTTATGACCTTTATTGCAATGGAATTCATAGAAATCATTCTCCCTCCACTATTTTGGTTTAGGTTTAGGATCAAAGACTTTTATCACAAGCAAGTAGATGATTTTTTTCACCAATAGAATTTTCATGGCAGATTCCAAGGATTCTCCAAGAGGAGTGAATTTGCAATTAGGATCTGTAGCCCAAGGTTTATAATCAAATGACTTTTTGTTGGACTTTATTGATTTAGCTTCAGAAGCTTTGATGGCTTGGGTAGCAATAGTGAAATTGAAAGTAGGTGCCTTGGATGGGGCACATATATTATCAACAATGCCATCTGTGACAATGCCTTTATTCTTGTTCCAATTTTTGTTCTTGTCCTTAGAACTAGATCCAAATTCATACTTGTCCTTTTGAAGTGTAATGTCTCCTTTTTTCACAAGTACTTTCTCAATTTTGATAGCATTATCTACCATCTTATCAAAAGATGCATGATTTTGCATTTGTAAAGGGTATTTGAGTTCTGGAACAAGATTGTTGATGAAGATTTCCAACTTCTCAGTTTCTGGAATGGGTCTAGCATATAGAGAAAATTTCTTCCTCCATCTCTTGAGAAATGTTAGGAATGGTTCACTTGGATATTGTTTCAAATTGCAAATGTTGATCATGGTGACCAGATGTTGAATATTGTAGGAGTATTGTTGATAGAATAGTTTGATTAACTCCTCAAATGTTTTGATAGTTGGAGGCATTCTAGAGAACCAATGAATGGCTGCTCCTCCCAGAGATCAAGGGAAAGATGCATTAAGTAAGTTGGTTTGCACATGAACTCCATGGATTGAGTACAAAATTCTCTGACATGATCTTGAGGATCAGATTTTCCATCATACTTATCATATTTGGGCATCTCCACCCTTTTAGAGAATGGTGGCATGTACAAGTCTTTATCAAATGGAAAAGGACATAGGGCCTCCATGGAGAACTCCTTAGGTTCCTTTTCCTTCTCAAGTTTATTAAGTTTGACTTGCATGGCATGCATCTGTTTCATCATAGCCATGATAGGAGTTTCTTCCTCATGTGTGATGATATCTTCAACATTAAAGTTTGGAGGGATTTTAGCTCCTTAATGAGCTAACTCTAGAAAGTAAGCCTCTCTATCTTCTTTCAAGAAATGCCTCATCATTCTCTTGAAGTCATCATCATTTTGGTATTGAGCAATTTCAGAAGGTGTAGGTTCTTGATCCATACCATGTTGAGAGTGATTTCCTCAGGACCTATGATGTGTCCCTTCGTGAGACATGTTAGGAGTTTTAGGACTCCCTAGATTACATTGAGGTGGATTTTGTTGATTACCTCCATGAGTTGATGGAGGGGGTATGTAACCAGTTTTCAATCAAAAATTGCCTAGACCGTCATCTTTGTAAAGACTAGAATTGTAGAGTTTCTCAAGAGTTGGACCTATGTGAGTAGACAAAGTTGTGGTGTTAAGTTCTTCTCTAGATTTCTTATGTGAGGAAGCTCTAGTTTCCACCATTAACCTTGGGTGAAGCAAGAAAGTAAGATGAAGACAATTGAAGAATGACTTGATTCAAGAAGATTGAATGACACAACCTTGTCAAGATTGAATTGATTAAAGATTAGATCAGATGTAAATGAAGGATACTGTGCCACAGTATTGTGGGTAGATGCCCAATAGATGGTAGGCATGAGCTCACGACACTTAGCCATTTTGGTAAGAAGACTGAATTTGAAGATAATTTTGACAAGGTTTTGACACAAGATGAAAAAGACTGAAATCAATAAATTAGAAGACAAAATCAGACTCAAAAGCTCACTTGAGATTAATGAATGAATTTGTTCTAGTTTCTACGCTGTTCCCGACATAGTGATTTGTTCGATAGATTTTGGAAATAGGCTGTAAAAACTAAGTCTCTGACAATTTTGACCACTTTCTAGCAATTTTTCAAAATTTCCCAAACGACTTTCTGTAGGATCGTATGATAGTGGGTATGCTTGAAATGACAGTTGACAAAACTTGTACGACAATTGTAAAGCTTGCACGATAGTTGATAGTAGGATTTTGACTCTTTGATTTTGACTAGTGGCAAAACTTGTACGACACTATACACACTATCATACGACAATATAGGGGTTCTGAAATGACAATTGCTAAAACTCGTATGACTTTCTGACCTTGTGGGATGACTTTTGACTCCAGAAAGGAATTTTACTTCAGATTTTGCAAATTTATGGTTTTCAATTTCAGATTGTTCACAAATTTTTCTATCCAGGTTTGAAGATTATTCTGGGATCATTCATTGTCAGTAACCAAGCAGATAAACAAGCACGCAAAATAGAAAGCAAGTGATTCCAAGCACGTCTGAAAACAATGAATAGGGGACAAAGAAACCTTGTGCATGAACAATCAAGTGACTAAATGTGCTAGTCCCTAGGAGTGCTAATTGTGTATGTTCCAAAAAAATTCAATAATGCACATATTCCTAGAAAAATGAAAATTTGGCCTCACTAGGGTTTGTAGTAATGGTCTGACTCTGTAACTTTTGTGATCTCAAGAGGGTGAACTCCAATCCAAGCGCACCAAGGTTTTGACACAGTCTAAGAAACTAATCAATCAGGAGCTGCTATGGAGATCTGATAGCCCAACAAGAGACCACACCTATGAAGATTTCCTCCACAAGAACATTTATATAGCGGCTGCTACTACCACGGTGAAAATGGCTATTATCGCTTGAGGTTTCATCCATGTAGTTGACCCAATTAAGGGAATGTCCACTATGATTAAACCTCTCTAAAGGTGACTCACAAAAGATACCACATGGAGACTGGTTGCAGATTCAAGGATCTGAGTTTCTAATACTACCCAAAAAGGGAGTAGAGCATAGTCCTCTAGCCTTTTCACTTTTAACCAAAACAAAGCAAACAGATTAATCTGACATGCTAAGACCAAGATTATCTCACAAAGATCTATGACGTCAACCACTTATGATCTATGAACCTCTTTAGAGAGAGAATGTATCAATCAAAAGTTGAAGACATGTGAATCTAGTAAAACGTGAGACTCTCTCAGTAACCTCCCTACCTACAAGGGGATCCTTCGTCAAGAAGAGTTTCTCATGCATGAACAAGCAGAAGAAGCCCACTCTCTCAAGATCATCCATAAATAGTGTTCATAGGGCCTATTTACTATGTGTAACAGATATGCAGAAAGAAAATCTATGTTCATTTTATAGCCCAAAATGAAGTTTGTGATGTGAAAGCAAGAAAAGTCACACAAGCTTGACATGTGAGAGTTCATTTTAATCCAAATCAAAATGTTATTAGCTTGAGAAGAATACCTGAATTCCTCGCAATGTGCTTAGTAGATTTTTACCTATTTTAGCAATTTAGTTACACTTTTTCCAATCATATTCAACAAATATCAATAAAAAATAGAAGATTTCAATTGTTAGGGTTAGCCGTTAGTCCAAATCTGAAAATCAAATATGAAAAACTACCAAAAATTCTAAAATGACAATTGAATCCTGGAGTCAAAACTCGTACGACAGTGGGTGTCTTCTCATATGACAATTGAGCTTCCAAAATGATAGTGTGTACCTTCTGATATGAGCCCTGATAGAATCAACTATCGTACAATAGTCGGTCTTTCCCGACATGACTTTTGTCAGAAAGTCGTACAAAAAATGCATGGACAAAAAATAAAAGATCATAGTTTGAACCCAAAAATGACAAGAAATTGATAGAAATTGAATGGAAACCCATTTTAGGGCCCCACAGTGGGTGCCAGAAATGTGTGTGTGAATTTTGTATGTAGTTGTAGACACAACACTTTAGTAAAACATTAGAGGCAAAAACTGAAATCTGCAAGTAATTGAAACTATGCTAACTAGGTGATTTACTACCTTCTAGTAGATGTGAGTATGATACTCTCAGATCAAACTGAGATCCGTGACAATGCAACACCTAAATGAAGGATTTGAATGCAAAATATGAAAGACTATGAATGCAGATTAAGCTATATTTTTGTATTTTCTATGCAATAATATGACATCTGTATGAATCTAAGCTAATATGAATGAAATGGAATGCAGATTTAATCTAAGAATGCTATGAATGAGTATGAAGTCTATGATATGAAACTATGCAAAAACTATGAAAGATTATGATCAACTATGAAAGATCTCACAAATCGCCTATCGCAAGTGCTTAATACTTCAATTGCCAATTCACCAAAGTAATTGTGCAAAATCCCATCATTTCCAATTCACTGCCCACCAATCCAAAGTCAGCCATAAGTCAATTTAACCTTGCTCTATTGCCAGGCAAGCATTGATAGCCCCCATAGAGATTGCTAAAGTTTCCCTTTCCTAACTACAAATGAGCTTTGATAGAAGTTCTTAGACTTCATAGGAGGGCTCTTAGACTCGAATTGCTCCAATTTTTAAACCGATCCTTTTGAAAGAACCTTGTTATTAACAAATTTTTTTCAATGTGGACTGGTTCGATGCTCCTTGTACAGCTTTGTAAAATATCATTTGTTGCTCTTATTCTATTCTTTTTTTGAAAACTAAGGAAACACTTAGATTGTGTTGTCCTAGTTTTGAGCATTCCTTTGTTTATCTCATCCTTATGCATTCCTCCTTTTTATTTTCTTCCTCTTTTCTTTTAGTCTGCATTTCAGCTAGGAAAGGGTTCTAAATTTCAAGCCTTCCTTCGTGACCATGGGCATCTCCCAGCATAGATTGGAATCCTATTTTGAGAAGCTTGTGGCTTTGAATTTTCTTTTACCTGCATTTTTAGTGTTGAGGATGGTTGATTCTGGTAAACTCCCCCAAGAAGTCTGAAAAGAAAGTACCTTACCTCCAATCATTGTCTTTGGCTCACTGTAAGATGAAACTACTTCCAAGGTTTTGACCATGGGAAACTTGTATCTACTACCTGGACTACCTGGAATGGACCACAAAACTTTGAAAGTGCCTACCCCCTTGCGAATAAAGACCCAAAGAATAGACACGGATGACAAGACCAACAAAAAACCAAGAAAAGACAATATAGTACAAGAATATATAGTAAAGTACAAGGGGCCAATCAAGACCCAAAATAATGCTTCAAAAACTAGCCATTGACTAGTAATGGGACCAATTCCCCGTCAAGAGAACTAATCCAAAAGGTATTCTCTCCCAGGATCTCTGCGATCTAGAAAGGGCCTATCCACAGACGTTGGAACTTGGTGTGTCTACCTGGTTTTTCTTTTTCTTTGTCCCACATTAAGACCAGATCAGAAATTCAAAAGGCTTTTATGGTTCCTCTTTTGTCAAACCATCACTTGACAACAACTTGGTGTTTGGCTACATGTTCCAAGTCCATAGTTCATTTTTCTTCAAGGTTCAACAAATTCATGAGGTGAATCTACACCCAATCCTCACCCTCGACATATTGATCCATGAATCTAAAGATTGGTATTTTTAGGTTCATCAGAAAGATGGGCTGCAAACCGTAAACTAACTGGTAGGGAGAGGTCCCTAAGGCATTCTTGACTTTGACACAATCTGTCCACAAAGCATATTTCAACTGGGTGTGCCAGTCTTTGGGATTGTCATCTAGAAAATGCTTGATTATCATTGTCAGGTTCTTATTGGTTGACTCAGTAACTCCGTTCCCTTGCGGGTAATAATTGGATGAGAATTTTAGAATTACTTGGTTCTCAAAGGCCCATTGAATGAGACTTGCAGATGAAAACTAGGGGGCATTGTCACATACCAGGAAAAAAGGCATGCCAAACCTCATGATGATGAACTCTTCTAAGAATTTGGTGATCACGTCAGTGGTACAATTTTTCATAACATGTGCCTCTGTCCAGCACGTGTAGTAATTGGTTGTAGTCAAGATGTATCAGTGGCCTACCAAGGATGGAGGATTGATCATTCCCACAAAATCTAGCCCCCATTAGGTGAATGGGTGCACTTCATATACTATTTGTAAGGGCATGGCCGGATGTCTCTCTTGAATGGCACTAGTTTGGAAAACATGGCAAGAGTGCACATGCTCATGAGTATCTTTGAACAAAGTTGGCCAGTAATAGCTACATCTCAGTATTTGATGAGTCGTAGCTTCTGTTGATCCATGTCCAGTACCATACTTATCATGAAATTATGTGAGAACTAGTTTAGCTTCTATTCGTTCTAAACATCATAGATACAATCTGTCATAATTGCATTTCTAGAGCTTCCCATTTTTCAGCATGTATGAACTACTCTTATTCTTAAGTTCTCTTTGTTGGGAACCATCCAATCCATTTGGGCAACAGTTTTGTAGCAAGTAGTAGACTATGTCTTGATACCATATGTCAGTGACTATTCCTTCATTGGTGTACACTTGGCACACCAAACCTTTTTTTGTTTTAGCCATCATCTTGGTGATGCCTTGACCTCTCACCTATTTCATTGGTTGGATCTTAATATCAAATTCATACAATATTGCCATCCATTTGCCTCTTCATTCTTTGAGTTCATTTTGCATTAGTAAGGATTTGACTGCTGGATCTGGAACAATAGCAATGACCTTACTCCAAAGAATGTAGTGTCTAAATTTCTTGACAACCTTGACCAAGGCAAAAGATTGTTTATCTAAATTAGGATATTTGAGTTCTGCATTCTTTAGTGGATAGCTCATGAAATCAATATGTCATTTGTCTTCACCCTCTTTCTTCTGCGTGAGGATTCCTACACATGAATGTTCCGAAGAAAATGAATAGAATTTGAATGGTAGAAGATAATCAAGACTGACCAAGACTAGAGAAGTGGTAATGGATGTCTTGATTTCTTTGAAGGCCTCCTTGGCTGGGGTGCTCCATTTGATTTTAGCATCCTTCTTCAACATATCATTTAAAGGATGCACTATTTCTACAAACCCATTGATGAACTTCCTGATGAAGTTGATTTTCCCAAAAAAGGACTTCAATTCCTTCTTGCTATTTGGTGGGACCAATTTGAGGATAGCTTCAACCCTTTTGGGGTTAATTGAGATGCCTATCTCAAATATGTTTTTCCCAATAAGTTTTCCTTGATTCATCCCAAAGACACACTTCTTAGGATTCAAAGAAATTCCATAACGTCGACACCTCTTCAAAACCTTTCGTAAATCATCAATGTGGTGCACTTGGCTCCTAGAAAAAATTGTGAGATCATCCATATATATAATGATGCATTTGTTAACTTGATCCTTGAATGCCTCATCCATAGCCCATTAGAAAGTGGCCCCTGCATTGATTAGAACAAATGGCATGTGGTTATAGGCAATTTTTCCCCACTTTGTAGTGAAGGTTGTCTTTAGGTGGTCCTCTTCCTTCACCATGACTCAATTGTACCCCAAGTAGCCATCCAAAAAGGACATCATTTGGGAACTATTGACCACTTGTAACACTTTGTCTAGAGAAGGAAAAGGGTAGTTGTCCTTCTGAGAGGACCTGTTCAAATTTATAAAGTCCACGCAGAGTCAAACCTCTCCACTTTTCTTCCTTATAGGGACAAGATTGGCGACCCAAGTTGAATGTCAGATGGGAAAAATTATCTTGGCATCAAGCAACTTCTGCAATTCCTTTTGAATCACTGGCTCAATCACAGGGTTCACTGGTCTTTGCCTATGGTGGAAAGGTTTAGCATCTGGGTTCAACGAGATGTTGTGGACAATAACACTGGGGTCATAGGTTTTCAGTGTATGGTGAAAATGTGACCACAGTTCTATGAATCCTTACATGCAAGAAAACTCAACAATGAGCCCTCACAAATTGATCCATAAATCTCTATGCATGGAGTTGCAAGATTTGTAAAATTGCTCTCAGCTAGAGCTATAAACTCATGACCTTGCTAGTCAACCACACAATGAGAGATTCCAAATCAAAGACAAGGGAAACAATTCCAATATCTCCAATGAAATCAATATGGATGAAATGCAATGCAACCTAATCTATGCGAATGAAAGATGCAAGCTATGCTATGAAAGGAAAATACAAGTGTTACAAATCCTCCTATTAAGCTATGTGAGATTAATCTATTGCATAAAGGAAATCTATACTAAAAATGCCATGATTATGCAACTATAATATAAGAAAACAAGCTAAATGAAATGCAACAACAATGTCTTCAAAGCTTGAATGCAAGAATGTCTTCAAAGAGCTCCAAATGACCTAGAAAACCTATAGCATAACATTAGCATAAAAACCTAAGATGCAAATGAGGAAGAGAGCTCTCCTTTTATAAGAAATGAGATGAAAATGGACCATTGAGATTAAGAGGCAAAAGACTTAATCAACGGTGGAGAAAAATAGAAGCTTGATCCTTGTGCACAAATATCTTCCAATAGGAAAATAGGAGTTGATTTTAGTGTCCATATGAGACAAAAAGTACTTTTTTTCTTTTTATAAAATAGGAATAATGCTTTATTTGTGCAACATAGGATAAGAAGAAAAGTGAGGATTTTTTATTTAAATAAAAGGGGAGGAAATTCCTTTTAATTAAATAAAGGCTTAAGATAAAGTGATTTTATTATTTAATTAAAAGAGATTTTTAATTAATTAAAAGGGAGCATGTTCTCTTAATTAAATAAGATTTTTTTTTTTTTTTCTCTTTTAAATTAAATAAGGCTAAAACATTAGGAAATATTGAATTGATTATGATTTGATCAAAGAAATTGATAGAATTGATATTGTTGATATTTGAAAATATTGATTCGGGGATTTGATAAATTGCAAAAATGGGGCCCAAAGTCTAGGCGACCATTTTAGGGTGTATACATTTGCCTCTCTTTGACTAATGTGAGATCGATTTGGGATCACATGTAGTCAAAGAATGAAGTTGAAATGTGAGATCGATTTGGGCTCACAAAACAACTCAGATATGAGGTCGATTTAGGATCACATTTAGACAAAACATAAACAAAGGATTCTGGACATGAGGTCGATTCGGGATCATATCCAAAATAAGAGATAAGAATCTCAAGCTTGAGTGAAAGCTCACAGAAAGATAGTTGAATCAAGAAAATCAAGGAATCAATGATTAAAATCCAATAGGTACTGCCCCCTCGGAATCGAAATTGAAATCAGATAGAGGAGAACAACAAATTGATAAACCTGATCAAGTCACAATAAATCATAATCAAAGGATGGAGCATGATAGGATAAGCATCAAAAAATGACGATATGCCCCAAGTTGATGAGGTTTGATTGAAAAAGATATAGGATAAAGATTAAGTCAAACCTCATAGAGAGGAAGTGAAAGGTGTGAATGAAAGACTAGAAGTTTGGAAGACATTGAAAGGAAGAAATTCCATCAAAGATCGAAGAATTATGCCTCAAAAGGTTAGTCGACTGCATAGAAGAATGAGAAAGCTTGGAAACGTGACTCAAATTTTGATTTTGAGTTCGAAAATGGATAGAAAATGATGTGATATGAAAGACCAAAAATGAAAGATATGATCAAGAAGAATAAAAAAATGAGCACAATTAACCAACTAGTCCGTAGATGATAAAAAGGAGAGCTCTCTCCATATGCAAGATGCAAAAACTAAACTATGATGAACCTAAGAATGCAAGCTACTATGAAAGTGGTTGACTTGCAAGGTCACAACGCTTATAGACATCTAATTATCATCATTGAGCATTATTGGTAGCATCATAAGATCATACAATGCACACTAGTATAACTATGTGGATCTGAATATGATCTATATCAAATGGGAATGTGGAAATCCCACCTAGGCATCAAAGACATGGAGGTCAAGATGACTAATGTAGTCAGATTACCTAAGTTTGATATGGCGAGATTGTGCTTGTATCAAGACACATGAAAGTCAGGATAACTAGAAGCATGCACTCGCAAAATAGTCAAGGATAATACCTTGTCAATCCATATTGTCAAGTAAGACCAGCATAAATGCTCATGACAGTTAGGATCAAAAAAATATACCCATAAGTAGATAAAGAGAGAAAACATGTTCTCATACCCTCACTCTTCTAGCTATGCATCATAAAAAACTTCTCAGGGAGAGACCACTCATCAAAGAAATCCTCATAGACAAAACACAAAGAAAAATAAAGTCAACATATCTTAAGTGAGTTGATTGTTTAAGTGCGTTTGTGTTGGTCATAGAGTCAAACTTTGAGTATCATATTTGTAAATGAGCAATGTCACATCATACTAGACTGTTGGGTAAGACATTTGATAAGTGTTAAGAAACACTCAATGCAAGGGTAGTGTTGAGAAACACTATTTGGGGTGGTGTTGAAAAACACCAATTTTTGAAATACCCCAAGAGACAAATGCACCTAAAGGACCTATGCTAACAGGTATGCCCCCTAGACAAAGATAAAGACCAATTCTAGACTATGCCAAATAAGGTCAAGGCATGATGGAGAAAGGCTAAGTGTCGAGAGTGCATGCTAAAAGACAAGGGTGTAAAGGCCTCAAGTAGCGCCCGTTTCCAAGTTTTCACCACTTGGAAATTTTTTCATTTTTTGATTTGTTTTCTTTTTTTTTATATTTTTTCTACCAAGGCATCTGTTTCCAGGTTTTCACCAAGGCACCTTTTCTATTTTTTTTTAATTTTTTGATTTTTTTGTATTTTTTCAGGACTTTATATGCTTTTAAAGATTTTTTCAGCATCATATATGATTTTTTTGGAATTTTTTTAGGATCATAAAATATGTACAAAGGATGCCCCTAGATAGAATGGGCATCAAACTCCCAAGCAAGATCACATCATGTAGCAGTGTCTAGCAAGGTGGGGAACAAGAGGGATTAGCAAGCTGGTGGAAGAGATGGAAGATAAGAGAATGAAGGAGAATGAATGGAAGAAATCCTCAAAGGAAAACTCCTAAAGAGTACCCAAGCTAGGGAAAAATTATCATGTAAAGCACATTTGGACAAGCAATGAAAGGCCAGCATGGGATAAGCCACAAAACTACAATGTAAGAGAATGAAAGGATGCAGTCCAAGTAGGGTAGACATATCAAGAGACTTCATAGCATCATGTTTTACTCTTTTTATTAGATCAAGATGAAGGGGGAAAAGGATAGCGAAAGGCTAGAATGAATGGAGAAAAATAGATATGAAGGCTAAAAATGAAAGGAATGAAGGCAAGATCATCTTAAGATAGCTCACAAGATAGCCAATTGTTCGCATATAGTTCAACCTTGTCAAGATCAAAGAGAGAAGATGGAATGGATGAAAAATGTAGAAGAACTATGCATGATGCCTAATTACTAGGTTTTCATCATGGTACTTATCCAAGGCACCACAAGGGAGTGGTTTTCACCATAGGATGAATTTATTTCTCTTTACTTTTGCTACCAAGGTGTCTGTTTCCAGGTTTTCACCATGGCACATTTTCAATTTTTTCATTTTTTTTTTCATGTTTCTTTTTTTTTTCATTTTTTTTTATTATTATTTTTTTTTCTTTTTTCTTTTTTCTATTTTTTGAAATTTTTTCTTGGAAGAAGGCAAGCTTTTTAGATAGTGCTCCTTGAAAGGATAAACCATGATATGCCAAGGATTCAAAATGATATGCTCAAAGATGTTGATAGAGAAAGGAAGATGGAAGAGAAAAATGGAGGATAAGGTTTTATGTAAAGCGAGTGAGGTTGGAAGATAGGAGGAATAGGCAAATGAGGAAAAATGATAGAAGGTAGAAGGATAATGAATGGAAGGATTGTGAAAGGGTAGACGAAAAGGAAGGCAAGATCAATGTCAACACACACCTTGAAGGGTGGGGAGAGGATGGAGGAAATGTGAATGAAGGAACACGAGAAGGAATATGGCAAATGTTTAGCAGAGGTTGTGGTTTAGGCACATGGAATGAAAGAATGTTTTTGGAGGAAGATGAAGTGGAAGCCTTTGGAAGCTTGAATGTCAATTTCACTTTTTGTTCAACATTAGACTCTTTCAAGAGAGACTTTGGAATCCATATAGCCTTAAGATTTTCATTTCCTTTTGATGATTTAGAGAGAATATCTTGAATGATGGATTTTGGAACCCATACTTGTCTTGTAGTTTTCTTCTTAGATATCTCTTTTGAATTTATGCCCCCATGTCAATTATAAGAGACATGGTGATATTTTTTTGATGGATTCTTATATTGCTTCTTTTTCTTGTATTGAACATTCAAGTTACTTCCAAAAGACTTGGGACTTGTGGAAGAAGAAGGAGGATATGACTGGTTTAGATGGGTGGGTGAATGAAAAGGATCCAAGGGTATGCATCTATGTTGATCTTGAGGAAAGATAGGAGGTGGAGGAACATAAGAACCCAAGATGGATGATGAATTAGGAGAGTTAGGAGAGGAAAGTGAAGGGACATAAGGACCCAATATGGAAGGTAGACGTGAAGTCCTTAGCAGCGGTGGAAGAGGTCCAAGGATTGAAGTGGAAGATGCAAAATGATAATCAATAAGTTCATTAGCATCTATATCACAACCAAGGATATCAGCATTGTTAGAGTGAGCATTAGAATTTTCAACAGGATCCTGGACATCTTGAAGAGGAGAAACTTCTTTGATAGGATTGTTCAAAGCTTACAAAGATTTAGGAAGAGTAGAAAGTGGAAGTGAACATGAAATGGTAGAATAAGAAGATGGAAGGCTTTGATCTTGACAAGGATCTTCGAATAGCATAAGCGTTTGATTTTTCTCTTGATTTTCAATAGGCTTAACAATAGAAGTAGTAGAATAATGTATGGTGAAAATGTGACCACACTTCTATGAATCCTTACATGCAAGAAAATTCAACAATGAGCCCTTACAAATCAATCCATAGCTCTCTATGTATGGAGTTGCAAGATTTGTAAAATTGCTCTCAACTAGAGCTATAAACTCATGACCTTGCTAGTCAACCACACATGAGAGATTCCAAATCAAAGACAAGGGAAACAATGCCAATATCTCCAATGAAATCAATATGGATGCAATGCAATGCAACCTAATCTATGCGAATGAAAGATGCAAGCTATGCTATGAAAGGAAAATACAAGTGTTACAAATCCTCCTATTAAGCTATGTGAGATTAATCTATTGCATAAAAGAAATCTATACTAAAAATGTCATGATTATGCAACTATGATGTATGAAAACAAGCTAAATGAAATGCAACAACAATGTCTTCAAAGCTTGAATGCAAGAATGTCTTCAAAGAGCTCCAAATGACCTAGAAAACCTATAGCATAACATTAGCATAAAAACTTAAGATGAAAATGAGGAAGAGAGCTCTCCTTTATAAGAAATGAGATCAAAATGGACCATTGAGATTAAGAGGCAAAAGACTTAATCAACGGTGGAGAAAAATAGAAGCTTGATCCTTGTGCACAAATATCTTCCAATAGGAAAATAGGAGTTGATTTTAGTGTCCATATGAGAAAAAGGTACTTTTTCTCCTTTTATAAAATAGGAATAATGCTTTATTTGTGCAACATAGGATAAGAAGAAAAGTGGAGATTTTTTATTTAAATAAAAGGGGACGAAATTCCTTTTAATTAAATAAAGGCTTAGGAACCATAGTGGCACCAGGCCCCCTCGGGGGTGTAGGATTATTACTGGCCTTTAGATCAGGTGGGGTGGGCTGCATACTTGGAGGAATATCGTCCATCAAAGGCTCTCTTTTCTCCACAAGTTATAGGTATTTCTATGGTTTTTTTGGAAAGCATGGACTTCGAAATACTCTAGTTGGTTTTCTTGATTGAATGGGAAGATGAACTCTTCCTCTAAAGTGTTATTGACCAGAGTTTTGTCTAAACTTGGATCATATGAGTCAAAAACCATGGCACTAAAATGGGCCTGGGAACTCTCAGGATCTAGAGTTTTTTGATTGTCAGACTCCCCCCTATATTCATAATCTAGTTGATGCATGCTGGGACCTTGGGCATATCTGACTTATGACAAACTGAAGAAATTGGTGTTGTCCATGGGGATACTACCATTATTTGGATGCATGTTTCATGTCCTATTTGTATTTTGTTGTCCAAACTATTTATCTTGAGAGCCATTCCCATAACCTCCTCCATTGTTATTATTGTTGTTGTTGTAATTGCCATAATTATGATTTTGATTTTGAGAGTAGGTATTCACGATAGCAGCTGGCCGTGGATAGTTTCCTTGATTCAGAGTTGGGTTGAGCTTCATCTGGGTGATCTCTCTAGTCAACTGGGATAGTGTCTTCTTCATGGCATCTAACTCATGTACTAGAGCTTGATCTGGTTCATTTGGGACAGTGACCTTTTTGTTCACACAAGGCAGCCCTATGCGTATCATATCCTGGGTATGTGATGGCCAATGGTGGGGCAACAACATACAAAGCTGACACTAGATTAATCCCTGGGGCTTATTGTATTGGAAGTTGATTGTTTGCTGTGAATGGACTATTCGCAACAGTGTTCCCCAATGTTGGTGGAATGCCATAATTCCCACCTGCTTGTGGGTCCATTTGTTGGGTGAACAATATAGCTTCATTGCACACTTTCTCCAAAGTGTCAATATCTCCTAGAGGCAGCCTTTTCAAGAATATAGATGTTAATGGGTCTAAGGTGTGTAAGTACACTTGTATGGAAGTGCTAACTGGTATAGTGTATGGAGCTTCAATATTCTGGTACATCTTGTGGAAATAGTGATTGAACATAGCGATCAATTCATTGAGCTCTTTTCTCACCCAAATGAACTGGTGATGAAGAGTTGTCGGATCCACGTACAATTTGAATTGATTTAGGAACTTTGTTTCAAATTCCCCATAGGTAGCAATAGATCCTTGTGGCAGATTCAGATACCAATTATATGGAAACTCCCCTAATGTGTAGGGGAAGAGGTGGCACATGACGTCTTGATGAGAAATCTCTTTTCGATTGTGTAATTCCTTGAATGTGTAAACATGTTCTTCCGCTGTCTTGGATTCTCCATAGATGAAACATGGACAAAACTTTTCTAGATTTTGGGACAGCTAATGGAGTTGTCCTTGTAAGTTCAGTGGTGAACTTTGAGCATTTGCAAAAAATGCCACTGGGGCCGATGGTGGAGGAGCAGCAAGAGGGGTAACAATGATTGGAATTGGAGGAAGATTCAGATGATCTGAAGTATCCTCTCTGTGCTTTGTTTTTCTATTATGAGCTCTGTGAAACTCTGTAAGTTCAAGGAACTCCCCTTTGTTGGGAGAAGATCTAAAGACTCATTGAAATCTCTTGGGAGAGAACAATCCAATATTTTAGAGTGTCCCTTTCGAAGGTCCTCCTTCTAGCACCACTTTTGTTGAGCATCGCTTTTACACGAAGACAATGGCTAGGAATTTGCATGAGAAACTTCCCCTCTTGGAAGACTGACAGAATCAATCTCAAGGTTCCTTCTGGCTGGGTCTCAACCACTTGGATAGCTCAACATAAGACAAATGTGAATTTTTTAACAAGGAGGCCTTTCTTGGTTCTTCTCTCAAGGGAAACTGTAAAACAAACCTTAGGAAACCAAAGTTCTCTCTTGTTTGATATGATTTTTCAGATTTAAGAATAAAGCAATGCTAGTTTAATTAATCTACTGAAAATAACTTGCAAGGAGGGTTAGAAGATGTAGGGTAACAAGAGATTTAAATAAATTTTCTAAAAAGAAACCTATTGGACATATGCTAGTGTCACACCACCATGCAAATTAAATAACCAAGAAGATGAAGAAACCCACAAAATAAAGATCAGATCATGTCCCAATCTTCAACTAAATGGATGAAATCATGAACAAAATTTGAACAAATGTAGACGTATGATAAGCCAAAACTCATCAAATCATGAAGCCACCCTAGATGTGTGCACATGTGAGACAATTTAATCTTCAAGCACCAAAGAAGGATCTTCTTAGAAATTTGTCACAACACATCAATGCAATACCAGCAAACACCAAACTAAAAGATCACATACTTAAAATCATTAAACAACCAATTGGCTCTTTGAAATGAAGAATGAGCAATTCACACATACAAAAATTTTGCATAGATAGCAGATAAATCACACCATGAATGAAGCACCAATTGTATCTATTATATTAATCATCAAGTCAACCCTCATTACATCGTTTAATTACAATTTATAGAGCTAGGCTCTTATTTTTGTAGCTAGGGTTTCCCTGCAACTAAAAATTGAAAGTAAATCTAAACTAAAGCTTGCATTAAAGAAACTACTTCTAAAGCTTAGCTAAACTATCCTAGTATGGAATTAATCCTCGTGCATTACAAATATTTGCATAAATTTGGCATTAAATAACTCAAAAATGGAGCTGGAACTCATGCATGCACTTGATAATATCTATGTTTCTACCCTTGATCTTTGGCTTCGGCTTCTCCACATGGACCCAACTAGAAGAGATCCCAAAATCATGCACAAACAATCCCAAAAAGAAAGTCCAGATGACTAGAAAATGATCTTGGAGATAACTATTGTTAACTTTTAGACGTGCCAAAAAAAGCCCAAATCTCAACAGTTGGTCCGAAAAACTCAAGACCCAAAATTGACTAAGTACCAAGTCCTTTATCTCCAAAATTTTTGACTTGCAGACTTGTTGGAGGCCGAAAAACCCACATGGCTGAAATGCCAAAAAATAGGCTCTGCAAAAATGGCTAAGTGTCAAAACTAGATTTTCTGTACACAAACTTTGGCAGATCTTAGACTGGAGGCTTATTGGCTGGGAGGCTTTCTTGAACCTATCCACTATCTCCAACACCTCATAAAAGTTTGGCATCTTAATCCCTTGAAGGATCTCTTGCTGCCTATCTTAGAAGTCAGTCAGTTCCTACACAAAAGCTTTTATCTCTTCTTCACGAGATAGAATTTTCTGAATTTCCTCCTTCTGGTAAAACATCTGCTGGAGGTCTTCTTTAGTCTTCACCCCTCTGAATATTCATAGGTATTGATCGATGATGTCATTTATTGAATACATAGTCTTATCATCATCTTCATCAAACAAATCTAGGTCTAAGCCTTCAAAGAACTCCTACAACTCCTTTGCAAAAATCGTGTTGTCATCCCTTCTCTTGTTCAACCTCTTGAGACCCTTTTCAAATACGGCCAATGTCGCTACTATCTCTTGGATCCACTCTTCAAAATTATCCAATTTTGATCATTCATATACCTTCATCAAAACCTGGAAGCGGTGCTTCCTTATCATTGTTAGCTCATCCAAAACCTTTTGCCAGTTTAAGATCATCTCTTCTACACCATTTTGCTCACTAATGATTTCGACCAAGGAAGTTATTCCCGCCAAAATTTTCTGAAAGGGCCTTAGGATCCTCTTGAGGGAAAGGCTGGAAAACTATTCAAAATCTAACTTCCAATGGGCACAAGCCTATACAAAAGAATGTGGAACATCTGTATCTACATCCCCCTTCTTCTAAAAAAATTGTTTCTAATGAGGCCTTGGGGTTATCTGGGTCAATTGGACCCACTATTTTCAAAATGAATTTCTTCATAGCTTCATTCTTCTCTACCAGCACCTTTATACTCTCTTCATCTTTATCCATGAAGCCTAAAGCATGCTTCAATCCCAATGTAGCCAAGGTTTTTCTACCTTCTCTGGTGAGCTCCCCCAAATCTACCTCCTCCAACACATAGTCATCTAGAGTGATCTCATTTGCACTAACATCCATTATAGGAACAACCACCTGTGATTTCCATCTTTCCACTTGGTCTTGAGTGACATAAGACATTGTCCTTGCTCAGGGAATTGGTGTTGTTTGATGGAAAGCATGCCCTAGCATGGTCATATCAACCTCACCATTTGTGTACACTCTGACTCTTGGTTGTACCTCTTTGGTAAACCATGTGGGCTTTTAGAATGCATTCAATGGCTCATAGGGAGCAGCTTATGTGGAAGAAGTCATCGGGCTCCCTATTTCTATTTCCTCTTGACTCTCCTCTTCTTTCTCTATTTCATGTTCATCTTCAGTACTTTGTCTGCCCTCTTCCTTTGTGTGTTCCTCATCATCAACTATCTGCTACTCATTAGCCATTTTTTCCTTAGTATCTATTTTTTGCTTCTCTTCTTTAGTATGTGGCTCTTCTTCTACCTATGATTCTCCCTTATCATCTAGCTCCTCAGATCCTATATGAGCTTCTTCCATCTTCTCTTCCCTAGTGACTTTTGCTTCTTTTTTCGGCTCCTGTGAGCTTTGAGGCACCGATTCACTATGGACTTGTGCTAAGGACACATGAACTTGGGGAGGAATATTGAGCGAGGGAGGCATAGGAGACACCAAGGGAGTGGTTGAATGGGCTGGTGGAGGTGGAGTTGAAACGGGAACATGGGATGAAGAAGGTTGCTGAGCTAATGGAGTGGTTCATACTTGAGTGGAAAGTGGGGTAATTGGAGCCTCTTAAATTTGAACTATAGGAGGAGTTGAAGGTTGAGGTGGAGGTAGAGGTGGAACAGATGAATCCAATAGGACCTATGTAGCTACATCTTCTTCTAAGGTGACCCTAATAGAAGAGTCCTTTTCTAGCTTTGTAGTTTCCTTTTGGGCCTCAATCATCTCAACATCATCTTGTCCTTGAGGTCCCTATTGTAGACCCTCTCCCATGGCACTAAAAAGACTTGTAAATTGCATAGGAGCTTGTTGCTCAGATTCCTTAAAACCATGCATCCCTACAAAATCTATGATGTCAAATTCATCATCATCGAGGGCACCTAGATTTATTGGCTCTCCCTGTGTAGCCCCTTCAGCATCCATAGGATCATCATCCATTACCCTCCTTTTCTTCAATAATCATGTAGATCAGGTCCTCCTACTAAGGGGAACTTCATCCAGCTCATTTCATTGTCCTCAACTAGGGTATCCATTTGCATGGGCATTGAGCCTCTCTTTCTCTTGTACACATGACCATTGATTACTCCGAATGGCTTGGGTCCTATAATCTTGAATTTGGTTTTCCTTGCCAAGCCTGGTGAATCATGATCATTGGATGAAGGTGCTTCTAGTGGTGCAATACTTTTGGTCATCCTAGTTTTTACTTTCTTGGAGTGCATGGTTGAACCATATTCAGTGGGGTGCTCATGCCGATATACAGTTTCTGGCTTCAAAGGAGTAGCCTCTTTGAACTATGGTTTCAGTAACTTTTCTCCCTTCTTCTTTTCTTGAGAGGGTTTCTTTGGGAGTTGCTTCATGGAGACCGGTTGCATTGGGAAAGGATGAGCAATCCAAGATTTAGTCAACTTAATCACATGTCGGGCTCTGAAATACATATTTTCATTCTCATCTCGATCCACTTCTACATTTAAAATGGCCCTTGTGAACACCTTGTCCGTATTATATATAGAATCCAAAAAAATTTCTTAGTCAGCATCTACCACCTTCTACGGAATCCTCAATGAAAGGGCACCCTAAGCCAGCTCTAGACTCATCCAGTAGTAATCACAGATCCTTACCTCATAGTCATCAAAATAGTTTTCCCAATGGTCTTCCATGTGCAACTCATGAACATAGTGCCTTCCCATTATGTGGTTGTATGTACCAATGGGATCAAACTGAGGCCTTACTAGGTTGTAGGTTGACAATGGGAATTCATCCCATTCTCTAGTTAAAGACCTACAGACTTTCATGTCTAGTACATAGTGGGGGCCGATGGAAATAGGAAAATCCAAACAATGCTTCTTCTTGTGCTTGATGTGTTCATGAGCATCAGATAGTTGTCTTGCTATCTCTAGGAGAAATACCCTGTCAGGAGGGTATCTTGGTAACTTTTTGGGCACCAAGGTGCTTCCTTCCACCTGAATGTAAGTGAATGTCCAGAATTGTATATAGAATGCCCCAATGGCCTTTACTTTAGCTGCTGCTTCTATAGATAGCCTTTTGGCATAGTCTCCCTCAATGGAGCATATGATTGTGAAAATGAAGGCATCATTGACTACTTTGAAGTCTAAGCTGTTGTTCGTGTAGAAGTCCTTCCTCACCAGTTGAGGATAAAATGTGAAGGGCCAGGTGTTCTATTCTCTGATTGCTCCAACTTTGATTAAACCTAGGTAAACTACCCTAGTGGCCAACATGTACACAATATAGGAGGTCATGTAGAAATGAGGGTCTGTCTTAACCCAAACCAATTGCTCATCCAAATTCACTTAAAATGGAGGCCCAATCAAACCTCGCGTGTCTTTCTTTAATCTTTTGGATTAGGAAGATCATCCAAGGCTCCAGTTGAGAGGACTTAGGCAGCCTGTACACCCTGTTGATCATTGTTATGGCTACCTAGATATCTTCTTTCATATACCCTATTCTCATATCAATTCTATCCAACTTGTTTTAAGGCAATGGCTGCATTAGGTACTCATTATTGACAATGTTGTGAGCCCTCTATATGTCCTTATTGTAGAATTTCATTCCCTTTTTTATGTTAAAATTAAAGAGCTTGTCCACCCCCTTGGGTAGATGGAAAAAATTCTCAATGTTGTCAGGCCTCAAGTCTAAGACCACTTCACCAACACTATTCTTTACCATTCGCTCATCCGGCACATAATTACTGGCTAGTGTGTTGATTAGGTCTATCGATTGGATGGAAATTGGGTGAGATGTCAAATTCACTAGAGAGCAGTGGACTAATGATTGCAGTCCTCTGAGTGTCCCACTGGTTGTACACACTTATTTAGGTATTCATTCTAGCTTACGTTCACAATGTCTATTTTTGTTATTCCTGCATGCAAGTCATTCACTTTGGAAGGTGGCTGATAGCCTTTGAACTGATAATTCATTGCTAGTGATGCTAGTACCTTTTTAGCCATATCTATAGAGAGGACAAAACATGAATCAGTAACATGGTGGGAAGAAAACTCAAAAAGAAAAGTACATCACCAACTTTAAGCTCAAAAAGGCCGAAAAGACACAAACCTACAAAACTAAGACAAGTCAAAAAGGCCAAGAGCCAGGACCCTAATCTAAGACCCAAAACACAAACAAAAGAGGGGGGAACAACCACCAACCTAGAAGATGACAAATTCGAGGATGACCAGTGAGGAGCTGAGACCAAGAAGGCAAAAAGGCAATGAGCATTGAGCAAACTGGTTGGAGGTGGAGGAGCGAGCATGAAAGTGAGGGTTTTAAAACCCTCCGCTCCTTATATAGGCCTTCTGGGAAGCTGACATAAGCACCCTGGATGGTGGACTTTCAGCCTTTTCAAGGGTGTTAACTCCTTGCTCCTTCAAGATTTTCACACTTTCGGACATCTGAAAGTGCGAAAGGCCAACAAGGCTAAAAGGGCAGAAAAATGACAAACAACTAAGGGAAAAAACCAAAGACAAAAGCAAAACAAGCAGAAAGAAAAAAAGGGTGGCCCTTGAGGCTTAAAAAGCCTAGAATGGGGAGCGTGGTTGTGAGGCCACAATAGTTAGAATAATAGATAATACATCCTCGGAATGCATGCATGTTTATACTATACAAAATCATGTTCTCCAACCTCATCTACTATCTATTGCTAAAATGAAGGAGAATGTGACAACGGAAGCTATATTTCAACTAGTTAAGAGTTGTTTAATTGAATATGGAGGTATGGATGAGTTGACAATTTCCAAAAGGTTGATATGCGTAGGAGCATATGAAACTTCAGTAATGCAAGGTCAAACAAATGACCTTTGCACAAACCTACAAAATTCTTGTTCACCCTACCTAATATATATTCACATGGCCCACAAAATGAAGCTAGCTTTTATAATTATGAGAGCATATATACTAATATTGAAATTTTTTTTAGAGAGCTCTACTCATACTTTTGTCAAAGTCCCAAATAGTTTTTGGAATTTTAAAAATTTGCAAAATAACCAATGGGAACAAGCTTCTTAAGGATGTTAATACTACATGGATCTCCTTGTATGGACCAACACATCAAATTAATTTTTGATATCCATCCTTGATTTGATTAATGCATCACCTCATGGTAAAGAATCATCGCCTCATAGTAGAGAATCATAAAGTTACTAAGTTGTTTTGTATGTTAAGTAATATCTAGACAATCTTAACTTTAGAAGGTCTTCTCCCATGCTAGAGGAAATGATCAATCTAGTGAAAAAATCCTAGAAAAGATCTTTGTATATTGTATAATATGCTAAGATATGTAAACTAACATGCATCTCCCAAAATGATCTCTATAAGTCTGGGCAAACATTACATCATGAAATTTTTTTTATAGTGGTGGAGACCAAAAAATTTGGACAATCTTGATATTTTTTACAAATCAATGCAAAGGGGGAGTTATGTATTAGTGTACATTGGTCCGTGAGATACCAATGTACCACATTTCTAGGGTCATAGAACCAGATCCAAAGCACCCTAAGAAAAAAGAAGTAACTGTTATAAAAGAAGAATTTAGCGAGATCATTGAGTATATAGCTACTTCTCTGAAGGAAATTGACATTTATCTTTCCAAAGAGATTAGAGACCAATTCCCTTGTGAGAACCTACTTGAAGACATATCTATTGTGTTTCCTCAATATTGGAGCCTCAATAATCCAACTGATTATTGTGAAAAGCTAACTCTTTTGATACACCAATTTTGCAAATCTGTAGAATTCAATGGACAAACTATAAATATAATTTTAAATGAATCTATGCTTAGAGAGAAATCATACCATTTTGCAATAACTATGAGGGAATAAAATAAAAAAAATGGACAACGTGACGAAGAAGAATCACTACAAAGCTTTAGATGATTCTATGTTAGAGAAAGATTTTCCATGATTCAATATCAAAAAAATTTAGACTTGTTGATTTATGTTAGAACATCATATTGGGTTCATTAGAGGATGAGAGAGTTTTGAGTTCTTTGGGTTTCCTAAAATCAATGCTAAGAAATAAAATAGACAAGAATTTGGAAAATTTCTTGAATTGTATGCATCTAGGTAAGATGTCAAGAGTTTTCCTTATGATAGGGAATTGGCAATTTAGACATCCAAATGTGAAACAAGAGGGGTGGAAAATACTTCAAACCCATGTGGGAAAATTGGAAATGCTAGAATGAATGATAATGATACACACATTAGTATCTTTGAGATGCAGCCAAGAAAATGTATAAAGAGTGAAGAAAACATAGAGAATAATCGAGGAAACTCTCAATTTGAGGATGAGGATGATAGGATGGATGATGAGATGCTTTGGAAAGTTTAAGATATTTAGCACTAGTAGTTACTAGGTATTTATTACAGTATTCCATCATTGATATTACATAATCTTTAATGTGGTACTAGTTGATGATATTTTATGTTTTTGTTAATGGTATTTACTATTGATATGCAATTGCAATTTTTAAATTTATATTTACAAAAAATAGAAATAAAATAATGATAACATGTTTATTGGTAGGGTAATGTTTATTTATACATGGTGATATTTTCATCATTTATCTCAAAATATACCCATACAATTCACTAAATACACAACTCTTTATGAATTTGTATGTAATAGAGTATCTATTACATGATCATCCACCCTCAAGAGTCAAGAGTCAATGAAATTTTTTAGAACCCGTTGTCAATGACCCTAAATTCCCTTTTATAGAAACAAGGGAGAAACAACAACTTTAGGCCAGTTTGAAACATGTCAAGAATCAACACCAAAATCAATTACCAAAGCACTACATCTATTGGTCCATCAGAGTTTGTCCACCTCATCACTTGTCCTTCTTCAGGAAGTCATTTAAAATTTACAAGCCTGAGGGTGTGCATTATAGGATGGATTAGTATCTTCTTCTTTTTATCCTATTCATAACAAATAGTTAAAATTTAATTCAAGTCAAGACAAATTGTAAATAGAGAAAAATAGAAAACCTTGCAATTACAAATAGAGTAAAAAATAAAACCTAAAATAATTTGTGAATAAAAATTAAATGATCCTAAAGGACCAAAGGTGTGCATCACAAGCTGGCCGCTAGATTAGCAACTACTACATTTTTCTTTTTCATAAGACAGAGTTAAAAAAACAATTCAAGCCATTGCAGATTACAAATAGAGAAAATTTGAAAACCTTAAAATTACATATAGAGAAAGGTAGAAAACTTGAAAGAATTTGGAAATAGAAACATTATGAAATAATTGTCTCAATTTTTGTAGGGTACTTTACCCTCCATCTGATGAAAGTTCAATTTTTTTTAACATATGGTAAGTGACCTACAAATTTGTCAACAATTCATATTTGGAAGAGGAACTTAACACCATTATTTCATCCAATGTTGCATTCACGGTTATTAATGGTTTAATGAAATTGGGAAAGCTCATCTCACTTGCATTTTTAGGAAGCAAGTCTAAATAAGAATTCATTTTCTCCTCCATCTTTTTTTTGAGAGCAACATTTCCAATGTATTTATTTGTTGTGTAAAAACTCATTGGAAAACCAATATTTGTCAATTTCTATACCTTTCTCTACAACTCCATCTTTTTTGCAGCCCTATCTAGACATTCTTGTGCTTCCCATAGTTTCACACACTTTTGAAAGATAGATGATGTCTTTAGTGATGCATAAATGTGGTTATCAATTCCCTTAGATGCCAAATAGTTGTCACTAGCTTGGTAAACCACCAAAAAAAAAAAATCATTATCTATTTTGAATAATCATTTATGTTTTGATAAATGTATTGATTAAGCTTCCCATAATGTATTGTCTGACTTTTATTCAATCGTAACTGGTGAGAGAATTGGTCATTCTCTTGCATTATTTTCCCCCATTTTTTTATATACTTCATTGTATTATTCATATTTTTGTTCCATCTATCTTGGGAATATTTAATTGCATCTTTTTCCGTATGCAGCTCTCATGCCAGTCTTTCACCATTTTTTATTTCTGCCTTTTCTTTTTCTCACCGCTATTTTTCTCTTTCCTTTTGTTAGTCCAATTAATTATGTGCATTTTTTTGAGGCAACAAAAATCTCCAACATTTAGTTTAATTATGTTGAAGTGGCTCTTTCATCATCCCATTTTTTTATGCTTTTAGCTAGTCTTTCCTTCAGTTCATTCAATTCTATCTCCATCTGTTTGTACTGTGAAATTGCAGAAGTAGAGGGAAAAAAATTTGTCCTTTTTGTAATTCATTTCTCTTGTTATCTTCTTCTTTCCTCCTTTCTTTCTCATTTTCTAGGTCTACCTGTAACTTTCCTATTTGTCTCTCCAACTTATTTTTCTCTCTCTCTAGCTTGATAAGTGATGTGTAGATCACTTCATTGGTCTTTTCAGACACATTAATTTTTGTCCACATTTTAAATTCTGTAAAAATCCAATTGGATGGTGCTAACATGAGATTTAGAGAGGTCTATCTAACTATGGTTGATTTTGGTTTTCATTTGGGTGCATAAGAACCATGTACTTCATCATATATTTATGTGTTGTATATGTGGGAAATACCCTATTTTATGTAGGTAGTTCCTCTGCAACTACAATTGATTCAACCTTATTCATTCACTTCTTATTTTCTTTATTCATATTTTCTTTGTCTAAAAATTCACTAAGGAAAGTATTGTGTTGAAAATTTGGGTTTGTTGAGGCAACTGGATGTTTGAATGGTGAAATATCAATTTCAGTAATGTAGGTGCCTCCATCTATAACTATGGTTTTAAGTGATGCATTTTGAGGATTAACAATACTCATTCCTAATCTTGTCCTACTATCGCTTAAAAATCTAGTTGTTGGACTCTTTTCAGGGGTTTGTTTTGAAGCTCAAAAAAATACCTTTGGAGTGGAAATTGATGGAGTTGGATTTTTCACAATATTTTTATTGTTCACAATGCCTTGATCATTTGGATCCTATATAGTATCTTCTACTATTGGGGTATATGCACAAAGATGGGGGACCAAAAAGGTGCCACTTTGCCTTTTGGTCCCCCATCAAGCATAGTGCGTGCGCACTGAAGGGTGTATGCCCTATGGCTTGGGAAATCCAAAACAAAGTGTGTGCTCCCTATAAGGAGCACACCCTTTGAACAACACTTTTTTAGTATTTTTCAAAGTGCCTATGTCCTATAGCGTGCATGCGCTTTGAAAAAATCCTATTTATCTAAAGTTGTGGGTTGGAAAGCTCATTTTGCTTTCCTCCAACCTATGTTTGTAGCTAAGAAGGGCTTCCCAAGTGCGCACACACTCTTCTTTTGGCTTGTGAACCCATTATTTTCGTTCATTCATCTATCAAATGGCTCCACGATGTCGTCAAGTTTGATCTGAAAGAAGAGGTAAGTGTTTTTACAACCCATGCCTCTTATTTGTTTTAAAATTTTAGTTTTGTACCAATTTGTTTTGTTAAAATTTGTTTTTGTTTAAATTTGTGTGTAATGAAGATTTTAAGATCTAGTTTTTTTAATTGCCAGGAAGAAATAATCTCCCTCAACCAAACCCTCCACCAAACCCTCCGTCTCCTCATGAAGAAAAAAATGAAGAAAATAAACCTCAATTGCCTCCACCAATTGAGAAACCTCCTCTTGGAACACAACAAAATTTGATGAACCAAATTGAAAGAGGATAGAAAGAATTAGAATCTTTAATTACTAGGTTAAAATATTCTAGCGGTACAAATCCTGGAAGGGAAAGACTTGTAAAATCATTGCAAGCAATCTTGACCCACATAAGCTCGATTAGTGGGAAAATTAATTTATGATGGGATAAAAGAGAAGAACAAAAATAATATTATGAAAATAAATTATCTTATGCAGACATAAAAAAGAAAAAAATCACAAAAGATGACATTTGCAAGCTATTTAAAAAATGAGGGGACACAGATACTCTTAGAACTACAACAAGGAGGTTCCCAATTCATTGGTGCTTAAATGAGGACATTAAAAACAATTTTTGGGAGTGATGGTGGATGGTCTTTGATTCACCTCCTTGTAACAATCTTGAGGTTCCTATATATTTCTTGAGGAAACTCTATTGCGAGTTTGTACTCAAGGAGGTGTCAAATTATTTTGACTATCTAGATTCTCGGGGTAGAGGAGGGGGGTCATCATTTGATTGAGCAGGGGCACATTGTGACCCTAACACACCTAGGGTTCCTATTGGAAATCCATAGGTGGATCATGTTACTATTCCTTCTGTTGTGAAGGAACATGTAGAGGCAGACACACTAGGCACGATTAGTGCTCTAAGATAGACTTTCATTCAGTGTGCCACTCCTTTAGTTGAGGGTGACCATGGTCAATCCTTAAGGGGGCATATTTTTTGGTCATGTGGACACTTGTGCACATTTGGTACTCGCGAGAGAGAGGAAGATGATCCTGGAATGATGACTGGTAGCTTTCTAAATATGACATTTGGCATTGACACATAGGTAAATATTTCCAAGTTCATTAAATTGCTTTCATCATATTTCATTTATAAAAGAGTAACTAATTAATTTAGTATCTACGGATTATGATGAAAATTTAGGGCAAGAGTGTCAGTGGAAGTGGCAATGATCCTCATGTCCCCTTCTACACATCATCGTCAATTCCACTAGTATGTATCGAATAAAACATTTTAATTAACATATTTGATTATTATGTAATTATATGAATAATTGTATCATAACTTATTGTGCATGTGCATTAGACATTCATTGGTGGACCATCGACATTCAAAACAGACAGCGAAGGGCATCGTGCCACTTTCCTTGAGGTATCTTTATTTGCATGTTAATTTGATTTACTTGATTATATTTAATTAATAAATTAATGAATGACTAAATTACTAGACAAATTATGATCAAAATCCAGAGGCACAATGATCACATTCTTTCACCTGGCTTTGTGACATCACCATTGAGTCCATAGGTATATATGTAATAATGCATTATAATTAACATGTCAGTAGTATATTCTTATATAAATGGTTATCTTATAATTTTCCATGTGCATGCGCACTAGTTGAATGGTGGAGCTTCGACTTTGACACCACACACTAATAGACGAGGTGGTGTATGCACCCTAAAATGGTCGCCTAGACTTTGGGCCCCCATTCAGCAATTTGTCAAATCCCTAAATCAATATTTTCAAATATCAACAATATCAATTATATCAATTTCCTTGATCAAATCATAATCAATTCAATATTTCCTAAGGTTTCAACCTTATTTAATTTAAAAGAGAAAAAAATAAAAATATTATTTAATTAAGAGAACATGCTCCCTTTTAATTAATTAAAAATTTCTTTTAATTAAATAATAAAATCACTTTATCCTAAGCCTTTATTTAATTAAAAGGAATTTCCTCCCCTTTTATTTAAATAAAAAATCCCCACTTTTCTTCTTATCCTATGTTGCACAAATAAAGCATTATTCTTATTTTATAAAAAGAGAAAAAATACTTTTTGTCTCATATGGACACTAAAGTCGACTCCTATTTTCCTATTGGAGGATATTTGTGCACAAGGATCAAGCTTCTTTTTTTCTCCACCGTTGATTAAGTCTTTTGCCTCTTAATCTCAATGGTCCATTTTCATCTCATTTCTTATAAAAAGAGAGCTCTCTTCCTCATTTGCATCTTAGGTTTTCATGCTAATATTATGCTCTAGATTTTCTAGGTTATTTGGAGCTCTCTTTGAAGACACTCTTGCAATCCAAGCTTTGAAGACTTTGTTGCATCTCATTTCATATTTGCTTTCATAGTTGCATGATAATGACATTCTTAGTGTAGATTTTCTTTTATGCAATAGATTAATCTCACATAGTCTAAATAGGAGGGATTGGTCACATTTGTTCTTTCCTTTCATAGATTAGTTGCATTGTACTTTCATTTTCATAGACTAGATTGCATTCTCATTCTTAGCTTACTTGCATTGCATTGCATACATTTGGATTTCATTAGAGATATTGGCATTTTTCCCCTTGTCTTTGATTTGGAATCTCTCATTGTGTGGTTGACTAGCAAGGTTATGAGTTCATAGCTCTAGCTAAGAGCAATTTTACAAATCTTCCAACTCCATGCATAGAGAGCTATGAATCGATTTGTGAGTGCTTATTCTTGAGTTTCCTTGCATGAAATGATTCATAGAAGTGTGAAAATATTTTAGCACACATTTTTGGTGCCCACCGTGGGGCAACCCACCTCTTGCATGTTGGTTTTGATTATTTTTGGAGCTAACCCTTGTGCAGATTTGTTTGGAGATGGAAAACCCTAGATTTGAAAGATTTGATCATATCTGCCAAACGGCTTGGTGTTTTTGTCTAAAAAATTTTTTTGCAAGTTGGAAACATATCAGAAAAGCCACAATAAAAAATTCAAAATTTTTCAAGGTATTTTTTATTTTTTATAATTTTTTCTTGATTTTTCACAAAAAATTAATTTTCAGTGCAAATTAGCATATTTTTCAAAAATTTTTACATTTTTGAAAATCTCTTCAAATTTTATAGGGAGTCTATTCATTGTGTTTTTAATTTAAAGGTCCTATCATAGCTCATTTGGTCAATTTATAAAAACTAGTATATTTTGGGAAAGTGGCTCTCTAGGGCACAAATGAAAAGATCTTGTTCAAATTTTAACATTTTTGGAAAGCTTTTTTTTTTTTGATAGAGGTCTCTTTTCTATATTTTGGGTTTAGGGTCCAAATTCATGTGGTATATAAGTCCAATCTTGTTGACAAGGTCAAAAAATCAAAATTAAAAAAAGGGTATTTGATGATTAGCATGCACTTATTTTTCACATGGTTCAATGCATGATATGAGTTGTCATTTGGATTAGTTGTTGGCTATTATTTCTCCTAGCAATTTATTTTCAGATCTAACCATCTTAGGGTTTGCATAAGTTGAATATACATTGCATATCTTGTTTGCTTGTTTTCTTGTCTTGTTCATTTGAAGGTTCATGGCTTGCTTTCATGGAAAATACTTTAAAAAAATAAAAAAAGGGTAAAATCTACTAAGCGCATTGCATTGGACTTGAGGTATTTTGTTACATCTCTACAACATTTAGATTTTGGGATTAAAAATTAATTTCTCATGTGTTTGGCTTGAGTGTTTACATGCTTTCATAGAACACATTTCAATTGATGCTCTTAATGGGAAATGAATGAACATAGATTTGCTTTCATACAAGTTTGTGTAAGTGAATTCTTGTGTTTAAACCTTAATTAATTCTTGGTTCCAATATCAAATATCTCATTTAGTGATTGAGGGCATGGATTCATTCCTTGTTTACATAGGGAGTTAAATGCACCACTTTGTGGACTCACTCTATGTTTACTTGGAAAGTTAAATATTCCATTGTTCAACCCTTTTTCATTTGTGAGTAGTATTGATAAGAAACTTTAGAGTACTTTTGATTGATCTTGTTAGCTAAATTGGGTTGTTGGACTCATTTATTCTAATTGCCCCTCATTTTCACTCTTTGGATGCAAGGTCAGCATTCATACATAGGGGAGGGGTCTACTTGAAAAGAGCGTTAAGTGTTCCACAAAGTTTCCCCCTTTTTATGCCTTCTTGATCTCATTAGTTTTCTAAGGTGTGGACTCACTTTGAGTTTGTGTGAGGAGTTAAATGTTCCTCTTTTGGACTCACTTTGAGTTTGTGTGAGGAGTTAAATGTTCCACTTTTGGACTCACTTTCAGTTTGTGTGAGGAGTTAAATGTTCCACTTTTGGACTCACTTTGAGTTTGTGTGAGGAGTTAAATTTTCCACCTTGTGGACTCACTTCACATTCACTTGAAGAGTTAAATGTTCCACTTTTGGAATCACTTCACATTCACTTGAAGAGTTAAATGTTCCACTTTTGGACTCGCTTCACATTCACTTGAAGAGTTAAATGTTCCACTTTTGGACTCACTTCACATTTACTTGAAGAGTTAAGTGTTCCACCTTTAGTGCTTTAAATAATTTTGATAGTGAATTACTTAATTTTATTTTTAGAATGCCTACTTGGGGACACACCACCTCAAGGGATGATCTTAACTCCCATGTTCCGGCAGAGTATAAATAGAGAGTGGTGAATAGAAAAACACCTCTCTTAGAAATTGAGTTTGATATCACTCTTGGCTACGCCTCAAAGAACTTTATACCTTTGAGAAGTGAAGGAGGAGATTTGGGTTACCGTCTCCCCCCGGCTGTGTGATTTTGGATTCTTCTCATCTACAGATTTGGGCCTCATGTACCTTGCGTATATTGAGGACTCCTTTTAGAAAGCCATGTATATCCTTGTAGATAGCTTGTTAAGGTGTTGTTGTGTTCTATGTGCTTGCTAAAACATTTTCAAGAACATACACAAGTAGAACCTTTAAGGAGTAGAAATACTAAGTCACTATCCTTGTTCATGTGTAAGGTTGCTTTGCCCCTTGCTCATTGTTTGAAGATAATTGCTTGCTTGAACTCCTTGATTGCTGTCTTATGTGCTTGATAAAATGCTGGAAATCTATTAATGTGTCTGATTAAACCACAAAACAATTGAATTCCTGAGTTGAAACACCCAACTTTTTACAGCTTGCTCAATTTTCTATCCTATCATTAGAGACTTGTTTTGACTTTAAATCTCTAGTTTCTACCCTCTAGGAATAGCATCAATTGGTTTACAAGGCCACTTTGGAAATAGTTGTCAGATTAGAAGGTTATTCTTGGTGAGAAAGCTTATCTCTAGAATTGTTAGCTACATTCTTGGAGAGTTTTAGTGCTCTTATTGTCCAAATCACTTTCATTTAATCAATTTCAATTATATTTTGGCCTAGTCCAACCTCCTGATTCAAAAGTGCAAAGATATTCATCCTTTGATTTTAACACCTCTTTGATAGTGTTGGTAAAGCCCCTTTATTTCTATCTTTTCATTTCATTTTGGACAATAGAGAACTTTGATTATCCTAGTTTGGTGTTGAGACTTTGTGAGGTCACCCTATCATTAAGAATCTCTTTCTTTCATATCAGTTACAACAAGGTACCAAGTCAATCAAGGGAAGTGATCCCCTATTGTCTTTAGCCAGTTACCACTAGTTAAGACTCATCAACAACATAAGGGAAAAGGACCCCTTTTTGATCAATCTCCTAAGAGTGAATCTGAGATTTGTTTTAATCTGAAAGGTAATCCTAGTGAAGTGAGTACCTCTTTAGCACCCATTTCATGAAGTATGGACATGATTTACACCTTCACTTGACAACAAAGAGAAGCAATGAACTAGACTCTTGATGACATGTTTCAATGACATAGGGTTAACATGATGTCTGCTAGGTTTGCATATGCTAGTCCACCTAGATCACCCTCGATCAACACAAGGTATCTTGATGCTCACCAACGAGCTGAGAGACATCACCAACAAACTCACTCAGATTCAAGGTCACAACACGAAGACTAGAGCAATGAGTCTAGAGACCACCACATCAATGCAGCCAATGTAATCAGACAGTCAAGGCAACCTTCTCCACTTAGAGATACCTCTTGATATGAAAATACAAGATTGAAGAGTATTGAAAGGGAGAAGCAAGCCTATCTAGATGAACAAGCTACTAAAAAGGAGAAATTTAGACAACTAGAGGAAGAGGAACATGCATTATTGGACATAAGGAAAAGAGTCACTCAAGAAGAAGAAGATAGATTCTATGCACAACAACTCCAAAAATGATTCAATGGGAGGGGTACTAATAGTGGGACCCACTCACCCCCATCTACTCCCTCACCAAGTCCTAGAAGAAGTTCAAGGACACCCTTAAGATCCCCAAGTCCTAGAGGTAGAAGGACTTCAAGATATGATCACCATAGGAGACAGTCACCTCCTAGACTTTCAAAGCAACCCTCCCAATGAGTACATCATGGCTCACAACATGGAGCAAGTTATGCCAGCTTTGATCATATAGATTTTATGACTATGCAATAAGAACCATCCTTCCAAGCATATGTAGAAAGGTATGTGGAACAAAACAAGGATCAGCTCCTAGAAAGTCTCATCAACAAAGGTGCTAAGGTCCCATATAATTTTGATGTGGACCGAAAGGTAAAGAAGTAAGATCCATCAACTAATGAGGTGATCAAACAACTTCAAAAGGATATAGAAAGGATGAGGGCTCCTAAGAGAACATTTAATTTGGACTCCACATGCCCCAACCCAATTGAAAAGAGTGTGGTGTTGGTTGAGTTTCCTAAGAAATTTGAGTTTCCAACCTATGACAAATATGATGGCATTGGTGACCCTCACGACCATGTTAGACAGTTCTACATAATGAGATTTTCTTTTCACCATGAAGACTCCTACTTGATGAGATTATTCCCAAGGAGTCTCAAGGGTCAAGCCATGGAGTGGTTTACTAACCTTACTCCTCCAGTTAAGACATTTAGAGAGATTGTGGAAAGATTTGTTCAAAAATTTTCTTACAACTTATCAAGGTCAGTCACCATGCTTGATTTGTGCAAACTCAAGCAGAATCAAGGGGAATCCTTTGTTGCCTTTCTACAAAGATGGAGATGTTTGTGCTCAAAATATCCAAGGACAATTTTTGAGGAGGAAAGAATAGACATCATTGTGAGCAACTTGGTACCAAAATTAAGGTATGAAGGAAGATCCCATTTAATTCTTTTGATACCATGGTAGAAGTGGCATGTCGCATAGAGGATGTCCTAAAAGAACAAGGAATTTTGGCCAAAACAACAATAATAATGGTAATAAGGACAAAAAGAAATCCTATTAGAATAAGAATAAGCAAGTGGTCAATGATGGAGTTGTTGACTCATCACAACCTAAGAATGAAGGAGTTCTTAATCTCTCTAATGCAGTCCAAGCCATGAAGTTGCAAACATCTTCAACACAACAAGAAAATAAACCCAAGTATCAAGGGAGACCTAAAATAGAAAAGAGACAATTTACCAAACTTGGGGACTCCCATGCAGATGTTTACAAGATGTTAAATTCTCATAATTTGGCACAACCTTAGGATCCTACAAAGTTTCGCATACTGGATCCTAAACCTCATTGGTGGGATGAGAAGGCTTTCTGTGTCTTTCATAATGGAATTGGACATGATATAGAAAATTGTTTTAAACTTAAGCATCTTGTCCAAGATCTTATTGAAAGTGTAAGATTACAAGTTGATGGTTTAACCACTAATGCGGATCACAAAGCTTTTAAAGAACCCTTGCCCAAATATGAGAAAGGAGAGAATTCTAACAACAAGAATGGCAAGGTTGCTATCAACTACACCTACATAAATGCTGAAAATGTTATTAATATGCTTGAAGTTGTTGATGATAATGTCAACATGATGAGGGGGAAAGACCCTTATGGATATGATGTGGATTCAACTCCTATGCCTAATGAAGGACCTATTGTGGTACTAAGAGGTCCTCACTCATGAAGGATGTCTCAACCCCTCAATGTAGTCACTAGGAGTCAGTCTCAAGCTCCCATTGTTATTAGAGGTCCTAACTCTAGTAAGTCTAAGTAGCTAGTGTCAAAAGGTGTTCTTCCTAAATCTGTTGTTGAAGCTGAGTTGAATTATAATCTTGTTGACCAATTACAATGTACACCAGCACAAATTTCAATCTTTGAGCTTTTGGAATTATCCCCTAAGCATAAGCATGTCCTTGAGGATGCTTTGCGAGCAGCTAATGTCCCTAATGATATAGATGTAGATCAATTCTAGAATATGGTCAACCACTTGGCTAGCCCTCACTACCTTACATTCTCAGAAGAAGATGACAAGTCATTAAGCCACCCACACAATTTGGCCCTTCATATAGAGGTTATGATCCACAAGACCCGTGTCAGGCACATGTTAATAGATGGTGGTGCTGGGCTTAATATTTGTTCTTTGAGCTTATTGAAGGCCTTGGGTTATTCAGAAGAAGTCATTGACACAAGGAAGAAGATAACTATCAAGGCTTATGATGAAGCAGAACGTAGTTCTAAAGGATTGGCTATTCTTCCTATCTGAATTGGTCCTGTAGAGAAAGATATTTTGTTTCAAATTGTTGATGCCAGTCTTTTGGCTTACAATATTTTGTTGGGTAGACCTTGGATACATGAGATGCAAGTAATCCCATCTACTTATCATCAGTGTGTGAAGTTCTCTTACAATGGAGTAGAAGTTTGCATACCCGGAGATAGCACATTGTCAGTCAACACAATTTTAGCAGGGTCTCACATTCCTTTGAATAGGGAGGCTGACACTTTTGATACTACATTTGAACAATGCAAAGACAAATTCAAAGCCATGGATCTTGGCATGGGGGATTACAAAATTGATTCATTCACAAAATTGCCAATTTCCCCTAGGTCTTATGGCAAACCTTCTCAAGATATGAAGCCCTCGTCTTCAGCCATGACATTGTTTGACAAGTTTATAGAATCCTCAGTTCCGATTCAAGAGGAAAAAGAAGAGGTTTCCATTAGGGACTAGATTTATTGAGAGGAGAAATATTGACATAATGAGGATTTTGCACCTTTTCCTCGAGCTTATGGGAGAGGGTATACATTGGTCAAGAATATGGGTTATCCAAGACATGGTCCCCTTAGTCATCAGTTGGATGCCAAAGCTAAAACCTCTTAACCATTCCCTTTTTGGATGAAGGAATAAGTCAAAAGTTGGCTTAGGTTTTACAAATAAGAAAAAAAAAAGTGTCCTTGTCTTAGCTGTGATGGATAGTGACAATGACTTAGACTACACACTTAATCTCTCTAATCAGCAAGACATGTCTGATGATTGGGTGCCTTCAACAAATCTCCTTTGGGGAGATTCAAAAGATTTGACAATTGACAATCCTATTATCCCAGCTGTGATGGATAGTGACTATATGAATGCTAGATTGACAATGGAAAGTGTTGCTATCCTAGCTGCGACGGATAGTAACAATGCTAGTGCTAGAGAAAGGGAAACCTTTCCTAACCTTGAGGCTTCTACATCACGAGGCCCAAATAATGATTTAGAGATAGACTCACATGAGTTTGAATGGGACTCACTTTTAGATGCAATAGTTGATTTGGACATGGATGTTGTCCATACTTATAGTACTCAACCCGATGTGACCAATGAGCCTAGTGTAGGACTAGAGGATTGGACTCCTCAAATTGCCTTAGTGGATGATGCTTTGTTTGGTAGGAAAAATCCTGATTCAGGTATCTTAGAAGGAGACTTGATGAATCCCAATTGTATGGTCACCAGAGATAACACCTTCCACATACACAATGTTGAACCAGTCATTGACCTATCCCTTGTTCATTTCCACCTAATTGATTGGTCTCAATGTCACCAAGAGCCTCAGCTCTTAAACTTTTAGAATGACTATGAAATTGCCTGTTATCTAAATGCTCTTGAACCCGTAGTCTCTTCCACCAGTGAACCAACAAAAAGTATGATGAAGCCTAATATTAAGTACCCCAGTCTAAAAATAAAAGAAAAAGAAAAAAAGAAAGATGGTTCTAATGGCAAAAACCACTTTGTGGCGGTGTCAGAACCCAAAATAGTAAAAATAAATGACGTATTTGAGGGTGAAAACCTCTTTGAGGCACCTAAGGATGGGGTACTTAATAACTTGCCAAGTTACTTCCAAGATAGGTCATTAGTTCTCATTGAGCCCACACAACTAGTGAATTTGAATACAGAAGAGGCTCCCCAAATAGTGCACCTAGCTTAGTCTCTATCAATTGAAGAAAAAGAGGCATATACAAAGTTTTTGCAAAAGAAGAAAATCAACTTTGCTTGGACATATTCCGATATGCCAAGGCTTGAGACCGATCTTATTATGCATCATCTATCTATAGCTCCAGGAATAAAACCGATCAAACAAAGGTTGAGTAAAATGCACCCTCATGTATCTCTTCTTGTTAAAGCTGAATTAGAAAATCTATTACGCATAGGATTCATTCAAGCTATTGACTATGCTGAGTGGATCTCCAATATTGTTCCAGTTTCAAAACATGATGGGTCCATTCGCATTTGCACAGACTTCAGAGACCTCAACAAAGCATGCCTAAAGGATGACTTTCCACTCCCAAACATAGACATGATAGTGGATATGACGGTGGGTTATGAGATATATTCCTTAATGGATGGGTTTTTTGGATATAACCAGATAAAAATAGCTCCCGAAGATCAAGAGAAAATAGCTTTCACATGTGCATGGGGAACCTATTGTTGGAATGTCATGCCATTTGGCCTAAAGAATGCAGGAGCAACATACCAACGAGCTATGACCACAATTTTTCATGATATGAAGCATAAGAACATGGAAGATTATGTGGATGATACCTTGGCTAAATCTAGGAAATGGGATACACACCTCGACAATTTGGAAGTGATTCTATATCGCATGGAACAGTTTCAACTTAGATTGAATCTAAAAAAGTGTGCATTTGGAGTTACCTCAGGTAAACTTCTAGGATTCATAATTTTAGCAAAAGGAATAGATGTTGATCCTGAAAAGGTCCAAGCTATCTTAGATATGCCAACTCTAAAGAACATAAGTCAAATGAGAAGTCTTCAAGGATGACTCCAATCTATACGAAGGTTTATTTCACAACTTGCAAAAAGAGCACAACCTTTCAATAAAACATTGCATAAGGGAGTCACATGTGTGTGGAATGAGGATTGCCAAAAGAGCCTTGATCAAATAAAATAGTATTTGACTAATCCTCCAATTTTGATGCCTCCTATTCTAGGGAAACCATTGATTTTGTACATTTCAGCAACAGAGTCTTCCTTGGGGGCATTGTTGGCTTAATTAGATGACACTGGGAAAGAAAGGGCCATATAATACATCAGTCGTACTCTAGTATCTTATGAGATCAATTATAATAACATTAAGAAGTCTTGTCTTGTAGTAGTGTTTGCTTTCCAAAAGTTGCGACACTATATGCTTGCTCATACTATACATTTGGTTGCAAAAATTGATCCTCTTAAGTACTTTCTTAGTAAGGCTTCCCTCATGGGTAGACTTGCTAAGTAGATGATGGTTTTATTTGAGTTTGATATAGAGTACATTGAGAGAAAGGCCATAAAAGGGCAAGCTATTGCTGATCAGTTAGCTGATTTTCCAGTTATGGATAGTGTGCCTATTCAGGTAGAGTTCCCAGATGAACACATTCTATACATGACCACTCAAACTTGGAAGATGTTCTTTGATGGTTCCAACATGAAAAATGGATCAGGTGCGGGAGTATTGTTTGTTTCTCCTCATGGGTACAATATACCAAAATCCTAAAAAAATTTATTCCCATGTACAAACAATATTGTAGAATATGAAGCATTAACTAATGGATTGAAACTAGCTATAGAATGGAACATAATAGAGTTGCATGTCTTTGGGGATTCACAATTAATTATCAACCAAGTCAATGAGGAGTATCAAACCAAAGATGATAAATTGATACCTTACAAAAAGATGGTTGATTCATTGAGACGTTACTTTACCTTTGTGACATTTCAACAAATCCCCAGAGCAGAAATTTTTTTTGTAGATGCTATGGCTACATTAGCTTCACTCCAATAGTTGGAACAACATGAATCTAGATTTGAATTCCTAGTGGAAGAGCTACACCACCCCATATTTGACTCATCTGAAAGCAATGTCATTTGTACCCTTGTCACACATGAGTCTTCCCGCCATGGTGCTATCTATTCATATTTATGCGATGGCATCATCCCTAACACTTTCAACCATTCTGAATGCTAAAACCTCATCCGTAATGCCTATCGCCACACCCTTATCTTTGGTGATTTATATAGGAGGGGTTTAGATGGGACACTTCTTATGTGCTTGGAAAAGGAGGAATCTGACCAAGTGTTAGTTGACATTCATGAGGGCATTTGTGGTGGACACTCTAATGGTCTTTCCATGGCCCGAAGGTTGCTTAGGGCGGGGTATTACTGGCCCACAATGCAAACTGATGTAGTAGCTTTCTCTAAATCTTGTGAGAAATGTCAAAAACATGGAAACATGATTCATGCTCTAGGGAGGGAGCTAATTCCTTCTATTTCTCATTGGCCATTTCAGCACTGGGCCTTTGACCTTGTTGGGCAAATTCACCCCAACTCATCAAGTGGACATAAGTTTATCATCACAGCTACTGATTATTTCATGAAATGGGTAGAGGTAGTCCCTCTTTCTATTGCCTCAGGCAAAAATAGTTTCCCTATTTATTCTGAATCATATTATTTGCCGATTTAGAGTGCCTTCTAAGATTATTACTAATAAAGGAGGTCAATTCAGGAACAAGGACGTAAAGCATTTATGCAAGAAGTTTAAAATTAAGCAACATTGGTCCTCCATCTATTTTCCATAGGGAAATGGATAGGCAACAGCCTCTAATAAAACCATTCTTAAAATCCTTCATAGAACAGTACACAATAATGGTAGGGATTGGCACTTACAAATCAATCCGACACTCTGGGCCTATAGAACTAGCATTCGTACACCCACAAGAGCTACTCCTTTTTCTCTTACCTATGGCACTGAAGCAGTGTTGCCTTTAGAAGTAGAGATACCTTCACTTAGAGTCTCTCTCAAAGGTTTAATTATAGATGAGGATTACCGTGCCATGAGGTTACAAGAACTAGAACTTCTAGATGAGAAGCGTAAGGCTTCCTTTGATCACATGAGAGTATATCATAAGCGTATGTCCAAAGCATTCAACAAGAAGGTTCACCCTAGGGAATTTCAGATAGGTGATCTTGTTTTGAGAGAGAACCCTAAGAATCAACAGAACAGAGAACAAAAGGGCAAGTTCGAACCTAATTGGCTTGGACCATACATTATTATAGTAGCTTTTGGTATAGGTGCATATTTACAATTGAATGAAGATGGAGAACAACTCCCTGAGCCCATCAACATTTTTCACCTAAAGAAGTTCTATCCTTGATGCTCATTTCTATCTGGGGGCATCCTTTGTACATATTTTATGATCCTGGAAAAAAAATACCAAAAAAATTGATATATGATGCTGAAAAAATCCTAAAAAGCATAAAAAGTCTTAAAAAAATACAAAAAAATTAAAAAATTAAAAAAATTAAAAAAAAGAAAAGAAAAAGTTCCTTGGTGAAAACCTAGAAATAGGTGCCTTGGTAGCAATAATACAAAAAAAATTGTAAAATCAAAAAATCTCCAAGTGGTGAAAACTTGGAAACAGGTGCTACTTGAGGCCTTTGCACTCCTATTTGTTAGCATGCGTCCTCCACACTGAACCTTTCTCCATCATGCCTTGACCTTATTTGAGTTGGTCTGGAATTGGTCTTTGTCTTTATCTAGGGGGCATACTTGTTAGCATAGGTCCTTTAGGTGCATTTGTCTCTTGGGGCATTTCACAATAGGTGTTTTTCAAAACCACCCCAGACAGTGTTTTTCAACACTACCCTTGCGTTGAGTGTTTCTTAACACTTATTAGATGTCTTACCCAATAGTCTAAGTATGATGCGATATTTCTCATTGATAGATGTGATAACCAGAGTCTGACTCTATGACCAACACACACACACTTGGACAATCAACTCGCTTGAGATATGTTGACTTTATTTTTCTTTGTGTGCTGTCTATGAGGATTTCTTTGATGAGTGGTCTCTCCCTGAGAAGTTTTCAATGATGGATAACTAGAAGACTGAGGGTATGAGAACATGTTTTCTTTCTTTATCTTCTTATGGGTATATTTTGTTGATCCTAATTGTCATGAGCATTTATGCTGGTCTTACTTGACACTATGGATTGACAAGGTATTATCCTTGACTATTTTGCGAGTGCATGCTTCTAGTTATCCTGACTTTCATGAGTCTTGATACAAGCATAATCTCGCCATATCAAACTTAGGTGATCTGATTGCATTAGTCATCTTGACCTCCATGTCTTTGATGCCTAGGTAGGATTTCCACATTTCTATCTGATAAAGATCATATTCATATCCACATAGCTATGTTAGTGTGCATTTTATGATCTTACGATGCTACCAATAACGCTTGATGATGATAATTAGATTTCTATAGGCATTGTGACCTTGCAAGTCAACCACTTTCATAGTAGCTTGCATTCTTAGGTTCATCATAGTTTAGTTTTTGCATCTTGCATATGGAGAGAGCTCTCCTTTTTATCATCTACGAACTAGTTGGTCAATTGTGCTCATTTTCTGATTCTTCTTGATCATATCTTTCATTTTTGGTCTTTCATATCACATCATTTTCTATCCATTTTCAGACTCAAAATCAAAATCTGAGTCACATTTCCAAACTTTTTCATTCTTCTATGCAGTTGACTGACCTTTTGAGGCATAATTCTTTGATCTTTGATGGAATTTCTTCCTTTTCATGTCTTTCAAACTTCTAGTCTTTCATTCACCCGACTTCTTTTCTTCTAATTCATCACTAGGGCATGCTTTCACTATCTAATGGTTATCCTATTGTCTTATTCTTTGATTGTGATTTCATTATGATTTGATCATCTTTATCAATTTTCTGCTTCTCCTCTACCTAATTTTGATTTTGATTCTGAGGGGGCAGTACCTATTGGATTTTAATCATTGATTCCTTGATTTTCTTGATTTAGCTATCTTTCTATGAGCTTTCACTCAAGTTTGAGATTCTTATCTCTTATTTTGGATATGATCCCGAATCGACCTCATGTCCAGAATCCTTTGTTTATGTTTTGTCCAGATGGTGATCCGGAATCAACCTCACATCTGAGTTGTTTTGTGATCCCAAATCGATCTCACATTTCAACTTCATTCTTTGACTACATGTGATCCCAAATTGATCTCACATTAGTCAAAGAGGGGCAAATGTATGCACCCTAAAATGGTCACCTATACTTTGGGCCCCCATTTAGCAATTTGTCAAATCCCTGAATCAATATTTTCAAATATCAACAATATCAATTATATCAATTTCCTTGATCAAATCATAATCAATTCAATATTTCTTAAGGTTTCAGCCTTATTTAATTTAAAAGAGAAAAAAATAAAAATCTTATTTAATTAAGAGAACATGCTCCCTTTTAATTAATTAAAAATCTCTTTTAATTAAATAATAAAATCACTTTATCCTAAGCCTTTATTTAATTAAAAGGAATTTCCTCCCCTTTTATTGAAATAAAAAATCCCCACTTTTTTTTCTTATCCTATGTTGCACAAATAAAGCATTATTCTTATTTTATAAAAAGAGAAAAAGTACTTTTTGTCTCATATGGACACTAAAGTCAACTCCTATTTTCCTATTGGAGGATATTTGTGCACAAGGATCAAGCTTCTTTTTTTCTCCACTGTTGATTAAGTCTTTTGCCTCTTAATCTCAATGGTCCATTTTCATCTCATTTCTTATAAAAGGAGAGCTCTCTTCCTCATTTGCATCTTAGGTTTTCATGCTAATATTATGCTGCAAGTTTTCTAGGTCATTTGGAGCTCTCTTTGAAGACACTCTTGCAATCCAAGCTTTGAAGACTTTGTTGCATCTCATTTCATATTTGCTTTCATAGTTGCATGATAATGACATTCTTAGTGTAGATTTCCTTTTATGAAATAGATTAATCTCACATATTCTAAATAGGAGGGATTGGTCACATTTGTTCTTTCCTTTCATAGATTAGTCGCATTGTACTTTCATTTCCATAGACTAGATTGCATTATCATTCTTAGCTTACTTGCATTTCATTGCATACATTTGGATTTCATTAGAGATATTGGCATTGTTGCCCTTGTCTTTGATTTGGAATCTCTCATTGTGTGGTTGACTAGCAAGGTCATGAGTTCATAGCTCTAGCTAAGGGCAATTTTACAAATCTTGCAACTCCATGCATAGAGAGCTATGGATCAATTTGTGAGGGCTCATTCTTGAGTTTCCTTGCATGTAAGGATTCATAGAAGTGCACTACTTTTGTGTGTATAGGTGGAACCTTCACTGAGGTATCATTTACTCATTAGTAGCGTTGTAAAAAATATATGTAATCTTGATTACTGCATAATACTTTTTTTTGTTTCATTTTCAGTTATTGACATCAAAGACTCCTCCTTCTGTCTGTGATACTTTGGATCATGGAGTAGCTACAGTAGTAGCTAGTTTTGAAGCACTAACTAAGGTATGAAAGAGATCACTTAATTTTAATTGTTATTTTAATAGTTTGTATTGAATTTTATAATTATATTCATGTATGTATTTTAATTATTATTTTCATCATTTTTGTAGTGACTTATTACTCTAGATCACTAGCATACACCTTCGGTGGATGAACATAGTGACTATTTGCTAGCTGTAAATGAATATTCAATTTTATGTCATTGTATAATTCAATTTTGATGTATATTAGTTATTGATGCTTAAATTTTTTTTTACCAGCTCGAGCTATAGAAGAGTCTAGACAAGAGGATGAGTGAGCACACTCAAAAGACTACAACATCCACTACATCTCCATGGACATGACGATCAAAGATAGCTCAGGATTTTTTTTCTTCCCCTGGTGGGAAAGGACTAGATTAGAGATATGGATTGTATGCCTATATGGCATTAGTGAACATACTTTTTGTATATTGTATAAGTGATACATTATACATCCATTTGGCTTTGAGGAAGCTAGTTTAACTGTATTGAATATATTCAATGTATGACATTATTGGACATATATATTTGGCTTCATGCCCAATGAATTTATATTTTTTATGTTTTACGTATGCAATTCATGTGTTTGGTGTATTGATGTATAGTAATTTATGTTTATGTAGATGTCATATGCTTTGTAAATTTCCCATGCCTTATAGTTCTTCTTGTATGTTTAACTTGTTGACTGTGCTACAAATGCCAGTCACTATCCTTAATAATAGTCAATTCCTTGACTGTAATAACAAAAGTAATGAAATGAATGCAAAAATGTATAAATATAATATAAGGCAATATTTCTACATCACAACCTATCCAAGATCACATGGAATCAAACATTTATATTCATTGGCATGTTCCCTATTCCACGGGACAACCACAATATAAAGATATGACCTCGAATAGGTGAGGTAGCATATGGCAAGGTTGTAGTCTATTGACCCCAATACCAGGCCTATTTTGATCTATGGGTACCCTAATGTTGGCAAGAGTTATTTTATTAATAATATTACTACGATGGATGTGGATGTGCAACCTTATGCTTTTACAAACTAACTTCTAATTGTGCCCTAATTGACTGATTGTTAATGAAAAACACTAGAATACATATTTGCACTCATCCTACTACTCACCCAAGAGTATTCGGCGATGTTCAAATGACTATGTGTGCCAAAAAAGGTTGTTAGTAGCATTTATTTGACCATTCAAAGTTGTTGGAAGAAACAGTTCGATGCTACGACTGATAGTTTGAAAGATACACAATGTTGGCCATTTGAATGGAGGAACACTGTGAGTTCTGACATCGACCAAGAATGTGTTGCCAAATATAAATGAACTTGAATCTCTAAAAACTAAGATAGACTATTGTAGGCCTCGGCAACACGGTCCTTTAGCACTTGATGAATCAATGCTACCTCACATGAGATCTAAGATATGACCTCGCAAAGATCGCTGATTTCATGCTTAAGGGACCTTGAGGGACACTTCGGCCTAGATTCATCAACGAGGTTTGAACGACTATGTGTGATGAATGAGGTTTCCCTTAGCATTTACCCAACCATTCAGAGCTGTTGGAACAGATGGTTCCATGCTATGACCAATGGTTGGAAAGATAAACAACGTTGGTAATTTGAACTAAGGAACACTGTGAGTTCTGACATCGACCGAGAATGTGTTTCCAAATATAAATGAACTTGAACCTTTGAAAAATGAGATAGACTATTGTAGGCCTCAACAACATGGTCTCGTAGCACCTGATGGATTGATGCTACCTCACATGAGCTCTGAGATATGACCCCACAAAGATCACTAATTTCATGCTTAAGCAACCTTGAGGGACACTTTGGCCTGGAGTCATCAGCGGTGATCAAATGATTGTGCATGGTGATGAGGTTGCCACTAGCATTTACCTAGCCTTTCAGAGCTATTGGAATAGACAGATCGATGCTATGAATGATGGTTGGAAGGATACACAACATTGGCTATTTGAACTGAGGAACACTTTAAGTTCTAACATTGACTGAGAATGTGTTGTCGAATTTAAAAGAAGATGAATCTCTAAAAACTGAGACAAGATTTTGTAGGCCCCGGCAACACGGTCCCGTAGAAACTAATAGATTGATGCTACCTTGCATGAGATCTGAGATATGACCATGCAAAGATCACTGATTTCATGCTTAAGCGACCTTGAGGGACTGTTCGGCCTAGAGTCATCGGCTGTGATTGAATGAATATGCATGGTGAATGAGGTTTCCACTAGCGTTTACCTAGCCATTCAGAGCTATTGGAATAGATAGTTCATTTCTACGACCAATGGTTGGAAGAATACACAACATTGGCCATTTGAACTGAGGAACACTGTGAGTTTTGACATCGAATGAGAATGTGTCACCAAATTTAAATGAACTTGAATCTCTAAAAATCGAGAAAGGCTTTTGTAGGCCCCAACAACATAGTCCTGTAGAAATTGATGGATCCATGCTACCTCACATGAGCTCCTTGAAATGACCCTAGAAATATCATTGATTTCATGCTTAAGTGACCTTGAGGGACACTTTGGCTCGGAGTCGTCAACGGTGATCAAATGACTGTGCATAGTGAATGAGGTTGCCACTATCATTTACCCAGCCATTAAAATCTATTGGAATAGATGGATCAATGCTACAACTGAAGGTTGGAAGGATATGCAACGTTGGCCATTTGAACTGAGGAACACTTTGAGTTTTGACATCGACCGAGAATGTTTTTCTGAATTAAATGAAGCTGAATCTCTAAAAATTGAGATAGGATTTTGTAGGCCCCAGCAACATGGTCCCATAGGAACTAACAGATCGATGCTACCTTGCATGAGATCCAAGATATGATGCTGCAAAGATCATTGATTTCATGCTTAAGTGACCTTGAGGGACACTTCGACCCAGAGTCATTGACGGGGATTGAATGGCTATGTGTGGCGAACAAGGTTGCAACTAGCATTTACCTGACCATTCAGAGCTATTGGAATAGATGGTTCGATGCTACAACTGATGGCTAGAAGGATACACAACATTGGCCATTTGAACTAAGGAACACTTTGAGTTCTGACATGACTAAGAATGTGTTGCCAAATTTAAACGAAGTTGAATCTCTGAAAACCGAGATAAGATTTTGTAGGCCCCGGCAACACAGTCTCGTAGTAACTACTAGAACCATGTTATCTCACATGAGCTTTAAGATATGACCCTGCAAAGATCACTAATTTCATGCTTAAGAAACCTTGAGGGACACTTCAGCCTGGAGTCATCGGCAGCGATCGAATGACTATGCATGGCGAATGAAGTTTCCACTAGCATTTACTCAACCATTCAGAGCTATTGGAACAGATGGTTTGTTGCTACGACCAACGGTTGGAAGGATACACAATGTTGTCCATTTGAACTAAGGAACACTATGAGTTCTGACATCGACCAAGAATGTGTTGCCTAATTTAAATGAAGTTGAATCTCTGAAAATTGAGATAGGCTTTTGTAGGCCTCGGCAACACAGTCTCATAGAAACTAATGGATTGATGCTACCTCATCTGAGCTCCAAGATATGACCCCACAAAGATTTATGATTTCATGCTTAAGCAACCTTTAGGGACACTTCGACCTGTAGTCGTAGGTGGGGATCAAACAATTGTGCATGGAAAATGAGGTTGCCACTAGCATTTACCTGACCATTCAGAGTTGTTGGAATAAATAGTTTGATGCCATGACTAATAGTTGGAAGGATACGCAACATTAGCCATTTGAACTGAGGAACACTATGAGTTCTAACATCGACTGAGAATGTGTTGCCAAATTTAAATGAAATTGAATCTCTAAAAACTAAGATAGACATTTGTAGGCCCTGGCAACATGGTCCTGTAGAAACTGATGGATCCATGCTACCTCGTATGAGCTCTAAGATATGACCCTGCAAAGATCATTGATTTCATGCTTAAGTGACCTTGAGGAACACTTTGACCCAGAGTCATCGGCGGGGATCAAATGATTGTGCATGGTGAACGAGGTTGCCACTAGCATTTACCTAGCCAGTCGGAGCTATTGGAACAAATGGTTCATTGCTACAACCGATGGTTAGAAGGATATGCAATGTTGGCCATTTGAACTAAGGAACACTGTGAGTTTTGGCATTGACCAAGAATGTGTTGCCGAGTTTAAATGAACTTGAATCTCTTAAAACCGAGACAAAATTTTGTAGACCCCGACAACATGGTCCTGTAGCAACTGACGGATTGATGCTACCTCACACGAACTTTGAGATATGACCCAACAAATATTGTCAATTTCATGCTTAAGTGACCTTGAGGACACTTCAGCACGGATTCACCGGTGGGGATTGAAGGACTATGTGTGGCGAACAAGGTTACCACTAGCGTTTTCCTGACCATTCAGAGTTGTTGGAATAGATAGTTCGATGCTACGACTGACAGTTGGAAGGATACACAACATTGGCCATTTGAACTAAGGAACACTATGAGTTTTGACATCGACCGAGAATGTGTTGCCGAATTTAAATGATCTTGAATCTCTAAAAATTGAGATAGGATTTTGTTGGCCCTGACAACATGGTCCTGTAGAAATTGATGGATCCATGCTACCTCACACGAGCTCCAAGATATGATCCCACAAAGATCATTGATTTCATTCTTAAGTGACCTTGAGGGACACTTCAGCCTAGTGTCATCGACAGGGATCAAAGGACTATGCGTGGCGAACGAGGTTGCCACTAGCATTTACCTGGCCATTTAGAGCTATTGGAACAGATGGTTTTTTTCTATGACCGATGATTGGAAGGATACGCAACATTGGCCATTTGAACTGAGGAACACTGTGAGTTCTAACATCGACCGAGAATGTGTTGCCAAATTTAAATGAACTTGAATCTCTAAAGTTGAGATAGGATTTGGTAGGCCCCTGCAACACAGTCCCGTAGCAACTAATGGATTGATGCTACCTCACATGAGATCTGAGATATGACCCCGCAAATATCACTGATTTCATGCTTAAGCAACCTTGAGGGACACTTCGGCCTAGAGTGGTCGGCAGAGATCAAATGACTATGCATGGCAAATGAGGTTGCCACTAGCATTTACCTGGCCATTCGAATCTATTGGAATAGATGGATCGATGCACTGATCCTTCAACAAGTGTTATTCTGACAAGTGTTGATCACTTGAGGGACAATTTGTTTTGTAGACAACACTGAACACATTTGTAGATAAACTCAAACTACCAAGAGAAAGAACAATGGTGACTCTTGTGGATCCTAGCAGAAGGGAATGGCATGTACAATTCCTCAGAGATCTCCCTGAAGCTTCCTTGATTCATGGATGGAGATATTTTTCAATTGCCAATAATCTTGAGGATGGAGATGCTTGCATTTTTGAGCAGGTAGATGATAGTCCATATTTTCCTCGTTGTCAAAGAATGTAGTCCTGACAAGTGCATAATAGCCTTCCATCACATATGAATAAGAAAATACAAGTCTTATGCAATGATTTTGTCACCAATTTTCCAACAAAGGCATCTGGACCTGAAAAGGGAAACTGTTAAAGCAGATGGTATGAAATGAGAGAATGAAGTAAAGGCTTCTCCAAAGTAGAGAAAAGAAAAGAAAGTGATGTTCAAGCCCATAAAGGATTCAACAGTCAAAGCCATGAAATCTGAGAATAAGAAGAAGAAGAGGAAAAGAAGTGTAGAAAGTTGCAAGAGGTTTATATACAAGGTGTTGAAACAAGTGCATCCCTCCAAGGGAATATCCAGTGCTACCATGGATATCATGGAGAGCTTCATGATTGATATTTTTGATAAGATTACTCGTGATGCTACTTCTCTGGTGAAATATAACAAGATCGTGACACTTTCCTCCATAGAAATTGAGACTATTGTCAAGTTTGTTCTACCTGGAGAACTGGCTAGGCATGCTACTTCTGAAGGAGTAAGGCTATTAAAAATTTTTCTACTACTCTGGGTTAGATTTTTGGAAGATTTTAGTCTTTTTGTATGTGGTGTTTATGGCAGGCTTGTTTGGAGATTAGTGGATGATAGGGTTGCTTCTTTGGGCAAGGGATAATTAGGCCTAGTTGAAGGGTTAGGGGGTGAAGGAAGTTTTCACCAGTCAGGTCATGAAAATATGAGAATGATATCAACTTAGTAACTTTAAAAAGGGTATTTGAAAGCATAAAAACATTGCTAAGTTGTTTGGAGATATTGTGAATGAATTGCTGATTTTAAGGTTTGAAGGGCTACTAGACAGACCTAGAAAGGCTATAGTACAAGAATGGTGATTGGGAAGTTGTAACATGGAAAATGTACCATGTTGACTTGATCTAAGGTGTTAGGATTAGGGTGTGAAGTCCGGTTTGAGTTTTGATGTGGTGGAGTGGTGCAGGGGCACCTAGAACATCCAAAGACTACCAGGAGTCCATAATGACAACCATAACCTAAAGACATCTAAAGACATCAATTGTAATGTATTGGCACCTATAATTTCCTATAAGGTCATTCCATGAAATGAAAATGGAAAATATGTAATAAGTCCTAAAAGGCCTAATAGGCCTTAGGACCAAAATAAGAGCCTAGGATGGAATTTGGTGTTACAAGTTTATAATATTTTAGATTTGATTTTAATAATGCTTAATAAGTTTATTAAGGTCACATTTCAAATTCTTAAGGCTTCATTGTCTTTAAAAGTTTCAAAAACTACAACTTCGTAATGTAGCAAATTCAAACATTTGAAATGCAACGGTTATTAGAAAATGGAGGGAATTGGATTTTGTTATGTTTTAGTGCAAACTAACCCATCCAACCGATTGGGATTGGTTGGGGTAGTTTTCAAGAGTCCATCAAATATGCCAAAGTTCCATTATATGACATAGGAGGCTGTGTGTACGGACTACAACAAAAAAAAAAGAAAATCTAAGAATTTTTGCAAGTTTGTTTAATGTCTTACTTGTTTTGAAGTTGAAAAATCTAATTTCGATTGATTGATGATGTTTTAGGATTATTTTATTATAATATTGAAGATTTTTCATATGTTTCTTGCATTGATTTGAATCAGATTTTAAATCACTGTATTTAGCACTGTCACAGTTTGGGGTTCCTAAGTCACTATTTTGATTGGAATCCAATAAAGATGAGCATCATCCCATGAAATTAAAGGCCTAAATTTCATGGAATGAGCATATCTAACATGTACAATACAAATCTAATGCTTTGGTGTGTAGACAAGTGAAAGAAGAAGTGATCATAGTCAGCAAATGGTGAAAAATACATTGAATTTCATGGCAAGGGTATAGCAGTAGAAGATTGGTCTTAAGGATAGGGATATCTAATGATTTGGATCATCTTATATTGTTCATTTAAATTTTAATCAATAACCTTTTGAATCTGTAAGTCATTGGAGGGCACCGATTTGAGAAACCCTTGGTTTAAGGGTTTGAAGAGACCAAATTTGGGTTTGTTTGGGGTTATAGGAGGTCTAAGTATAATTCCTTTGGTATTTAGAGGTTTTATGACACAATAAGACATTTTCTATAGTTTTAAGTCTTGGGGATAATTATTTCATATAGTTCCTTTGTTAAATCACTCACTTTTCATGCATTTTTGGAGCCATAGGGGTGAGCAACAGTACACGCTCCAAAACAACCATATATTTCCTTTGGATATGACAATTTAATAAGAAAAGGGTACTCAAAAAAATAATTTTTTTGATTGGTCCTTTGGAAATTTTTAGAGATAAGTGGCATTTTCCTTCACTGGAGGGCTACTAGACAAGACAATTAGGCCTTTGGACAGTTTGGGAAAGATTGGAGAGTTGGATATTTTGGGTATATCCAGGAAGCCTAAAACATATCAAATACATTTAGATATAAGCCTTAGATACCATCTATATCATTTTGGAACCTTAGAAAAGGTCTGGTCAAGTTTGAGCACTTGGGAAGCATTTGAGGCTTTGGGAAAATAGTGGCTTTGTTAACCAAAATTCATAAAATTTCCTTGTTTATTCACCCAACACCCTTCCCTCTGCATCATGGAGGCACTAGGTACACTAGGTGTCCTATGAGGGTACACTATCTGGATAAACCAAAATGTAAACCTTCCGTTTTAGAGAGGGAGGAGTTGGAAAGGAAATGAGATAGTGCATCCTTGAATTGAGTTGGTTCCTTAAGGCTCTTCCATGGCCTTCCAAGTATTATGTGCCTCCAAGTCATTGGCATAACAATATAAAGTCTTTTTTATTAATAATGAGAAATATTTTTACAAATCAGCTCAATAGGAGCACCGGAGGAAAGAGCTGAGCAGAGAAAACCTTCTGGTATTGCCCCAAAAAATAGAAGAGAAAGGTTGTCATTAAATCTTACAAAATTTCCGTTATACATACGGGGTAATGCATGAAAAATTTATAGTCCACCCAATTTATAGTTCTATATAAATTTGACATGTTACAATATTTTGTATCTCCATTTAGTCCAATGAACCAATTGGGTCTACCCTACCCTTGATTGTCTCAAGTATTGCCTCGTGGTCTGACTCATGAACCTTCCAAAGAGTTTTATTATGTGTTCTTTTCCCATATCTGATCAAGTGGACATTTGATGCAACAAAGAGGTTTGAATAATGAAGAATCTTTCTGCGTGTCTCCCAATCCTTGAACAACCACAACCTAGGGTTCTTCATAGCATACCATCTAAGCCATGTACCAGTTACAACCATTTCTCCTATAGGGTATTCTAATTCTTCACCATCGATAACTGAGTGATCCAATTTATTTTTTGCCTCAACATAATGACACAAATAATAATTTGTCCCTTCTTCATTGTCTTCAGGTGCAATAACATCAAAAGCATGGCCTGTAATGATGTAAACATAATGAGGACATTAGTTTACTGAATATTTATGATAAAGTACTAAATTTGAGATTATTTATATGTGGAAAATTTTACCTGGTTGTACTAGATCAAATAAGAGATCAAATTCAATGGATGATTCCATTTCTATCAGTTGTAGTGATTCATGGGGATGATAGGAGGAAAGTGGACTCAAAATACATGTATACCATTCTTCAACCCATTCCTTTGACTCACACCCATCCCAATCTTCATCTATACAAGATGAACTAAAGCACACCATATGTTGTGTGTGGATACTCCATGAACCTAGATTACAACTTCTAAAAGAGCGTAGCTCACTCGATCCTATCAATGTACAAAAATTCACATATGGTGCAATGTTAGTTTCATCCATCAACTAAAAAAATATATGAACCATAGACTCACCTTGATTACTTGGACGCATTGTAGCGTTACACCACTAGATAATACATCCCACATCTGACAATGTTGCTTTGTCTTTGTACTTTAATTCTTCATGTGCTAAGGCTCTTTTAATACATGCACCTATGCCATCATGCTCTCCCTTTCCATGAAGGGCCTCTATGAAATTCCACATATATTGAATTCCAGCAATCTTATACATCCTGCAAAACCAATAAAACATTCGATAATTCTTGAATTGTGATGCACAATTATCTGACCATATGATATGTCGATGATATTTTATGCCCCTATTTTCCAAATAACCATAAAATAGTTGAGAGAAACCGTGTATAAACTCTGTAGAATGTGAGTGATCATCACTGATATAAAAATGATACTCCCTCAATATCTTCATATTCTCCTCTGTACTGTCTAGTGCATGCATGAATGCTATATGAACAAATATAACAACCTGTTGAGAGCTATAATACTTTATTTGCACCTCATTCTATGGTTTTAGTGTGTAATTCTCTACAAAGTCCATAACTGAAATAATGGTATCAAGTGGGAATGTGTCCTTGCACAACTTGAATTTCATATCCAACCATCACGCTCTATGTGTATGCCTTGCATACTCATAAATAATTTTTTTACAAAAAATTTCCATGAACTGATACACTGGAATTTTTTCAATTACTAAATCACATCTTTTAGCCTCTTTTCCATCTTTTAGATTGTATGTCATGGTCTTATATTTTCCAAATTCTACTATTTCATTATCGATTGCATGCGTACTCTCCATATGTTGACAAATTGGAAAATGTCACAAACCTCTGCAATCTATGCATGCACCATTCAAGCATGAGAGCTTGTAAAATTGTTGACCATCCACTCTTTCACATAAAATGGTAGATATTAATTCCCTTGAAGATCTAGGTGGGATATTTATGTTACAATCCTGCAAAACATTGTTAGAGTGCAAATCTACACATATATTCCTATAAACTTCAAAATGGTTAGAAAATTTAATATGTACCCTACAACAACAAGTTGTGTGTGTGTGATTTATCTTCACATAAAAAGATTTACACATTTCAAAATATCTCTGACTAATTTTAATTTGAGGATACATATGCATAAATTTTGCAAAGAATTGTGTCTAAGTTGAATCCAATTTTTTTTTTGGATGTGGAACATGAATTAGACTACCAATCCTCCTTCTTACAACATCTCTTTGATTAGGAGATACTCATGTATTATTCTTCCAAAATTCTTCAATCAAGGATTTCAAAGGTTCAACAATTTCTTTATCTTTTCGTGGTAGTCTACCGGAAAATGCCCATAACTCATTGCTATTTGGATCTTCCACTCTTTGACGCCTTCCCAAGGCTCTCATTAGAGACTTTCTACTTATTTTCAATGTTTTTCTTGTCTTTCTAATGAGTCAAGATTTCTTCATTTGAGTGCTTACTATCATTGATGTAAGTACACATCGTGTGACATTACTATCTTTCATGCATGATGTAGAACCCACACTCTCATATGCAACCATTAGATTCTTTACAATAGATTTTTTACTTGACTCATCCATCATTTCAACAAATAGTTGACATCTTCCTGTCATGTTTAAATTCTCAAAAAATGATCTCCAAATACGATTAGCATTTCTTTGATAAGTACACATGGGAATCTTTTCAAGCATTGCTTGAAAAATGTTAGTATCAATATCAATCAAATATTTTGGCTTTCTATAAATAATTCTATGAGCATCAAAAACATTATGTGTGAATTGTGTACCATCTTGAGTGCGTTCAACATGAGACAATGTTGTGCCTACACCTTGGGATGTAGATAATGGTGTGCCTTCAACATGAGACGATGTTGTGCATACACCTTGGGATGTAGATAATGGTGTGCCTTCAACATGATATAATTGTGTACCTCCAATTTGGGATGTAAACAATGGTGTGCCTCCAACTTCGGAAGTAGAAAATGGTGTGCCTACAACATTGGATGATGATGTCTCTTGAACTTGGAAACTCATAGATGATGTCCCTGCATCTTCATAATTCAATTGTCTTGTTGCACGCAAGTTTCTCATTCGTTGTTTTTTTGTTTCCAATTCCAATTCTTTCTTACTTTGTATTGATGTTTCATGTTCCTCATCCAAAGAAAAATCTTCTTGTACGGTATCTAATTTTTTTTGTTCACGAAATTGTCTCATTCTTTCCCTTTTCTTCTCTTTGTCTCTTTCATGCTCTTCTGGTGTTAAATTATTTGCTCATTTCCTTGGCATGATGCTGATTTCTAAATATGAAATGATTACAATTTTAAAAATATAATATAAATGTAAAATAATAAGTCAAATTATAATATAAACCTCTTACAATATGACAAATTATAATATAAATTTATTACAATTATATCAAATTATGTATTAAACAAGTCTATATCATACTAATTATAAACCAAAACACTCTTTATTCACATTTGACATGTAAAAAAATAAAAAACTTACCTCAATCGATAAATTTTGGTGATAATAATTGACTTTCACAATTCGATGTTGATTTTTAAATAAAAAGATGGTGCAAATTGATATAATATGCTTCTTTGTCACTATCAACACCATGAAAAGAAAATACTTATCAGATAACACATAGAACTCAGAAAACATATAGAAACAGTGGGTCTCTTTCATGAGATCCTTGGCAATGAAGACCATTTTTTTTAGTTTTGCATAGCACAAGCGCAAGCACCCTATGCAAAACTAAAAAGTGTTATGCATACTCTAAAATAGGGCATGTGCCCTATGAAAAACAAGAAAATGGGAGAGAGAGAGAGAGAGAGAGAGAGAGAGAAGGTGGGAGAGAGCATATGTGTGTGTGTGAGAGAGAGAGAGGGAATATAGAGGGTAGGAAGGTGGGAGAGAACATGTGTGTGTGTGTGTTTGAAAGAGAGAGGGGGTGAAAGAGGGTCATAAGGGAATATATATATATATATATATATATATATATATATATATATATATATATATATATATATATATATATATATATATATATATATATATATATATATATATATATATATATATATATAAAGAGAGAGAGAGAGAGAGAGAGAGAGAGAGAGAGAGAGAGAGAACATAGTGGGTAGGAAGATGGGAGAGAGCATATGTGTGTGTGTGCGTGTGTGAGAGAGAGAAAGGGGGTGAAAGACGGTAAGAAGGGAAAATATAGATAGGAAGGTGTAGAGAGAGAGAGAGAGAGTGCTCTCTCTCTTCTGACTATTTCTCATCACTATTTAATTCGGTCTTAAATAGGGTGGACACCCTATAGGGCGTGCGCACTATTGAAGTCTATGAATTTCATAGGGTGCACGCCCTATGAAAGTCATAGATTTCAATAGTGCACTCTCCCTATAGGGTGTGCGCCCTATAGGGCACACATGCTTTGTAATGCATTGGAATTTACCAATCCTACGGCTTGGATTTTCCTTGGAGATCCAACCCAAAGGCTTGGATGATTGAAATAGGCTGAGACATGTTTTCTAGTAGACATACAAAAAAATGACATCTTTTTTTGTATGCTCCTCGTCAGGTTTACTCGTGGCTCAAGAACGTAAAAATCAGACAATGTGATATTGCAGATCTCTCTGCTAGCTATCTAAGCATGTAATTTATCTTGAATTTTGATTATGTTAAGTTTTTCAACTCTAATTTCTGTTGTGTGTATGTCCATCTTTTGTAAAAATCCAACATGTAGTATTTTGGGCATAGATTTTGGCTCGTTCATCGAATTTTGCAACAAGTTACATTTTTAGAAACTAGACTCCATTATACACACTTAAAAAAATAAAAATAAATTTTTTTTATTAGTTTTAAATGATTTCTAGGGGGAGCACACAAAAATTTCATGTTTTCAGGATGTGTGCACTTTTTAAATTCATAACAAATTATACATTTATAAAAAAAATTACCAAAAAATTCTAGGATAAACTACGTGGTGTTAGCTAACTTCTCACCAAAGTGATTAAAAAAATTCAAAAAAAAAGTTAACATTTTAGGGGGAGCACACCAGATGCTATGTTATGTTTTTTCACAAAAAATAGGACCACTTTTTGTGCTCCCCCTTTTTGAGGGCCTTAATCTGCACCATTTTCAAAATAAGTTAGTAGTTTAATTAGGAACTAGATTCAGAGTATTACAACTCTTGTTTTTGTCGCATCTTAAAATTTTGAGTCTAACTATCTTCAATTTCTTGTTCAAGTTCAGAGTTTGCTGATTTCAAGAAAAAAGTGGCATCTTATACCCCCTTTTTGGTCTCCCATCTTTGTGCACTTACCCATTGGTCTATTGTAAAATATTTCTTATTGTTTCACTTGTTCACCACAACTAGTAGTACTAGTACCCATACCATCCTCACCACTGGCAATGTCACTTGATTCACCACCATGTTTTGGTTGTGACTCAATTTGAGTGTCTACAAAATCTAGATTTGGAGTAATAACAAAATGAGGTACAGGTGTACTAGTAATATCTTCCCCTATTGATTTAACTCAAATGACTGGTGGTCCACTATGTTATCTTGGAACTTATATGATCAATGAGAACTGATTTTCTTGTCATTGGGGCTCTAAACCACCACCTTCAAAACCCATTTTTTCCCATTATGATTGCCATTTAGTTTATGTTTTTTTTCCAAAGACTCACTCAAAACATATTTTTTCATAGAGTCTCCAATAGATGTTGGAGTGGAACTTGAGGGTATCTCCTTCTGATAAACATCATCTAGGTCATCATCATTATACGATTTAGTACGATTCTCGTAATTCCATAAGTTTTTAAACTCAGGATCCTCTAGTAGGTCATCAAGGTCTGGACTAGTCTTTGGTTCACTTAGATTATTCCTCATAGTCCAAAAAACATTGTCTTTGGCTCAAATCCAATTTTTTTCTGCACAAGCTCTAAGTAGAGTTGGTCTTTCTTTTTTGGAGAAGGAACATTAGCTTTCTTGTAAAAATTCTTAGACCTCCCATTTTGTGGGTGTAATATTTTGTTAGCAGTAGTTTCCTCCATAACTTATGCTAACAATTATTGTATAGAAATATTTTTGTCAGCAATAATTTCCTCCATCACTTTGTTGACCTTATCCCAAGAGTCCCTATTTTTCAACGTTTATTGCAACGGTTTACTTTCATGTTCAATTCTACATGTAGAATTCTTATTCGCCACAAGCCTTTCTTGAATGACACTGCTTGGATCATACTACTAGTAACTTTCAACATCAAAGTAACATTTTTTGAAAATTTCATGTGCCACACTAAATACTTTTCTCTCAAATGTGAACCCTACACATGAGAAAGGTAACGAAGGGAATATTTAAATCTTTTTATTAACATGAAAGAGTTAATCTATGCTCTCCATCGATGATACATATTCCAATGCAAATAACCTCTTTGTCATATGTATTGGAAGTTTTTAGGGTGGTACTCATGAACCATAAAACCTTAACACAATATATTCTTCCATGAAGAACTAGTTAGCCAATTGTATTTGAGTTCCCAGTTGAATGCAATCTCTACAAGACATGGGACATATAGGCATTGGATTGTTTTTAATTGAGTGATACATTGGTGTGAAAAATAAGCCTACTAAATGATTTTAGTTCCTTCTTCTATCATGTATCCTTATCTTAGGGATCCATTCATATATTGAACATACTATTCTCTTCCCGTCATTCTTATACACCTGAATCTCAAGCTTGTTCATTTAAAATGTTCTATGATATTTTGCTAGAAGAAGATGGCACAAGTAGCTTGTGAATCTAAATGTCTTACCTGAATGCTTTTTAATAAATCCAAATTATTTGTGCATGGATTGAATGACATGCTGAACAAAATTCTATATAACTAGTTGAGCTTTATAATGGATATTAAATATCATTTCAAGAATTCTTACACTCACTTCCCTATTATTTTCCAATCCAAGTTAAAATGTTAGAATGAAAAAGTATCCTAAACCCATGACACAAATATATCAAATTTATAAGCAAGCTTATGATTTTGATCCAATTTGTTGCCGTCCACTATTAGACCTTTGATAAATTATTTTTTTCTATCTTGATTTCTCAACTCATATACCTCTACAATATTTTCTAGGTCAATGTGGATGGTTGATATATTTTCTAAAAATCCTAGGTCTAACAAACTTTTAAATTCTTCCTCGGTGATGGATAAAATTTCCTCTTGGGTATTTTTATTAAAAATTACTTTTCTATTTTCATCATAATTATGGGTGCAAACCACATGACAATTTTTGGGCAAGGGAAAACACAAGGTAAGATCATTTGTCCCAATCCAGCATTACATGATGCAATTTTATTTGTGCGTGCTCCTATTGATTTGTTAAAAACATTAAATTTTTCCCTACCACTAATATTTCCTACCTTATTCTCCAATGCAAATGTGATTTCGAGTGTGGTTCTCTTACCATGGATTACAAGATCATAGATATCATGGTATTCCTTAGTAAACCTAGAGTTTTAACCAGTTGGGTACAATCTATATTTCCTAATTTTTCTTTCACTGTGTCTTTTGCTCTCCACATCTACAATGATGGTCAAAAAATGGTGGACAATGGTAGAACTAGACAAGATTCAAAGTGTAAACCCTCAACTCATAATTCTACAATCTAAACCATGATATTTGAGAACAAAAAATGTGAGATGCATGTGTTTTGTGTTTTATCTAGATCTTTATTTTGAAATGATGAATAAACAATGGTTTAGGCCACAGAGAGTGTATTGCAACCCTCGATCTCAAAGTTATTTATGAATCTCCCTAGTTAACTAGTTAGTCCAAAGACCAATCTTCATTAAATTAAAAGGCCTCAAAGCCTAAAGGGCAAAATTCGTAGAATCATAGTATACCTAGGGAAGACTTTTAATAATTTTATTCCTTGTCTCTAATGTCTAACACATTTTTCTTTTATAGAGACTTTTTGAAGATATTTTTATGCTTCAACACTTCGACCCGAAATAGAACTTATATCGTTGATCTGCTATAATCTAATGATGAATAAATTGATTATAGTTAATAAAGTATACAGTTAAAACTTAAGTATAGTTAATTAAAAATTAAAATTTAACTATGTGATTTAGGTTTTAACTTTGGGCTCATGGATGTTACCCAAGCTTTTATTTATTTGATCTAATAGGTTACAACGACATATGATGTCACTTTTGTGGAAGCAGTTTGTAGAAATTTCTTATCCTTCCCAACTTCAGCCCAAAATAAAGCTTACACCATTGATATGTGATAATATAATGGACCACACCACACAATCATTAAAATTATTTAGATTGTACTAAATTAAGTTAAAACTAAGATAATTTAAGGTCAATGATAAGTCAAAATTCTATACCACATGGGTATCAGTTACTATTTGATGGTTGTGTTACCATAATTGATACTAATGTTGAAGATTGATTATCTAATTGTGATGCTGATGAAGACCGGCCAAGATAAGAAGAATACATGATAGTAGAAAGTTTAGATCACTTATTGTCTTGTCATTGATGTCAAGAACTTGATTTCTATTTTATATTATGTTTCCATATCATTGGGTAATGATATAAGTTGAATGAGTTAAGAAGATAAAGAGATGAGATGTTGTGAAGCTGAAGAACTTAAATGGGCAGATGATATAGATTAAACAATGATTAGATTATGCTGATATAATTTTTTTCTACCTAACATATAATTATGTTAAGTCAGTAAAGCATGGTGATGAAGATTTGTCAAGTTGGTACACATAAGATTTTTGGCTACCGAGAAGGAAATGTCACTCGGTAAAGGTAAAAGGTAAAAAGGAAGTAATTTAGTAAAGGAAAAGAAATCAAAGGCACCGAGAAGAAAGGAAAGATTTAGGCATCGAGTGAAGTTAAATGAAATAAAAATGGAGGACATTGAGAGAGGAACTAATGTTAAATAAGGATTGAATCAAAATTTAATGATTAGTTATGATGAGCTGGATGATCATGATGACAAGGAAAGTTAGTTACAAGAGATTTACGAACAGGAAAATTCAAGGTGAAGATCTATGGCTTAGATCTAAACGGTTAAAGAAGAAGGACCAAGTTTCAAGAAAGTTCAAGTTCCTAGGTGAAAAGAAAATGTGTTACTAAGATCTAAATTCAAGGTATAATGAATAGAATGGTTAATGTTGATCAAAGAAAAATGTAATAGGGGAGATTAAGAGGGAAAAATTGTTTATATAAAAGATGGGTTTGTATGAACAAATGGCTGACAAATTGAATAGTTGAAGAGTCACTAATTGATATAGTGAAGAAGGACCAATGAGATTTTGAGTGGATAAACACGATCTGATGAAGTGTCGAAGCTAGTGGATAATGAAGAATTGAAGTGAAGATTGAAGAGTGCACAAAGGATCTGATTAAACAAAGATATTTTCAAATCTACAAGTCAAAATATTTTTTGTTTCTTACTATCATTTGTAACAAATAAATCTCTTAACAGAGCGGACTTAACAGTCTTAATGTAAAATCCTTGAAAAAGGTAACATTCTAAAGAGTGTTTGAAGACTTCTAACCAGGCCACTCCTAACAGAGTGAAGATCCTAATAGATCTATGGTAAATCCCTTGACTGGGTCCCACCTAACAGTGTGCATTGTAATCTTTAATAGGATTAACTCTTTAATGGGCATACTTTAGAAGAGTATTTTCTTAGTGGGTGACAATTCTCATAGTGGTTTCCCCCAAAGCTGGGTTTCCATGTTAAATACTAGTGTTACACATGATGCATGATTTGTATGAATGATTTACTGATTGTTAAAATTTATTTACTATTGTTGGTAAATAGTAAAGTGTGTTTTATTGAGCTACTACCGAGTTGATTAGAGAAATTTTTTTTAGGTATTTTGGATCAAGGATTACTAATTCACCCCCCCTCTTCGTAACCCAACAATTTCTATCAGAACTAATTACTCTGAAGAGATATGTTTAAAAGACTTGAGTAAAAGATCCGAAGATGTATTGGAGAGAAGTACCTACATTGAAAAAGGAAATTTTCTCAACATGACAAAGAAAGATGAGATTGTATCTATTTGGAATTGGAGAATATGCACTGAATCTTCTGACTACTAACTACACACCACTTCCTCCCAAGCCAATGTTAGTTGATCAAATGAGAGAAAAGTAGGAACACAACTCGGTTATGATAGAGATTTGAGGTTGTTAATATTGGCACATTGTCATATTATATGTGTTGTAATTGATGTTGTGTACAAGGAAATGTACCTTCATAAGATTAGTATTGACAATAAATGAAATAGAAACTAAATAAACCATAATTAAGCAATCTATTTAAGCTCAAAATTGACAATTAAGCATCCTATGGTTCTCTAACTAATAATGTTAATGTAAAGCTCTCAGAAAGCTTTCATTAATGACAATCCTAGTATGAGAAAGATAAATGGTTAAAGCTAAAGCTAATTGTTCAATTCCAATTTGAAAGCTAAATTAAATCTAGATTGCCTTTCTAATCTCAAATTGCAAGGGGTTCAATGCAATTCTCAGATGTGTGGTTATGAATTATGATTGATTTTGGTCTTCCTTTTATAGATTTATGCAAGGGTAGGGGGTGTAGTTGTGTTGATCATGATTAAGCTTGAGTTGAGTCTTTGGTTCCACCCTTTGAAGACAGTGCAAAGTTTGTGTCCTCAAAGCTTGGGACAAGAAGAAAAGATCAATGGACAAGATTTTCTTTCACTTTGAGTGATTAAGATTGAATTTGGCTTGATCCATGTGAATGCCTTTCCTCAAATCCTATTGGTTGGTTGAATTTCCTCTCCTTTTGGGTTGTTGAGAGAAATTAAGATTTATTAATTGATTTATTTTAGCCATGTACCCCTTGAATGGTTTGAATTTGATTTAAGCCAATACCATACAATTATTTTGATTTAATTGTAATTTGATTTGATTGCATTTGATTAAAACACTCTCAATTTTTATTTATCTCATATTAAGACTTGATTTTAATTTTGATTGGCTAATTATGCATTGTGATTCAATTGATTCAATTTTGTTCAGAATTTTCTTTGATTTGATTTGATTTATCATTGAATTGTCTTTGTCCTTTTTAGGTGATTACAAATGCCCCTCTTTGAGTTGACATGCGAAGCATGTTGATTCAAAGAATACTCTGATCTTGTTGATGATAAGTCCTAATTTATTGATGGTCGATCTTTGATGTTTGTTTGATGTCTTTAGATGGTCTATCCTTGATTTTTGATATGAGCTTGATGCAGATCTTATGATGTGACACTCTTGATGCCATTCTGATGATCGTTCTGATATGATGTTTGATTCTGATGATCGTTCTAATGATGAATCCTTGATACGATGTTTGATTCTGATGCGATGCCCCATTCGATTGATTACAAAAAATTTCCTGATAAAAGCTTTCACTTTGATTTGATGGTCGGTCTCGCGATTCTTGATGATGTTGCTGATGTTTGATATTTCCAATGGTATGGCCCCTCGGAAATGAAATAAAATTTGATCGTTTGTTTGATAATCTTGATTATTTAGGTCAATTTGATGTTGATTTATTTCAAATTTTTAGTAAATTTTATTTTGATTTCCGATATCAATGTTTGGTCTGTTTGATTTCAAATGCCCCTGCTTTGGCTAATTTGATGATAAATTTTAGTTTCTCGGTCAATTTTGATGAAAAGGTCCTCTCTTAGGTCAAATTTACCACTTGTTAGGTCAAAAAATTATATAAAGGGGTCAAAATCCCTTTTTTACTATTCATTTTTACCTCCACTTTTGACTTTTACCTTCTTTGAGCTTTTTGACTTTCCACGATGTCTGTCCCTCTTTATGAGCATCAGTTCGAGAAATGTTGCCGCTATCAGTGTCTACCTAGCTCAAGACCTCTGGTGAGTCTGTATACCTCTTCTTTTTTTCTGTTTATCCATTTCAGTTCAGTTTTTCCAATTTTTTGCTGGTAAACAACCCTTTTTTCACTTATTTTCCTAAATGGGCGCTTTTGCCTTTGAAAGTTCACTTCCGCACTTTTAATGAGTGCTTCTATGAATTGGTTGAGTGCTTTCGCTTGCCAAATTTATGCTCTTTTCTACTTTTACTCTGTTAATGTGTGCTTTTAATCATCTTTTTCACTTTTACAAGTTTTAATAGCGCTTCTACTATGTCTTTGGGCACTTTTTCCTTTTTTGCCGCTGTTAAAACATTAATAAGCACTTTCACACCTTTAAGCAATGCTTTTGATTTTATTCTCTTTTGCACCATGAAACAATGCTTTCACTTTGAAAATTTTTTTGAATTTGATTAAGTCCAAATTGTAATTTTTTTCTTCGACGTCATTGATCAATTGATAAGTTAAGTTCCCAATCTTGATATTTTATAAAAAGTTGTGATATGTCAGTTAGGAATTAGTCATAGTTAGAATATTGTTTGTCAATCTAGATTCAGATGATGGGTGAGGATAAAATTTATGTTCTATCTGAGTAGAAACATGAAATTTGATTGTGGTTTTGATAGGTTTATAAATTTTGATTGACTTGGGATAGTCCCATAATTTTTTATTTCAATTCTGATGAGTTTGAACTTGATTTTTGTAGGAGGATCTTGGGTCTTTATGTATCTTTGGTTCGTATCCTTTGTCGTGGGAAATGATACCTGATTTGAGTGCTTCTTACCATCGTCATATTGCTCGGTGTGGCTTGTCCTTCCTTCTTTATCTTCCTCGATTCTGAGTGAATCGAGGTATTATTACTGCTATGGCTGAGCGTTGGCATTTAGACGATAACACCTTTCATCTTCCCATGGGAGAAATGATGATTACACTCAAGGATGTCTATCGCATTCTGCGATTACCTACGCAAGGAGAGCTTGTTTACTATGATACTGTTTATGATGGCTCAGCATGTTGACAAGTCTTAAGTGATCCTTCCATTGGTGATCGTCATATCCAGTGGGCTCAGTTCATTTCATTCCCTTTGTTACCAGTTGTTCTAGGTACTCTGATCGATGGTTTCCTACTTCCTAATAGGTGTGGACATGGGTTTATTGTTGGGTGGGGTCCCATTCTGGAGGATTTGATGGTAGAGCCTCATTGATTCAACTGGGGTTCCTATGTGTTAGCATAATTATATCATGAGTTACATACTATTGTATATAGATATTCTACCACTTTGACTGCTGGAGCTATCTTATTACAACTTTGGACTTGGGAGCATATCCTAGTGACACATCCTATGACAACACGAGATCGTCAACTAGGTTGGCCTTTTGCATGGATGTACAGTGGTATCATTATCCAGACCCACATGGGTAAGTTGGATTACTAGTGATGTCAGATTGATGACCTGGATATTATCGTGTGGAGGTCTTATCTTGAATGTGAGGCTTGGCTAGAGGATGATGGTGAGCTTCCTTACATGTTCTTCCCTCATTGGATGATCGGTCATTCTATATTTGTTATCGAGAGATTCTTCTTTCACCATGTTTTCTGTCAGTATGGGCGTGTTCAGGATATGCCACAGGGTGTAGCTATGTATGCTCATGTGTAGGCTGAGAGGTCATTGTGGGGCACATGTGTAGACTATGGTACAGCTGTACGAGAGATACAAGAGATTGGATATCATCCTTGGTCTCCTAGGTCACATATCATGGATGTAGGTTGTAGTGCCTCCCTCGTTTACCCCTTTGAAAAAACATCCTTATGGTGTGGGTTTGACCATCATTCTCAAGGTGTAGGGTCATGTTGGTCCCATGTGAGGGAGAATCCACCAGAAGGATTGTTTTGGAGCATGTATCAACTTTCTACGGGAACTAGGAGATGTAGGATATGGTCTTGAATCGCATTCTGGAGACCCTTAGAGTAGGGATGAGTCATTCATGTGGGTGCAGTGATTGTTACCCGCTTTATGGTCGATGGCATCATGAGATGCTCTTTGCTAGATTTTCCTTATGTTTATCAAGAGTTTATCTTTCCAAGTCATGTCAGGTGTTTTAATAGATTCTATCTTGGTATTATCTTTCTGCTTAATGGACTCAGTAATTAGGAAGTTATGTTGTTGCATTATGATTTGTATCCTGGTGGATAGAGATTTGATTACCATTGTGATGTACTCTTTTCATGTTACTTATACACTCAAAATCCTAGGATGCTCTATGTCTAAAATAAGATTAATTGAATTCAACTAATCCTTGTTATAATACTATCAAGTGCATGTTTTATAGAAATTGTATTGGAATAAGGTATTTTATATAGTAAAAGGGTGAAATATGTATATATTCTAATGTAGTTAAATATTGTTCCCTATGTGTATGTAATCTCTAGAATAAATGTAACAAGGAAGGTGTGAGTGTACTGCTATTGAATGTTGAAATGTTTCTTTTTGGTTATGAATGCTTACGTAAAGGACCATTCGAATTTATTTTATGTTGAGACATATATTAATAGAAAAGTGATTCTTAGGTCTAAACTTATGAATTATTTAAGTTAGAATATTATGCCATAATCTTATGTTTGTACAAGAAGAGTTTATGTGAGATAATCATGGTTAATAAATTAGGTTAATTGATATATTTATGTTCTTGAATTAGCTTGATTTGAAATTTGGAAATATATTATTAGAAGTAGGTGATTTTCTAGTGGTAAATTGTGGATGCAATTGGACTATAAGATGTACTAGAGTTTGATTATGTAATGATGATATAAGACTTTTACTTTCATGCTATTTATTAGGTCAGGAGCATAGTAATTGTTAAATCTTTGGTTTATGTATGATACTTTGATGTTACATCCATGTTAGGGAAATTTGTGAGAAATGATCATGATTATTATGTTAGGTGAATTAACATGTATCATTCTATTCTTGACTTTATGTGCTTTAGAAATGCAATGTTGGAATGATGGGAATTATTATGAAATGCAGTTAGAAATTATGATGTTAAGAATGTGATTTTTAGATGTATTGTATATATATATATATATATATATATATATATATATATATATATATATATATATATATATATATATATATATATATATATGTATGTATATATATATATATATATGTATATATATATGTATATATATATGTATATATATGTATATATATCTATGTATATATGTATATATATATATATATATATATATATATATATATATATATATATATATATATATATATATATATATATATATATATATGATATTTGACTTTTCATGATCTACTGATGCTTTGCCAAGTGTGCAGGTAAGACCATGGAATTTTCAGGGGAAATCAAAGATGGATAATTGTTAAAATCATGTTAAGCCAAGGTTATCTCCAAGGGGAGAAATTAACCTTGTTGTAAAGTGATGCATGAGTGTAATTATTGAATTATGTTTATTTTACTTTATTATTTAGTCTACTTGGCATGCCATGTGTATTGTATGTATTGTGATTTATTTGTGGTGTCAATTGGCACATGTCATGTGAGTTGGCATGACCAAGTGTTTAATGTGTGTAAGTGGTCTCTATTTTTAGGGGCCATGAGTGGGAATCTCTTTCATTTTCGGATTCAATCTTTGAGTGGTCTTTTGAGTGGCTTTTAATGACCATTTATGTTAGTGGAGGTTAAAAATAGGCTACCCCATAGTGGTGCCATATGTTGGGGGTCAGATTTTGACCATTGTGATAGTTTTTGACTATTTTTGTCCTTCCAAAAGATGCTCTTTTGAAAAGTTACGAAATTGGAAGAGCCACTCTTCATTCAAATTTTGAATTTTGAATTTTCCCTCTTTTGTTTTGAAAGGTAAGGGTTTGTCTTCTTAAGGGGATGGAGGGAAAATTGTTGGCTAATGCCCACTCTCCAATTCTTGGAGATGAGAGAGTTGTGAAAATTTTTGGATGTTGTGCTTGGATGAGTTTGGTGTTGCTTTGCATAGGAGGATACTAGTTGGAAAGCTCAACTCAACCTTCTTGCCTTAAGCTTGGATCAAGGTTGGATTTTAAAAATCCTTGTGTTTATTGCTATGTACAATTCTTTTACATTTTTTATGTTGTGTGATTGCTAATTGATCTTGCAAAAATTTATGTCTTATTATCCTTGCTTGTAGTTGTACTTTCTTTAGTGCATTGTTTCTTAGGGGTTGTGCAAGGCTAAACTCAGCCTGGGGAGGGAAGAGAGCCTTGATGGGTGAAGGGCACAAGTTGGGACTACTTTTCTAGTGGAGAGTCCTTCCTCTAGGAAGAAGGGAATAAAGCATGGATGTATGGGCATCCATGTGCCATTTTATTTATGTACTTTTGGGGGCTATAAGGGTGTGGTTATGGTGGAGAGTTTGAGAAGGGTGGATGGTTGTTTATATGGCCTTGTGAAGGCATCTTGTGCAGATTTTGGAGCCTTGTTGAAGGCTGGTTTTCTATTGTATTTTGGCATTATGAGAAGGGTGGATGGTGGTGTATATGGCCTTGTGAAGGCATATTGTGTAGATTTTGGAGCCTTGTTGAAGGCTTGTTTTCTATTGTATTTTGGCATTATGAGAAGGGTGGATGGTTGTTTATATGGCCTTGTAAAGGCATATTGTGCAGGTTTTGGAGCCTTGTTGAAGGCTGGTTTTCTATTATATTTTGGCATTCTCCTAGTTGAGTAGCTTCCACCTTCACCCCTACCATGGGTCCAAAGTGACTCAGGTTGTGCTAAGCCTTGGGAAAGGGAATTTTATGTTTATGCAATGTTTGCTGGTTTTTGTTGTGTGTGCTTAATGTATGCATGTTGCTATCCTATCCATCTTTGTTTTCCCCTAGCTTGGGGGTGGCCATGAATTGGCCTAGGTTGGGAGGTGAGCCTCCATGGTCCACTTGTTTTTGTTTTGTAGATTTTGAAGGGCACTTCTTGATGGGTTTAATGGAGCTAAATGGAAATTTGGAAATACCTCATATATGTTATTTAGATATTTGGCTTTGAGTCCTTGTAAAAGTTTGCAAACCAAGGCTATGTGGAAAAGGCTAGCATTAAGATGCTCGTAAAAAAAAGGGGGGGCAATAGATTAATTTATTTTTCCTTCATCAATTGAATTAGAATGTTTATGAGAAAGTTTCCTAGAATTCCTCTATGTTTGAGAAAAGTGATAGTAATGAAGTTTAGAACTAGATGAAATGAATATAAATGTTTGGGCTTTCTACATCCAAGGAAATAGAAGGAAAGATGCCCCTATTCTATGAAAGTTTATATGTATAACCTTTGCTAGAGTTTGTTTTAAAAAATATATATAATAGCTTTATTCCATGTTATGAAAAGTGCTCAAATAAAAGGAGATGGTTATTAGTAATTGTTACTTGTCATGGAGAGAATAGTTTTATCATTCCTCTTTTATGATACTATTGAAATGAACCTAGAGTAAATTTCATGAATATTGTTCTTATAATGGAAAAGAGCTTTAGTTTTAAATAAATAGAATGGAAAACATTTGAATGAATAGGATACAAATGTTTTGTTTATGATATGCTCTTAATTTTGTTTTAAACCATCCATGCCTTATATTATTAAAAGAAAAAAAATATATGTATATATAGATGTTTTATTTAGTTAATTATGAAAGCATGATTATTAAGTAGATTGTTGCACTCATACTCCTTCATATAGGAACTTACAGAATGTAGAATTTTTGTAACCTAATACTTTTAATCAATACTATCCCCAGCTAAATGTAAACGCTAGTTCTTTATACATAAATATATATATTTAAATATCAATATATACTTCATATCAAATATATATATATATATATATATATATATATATATATATATATATATATATATATCTTTTACTTGCTTATAGAATGGCATATAGTTTCTGGTACCTACTAATCGGTACCGATTTCATTTTGGATTGGCATTTTATATAAGCATTGTTGTATATGATTACGCATTACATTATACACATGTACACATTTAATAATAAACAAATAAGTGTTTGAGCTCAGCATTGTATATTTAGTCCGAGTGTATCGCAACTAAGTAATCTAAACATGGTTTATTATAAACAACTCGAAAATAACATTACTGCATATTTTGTATCAAATATTGCATGAAACCTAACATTATAAACCGCGAGCGGTATTAGCACGGGTTGCATTGAAACTGTTTGGAAACATTTTGTATACCGGATGAGCAGCATGTGTTATACTACCAAGAGTATAGTGCCTGCAGAGGTATTGATTATCGATTGAGATAAGAAATCCACACAACAAGAATGATATATATCATTAAAGGGGATCAAGATTACTAAACTCAAACTACTGTGGTAACATGTGGCTGTGCACGCCATGGACTGTTGGTGCCGCCACTGACTGTTACCCCTAAGTCTCGGTACCGAGAACACTAGTCGCCAAGTCCCCTTTCGTAGCAGTGAGTTCTTGGCGCCCTATCAACACGGATACCCTAGAGCAGTACCATCGCTGCCACCTGAGACGGATAGGCCCAAGCCGAAAACCCTAATGGGGAACGGAAGGGCTAGACCTGTTTCTTCTCACCCCCCCCCCGGTGCTGCCATTTCCTTACTGGCCTGTGCAAGCTGTCGACCCGCCATTAGATGACCTCTGATCCTAATAGACTCGCCCTTGCACCGTCTGCATTTTATGCGACCTTTGGGCTCTGTCACAATCCTTCTAGGAGGGCTACGCAAGGTGTGGGGTACAATCCCCATGATGCAACTCTCGGCGAGCCCTGTGTGCCCCGTTCTAGCTAACCCGAGTGGAGCATTTAGGGTTTGGGCCGAGTCTTTTCTCGTGCCCAACCCTAGCTTCGGATAAAGGATAACTTTGGCTACTTAAGCCACTGAATTTTTTTCCCTTTTGATTATTCTTTGGATCACTTAATTCTGTGGTATTCATAAGTTTTGTTAGGGCTTTGATTAGTTACCAATTGTTGCCTCTTTCTTCCTAATTGAAATTAGGTTTATATCCTTTAACTTCTTTCCCCTCCTTAGATTCCTAGATTCCCTTTTTATAGGGATATGGAACGATTCTTTTGGCATCATATATTATTATTTCGGTTATAGGATCTTGTGCTTTGGGGAGTGTTTGAGGTTAGCGGAATTGGCTTCTAATATTATTACTTTAATCATAGATAAAAGATGTCTTAGCGTAGATAATTTAGATTCATTGTTTCTCAATAAATGGTTCCTTTTGAAATTTGTTTTAGGATATTTGTTACTTAGTCTTGTTTCTATATCGTTTCTTTTAGTTTGTATATTTGAGCCCTTTCATTTATTTATTAAGACATTATTGAGTTACATTAAATTAATTATTGCACCTTCGTTGTGTAGTGTTAATTATTATCTTAATGGGGGGCTTGTTATTTTAACGGCTCTTAAAATCTTGAAGTCTATCATTCCTTAATAATAGTTATTATTAATCAAATTATTATTAATAATAATTATTATTATCTAAATTAATAATTAGAACATTATTATTTTAAATTCCCTGGTTATGTTTAATACCTTTACAAATTAATTTAGGCAAGACTCATATTATTTTAGAGAATTATTGTCTTATGTTATTGCCTTAACTTTTGGAGTGACTTGGATTAAGGAATCTTTCCTCATGCCCCCTGTATGGTTGAACCCTAGTTAGTGATTACTTCGACCTTGTGCACCTAATAACTTAGGGAATGTTGGCAAGACAACGCTTGCATTAAATTCCCCTTGTACGTTGTATGCACTGGTTGATGTTTTATCCTTGTGTTTTAGTATGAAACCTTGTGCCAGTGACTTTAGAAAAAAAAAATTATTGTGTGTGTTTTGCCCTTAATTTTGGGCTTGACACAGGTATTAGTGATGAGTATGGTGCCTGGTTACATCGATATCCTTTTCCTAGGTTCACAGATCCTACCGAGAGGATTCCTACCATTGAGGAGTTATCAGATGGGGATGATGGTGGTGGTGGTGATAGTGGTGGTGGAGATGGTGGTGGTGATAATGATGATGGAGATGATGATGGAGGTGGTGGTCATGGTAGGATCAGGGGTCGGCATGGATGATGAGGTCATCATGGAGCTAGAGCTGGTAGAGTACAAATGCCAGTGATAGCTGCTTCTCCGATTCCTCCTAGGGGTGGTGATCAGGTGAGAGATCAACGAGTTGATCGGGTTTTACATTAGGTGGCCAGAGATCTAGTGGATAGACCTAGGGCTAGGTGCCAGAGGGAGATGGATGCAGGTATCGCATAGCTACTACTTGATCAGGCGCAGGGTCCTCCTGCTTAGCAGGTTATTCCTTTGATTTTTCCTCTGGTTCAGGCAACTTCTTATGCTTTTGCTTCTGTTTCAGCTTCTATGCCTTAATCATATTTACGTCCATCGTCTTCTTAGTTTGTTCCGTCTTTGAGTGATCCATCTTCTTCGGTGATGCCATCTTCTTATGTTCCACCTCCATAGTCTTCTGCAATACAGGGTCATGGGCTAGCCTTAGCATCAGATGTCGCATCTTTGCAGACTCAGATATCATCCATTCAGCAGCAAGTTTCATAGATGAGATTGATGATGCAAACTTTCATGGCTGCTATGAGTTATCATGGTTTATAGGCTAGTTCGAGTCGGTCTCCTGATAGTGCTCCTGATCGTGATGGTCCCGATGGTCCTGATGACTCTATTAGTTGATTTCTTATGATATTTTTCTATTGTTTTATTTATACTTTGATGATATATGATCTCCTTTCTATTGCTATGATTGAGACATTAGACCCTTTTTGTATCATTTTTGATCGATTGATGTTGTTTATGTTGATACTTTGATAGCTGATGGACATTGATCTTTGGATATTGCTTTTATGATCATGTTATAGGCTTTGATATCTTGTTCTTTTATGATGATGGTACGATGGACTCTAATACTCTCTTTGATAGACTTGACTCTATATGATGTCTTTATGTGTTGGATCTCTTTTTTAGGTGTTTTACGTGATATGAAGCTCTATATGATTCTATATTCTATATGTTTGTTTTATGCTTTTCAAAATGCAATCTTCAATGTATGCATATGTCCTAATGATGGTTAAATGACTTGTCTTATGTATGACATAGAATAAATGAATGCAATGTGTAATGGTAGTACTTAAGGATATTGATGTATATAATGGGTAATAGATGGATAATGAATCTAATGAATGCATTTCTTTTGATATATAAATGTGATGTATCTATGCAATGATCATGAACTTTTAATGATATATGTAATATGCCTGGATGGTACTATCATGTATGATGTGCATTTAATGTTGAAGGATCTTAATGGATGTAATGAATGATTTCTAACTAATGCAATGCACTTAATTTATGCACCTTAAAATGAGATGAATGCAATCTAATGGTAATGCCTTAATGTAATGCACCTAATAATTAAAATGTTAGACACATCTAAATATATGCCCAGTTTAATGAGGATGACCTAATGCAACTTAAAAATGACCTTAATGCAATGCAATGCAAGTAAACTGATGAAATGCACTTTGTTTTTCTGATTTGTTTTTTTTTATTTCCACCACACTCGATCCTATTTAGTTGTTTTTGATGATCTTATATTTTTTATTTGAGTACACCCCCTTTTTATTTTCCTCTTGCAAATAAAGCTAAGAAAGGAAAAACAATATATACAATGCACTTAATCTAAGATGTATGCTTCATCATTGAGCATTTTTTGGATCCCATTTTAGTACAACCATCACTAGTTCAACTATGATGATATGAATACCTTTTTCACCTCTTTATTTGCTTTCCCATCTCTCTTTGGTATGACTATCAATGATTGAATCCAATCATGAGAGTGCGAATACTAATTTTTTTAGATTCTATGTTGCAAGTGGATGTTGGTATTATGATATTGAAGATCAAAATAGCCAAGGTATCCTTTTGCATAAACAAGCATAAATCTCAGTTTTATCCTATGTACAAGTCCTCGATGATTCTTTGATGATCACGTCCTTAGACAAATAATACATGATTTAAAACTTTGATTTTAAGAAAGTCATGTAGAAATGAACAAAAATATCATCCTTTCATCATAGCTTGTCTAGTCTAAAACTTTCTTCGATTCGCTAGAAAGATATGATTTCATCAATTGAGTCAACATTTAGAAAAATTTCTTGCAATGCTTTTCAAATCCATATGTCAAGTGTAGTTACATCCATTTCATACTTTTAATCCTGATAAAGATAAGGTCATGTGAGATCTTGGATCGAATTTTGCGTTTTGGCTCAAATTGGATTAGAATGTAGATTTGATTAAGTGTTCCTCTTTCAAATTTGATGAATTGAATCCTTGATTGAATAAAGCTTGTTTAGATGAATCCTTTCTCCTTTTGAGTAGATTGCCCCTAGTTTGAGATAATTTCATTTGTGGGACTTAGGACAATTTGCAGATTAGGTGACCAAAATCTTGAGGTACTTGCAAATGCAACTGTGAGGTTTTATTATGCAGTATATACAAATGTTGGTGAATGCACTATTTACAAGGTGACCTTCTAGGTATGCAACTGAATTGAACTTTCAATGGTGCTTGTTTACCAGGTTTTCACCAATTGAATAGATCTTGCTCTTTTTTCTATTTTTAAAGTTTTTCTATTTTTTTTCTACCAAGGCACATATTTGCTAGGTTTTCACCAAGGCACTTTTTCTCTTTTTTTTTTTTTTTCTCTTTTTCTTTTTTTTTCAATTTTTTTCCATATCATCAAGGTGCCTATTTGCTAGGTTTTCACCAAGACAACATCTTTTTGAGGATCATATATGAATGTTTTTGCTTTCTTCATGCTCAATTTTCCACTATTTTTTATCTTTTCTATTTTTCAAATGTCGTTGGTATTTTCAAGATCTCTTTTGACTATATGCAATAAATATGATGCTTTCTATCTGATACTCTTTATATTATTTCATCTATCTCATGTATAGAACCTTTTTAGATGTATGCTATTAATAGGTTCTTTTAGCTCTTCTCCATCACAATTTTCTAGTTTGTAGGTGTCAGTCCCAAAATTTTCAATGATGATAAATGGTCCTAACCAGTTTGCTTCCCATTTTCCCTTCTTTTCTCTTTCTGCTTGATTCTTGGGGTTTTCTCGCAAAACTAGGTCACCTATTTGAAATGTTCTTGACTTGATGTGCTTATTATAAGTCCTTGACATTCTATTTTGGTACACCTTCAAATGATCAAATTCTTGCTTTTGTTTCTCATCTAAGAGTTCTAGTTCTTGTAATCTAGCAACCCTATAGTCTTCCTCACTTATCAAGCCATGAAGAGATACCCTCAAAGTTGGGAGTTCTACCTCCAAAGGCAAAACTACTTCTGCTCCAAATACTAAGGAAAAAGGTGTAGCTCCTGTTGGTGTTATTATACTTTTTCTATAAGCCGATAAGGTTGGCTTTATTTTGATGTGCCAATCTCTACCTGAATTGTCCACCATTCTCTTCAAAATTTTCAAGATGTTTTTATTTGTTTCTTCGGCTTGTCCATTACCTTGAGGGTAATAGATTGAAGAAGAATGATGAATCATGTGAAACTTGGTGAATAATTCCTTTAGGTCTTTGTTCTTGAAATTATTTTCATTATCCATTATGATAGCATGAGGTATGCCATATCTACAAATAATATGATTGAGGATAAACAAAGATATCTACTTTCCTATTGCAGTTGATAAGGGTACAACTTCCACCCACTTGGTAAAGTACTCAGTTGTCGTGATGATGAATTTATGACCATTCGAGGATGGTGGATAAATCATGCCTATGAGGTCTAGACCCCATTGATAGAATGAACAAGGTTTTGTCATCAAATGAAGTTCTTGTGCGGGCACATGTATCAAGTTTCCATGGAATTGACACTTTCTAAAAGTGTTTGCAAAGTTACCAGCATCTTTCTCCATCTTAGACCAAAAATATCCTATCCTAAGAAATTTCTTAGCTAGGATTAATTCATTTGAGTGTGATCCACAAATTCATTCATGGATTTCTTGCAAGGCTACGTTTGATTCTTCTTCTTCTAAACATCTAAGGAGCATTCCATCTAGACTTTTCTGATACAATGTTTCAGAGATTATGGTGTATCGGGCAGCTTGGCGAATGAAACTTTTCTTTTGATTCCTGGTTTGGTCTATGGGAAGGATTTGATCTTTCAAGTAAGTGTAAATAGGTCCATACCAAGGTGATTCATTTGTAGTTAGCAAGAAAATGGTATAAGGGTGGGTAGGGTCAAACGCGAGTTGATCCACTTCTTCTACCAGGAATTCATATCTAGCACTCTGATCAGGCATCTGTAGAAGTGAAGCTAAAGTTGCCATTGCATCCACTGCTTTGTTCTTTTCTCTTGGTACTTGCTCAAATGTAATACATATGAAATACTTCTTAAGACTTTCGACCATGTTTTTATAGTGTGCCAATTTGTCATCTTTTGTTTGATATTCTTCATTGACTTGATTAATGACTAATTGTGAATCTCCGTAAACCTTTAATTATGTTACTTTCCACTCTAATTCCAACTTGATTCTAATAACCAAGGCTTCATATTTTCTATATTATTTGTGCATGGAAACAATAGTTTATAGGACTTAGGGATAGTAGATCTTTAAGGAGTAATTAGAAGTATGCCTGCTCTTGATCCATGATGAGTGTATGAACCATCAAAATATAGTTTCCATGTTTTTGCCTCAACATTCAAAATCTCTGAATTTGGGAATTCTATTTGAATGGGATGATCATCTTGGAGTGGTGCTTTTGCTAATTGGTCAGCAATGACTTCCCCTTTGATTGATTTTCTATCAACATATTCTATGTCAAACTCACTTAGCACCATCACCCACTTTGCTAGCCTTCCATTCAATGTTGTTTTACTAAGTAGATACTTCAAAGTGTCAATTTTGGCAATGAGCCTTATCTTGTGGGCTAGCATATAATGGCATAATTTTTGGGAAGAAAAAACCATGACCAAGCATGCCCTTTCCATGAATGTATAATTCAGCTCATATTTCACCAAGGTTCTACTTATGTAGTAAATTGCCTTTTCTTTCCCTGTTTCATCTTCTTGTGCTAAAAGTTCCCCTAATGAATTCTCTGTTGCTGAAATGTATAGGATCAAGAGCTTGCCTCTGATAGGTGGCATCAACATTGGTGGGTTCATGAGATATTTCTTCAATAGATTAAAGGCTTCTTCACACTTTTCATCCCATTTGAAAATTGTATCTTTATGCAAAAGTTGGGTGAAATTATGACATTTTTCAGCTAGTTGGAAGATAAATCTCCTGAGGGATGTTAAAATGTTATAAAAATTAGAGGAATTGATTAGAAGAGATATTTGTTTGTTGCTAACCTAACTATTATAGATTAGCCAGTGGAACATTATGTTGAGAGGGTCAGTGAGAATTGACTATTTTAGCTATAAATTCACACACATGGGATATGGTTGAAGAAAGTCAATAATTAGTTCACTCCAATGTTTAGAGGATATAATGAAGAAGTGGGTATGATTCAAGGTCAGAGATGGTGACTAGAAGATAGGGTGACACTCTGTATTAACAAGAATAAAGAAAGACATTGGGTGTGAAAAATATAATTATAATCTCTTAGAGGTCACTTAGGTGTGTATTTGGGACATACTTAGGTGTCTTAAATTCAAAGTGTTGGTACTTTAGAGGTCCTGGCATATTTTTATTGTCTTAGAGCCTTGTTGACAATGTTCTTGAGGTTCAGTTGAAAAAAGGGTTGGCAATCCAATGGTTGTGGTCGATTTGTGTAGATGAGTGTTTATCATGATGATATAGTATGTTCTATAAATATTTTCATGATGAGTTAGTGATACACATGGATCAAATTGGTGGGATTTTTGGTTAGTGATTATTTTTTATTATTATTTTTATTATTTGTCAACTAGGTTGGTAAATCATGTTGTGCAAGTGGTAAATCATGAAATAAGAGAGATTTATGATATCGAGGTTGTTTCTATGGATCACAGATATGATTTATAGTTAGAGATGGATGTTGAACATGATATTTGGCATGATGATTTGAAGAGGTTGTGAATTAGGTTTTTCAGCCTAGTTCTTGATATAAGGTGATGAATTAGGGAAAAATTAGTTGGTGCAAAAGTCAATTTTTTGTTGCACACACTAGAGATTGTTCGCAGAGTAGTGGTTGAGATCTCTTGAAGGATAATTTTCTCATCAAAAGGAGTTAGAGAGAATTAGATCAAATATCATTGTTCTATTTCAGTGGAACTGGCTTTTTCATATGATAGATGTTGTTATCTAGTTAAAAAAAACACTTTAGATCATTATAGTGATATGATTCTAGGGTAGTGAGCCTTCCTCAAGGTTGTAGCTTGACGGTTTTCATTTAAAAAGTAAGCTCTAGGAAGTGAACCCAAATGCATGTGCATTACCAATACATTGTAATAGGTTTACACTTCTAACAAGGTATTTACTTATTGTGGGTAATCAACCCCACCATTGTTTTTTCCCTAACAAGGTTTCTATGATAAAAATATTGTGTCAAATTGTGTTGACGTGATTCTAATTTTTGGATGCATGCATGTTTCATATTGTTAGAATAATAATGTCCCAATCAACTGAGAAAGGTGGGGTGTTTAATCAGTTGATGCCAATATAGAATACTTTAAACTTCAATTTGAAACTTTATTGTTGAGAAAAAAATACTAAACTAAAAAAGTGAATGCAATAATAACACACATACATATAGACAACAAGATTTGTTTTCAAGGAAAACCCTGTTAATGGAAAAAACCTAGTGGGTATGGTAACCACAAATATTTGTACTATAAGTATAATAACCTCGTTAAGAGTTCTGACCCTGTTAGGAGTCGATTATTACAATAGGAAGGTCCTGGTTAAAGGACATACCCTGTTAGGATCCTTTTACAATGTGATCCCAATTAAGGAATCGACCTTGCTAAGATTCCAAACCTATTAGAGGTAATTAACCTATTAGGGGTGTACAATACATCAACCTAATCAAGATATTTGAGATTTAAATCCACCCTCGAGCTCTCCAAACCTCACAACTTCAAATCTGAGATAATTATGTTCTGAAACTACTTCTAGTCTTTAACTACTACCAAGAAAGCTCCACCTTGTGCAAAAGTGCACAAGTGCTATTCTTCAAACAATATCCAATGCATCCTTAAGCTTGGAATCACCTTTGCATCTCACATATGCAGTGCCACACTTATTTTCCAAGGATTTCAATCCTTATATACAAATTACAACAATTAAATCTGGGTCAGCCTTCATTGGATAAATCCTACTTACAAAATACAAATGGAACCATGCGAAGATGCACACAAAACCTTTTAGAATATTACAACATAGTAATTACTTTAATTTATCATTGAGATCTAGAAATTAAGCTTTCACATCACATTACATGAAACATGTTTCAAGTCATCCTCCAAATAGGTATTCGCCAATGCACACACCATTGCCGATGTCACCTATGAAATCATGACCTCATATGATCATAATAAGCTCTAATTCTAGTGTCCAAAATTATCCTATGTTCCTACATCATAACTTAAACAACCATGAGTGCTATCTAAAGAATTTTGCAATCATCTCTATGAAAAATACAGTTTCCATCTCCTAGAAAACTGTTACCAGTAAACTAGTTATAACTCTGTCTAATCAAATCATAAGAATGTGTGATCATGGATGGTGACCAAAGACATCATGAAGAATATTCCTCTAAGTTTTCACGTGCTACCTCTTTGTACAATGTCTATACAATTCTCTATAACCTGTTTGCAAGCTTTTAATCAAACAATCATTAACATCTCTTGTCATCAATGACAAAATCTATCATGAATGCAACACACAACCACTGTAACATGTTTCCAACATTACTAGGATACTCTCCCATAGGGAAACCATTATAATTCATGCTAACAATCTCCTCCTTTGGCATTGATGGCAACATACATGAAAAACATCTAAGTTTCATAAATACCAAACATGTCTATACTGCATTTGCATCAACATCTTTTCAAATCATATTAATCAATCATCAAATCCTTCAAGGAATGACCCTCTCATACTATTTTTCATGTGTCATTCTATCCCCTATTGACATAAATGTCAAATGTGTCATTATGTCTCCAAGATTTCTCATTAACTCAGCTCAAATACATATACTCCCCATAGGAGAAGCATGAAGCATCCAATCTAGAAAATGGAATGATTCTCTAATATTTCTAGACTAATGCAATTCCTGAATCAATTATTCAAGAGTAGGCTAGGGCATGACCCCTAGGATACCTCTCAAATACTCAAATGTATCCATAGTAAGAAGTTTTGTGAAAATATCTACTATTTTCTCCTTTGTATTCACATATTCTAAATTCAATTCTTTCTCTACTACTTTATCTCTCAAGAAATGATACTTTATTTCTATATGTTTTGTCTTTGAATGCATAACATGATTCTTTGACATATTTACCATGATAATATTGTCACAATGGATAGTAACTGAATCATCAAGACATGTTCCAATATATTTCAACATTTTCTTCATCCATATGATCTTTGTACAATTGATTATTGCTGCAACATATTCTAATTCTATTGTAGACTGAGCAATTTAGTCCTAGTTCTTGCTAAGCCAAGAAACCAATCTTTTACCAAGGAAGAATGCTCCTCCACTAGTACTTTTTTTGTCATCTACATTCGCTTCCCAAACAACATCAGTGAAAGCATGAAATGTAAAGTCTTGTGATCTATCATACCATAAACCAATCTCAACTGTTCTCTTTAGATATCTATATATCCTGTTTACTTCCATAAGATGAGGTACTTTAGTATCTACTTGAAATCTTGCACCAATTCCAACAACATATGCAATATCAGGTCTAGTATGTGTTAATTATTGAAGACCTCCAATCATTGATCTATACCTTGTCTGAGGTACATTCTTTTCTTCATATTTCAAAGAAAACTTAGTCCCAGTTACCATAGGGGTTCCAATAGGTTTACTATCATCCATGCCAAAAAATTTCAATTATTCTTTAAGATATTTTGTCTGAGATATGAATATCCCTTCTTTATTTTGACTGATATGTAGTCCAAGGAAGAATTTCATCTCCCTAATCATAGACATTTCAAATTCACTTTTCATCTCATCTACAAACTTGTTACTCATTTCAACATTTCCTCCAAAGATAATATCATCAACAAAAACTTCAATAATTAAAATACCTTCTTCTTTGATTCTTAGGTATAAATTGTTGTCAACATTGCCTTTCTTGAATTCCAAATGAATTATATACTTATCCAATCTTGCATACCAAGATATTGGTGCCTATTTTAACCTATAAAGAGCCTTCTTCAATCTACAAACTAGATCTTTATTCCCTGATAAAGGAAGTCCATCTATTTTTTCAATGTATACTTCCTCTTCCAAGTCTCCATTATGAAAAGCTAATTTCACATACATCTGATATACTTTGAAATCTTTATAAGAAGCATAAGAATAATATAACTACCTCAATTATAGAAATAGGTGTAAAGGTTTCTTCAAAATAAATTCCTTCTTGCTGTGAATATCCTTTACATACCAATCTTGTTTTGTTTCTAACAACAATGCCTTCTTCATTCATCTTATTTCTATATACCCACTTGGTACCAATTAAATTTTTTTCTTAGGCCTTGGAACTAATTCCTAAGTGTTGTTATTTTGAATCTTCTCAAGTTCTTCCTTCATGGATTTGATCCATGATTCATCTTTGCATGCCTCATATGTGGACTGTGGTTCTACTTGTGAGATCAAGCAAATGACATTTGTAGTTTGTGACCTCTCTTCTCTATTTTGTAATCTTGTTCTAGTTTCCTTTATGTTCTCACCAATGATATGGTCCTTAGGATGATGTCTTAGAACATATTTGGGTATGGTTTGTTCCCTCAAATCCACACTGATGCCATTGTCGATTTCCAAAACATCCTGAGATGCTTCATTCCTTTCATTTTCACTTTCTGTTGTTTGTATATTGTCTTGATTTGTATTCATGTTTTCAAAATAAATATCATATGGGTTAAAGCCATAGTATTTTTCTCTAACTTAAAAATTTTCATCTACTCTCATATTAGCATTTTCAATCAGCTTCCTAGTTCTTAGATTGTAGCATCTATAGGCTTTACTTCTAGTAGAGTAGCTAAGGAATAAGCCTTCATCACTTCTAGCATCAAATTTTCCTATACATTCATCTCTCTTAATGTAGAATTTACTTCCAAAAGTTTTGAAATAACTAACAGTAGGTGTCTTACCATACCATAGCTCAAATGGTGTCCTACATGCACCTTCTTTGATTTGTACTCTATTCATTGTATATATTGTTGTATTGACTACTTCTCTCCAATGCATATGTGGAACCTTTCCTTCTATCAACATGGTTCTTGTAGCATCAAGAACTATTTTTTTCCTTCTTTCAACAACTCCATTTTGTTGTGGTGTCCTAGGTGTAGAAGTCTTCCTTGAAATACCATGCTCCTCAAAAAAGGTATAGAATTCATGTGAAGTGATTTCTCCACCTTTGTTTAATCTCAAACACTTTATTTTCAAGCAGGTCTCATTCTCAACTTTTTCCTTATAGAACTTGAAGGTTTCACATTATTCTAATTTTTCTCTAAGAAATCCTACCCAAATCATTCTAGAGTAATCATCAGAGAATATGATAAAGTACATATCTCTAAAGTATGACTTGGTCTGTGCAGGTTGAAAAATATATGTATGAATCAGCTCCAACTTTCCATTTTCTGAGTATTCGACTTTTCTTGCAAAAATACTTCTTGTCTTCTTTCTTGGAACACACTCTCTACATTTAGTGTTAGATGGTTTCACAATATTAGGTACATCTCTCATAGCATTAATTCTATTGCTAGATGATTTTACCATGTTATCAAAGTTGATATGAGAAAACCTTCTATGCCATAACCAATTGTCATCAGTCCTTGCAATGAAATGATTGACCTCAGTAGAGTTTAACTGAAATATATTACCACTAGTCTTAGTATTAGATGCAATCAGTTCTCCATTAGTTCCTCTAATAGAGACATGACCATCCTTGAATTATAAATAATTACCCTTATCCACAAGCTATCCAACACTCAAAAAGTTATGTTTTAAGACATCCACGAATAGTACATCATCAGTGTTAGTTTTTCCATCCAAAGTAATTGATCCTTTACCAACAATCATTCTAGGAGTATTGTCACCAAATCTAACAATGCCACCATCAAACTTCTTTAGCTGACTGGATCTATCTTTGTCACCAGTCATATGATGTGAACATCCACTATCAATTATCCAATTAGTTTACCTATCAACATGAGAAACTAAGGCTTTTTCTTCATAGAAAGGATCATCTTCTTTGATAGCAACAAAACCCAATACATCATTGAAATCATCAACTAGATCTTTAGATCCATCACTAGCATAATAGAACTCCTTATCATTCTTGTATTTTCCATATTTAGGCCTATGCTTAGGTATTCTAGTTGGACATCTAGATGCAAAATGACGAACCTTATTGAAATTAAAACATTTGAAAGTTAATTTTCCTCCAAACTTACCTTTACCTTTCATTTATCTCCTAGCGACGAGGGCCATGATCTTCTCATACACTTGATTTTCTAGCCTTTGAATATCTTCCCATTCTTCAGTATATTCTCCAAGATCTTTGGTGTGCTTGTTTACTCTACAAGATCTAGCTTCAACAGATCCATTTCTATGAACAATTTCTTTACATTTTGTTAGCTTAGCCACTAAAATTTCTCTGCTGAAATCTTTGTATTGTGGTATGGCTTCCTCCAAAGCCAAAAATTTGGCTTTATAAGTAAGAGTCACATACCTCAATATCTTTTCTATGAATTCATCTTTTGTTTAAGTGCCTCCATTGTTTCTAATTCCAATCACACATTCAAATACTCTCTAAACATGCTTATTATTTCATCATCCTTCATTTGTATTATTTCCATCTTTGTTCTCTAGTTCTGTAATTTTTCTCGCTTAGTGTAATCATCTCCTTCATAGAGTGAAATTAGTCTTTTCCAAATCTCACTTGTCTTTTTTAGATCTCTAACCTCTATGAATTGACCATCAGATAGTGCATTAACCAAGGCTTCCTTTGCAACAACATTATATACAAACCTTTTCCTTTCTTTTTCAGTAGTAGAAAGTGTTTCAAGGTCTTCTTCCTTCATGACAGGAACACATTTCCAAGTAATGAAACAATATTCCAATCCTATACACATTAGATGATTCTTCATCTTCTCCTTCCATGTGTCAAAATTTTATGCATCAAACTTAGGAATATCTTTTCTGAATAAGGCCCTCCTGATCTTTACCTCAAGCTATTAGCCTTCCTAACTAAGGACCAAAAGATTGGATACCAATTGTTAGAATAAAAATATCCCAATCAACTAAGAGGGGTGGGGGTGGGGGTGAATCAGTAGATGCCAATATAGAATACTTTAAACTTTAATTTCAAACTTTATCTCTAATAACAAAATACTGAACTAAAAAGTGAATGCATCAATAACACATACATATAGACACCAAGATTTTTTCTCAAGGAAAACACTAGAGCGGATGGTACCCACAAATATCTACACTATAGGCATAATAAAACTATTAAGATTTATGACCCTGTTAGGAGTCGCTTATTATAATAGGTAGGTCCTTGTTAAAGGACAGACCCTATTAGGATCCTTTTACAAAGTGATCCTAATTAAGGAAATGACCCTGCTAGGAGTCCAACCCTCTTAGAGGAAATTACCCCATTAGGGGTGTACAATACATCAACCTAATCAAGAGATTTGAGATTTAAAGCCACCCTTAGGTTCTCCAAACCTCACAACTTCAAATTTGAGATAATTCTATTCTAAAACTACTTTCAGTCTATGAATACTACCAAGAATGCTTCACCTTGTTCCTAAGTGCACAACTATTATTCTTCAAATAGTATCCAATTTAGCCTTAAGCTCACATACACCTCTTCATCTCACATATGTAGTGCCACACTTATTTTCCAAGGATTTGAATCCTTATATACAAATTACAACAATTAAATCTAGGTCATCCTTCATAGGATAAATCCTATTTAAAAAATACAAATAGACCCATGTGAAGATGCACACGACACCTTTTACAATATTACAACATATTAATTACATCAATTGATCATTGAGATTTGTAAATTAAGCTTGCACATCACATTACTTGAAATGTATTTCAAGTCAGCCTCCAAATAGGTCTTCACAAATGCAGATGCCATTGATGATGTCACCCATGCAATCATGACCTCATATGATAGAAGTAAGCTCTTAAGCCAGTTCCCACAATGATCCTATGTTCATACATCATAACTTAAACAATGATTACTACTATCCACAAATTTATGCAATCATATCTGTGAAAAACATAGTTTTTGTCTCCTAGAAAACTATTACTAGTAAACTAGTTATAACTATGTCTGATCAACTCATAGGCATGTGTGATCACAAATGGTGACCCAAGACATCATGAAGAATCTTCCTCTAAGTGTGCACATGCTACCTCTCTGTAATGTGTCTGTACAATTCTCTACAACCCATCTACAAGCTTCTAATCAAACAGTCATTAGCATATGTTTCCATCAATGAAAAAATCTATCATGAATGCAACACACAACCACTATAACATGCTTCCAACATTACTAAGGTACTCCCCCATAGGGATACCATTAGCATTCATGCTAACACATATTTTATTTAGATCAGATCAAAATTAAGGGTATTCAAGTATAAAATTTTTAAGGACTAATGGTTTACATTTAAGGATTAGGAAAAAATAATTCACTGCCCTCCCTCTTATTTTTTCACTTCCATATTATCAAAAAATGGTATCATAGATTTGGTCCCTTGAAGTAAGCCTAACAAGTTGAGAGAGATCCAATATGGCAGCTTGCAGGAAGGACAATCCTAGACCTTTGAAGGTACAAACTACCCCACATGGAAAAGATAGATGATAACTCATTTAAGATGCATTGGAGAAGATTATTGGACTATCATAAAGAACTCCTACACTCCTTCTATAGATCTATCTAGGCCACACTAGATGAGAAGAAGAAATTTGAGTATAAAATCAGAGAAAAGGAAGCCCCTCTAAGTGCCTTATCAGATAGAGAGTATACAAATGTGATGGATTTGGAGACCGCACATGAGACTTGTACAAAGATAGAAACCCTACATGAAGGTAATGCATGTGTCCAACAAGACAAGTTACAAATCTTATACAAAACGCATGAATTATTGAGAATGTTAGAGGATGAGAAAATCAACTCTTACATGTTGAAGATAAATGAATTAGTATGTAGCATTATATGTACTATCAGTGTATTGGATAAAGGAATGATTGTTTCAAAGGTGCTAAGATATATGCTCCTTTCTTAGAAAAGAAGAGTTTATGTTGTTTACAAAAGTATAATAGTTTAACTATTGTGACAAGAGACACATTTTTTGGTAAGTTATCTCATTTTTAAATGAGTGAGTTTGGTGATTTTTTACCCAAAGTTTAAACTTTATTTCAAGGCTACAATATCAGGAAGAGATGTGCATAGACTAGATCAAGGTGAAGGATCTACAAGAAGAGTATAAAAAAAAAAAAAAAGATAAGAGATCTTCAAGAAGAAGAGAGAGATCTTCAAGAATTCAAATAACTAGTGTCAAGAAGACTATCAAAAGGATTTGGTAAGGATAAATTAATAATGCCCTTTAATTGTTTTTTTTGTAAAAGGTAGGACATTATGCCTCTTAATGTCCAAAAAGATTTCCTAAGCACAAGTATGATAAGTATAAAGATGATAAAAAGTGTTATTATGTTTCTGATGATGAATGAATCACTAATGATGAATATTATAATGTCAAACATGAAGATGAACTTAAGTCTATCAATCGTATGTCTAGCATTCCTTCTATAAATGTTGTTGAAGATCTCATACCTAATATTGTTGTTAGTAGTGTGATTTTCAATCAAATCTGAGTTACTCAAGATGAAGGAAAGGTCCTAACTACTAAGGATGTCAAGGAAGAAAAAATTATTACATAGGGCAGGTGCTCACATCACATGACTAGTAACATGAAAAAATCTATGGAACATGAAAATTATGAAAGTGGAATTGAAAGAGAGAAGATAACTCTAAAGGTAAGAGTTTTGGGATCAATACTTCTACTAAAAATATTTCTAAAGATATTATGACTGATTTTCATGATAGTTATGTTAATGAGAAAGCCATGAAAAGTGATACTTCTTCTAGTAATGATTTTGCATGTAGTAATGTTGAAAAGGTTATTCTTGAGAAATCTATAATTTTTTGTAATGAATAAGATAAATCCTTAGTTTCACAATTAGATAGATGGAATTATTGGATAATAGATAGTAGTTATTCACATGATATGACTGGTGACATAAACAAATTTGTAAAATATGAATAATATGATAGCAAAGGGGTAACCCCACAATAGTGGGTTACACTTTTTTAGACATGTTGCTTTTTGTTGAAATAACACATTTTTAATAAAATATAATTGTTTAATCCTTGAGAGGTTCCATTTTAAGGAATTAATTAAAAATGGTTAGGTCAAATCCTCTTAGATAAAAAAAACATTGATATAACATCTATACTCTTCATTCATACCTACAATGGAGTCTCCTTCACACCTATTCAAACGCTAACAACAAATATCTTTGACTTTATCTTTGGTGAGATCAAATGAATCCATTTGAAAAACCTATCTATGTAGTAAGGTACTACTGTGAAAAATCTTTCCAATGATTATAATGTTAATATATATTAATTTTATTATGACTTTATATTTTTAATTTTATTAAACATAGATATTTCACTGTATGTCTACCTCTATGTTTGACACTTGTGGAAAAATAGTAAATGAGAGAAAAAAATTCTAAAAAATGTCTATGCCCTAGGTATTTAAGTTCTCTTTCCATCTAAAAAACAAAAATGAAATTGGACAAATACACAACAAGTTATAAGCTATGTAGTCAAGGTATGTCAAAATTATGGCTTAGTCTATTAGGAATGAATGTTGAATATGTCCTATGGGGAAGTATTGGAGTTATTCTATAGCAGTTGCATGTTGCATTCATGACTACATTTGTCATTGATGTCAACACATTGATCTACTAGAGATTAGTAGAGAAGAAGATAATGTTTGTATTAGCGCACTTGGAGAATTGCAAATCAAGCTATGTGGAGTTGAGGACTTGTTCTATACTATGTCCTGAGATTATGGTTAAGAGAACATATGAAAATTCAATTATTCAAGACAATTATGTGTAATTTAGTGGAAACAATATTATGGCAATGTTCCTAAGAAGCAGCTTGTGATAACTAGATTATATCTCCTAACTAGGATAGAATATGGACATCTGAAGTAGTAAAGAGGTTGATGATATTTCAGAGGTGACCTCGATAAGACACATAGTCAGAGGTCGCATGTGTGAAGAATTATTTAGTTTGGAAGCTGACAGTTTTATGTGGTTATGAAATATTATGTAATGTGTAATGATTTATATTTTGTGAATGGTTAAACCTAGTTGGCTAACTCTATTGTAAATTATTTGAGTGTGGTATAAAGGAAGGATTATTTTCCTTAATTGAATATGGTAGAGATATATGATGATATTGATGTTGGAAGAGGATATGTGAATTAAGAAGATTTGGTATTGGGATCTGGTAAAGTAGTTGGTGCAATTTTGGCACAGTCAAAGGAGTGAAGATAAGTTGTTGAGATCAGTAATTATTGGTATTATTCAGTTTGGATAATACAAAGATTAGTTGGATAGTGAGTTCAGTGATCTTTCCCTTGAAGTTGTTTGGACAGTGGGTCATTCAGTCTTCCATAACTCTTAACTAGGTTAGAATATTTTAACATGGATTCAAAGTCTCCTAACAAGGACTAATATGTACTAAATGTATTTTATAGACTCTTAATAGGGTCCATCCTCTCACAAGGAATTTTCATATTAGTACATCTTTTGTGGGTACCATCCCTATAGGGGTTTACTCTCTGATTAAGAGGTTCCCTAGTAAACATGTCTTGTGTCATTGTGTATGTTTACCTTTCTATGGTTGTTGTTTATATTAGTTACATGGTTGAAATTTGATAATGGTATTATAAGTTTTTTTTATCTGATAACTATTTCACCCCCCCTCTCAATTATCTTGGTGGACTTTACTTTCTAACAATTGGTATCAGAGTGGCAGGTCCTTGAAGGAAAAGTTTAACAACTTAAGGAGATCTATGGAGAGTCATTTCAGGAAAGAAAGCCCTAAGTTTGATGGAGTTAACTATGACAAATGGAAGGAAAAGATGAAGAAACATTTGCTATGTTTAGGAATAGGATATTGGTTGAAGAAAAACTTGAAGATTTCATTGATAAGATAAGAGATCTATTCATGTGTAACATACCTACCAAAGAAGCACTTTCATCAGCTCTTTCAAAGAATGAATACAATCAGGTAAAAAGTCTAAGGACATCTCATGAAATTTGGTTAGCTTTACAATCTACTTTTGAAGGTGATGTACATGCTAAGAGAATCAGATCACAGAATTGGATATGTTTATTTCAAGATGCAAAGATGATGGAAGATGAATCTGTTAGAAATTATATTCGTAGGATAACAAAGATTATTACAGGTATCAAATCTTATGAAGGAAACAAAAATGAAGATGAAGTCATATGGAAGATCTTAAAGACACTGACCCTTATGCTTAAATAGATAGTGGAGGTGATTGAACAAGTTACACCTTGTACCAAAAATTTTACTAGAGAAAATCTTCTTGGAAGATTAGAAGTAGTAGAGATAGGCTTGAGACAGTTTGGAGATTTACCTAGAATTGAAACAACATTCAACACACTTAGTGTTTGCCCTACTTTGTCAAGAAGTACAAGTGTCAGTGGATTTTATGCTAGTTGCAACAGATCTAAGACTAAAGAAGATAAAAATAGTTGAGGAAGGAATTTCCTTTCTTGTGAAGAGAGAACTTGGAGGTAAGAAAATATTTTAATGTTGGACATGTCAAGAATATGGTCATTTTGCATCTAAATACCCTAAGAGAGTGAAGAAATATAAAAATAACTTTAAACCTAGAAGGTTTAAAGAATGTTATTATGCTAATGATGAAGAATTTGAGGCTAGTATTGAGAAAATCTTAAGTGAAAGTGATGGCATAGGATTTGTAGCAACAAAAGAAGAAAAATCTGAAACTAAAGAAAAAGCTTTAGTTTCTCAAGTAGAAAAGAAAATGGATTGGATTATAGACAGTGGTTGTTCACATCATATGACTGGAGATATGAATAAATTTATAAAGTTTAACAACTATGATGGAGGAATTTTTAGAGTTGGAAACAATGCACCTTGCTTGATAAAGGGAGTATGATCTATTACTCTTGATGGAAAGACTAACACTAATGATATTTATTTTGTGGATGAATTGAAACATAATCTTCTAAGTGTTGGAAAGCTAGTTGATAAGGGATATCAAGTTTGGTTTTCTGAGAAGACTTGTGTGATCAAAGATAATAATGGTAATATGATTGGAACTAGATCAAGAACCAAAGGTAATGTATTGCAGTTGAATCCTGCTGAGAAAACATGTCTGATTACTAAAATTGATGATAGTTGGTTATGGGAACAAAGGTTCTATCACAAAATTTTTGATAAAATTGTGAAAGTAAGCACTACATTTTTGGTAAGAGATTTTCCTAAGATTATGAAACCTACTAACATGATATGAAAAGAATGTGTTATGGCTAAGTAGAAAAGAAGTTCTTTTCCCATTATGAAATTCACCACAACAGAAAAATTTGAAATTGTTCATACAAATCTAAGTGGTCCCACAAGGACTAGAGGATTCTATGGTGAAAGGTATTTTATGATTTTTGTTAATGACTTTACTAGAATGACATGGATAACATTTCTTAAAGAAAAATATGAAGAGTTTGACAAGTTTAGATTGATTAAGAACAAAGTTGAGAATGAATCTGGGATGAAGAATAAATATTTAAGGTCTAATAGAGATGGTGAATTTACTTCAAAGGAATTTAATACTTTTTGTGAAGTGAATGGCATTAAGAGATAGTTTTCAGCCCCTAGAATACCTAAACAAAATAGTATTGTAGAAAGAAGGAACTGACCAGTAACTAAAGCAGTAAGAGCTATGTTATTTGAGAATGATATAGCGAAGACATTCTAGAGAGAAGTAGTGTTGAATCTGGAATGAAGAATAAATATTTAAGGTCTAATAGAGGTGGTGAATTTACTTCAAAGGAATTTAATACTTTTTGTGAAGTGAATGGCATTAAGAGATAGTTTTCAGCCCCTAGAACACCTAAACAAAATAGTATTGCCAAAAGAAGGAACTGATTAGTAACTAAAGCAGCAAGAGCTATGTTATTTGAGAATGATATAGCGAAGACATTCTGGAGAGAAGTAGTGAATATAATAGTATATACAATGAACATAGTACAAATTAGAGAAGACATCGACAAGACACCTTATGAATTATGGTTTGGACATGCACCATCAATTATGTATTTCAAAATTTTTGGAAGCAAATGTTATATTAAGAGAGATGATGACATTGGTAAGTTTGATTCCAGAAGTGATGAAGGTATATTCCTTGGTTATTCATTGAAAATTGAAGCTTATAGATGTTTCAATAAAAGAAATAAGACTATTGTTGAGAGCACAAATGTTAAATTTGATGAGAAATTCAAATTCAGGAAAGAATAGTTGACCATGAATCAGATGAAGAAGTTCACCCTAGAATTGATCAAGAAAATGTTAAATTGTTTTATGAAACTGGCAATGATTGTTAGAATGATAATTACATTGAGGAAATATGAGAAGAACTGAGATCAAAACACATAATTGAAGCAAGAACTGAGACCATGACACCTAATAAGAATCTAGTGAGGAATCATCTCATTGATCAGATTATTGAGAGCATAGAAAAATGAGTTATGACAAGAAATAAGGTACAAGAAGAACTATGTTTAATTTCTCAAATTGAAACTAGAACTACTAATGAAAATTGTAAAGATGAAAACTAGATTCAAGCAATGAAGGAAGAACTAGATCAAATTGAAAAGAATAAAACTTGGGAGTTGGTCCCTAGACCTAAAGATAAAAATGTGAGAGGAACTAAATGGGTTTTCCAAAATAAAATGAATGAAGAAGGTGAAGTTGTAAGGAACAAAGAAAGATTTGTATGTAAAGGATACTCATAGCAAGAAGGAATTGATTATTAAGAAAAATTTTCACCTATTGCAAGAATTGAAGCCATAAGAATGTTTTTGGCTTATGTAGCTTATAAGAAATTCAAAGTGTATCAGATGGATGTGAAGTTAGCATTTCTGAATGGAGAGTTCGAAGAAGAAGTCTACATTGATCAGCCTAAAGGTTTTCCTTTAACTCAAAAAGGAGACATGGTATGTAAACTGAACAAAGCTCTATATGGACTAAAACAAGCACCTAGAACTTGGTATGCAAGATTGGACAAATATTTGATAAAATTAGGATTTACCAAAGGCACTACATACGTCAATTTGTATTTGAAAGAGATTGAGAATGGTTTATTGATTGTAGTTATTTTTGTTGATGATATTATCTTTGGAGGAGAAGATGGAGCTAGTGATAAATTCTCTGATGAAATGAAGAAAAGTTTTGAAATGAGCATGATTGATGAGATGAAATAATTTTTAGGATTACAAATAGCACAAAATAGTGATGGTATTTTCTTATCTCAAACAAAATATCTGAAAAACTTGTTACAAAGGTTTGGAATGGAAAATTGTAAGCCTGTTGGCATACCTATGGTAACTGGTCATAAGTTATCTAGCATAGATGAAACTCCCGTAGTTGAACAAAAGAAATACAGATCTGTGATTGGAGGTTTGTACTATTTAACTCATACAAGACTAGATATATCACATGTAGTTGGAATTATTGCTAGATTTCAAGTTGATCCTAAAGAGTCACATTATGCAGCAGTAAAAAGAATATTCTGGTATTTAAAAGGCACAATGGACTATGGGTTATGGTATGATAAATCAAATGACTTTACCCTATGTGCATATACAGACATAGATTGGGGAGATAATGCTGATCAAAAAAAGAGTACAAGTGGTGGAGCATTTTTTCTTGGAGGAAGATTGGTTTCTTGGCTAAGTAAGAAAAAAAATTATTTCTCATAGAGCACAATGAAAGAAGAATATGTAGCAACAACAAATAATTGTAATTAGTTAATATGGATGAAAAAAATATTGAAGGATAATGGAATCAAGTTCAATGAGCATGTTATCATACACTTTGATAACACTAGTACAATAAGTATGTCTAAGAACCCTGTGTTACATTCTAAAACAAAACATATAGAAATCAAGAATCATGTTGTAAGAGAAAAAGCTACAGAAAAAGAAGTTAGACTTGAGTATATCAGTACAAAAGAGTAGATTGTAGATATATTTACAAAGACCTTACCTAAAGATACATTTGAGTATTTGAGAGGTATGCTTGGGGTTATGCCCCAACCTAATTTTGAGTAGTGATGTAGAAAGTTGCATCAGTCCAGTGGTATAAGAGCTCTATTTTCTTGGACTATATGCTGATACTTCCTTTATGAGGGAGTATGTGTGTTTCTAAGTTGATTCATGAAGGACTCTTGTGAATGTATTTTTTGTATAGTGTCTTTTGACATTCGAGCTTGTGGATTGACATATTGATGCTTTATTTCTCATTGATGTCAATAGGGAGAAGTATAATACATGAAAAACATTTGTTGATTAACTTTATGATTGATGAAGAGGATTTTTAAAAAAGAGTAAAATACTGGGGAGAAGGATAGTACATAAAACACACCTGATGATTGATTTGATTGATGAAGATGATTTGAAAAGAGAATGCAGAACAATAGTGTTGCAGTTTGGTATTCATGGAACTTGGATGTTTTTTCATCCATGTTTCCATCAATGCTAATGGGGGAGATTGTTAGGAATGAATGTTGAATATGTCCTATGGGGGAGTATTCAAGTTAATATGTAGCAGTTATATGTTGCATTCATGACTATGTTTGTCATTGATGTCAACACATTAATATACTGGATATTAGCAGAGAAGAAGACAATGTTTGTATTAGCACACATGGAGAATTGAAGATCAAGCTATCTAGAGTAGAGGACTTGTTCTATATTGTGTCCCGAGATTATATTTAAGAGCGCATAAAAAAAATCAATTATTCATGATAGTTATGTGTAATTTAGTGGAAACAGTATTCTGACAGTGTTCCTGAGAAGCAGCTTGTGATAACTGGATTATATCTCCTAACCATGATAGAATCTGGACATGTGAAGTAGTAAACAAGTTCATGATATTTTAGAGGTGACCTGGATGAGACAACATAGTCATAGGTCGTACGTGTGAAGAATTATTTAGTTTGGAAGTTGAAAGTTTTATGTGGTTATGAAATATTATGTAACGTGTAATTATTTATATTTTGTGAATGGTTAAGCCTAGTTAGCCAACTCTATTGTAAATTACTTGAGTGCGGTATAAAGTAAGGTGTTAGCCAAATTTTCATGCCTTTGAGAATTTTTGAAAACTGCCCTAGCTTGAGAAATTAGGTCCTTTGTTCTTCGTAGGGCTCATAAGTTTTGTTTGTCCTAAATGAAAAAACCTATCCAAGGTTTAATTGTGCATTACCTTTTTCATGGCACTTAAGTTTCTTATTAAGCACGTGTTTATAATTTTCCATCATTCTCCATGTCTTGGAAATTCTAAGAGTTAAGTTTATTAATCTGGAGATCAGGTGACTGAGTAGTGTTTTAGTGGTTATCTCATGATCTCTAAGTCTTGGGTAGTTAGTTGATTTCATTTGGAAACTTGGCGGAAAGGCTTTCTCAAAGTCTCCAAATACTTGGCAGTGATCTTTAAACTTTCAATGATTTAGTAAAGGCAATCATATCCTGATCTCTTAAAATGGTAGTTAAGTGGCTTAACATCTGGTGATCTAGCGAAAGGGTTAAGGACTTGGCATTATGCAATTATCTCCCATTCTTGCAATGTCACAACAAAGTTAGGAAATATTTAATGATTCAACGAAGACCATTGATGCAAGTCTTGATCGATGGTTGTCGCTAAATCTCAAGATAAAATGGCGGTTAAGTGAAACATTTGGCGACTTGGTGAATAAGGTGATTGTTGAATCTCGTGATGTTGGTGGTTAATGGAATAACATTTGGAGATCCAATGACAAGGCTTAAGGTAAGTAAGATGATGGTTATCTCTTGTTCTCATAAAGTAACAATCAAATCTTGAAACATCTGGAGATTCAGTGATGACCATAGATAATGTGAAAGATCAAGGGATGACGCTTAATCTCAAGATCTTGCTGTGGTTAAGTATGATATCTAGTGACTTGGAGATAAAGATTATCTCTCATTATTTTAATGAAACTAGGGTTAAGGATTGTGTCTTGAGATTATGAGAATGTTGTGGTCATTGAATCTTGTGAAAGAGCTTGATTTAAGTTAAAATCCCAGAGATTGGGAGATGCCTTGGTCACTGAATCTTATAATGGAACTAAGGTTAAGGAAAAGGTTGTGAGATTGTGAGACTTGTCTCAGTCATTTTTTCTCAAAATGTAACCCCATTCAACAAAAATGTTTAGAGATTCAGAGATTTTCTTCAGTCACTGGATCTCCAAATGAGGTGTGGTTAAGTTCTCAAGACAAATAAAGAAAAGGTAGTTCTGATGTGGAAACATACTATGCCAAGATGGAAAAATTAATGAGCTAGCAAATCAGATTTCAAGTGAGGGTTTTTGATAGTTTTCGAGGGCCTTTAAAGCATACAACAATAATCATTGGTTTTTTGCTTTCTTTCCAAGAATTTAATGTAACCTATCAAATTCTCAACTTATGACTAGCCTAGATTTGAATTTGGTTTCATGTAGAAGTGAATGTTGAGGTGACTTAGGGAATATTTGTTGTGATTTCCATGCATTCATTGATCAAAGATACATAGAAAAGACACTCTTGCATTTACACTTATCATTTTTAAGAGAGCAATTGTGAAAGTACAGCTATTATAGTGTGTAATTTTGAAGAGCTAATTTGCAGAGCAGAGTATAATTCAAAGTAGAAAGATGAGTCAACCAAACTCCATCTATTCTTCATCTAGTGAAGGAGAAAAAGAGTAGGGTGGCGACCAGAAGGGGAAGCCAAATTATTTAGAAGAATTCAATCAACTTCTCCCAGGGTCGACTCAAAATAAAAATGTTAGTGATGAGACGCTCACTAATTCTATGGCTAATTGTAGGGACCCTATCACTCTTGTTACTTCAGGTTATCATATCTTTAATTATTTTTATAGTAACTAGGGTAAGAACATTCCAATGTGTAACACCTGGAAATCAGGTTTGGGAAAGCTTGTGGTCCTTGATGTCGACCTTTTGATAGAACTAGCCAAAAACTATGACCCAATTTCCAAGTCTATTAGGAGAAGTGACCACTCTCCCCAAGTCACCCTAGATAGATGGTCTTTTAGGAAAGCTTTAAATTTGTACACCTCTTCCTCAACAGAGATTAACTTGGGGAAGGAGATGGAGAAATATGTCAAACAAATAGAGATTGTGAAATCTCATATTGTTCACCACATGCCCAAGACTAGGAAGTATATTGCCCCTCTCCCAAGCCACATGAAAGCCCCATATGAGTTCAAGGCTCTCCACTTCTACATGAAATACCTTGCATATGGGTTGTGTCGAGTCCTAGGAATTGATGGAGATATAGATAAAATGCCTACAGATTTACTGATGATCATCCTAGACCTGCAAAATTCCCATGTAAACACTGACTATGATTAAATCCAATATGTAATCAATAGGATGCATGAGGGCTTAGCATCAATCAAAGAAAGCAATCAACCGTCCATGTTCATGCACTATTCCTTGTTAATGCACCTGATCATGTTTTACAATATTGAGTACATGGATGTAAGTATGCCGAGACCAAGGAAAATGGCTCATGGTCAACCAAACCCAGTACAACTTTGGTTGAGTGTTTGGAACTATACTTCCAATAAGAATGATTTTGGTGGGTTTTAGAATTTGATAGTTTATCAAATTTTAAACATGAAGGGAACAAACATCACAAGGCTCCCAATTAAAATTCTTGGGCTTCTAAGGCCTAGAGAGTATGTTGACAAGTGGCCCATTGATCACAACTAGGGATATTTTCATCTGGGCCAAAATTTCACATTGATATATATATACATACATACATACATACATACATATATATATATATATATATATATATATATATATATATATATATATATATATATATATATATATATATATATATATATATATATATATATATATATATATATATACATATATATATATACATATCTATATATATATATATATACATATCTATAAATATATATACATATATATATATATATACATATATATATATATATATATATATATACATATATATGATATCTATATATATATGTATATATGTATATATATATATATATATGTATATATATATGTATATATATATATATATGTATATATATATATGTATATATATATACACACACAAACACACATATATATATATATATACATATATATATACATATACATATATATATACATATACACACACACACACACACACAAAGATATATATATATATATATATATATATATATATATATATATATATATATATATATATATATATATATATATATATATATATACATACACACACACAAAACTGAGTATGTCATACCATTCGATTCTGCTTCTACTCTCTGATGTTGTTGCCTCCCTTTATGACTTAACATGTCATTCTATTATTTCCCTCTTCATTTTGTCACTTTAAGTTCTTCGTTGGTAGGGAGATTGTAGGATTTCTCTAGAAGTGATTTGTGAAGCCTCATAACCATGTGCAATGTAGAGTCCCAACCAGATGTGGCAATCTTCAAAGCTTCTGATTTTACTTCTAGCTTGGCAGCTAGATCAACTAAGCTCTCAACAATAGAAATATGAGGATCTTTCTGTACTAGTTCCTTTGCCTTAGCTAACTCTCTTTGTATGGACTCTAGATGAGGTGTCAGCATTGCTTGAATAGAGAGTAAGCGAGCTCTTATCTTACCATTATTTTCCTGTAACTCGGCTATCCTTGCTTGTCCTTGTAGAAGCTTGGTATAGTGTGTAGTGCTGGAACTTGCATCCAAGTCCAATGAATGACCTATAGATTTTATCTCTAAATGTAGCTTGTCTACCAGCTCCCGATTATCCTTTGTGAATAATTCTACATCAAAAAATTTCTTGTACAAAGATTGTGTATTGAGTACAACTCCTTCTAAATCATATATTAAGGTAGAAAGTTCTACCTGCTTCACGGATATATCTGTATAGACCTTATTCAATACCTTTGTCTCAAATTTCCTTTCTGACCACTACAACAACTTATCATTTGCTTCACTTTCTTCATTTGTCACTTTCTTGACTATGTGGACATGTTGTTTGAGTATGGGGTCAAAGTCATTAACATTAGTCATGTTAAAAGCATAAATGAATATACCTTTTATCTCATGAAGAACTTGCTTTTGCTGATGTTCCCTTCTCAATTCTTCCTGTCTGCTTTTCTTCTTCAGTAAATCTTGTAATATCTACATCTATTCATATGATAAGTTATTTGTGTCCCATTTTAGAATCATAATAAATTTTTCAAGTGTTACCTGTGGTGTAGGTGATTTCACCTTCTTTTTCTATGCCTTCTTCTTCAGTGTAGTCCCACTTGACATTTGTACAAGATATTTTATTGCTTCTTGTTCCTTAGGCTCTTAAACACTAATTTTTTTTTATGTCTCCTCTTCTTTTTCCTTATCCTCCACAAGAGGATTTACAATCAATAGTGCAAACTGATCTAATATCTCTTTCTATGTTTCCTCAATAGATGTAGACTGAAGTCTAGTTGCCAATTGGTGATGTTCCTCGGTAGTGCTAATACTAGCTAACATGTCAACTGTAACAATTTGAGGAATGACATTGGTAGTGTTGATAGTTGATGTGTCCTCAATTTGTGGATAATCCATGACTTGTAATAGCATAATGTTACTACCCTGAAATGATGTATCCTTTGTTACCTCAGCTTGTATTTCCTCCTTGGTCAATACTTGAGTCTTCACTCGAGTATCCTTAGTGATGTCAACAATAGTTATTGCAGCTAACTTATGACATTTCTCTTCCTTGGGAGCTTCCTCCTCCTGAATATGTGGTTCATTTACATCCTCTTTATCATCTATCTCAACACCCTTAGATGTGCTAGCTTCTTGTGATCCACTTTTGTCAACCAATAAACCAAAAATAATCTTCCAAGTCCTAAGACTTTGTGGCACAACATCATCAACCTTGTTTTGAAGGATAGAATATGCCCTGAGCTTAGGAACAAATCTATTCCTATACTACTCTATTATTTCCTGAATTCTTGCGATGGGAAGGTCTAGTGAAACTTGAGCTAATGTACTTTCCCTTATCCGCTTCTTGGTCACAAGGGAAAATTCCCACTTTTGTGCAATCCTTTGATATAGTTCATTGGGAATTGATTAGCCATTTGTAGTGGTATCATATTGAATGTACAAAGCATTTCCAACATAGCATCTTCAATTTTCTCTTTGTTCTCTATGCTCATCTTCTCAAATCTTATTTGCTTGAATCCTGCTAAACTAGCAAAGCTCTTGATGTTGTGGCATATTTCATCCATAGTCAGTATTCTTCTCTATACTGGTGACTTCTTTATTTCTTTGTCAGTATCTATTTCCCTCATCATCTTTCTCCAAAATTAGTTTCCTCCTAGGCTTCTTCCTTATCTGGCTCGGTACTGCCCTAGGCAGAACAATTTTCCTTTTCCCTAATGTAGGGGTTTTCTTTTGTGGCTTGGTAGCTATAGTTGTAGAGGCTTCCCTTATTCTTGGCCTAAGAACAGGTGATTAAATAGCCTTAGGTTTTTTCATTTTTCTTGTTCACAGGTTCAACAATTACTACCTTCTTGCCTTTCTTCGCCACTACCTTCTCCTCTTCTTCACTCCCACTGGATTCACTTGATTTATCTTCTCCTAGACCTTGTGTCAGTTCTAGAGGTGCATCTAGTTCTCTCTCTCCTATCATTTTCTCTAGGTTCTTTACTATCTTTTTCCTCTTCCTTTCCATGGTAGCAGATTTCAATACCATGGTTATTTTAACCTTAGCCTCCTCATAAGTTCCAAAATAGGTATCCTTCTTATCAATTTCCTTAGCTAAGAAGCCTATGATTATTGTTGTGGTCTCATCAATATTAACCTCATAAAATAATGGAATTAGCCATGATACCCTTGGTATAATAGCTTGAACATGTGTTATCGGTATCTACTAAAAAACAAATGTCCTATTTGTACTTCTCAACTAGGGATATTTAAAAAACAAATGTCCTATTTGTACTTCTCAACTAGGGATATAGGAATCCTACTTCTCTTCCTCATTTTCTTCTTGAATTCTACAAAGTAGTTTTCCATCACACCCTCAAAATTCACTCCTATCCAATTGATAAACTCATTAATTTGAACTATGATTGGCCTATTCTTATCCCAGACTACTCCACCAATAGTAGGAAAAAATTTATGAACTTAGAAGAATAGACAAATGAGTAAGGAACCAAACTTACACATAGAATTATTCACTTCCTAGATAGAAGTAAGGTTCTCAGAAAGTTGAGTTAGTTGGAGCTCAACGAGGTCATAGGTATGATCCTTCTTGATGATTTTCCAAGCTTGGTCAACTACCATGCATGGGATGCTATCCAACCAACTAGACTGATAGAATTTGTGAGAAATTACCCTCACTGTAAACTCAATCTCCGAATCAGTGATAGTAGAGATTGTCATTCTGCACTTATTCCATACTGCCTAAGTGTTTTCCTGAATCTCCTCCTTATTTTGACATCTCATTATTTTCTTACCTAGGAGTTTAGGGTATCTATTTACCCAGTGAATCACATCCTTTGTGATTTGGATTGGCCCATCCTCCAGCCAAATTTTCATGTCGTGTACTCTACTCAATACAATTTTAATCCAATCCACCTTGAAATTTTGTGGAAATTCAAGGGCATGAATTAAACCTTATTTGGAAACCTTCTGGTGTTCTTGCTTCAACACCCCATTGTTGTACAATTTGTCATATGGTTCCCTAAGTTCATGTTGGCGATTTTCCAGCAGGCCAGTACTGACTATATGTTTGTCATTGATGACAACATATTGAAAGTAGCATGTGTGGAAGTCTTATGTAGTAAGATTTTAGTATATGTAGCATGGACATGATATCAGCATGATATCATGGGCCCAGAGGTTAACTTTTATTACAGACAGTTATATAGCACCTGGTGTCAATAGTGTTCCTGATAGAGTAACAAAAAGTGTTCTATGTATGGTTGTCTATACAGTTATCATGGATCCTTGTGTGCTTGGATATATGTTGAAGACATGTTAGTGATATTTTAGTTAATGACGCATAGTCTGTTGATGAGTAGAAGTGAAGTTATGCAGTCACTATTCACCAACAGTAGTTTCTTGTGTTTATTCAGAAGAGATGATAGAGATTTTATTGGTTCTTGAGTTGCACCTATCTTGAGGGTATGTGCCCTTGGAGTTAAGCTTGGAAGAGAGTTATTGATGTTTATTTAAGAGTGCATGAGTTAATTCATCTTACAGAGAAAGTTCCACTTGTTTTGGTAGAGCCGACAGTGTGTAGCGCCCATCTATAATTATCTTGTTAGATAGGTCCTAAAATGAGTTGTGTGCATAGTAGAGCTGACAGAATTTTTATTGAAGTTTGTTATGATTTCTCTAATATGTTTTCAAGGTGGTTCTAATAGGTCAACTTGATTATATCATTTGGAGGAAAGATATTTATAGGCAGTCATTTGTGATTGCTAGAGTGTGGTTCATAGTTGATTAAGAAGAGCAGAGCAGAGTGTGCGAAGTGTTGAGCCATTGGAAGAAGGTCTATGTGACCATGTAAAGTACTTGTGCTATTTATTGGAACTAATCTAGATAGTAGGTCAAAGTGCAGTTCACCAAGATCCAGATATAGTGTGTATCTATTATTCAGAAGGTTGTAGCCTTTTCCCATTTGAGTAGTGAGCTCTTGGATAGTACATCCTCTCTCCTAATAGGGACAATTGTAAAAGAATCCTAATAAGGTCTGACCCTTGACCAGGTCTACTATACTTAATATATTGTAAAGCTACTCCTAACAGGGTAAAGGATCTTCTAACAAGGATCATTATACACTAGTACAGAATATTAGTGGGTATCAAGTCCCACTGGGGTTTTTACCTATTTGGGTTTCCCCATAACCAAAATATTGGTGTTGTGTTCATGTCTTCTTTCATTGTGTTTATGCTTTATGTTTAAGTATACTTAATTGGATAAAGAATTGAATCTTGTAGATAACTGATTCACCCCCCCCTCTCAATTGTCTCTTGGGACTATTCCTAACAATTGGTATCAGATCCAAGTGCCTCAGAGAGAAACTTTAATAGCTTGAGGTTGATCAGATGTCATATTTCAAGAAAGAGAGTCCTAAGTTCAATGGAGAGAATTATCTTGATTGGAAGAACAAGATGGTGACTCATTTGCAGTGCATTTATTTTGAAGTTTTTAATGTAACTATCAAAGTAGCCAAGATTCCTACTTTAGAAGACCTTGCAAAAGATGATGCTACTGACACACAAAAGGAATTTTTTCATCAGAATGCTATAGCTAGAGAAGCCCTTATCAGTGCCCTATCTGATGGTGAATTTTCAGAAGTAAAATGGGTAGATATAGCCCATAAAATATGGAAGAACTTAGAAGACATATTTGAAGGAGACAAACAAGAAAAGGATGCATGCATAAAGAAATGGAAGAAAAGGTACAATGCATTAGAGATGCTACCTGAAAAAAATATCAGAGCTTACAATCAAAGGATCAATGAAGTAGTTGTTGGAATTAGGAACAATGGTGGACAGATTTCAGAGGAGGACATTATGGACAAGTTAATGACTACTCTTACTCCATAATATGAAAGAAAGATCAACATCCTTGATGAGACCATGAAACTTACATATAATTTCAAGAGAGAGACCTTAATTAGCAAGATCTCATCTTTTGAGATTTCAAGATTGAAGACAGAACCAAAGAGTGAGATAGTTTTCAAAGCAATAGTTCATGGTAAGAAATTTGAAACACTTCTGGTAATTTTGATGATGATGATGAAGAGAAAACATTAGATGATTTCATTGCTATGATTTCCAAAAGAGAAAAGAAAGGAAAAGGAAAATATGAAGTTCAATTACCATTTAAGTGCTTTTCATGTAATAAGATCAGTCATTTTGCATCTAAGTGTCCCACTAGAGCTAGAAAGTTCAAGAAGGATTACAAGCCTAAGTATTCTAAGGAATGCTACTATGTTGGAGATGGAGTTTCAAATGAATAGTCTGGTGAAGAAGAAATTGGATTCATTGCTATTATAGACAAAATGAATAACAAGATAATTCATGAAGATAAGAAAGAGAATCAAGAGCTAGCATTGATTTCACAAGCTAACATAAGGATAGACTGGATTATAGACAGTGGTTGTTCACATCACATGACAAGTGATAAAGGTAGGTTTGTCCATTTGGATAAATACAGTGGCAGTATGGTCAGATTTGGAGACAACACTCCTAAACCAATAGTTGGTAGAGGAGCCATCAATTTGAATGGAAAGAATAGTACTGATGATGTTCTTTATGTTGATGGTTTGAAACATAACCTTCTCAGTGTTGGTCAGTTACTTGGAAAAGGATATCAATTGGAGTTCAAAGATGACAAATGCATCATTAACAACAAAGATGGTGTTATGATTTCATCGAGCACAAAGACAAGAGGTAATGTTTTTCAACTCAATTTAGAAGAAAGTTTTTTTGTTGCTAAAGTTTATGACAGTTGGTTGTGGCATAAAAGACTATGTCATATCAATTTTGATAACATAGTAAAGATAAGAAATATTAAGGCAGTAAGAGATCTACCTAGCATAGAAAAGCTAGTTGATACTATATGTAGGGAATGTGTGATGGGAAAGCATGTGAGAAATTCATTTAGGAGCAAGAAAAATTCAATAGAGAACAAGTTGGGTCTGATTCATATAGACCTATGTGGTCCAACTCAAACAAGATAATACTATGGTGAAAGGTATTTCATTTTGTTTGTTGATGATTATACTAGGATGATGTGGGTTGCATTCTTGAAAGACAATTCAAAAGTTTTTGAGAAGTTCAAAATATTCAAAGCTAAGGTTGAGAATGAATTTGGACTAAAGATAAAATGTTTGAGATCAGATAGAGGAGGAGAATTCATCTCTGACAAATTCTATGAGTACTACGAAGAACATGGCATAAAGAGATAGTTAAGTACACCTAAAACCCCTCAGTAGAATGGAATTGTAGAGAGAAGGAATAGGATCATTCTTGATATAGCACACACCATTATGATAGAAGGAGAAGTTGCACACACCTATCGGAGAGATGTAGTCAATACAACAGTCTATACTATCAATAGAATTCAATTAAGGCCAAGCGCTGACAAAAAACCTTATGAGCTATGGTTTGGTAATGTTCCCACGGTAAAATACTTTAGAATATTTGGAAGCAAGTGCTACATCAAGAGGGATGAAGCAGTAGGTAAGTTTGATGCAAGAAGTGATGAAGGTATTTTTCTTGGTTACTCTACTAAAACTAAAGCTGATAGATGTCTCAATTTAAGATTGAAAAAGATCATTGAAAGTGCTCATGTAAAGATTGATGAAAAGTTTATGATTCAAGAAAGATATCATGATTACTCACCCATGATTGAAGAAGAACCTAGACCCTCCACTGGTGAGACAATTATTGAAGAAATGTTTGACAGTATTGATGTGTTATTTAATGACCCTGAGACAATTGAAGAAAATACTCCTAAGGCTGATGAGTCAGCATCACCTAAAGTTCCAAAGTTTACATCAAGAAATCATTCCAAGGAAGACATCATTAGAGATCAGAGTGGGAAAGTCCTAACAAGGTCACAAGAAAAGAACTTAGATAGCAGTGAAGTGATATGTTTACTATCTCAGATTGAACCTTTAAGTGTTGAAGATGATTGTAATGATTTAGATTGGCATGATGCTATGAAAGGAGAACTTGATCAGATTATTAAGAATGACACTTGGGAACTAGTCCCAAGACCTAGTGATAAGAATGTGATTGGAGCAAGGTGGATATTCAGAAATAAGATGAATGAAGATGGTACAGTAGTAAGAAACAAAGGAAGATTACTATTTAAGGGATATGCACAAAGAGAAGGCATTGATTATTCAGACACATTTACACCTCTGAGTATATTACAAGCTATTAAGTTGTTTTTAGCCTATGCTATAGTCAAAAACTTCAAAGTTTATCATATGGATGTCAAGTCAGCATTCCTGAATGGAGACTTGAAAGAAGAAGTATACATTGAGCAGCTAGAAGGATTCACCTTATCAGACAGACCTGATATGGTATGTAGATTGAAGAAGGCCCTCTATGGACTTAAGCAAGCCCCTAGAGCATGGTATGAGAGACTAGATGGATACTTAACAAAGATTAGATTCAAGAAAGGAGCAACAGATTGTAATGTATTCATTAGAGAGACATCTGGAGGTTTTCTACTTGTAGCTATATTTGTTAATGACATTATCTTTGGAGGTAATGAAAAAATCAGTACTAAATTTTCCAAAGAAATGTAGAATGAGTTTGAGATGAGTATGATTGGTCCTATCAAGTACTTTTTTGGACTAAATGTGTAGCAGATAGAAAAATGAATTTTGATTAATCGATCAAAGTATGTGAAAGAGATACTGAAGACATTCAAGATGGATGATTGCAAGCTAGTAGGAACCCCTATGATCACTAGATTCAAGCTTACAAAAGAAGATGACTCACCAATAGTAGATATAACATTATATAAGTCTATGCTTGGTAAACTCATATATATCTTACTCAGACTAGACCTGATATTTCCAATGCAGTTGGCATAGTTGGAAGATTTACAATAGAACCTAAACAAAGTCACCTCATGGAAGTAAAGAGAATATTCATATACTTGCAAGGCATTATAGATTATGGTCTATGGTATCCTAATTCAGAAAATGTTGAGCTTCATGTGTACACTGATGCAGATTGGGCAGGTTGCATTGATGACAGAAATAGTACATCAAGTGGAATAGTGTTTCTTGGCGATAGACTTGTCACTTGGACAAGCAAGAAACAAAATTGTATTTCTCAATCAATAGCATAAGAAGAGTATGTTTTAGTAGCCTTGAATTGTTCTACAATTGTTTGGATCAAGAAGATGATAAAAGATTTTGGAATTCAAATTGATTATCCTATTTTTATTCACTATGATAACACTAGCACTATCAATATGTCAAAGAACCTTGTGATGCATGCAAAGACAAAGCACATAGAGATCAAGTATCACTTCCTAAGAGAGAAAGTGGTAGAGAAAGAAGTCAAGTTGGACTATGTGAGTACTAAAGATTAGTTGGAAGATATATTCACAAAGCCCTTGCCTAAGGATACTTTTGAGTATCTCAGGGAGAAGTTGGGAGTCATTCCCTTCCCTGATTCTTCTTAGAAGAAAGATGGAAAGGCATCAGACCTCAGGGATTGGTGGAAGGTTGACTAATCTACCTTAGGAGTAGTACCAGTGCTTAAAATGAATGGTACCCTTTGCCATTGATGTCAAAGGGGGAGTATATATAGAGTCATGAAAAACAAAAGTTAAAAGAGGAGTAATATACTAAGGGGGAGAAGCATTCAGTTATGACAACAGTACAGTTGAGGAAATGGAGAATATTAGAAAATATTGCAGCAGATGGAGGATTCATCTTTGGGGAAGTTTTGATGAGGAAATGGAGAATCTTATAAAAGAAATGTTCATTTAGGTTGGTGGTGGTTTTTCATTCCACATGTTGCCATCAATGCCAAAGGGGGAGATTGTTCGAGATTTGCCAGTAGGCCAGTACTGACTGTATGTTTGTCATTGATGACAACATATGGAAAGTAGCATGTGTGGAATTCTTATGCAATTTTCTTTTAGTATATGTAGCATGGACATGATATCAACATGATATCATGGGCATAGAGGTTAACTATTAGTATAGATAGTTATATAGGACCTGGTGTCAACAGTGTTCCTAACAGAGTAACAGACAGTGTTCTGTGTATGGTTGTCTGTAAATTTATCATGGAGCCTTGCATGCTTGGATATATGTTGAAAAAATGTTAGTGATGTTTTAGTTATGGATGCATAGTCTTTTGATGAGTAGAAATGAAGTTATGCAGTCGTGATTTGCCATCAGCAGTTTCCTATGTTTATTCAGAAGAGCCAACAGAGATTTTATTGGTTCTTGAGTTGTGCCTATATTGAGGGTATGCACCCTTGGAGTTAATCTTGGAAGAGAGTTATTGATGTTTTATTAAGATCACATGAGTTAATTTAGCTTATAGAGAAAGTTCCAGTTGTTTTGGTAGAGTCGACAATGTGTAGCATGCATCTACAATTATCTTGTTAGATAGGTCCCAGAATGAGTTGTGTGCATAGGAGAGCCGATAGAATGTTTATTGAAGTTTGTTATGATTTATCTAATATGATTTCAAGGTGGTTCTAATAGGCTGACTTGATTATATCATTTGGAGGAAATATATTTATAGGCAGTCATTTGTGATTGCTTGAATGTGGTTCATAGTTGATTAAGCAGAGCAGGCAGAGTGTGCAAAGTGTTGAGCCATCAGAAGAAGGTCTATGTGACCAAGTAATGTACTTGTGCTATTCATTGGAACTAATCCAGATAGTAGGTCAAAGCACAGTTCACCAAGATCTAGATATAGTCTGTATCTATTATTCAGAAGGTTGTAGCCTTCGCTCTTTTGAGCAATGAGCTCTCCGACAGTGTGTCCTCTCCCCTAATAGGGAAAATTGTAAATGACTCCTAATAGGGTCCAACCCTTAACCATGTCTACTGTACTTAATATATTGTAAAGCTACTCCTAACAGGGTAAAGGATCTTCTAACAAGGATCATTATACACTAGTACAAAATATTAGTGGGTATCAAGTCCCACCAGGGTTTTTACCTATTTGGGTTTCCCCATAACCAAAATATTGGTGTTGTGTTCATGTGTTCTTTCATTGTGTTTATGCTTTATGTTTAAGTATACTTAATTGGATAAAGAATTGAATCTTGTAGATAACTGATTCACCCCCCCTCTCAATTATCTCTTGGGACTATTCCTAACAGTTCATAGTCATCAATCTCTCCAATTTTACACATGTAACACGATTGAATATCATTTATCATGACTACATTCTTTGGGATCAATGACAGGGATCCACTAAGATCTCCCATGATCACGCTGTCTAGGACGACTTGAAACTTATGTGGCCTATAGGGCTCATTCCTTACTAATTGAACATTGAATACATCCTTTCCTTGTTTCTTCATTGCAACTGATGATGATGATGCCATTTTTCTCAACTAAAAATTCTCATAAAATATTTTACTCGGTAAAGTACCTTTCACAAGTTTTCCTCAGATGATTTGTCGATGGCACACTCTGGAGATTCCTAAAATCACTCTTAAGCTCTTAATCACACTAGTTAAACACACTTTGAATCACTCAAACAAATTTCAATTCACTGGTGAAATGGAAAGAATGGTAACTTCCCACTTTATAGACTTCAAACGGTTGAATTAGGGCTTCTTAAATGTTCCGTCCACATTCTAGGTGGGATATAGCTATCTTGGAAATCTCATGTTAAACTAGGCTAACACAAGCTCAGTCAATACAACCATTTAGTTATAGCTTGTGTAAATCACATCTCAGCTATCACAGGTGCTTGACATACATTAATAACTCGGTCACTATAGACTACAAACATTGATGCTTGGCATCAAAAATGAATTGTTCCACTTTGCTCAAATTTGTCCTAATGCATCTTTATTCATGCAGATATGGACTTTTTCTAAACATATGTTGGGAACTAATATAAGATAAAACATTGTAAAACATAGTTCCAAACATACCTTGTTTTCTTAGTTCGAAGTAGAGTTACCACCTTATCCATCAGATTAGGTGACCTCAGGTGCACTCGCTTCACTAGTGCTTCCCTCTTCTTTCTTCTTCCATGTTTTGTTCATCTGATTTCTCATTTTCTCAATGATGTCTTCATTCTTTTTTAGATCACTACTTGGTATGGGTGATCTTCAATCTTTCTTCAAATGTCCTATCTTATTGCATTTTTAGCACACCATACTTCCATTCATCTACCTCTTGGATTTTCCTCTAAAGTGAGTCTTCTAACAATTTTCTCCAATGTTCCCATATTTTCCACAGTAATGACAACTGTACCAAGTGTTGTAATCCTAGTTGTATGTGTTACCCTTCTTTGGTGACTTATTCTATTGATTTGATGACCATGTAGGTTTTGATTAGCATTCAAATGCTCTATGTCCATACTTCTGATAGTTGAAACAATGTCCTTGAAATTTTGGTGAGATAGGTGAACTACTGACCTTTGTCCCACATTCTTGTGCCTGATGTCCATGTTTATTGCAGTTAAAATAAAATACCTTAAATTTAGGTTTAGGTTCAGACTTACCATGTTTTCTTCTACAGACATTAGCTGTGTGTCCTGGCTTTCCATAGTGATGACATGTGGGCTTCTTTTTCTTTGGTTTATCTTTCCTTTGTTCTCCACTTTTTGATGATTCTCCTTCTTTAGTGGATGATGATTTCTCATTACGACCAAGTCTAGATGTATCACTAGATCTTCTAGGTGACCTTAATAGCTCTTCAAAATATCTTGTAGCTTCATTAGGCTTTTTCATCTTTTCATTGACTTCCTTTTCAGTTCTTAGTTCATTCTTCAGTTGATTGTTTTCTGATCTCAAATTGGTGATTTCTATCTCTTTCCTACTTTTTCCTGATTACCCAGTAATAGTTGATTTACCATGTCTAGATGATTTTTAGTCATCATGTCATTTGTCTTTTCATAAAGTTTCGTTGATATTTTTATTTTTATCTTCTTTTGCCATTGTCTTGTCTTCTTTTGCTTTCTTTTTCTGATAAACCATTTCACAAAGTCTCACAGACTGAATTTCTTGTTCTATTTTTAGATCTTTGATGTTTCCATTCAATATGTTGTTTTTCTCCAATGGTTCTTTTTTGGCTTTGTCACTTTTTGTAGAGTTCCCATTATCAAATAGTCTAGTAGTATCTTCCTCTTGATATAGTATTTCATTCTGTTGAATAGAAATTTCTCTTCTTCTTCTTAAAGATTTCTTTAGTTCTCCTCTGGCTACTTCAAGTTGTTGTAATGCAAGCTAAATGTCAATCTTCTAATTATTTGTGATTTTTCCCAACTTATAAACCTCCATCTTGAGATCTTTACCTCACAAGTTGTTAGACTTCTATAGGAGACCTATGCTATAATACCTATTGTTGGAAATGTATTTGGGAAATGTGTTACTGAGAGAGGGGGAGGGGTGGGGGGGTGAATATGATATCACCTATTGAACCATTTTAACATTATTGAAAACTTGCATAGCATTAACATAAACTTCATCAATGTAATGAAACTAATAAGCTAAACATCATTCATGAAAATACTCATAACACCTTGATTTTGGTTACCCAGAAACCCTTGAAAGGTAAAACTAGGGTGGGGATGACACCCACAAATCTTTACTACTATAGTTTAAAGTTTGCTTCTTAGGGCTACAAATTTTGATCACAAAATATGATCTACCCTGTGAGAGGTCTTCCCTATCAAGAACTATAAGATTTATACAATCTACCTTGCAAAATGATTTATAACTTACAACTAAGTAAGAACCCAGGTAAGAGATTAACTAAGGTTGGTTAAAACCACTCTGTAAAGAGATTAAAAATGATACACCTATTAGAATGTCTTATTACCTGATCCTTTGGTATGCACTTTATAAACTGATTACAAATCTTTTCCTTCTAGTATTGATTTGATCTTATCTATCAAGTATATCTTTGTTCTACTTTTCACTACTTGACTCTATTTTGCTTGGTCACTAAACTCTATTAGAATACTTCATTGGTTTGAAGATATTCTTTTAGTTCTATATCCTTTCATTCATACTCCTCTCATACATGTTACATTTTAGGGTCTAGATCTCATCTTATATAAACAATTAACTTCCTCCAAGATTTAAGATCTATGATCCAGATTGTCTCATTTTGTCGGTTAACCTTTCCCTAATTCTAATTGGTTTCATACAATGCATAAGGATTATTTATTACAAAATAGAAGCATAATCACCTCTGTGATTCCATCAAAAAATAATAAACAAAATTTAGATGTCGGCCAAAATAGTCTACCTAAGTGTTTGTGCCATAACAAACACATCTGTCAATTCTAGCTTGCTCGACATTGGATGTTTTTGGCACTCAGCATTTACTATTCTCTATATTGTACCACTTGACATAGTCTTCTTTACATAACTTGGCAAAAAAATAAGTTGGCTAATACAAAAGTACTCGGTGACCAGTGATTTACTCAACAGTGACTACTGCTCAGTAAATGTATAATACATGACTCAGCCTATACATGATGACTCGGTTGTAGTGATGACCGACCAACATTGCCTAGAAAATGACTAAGTGTAAGACACTAATAGAAAAAAAAATCTATAGGGATCAACAGTTCCAGTTATAGCTCTATATCTTACTGATCTCGTATCTGATCTTTTCTCTCAGATTCACAATCTTGCTTCATCATCATAATCGCATACCTACTTTGCTTTCACAAAAGCACTCTATACTTATGTAAAATCTTCCATCAAGTCAGCTTCACAAATACCATACAAAACTTATGCAAATGATAATTGTGGCGTCGAAAAACTTATATTACCAAAGAGTCATAAATATACTCCATTCACCTGAATTAGCATGTTACCATATCCACTATACTCTCCTTGATCTTCGCAACTGTTCATATACCCTATTATACTAATTTACTATCTTCACATGCCTTCTAAACACTATATCATTGATGAGGCATATTAATGTCTTGATTTTAATATAAGTTTTTATAATGTGGACACACTCTTTGTGCTTTGATAAAACATTCCTAAACACTTGTTGTAATTATCTTGTGAACTTATGCTAGAAATAGCTAGAACCTACTAAACCTATGGGTAGTGTGTATGACATGTTTTGCTTAATACTATACATAGAATGCAGTATTTCATATAATTGTTTTAAGCTATGCTCTAATATTTGAGTAAAAGTAGGAATGCTATCTTGCATGTATATTCTGGATGTTGCTAACTTTTTAGGAAAATGAGGAGTGACGCAAGGAGTGGTGATCACTGCATTCAAGGAGGAAGACAATGAAGACCGATCATGGCAGAAAAAGCGTAGTTCAGTTCCATTGAATAAGCCACGCCTGCAAAGGAGTTCTAGAGAATAGAGGGGATACAACTTGCTATATTTCTTGCAAGTTGTTATTTTGTTGCTTGGTAGTAAATGTGTTATGTCATGGTTGTTCTTCCGCCTTCTTTTCTGGTGATGTTTTCTTAAGACTTTTATGAATGTTTTTAATAAGAATCCAATCCTATATATATATATATATATATATATATATATATATATATATATATAGGATCTTGGATTATCCTAGGAAGCTAATGAGAAAATAGATAGTGTTGATTTAGACTCAGAAGCTACTTTCCTCTTCTTCATGGATTTTTCAGTTTCTATGTAATCAAAGAACGATTTTAATGGAAGAAGGATTTTGAAGCATTTTTTGTGTTCTTAGTTAATTGAAATTGACCAAGGGGGCCCACTTGGGAGGTGGAATAGATTTAGATAGAATAGATTCATTTCCTATAGTTTCTCATTTTCAGATAGATTTACTGTATTAGTCCTGTAGCATTGTTACTGTGAAGTTCCTGCAACACTTGCAAAAAATGATCATAGTGGATGTTCTGAGTTGTTAATTAGTTTAAATTCATTCTTGAAGCTTCTTGCAATTATCTATTGTTAGCCAAGGTGTGTTTACTATTCTGTAGTAGCAACATAGATTCTTCCAATGTATTTTTACTTTCCTGCAGCATAGGTGTTATGACTCCTAAAGGAACTTAGTGCACAAACTATGCTGGTCCACTTCAAGTCCTACGTCCCTGGGTTGACAATTGAAGTGTATTTCATGATGGAATACATAATCTTTAGAATAGATATATTATCTTTCAAGGAGAAACAATGGTGTGATTATCTTCATCTATTCTGAAGTCATACATTTTTGGCACCGCTACTGGGGATGGTGTCAAGCTAGGAACCTTCATGAGTCATTTATTTTCAGATTAGTTTGTCAGTTAGGACATGAAAAGTTGTGAGCTTGATTAACAAGTCACCAATTTATTTCTTGCATCAAAGAAGGAGAGATGTCCATGGTAGATTCCTTCCTAAGGAGCCTGTGAAAGCAAAAGAGGAATTTGAAGAACTTGAACTGCCATTTCTAGATGCAAGCCCAGAGTTTACTACATCATCATCTTCAGTAGAAGAAGACATCCATAAAACATTTGACCTCTATCCATTTGAGAAAATATTAGCCAGCTTCCATACTAACTCCACTCCAGGACCACCTGTCGTTCAGAATCCTCCAACAATTACCAATTTTCAGCCATAGTTTCAATATCACATAACTCTAGCTATGGCAGCTCCCACATTTCCATTTCCAATACCAAGTCTTGTCAGTAATCCCAATATCAAAAATATACCTACATCAGTATTACCAAAGATTTATGGTCTCGTCATAGAGGATCCTGATACTTTCCTATTCAAATTTGATATCTTGTGCTAGAGCTTTGACTATAATAATGATAGTCACAAGCTAAAATTATTCCCAGCCACACTAAAATAGTCAGCTTTAAAATGGTTTATGGGCTTGGGGGCAAATGCAGTAGAAAATTGGGATGATATGAGATGCCTGTTTCTTACCAAGTATAAGGAATATTGCAGGGGAAATGATTCAAAAGGTGATGACATTTTTAGAATGTCACAATGGGAAGATGAAACATTAGAAGATTATATATCTCGCTTCATGTTCAACTTACAAAAGAACCCACAACACACCCTGCAGGAGGAGTCCTAGAAGCTGATTTTTCTTAGAGGAGTAAATGAGAACTGTCTTGAAGCATTGGATTTGATGGCAGGAGGAGATATATCCCAATCTTCATGGGATGACCTTCAGAAGATTTTCCAAAACTACTCTAGGTCAGCAGTAAAGAAAGGAAGGGGATTTCGCTCAGCAATAGCCAAAGGAAGTGGCTCTGGTATTTCAAAGATGGAAATTTCAAATTTGTTGTCTGATTTCAAATAGGACATCATTAATGATGTCACCACACATTTGGATACAATGGCTGCTAAAAAGAAACATGCAGAAGTTGAGGAGCAGTTAGCTGAATACTGTCCACACTACCGAAAGAAGAAGAAAGATTGTCATTGCAAATTGGTCGCTAATGTGGAAAACCAACATCTCCCAATTGAGTACCTAAAGATAGAAGGAGAGGATGAGCAAGTATTCTTCATTGCTCAGCATCGGCCATGGGCCCCATGTCAAGGTATGCCACAAGACCCTTTACAAAATTCAAATCCATATAGTAATCAATGGCAAAACTGTAGTGTCCAAGATCCTCCATAATATAATCAGCCTAGTTGGAACAATGCTTGGCAAAATAATCCACAAAGTCAATGGTATCCTCCACAGTTCCAAAACCAAAGGCCATAATTCCAAAACCAATGGAAACCACCCCAAGGGAATTGGCAGTCTACAAATCAATGGAGAGGACCTTAGCAATGGTCTAACAATAGTGGATACCCACCTTTACCACCTCCAGCAAATACACCTGCAATAATGCCACCTCCCACAAATTTTGGACCTCAAAAGTAGACTCAGTTGCCTGCACAACCTCAACCAAATCCAAATAACCAATAGCCACAACAACCAATGTATGTTGCTGATGCTTAGCAGTATCCTACTTATGCTCTAAATGTTACAGATATACATTTGAGATCTGGTACAACCTTACCAGCACCTGAATCACCTTTGATAACTGAAATACTAGATCCTCATGCAGGATCAACATCAGCAACTTCTCTGCCACAAGTGGTTGACCCAACAAATGTAACTAGTACAATTCAAACTCAAACTATAATTGAACCTCCTTTTCCACAAAAGCTTATACAAAGTAAACCTACACAAATAGAGGAGCAATCCTTTGACATTATTGACCAATTGAAGAACATGCATGTCCAGATTTCTTTGTTCCAAGATATTAAAGATGTTCCTCTTTATGGAAAAGCAATCAGAGAAGCCCGTCTTAAAAAGCCTGGGAGGAAGAAAAAGGACCCAACCATAGTCCATGTTATAGGGCAATTGGCTGACATTATGTTAGGAAAATTGGTTATTCCTAAATATTCTGATCTAGGAAGTCCAGTTGTGACTGTGATTATAAATGGTCAGTCAGTAAAAAATGTCTTGATTGATCTTGGTGCTGCTATAAATGTAATGACCAAAGATACTATGAAAAAGATGAACATAGAAGGAATATGGGCTACCCCAACAATTCTACAACTTGTTGATAGTTTTACTGTCACTCCTAATGGAATGATAGAAGACATAGTAGTAGCCCTAGATTCTCTAGAGTACCCTACATATTTTATGATTCTATCTCCAAAAGTCAACTTAGCTGGTTACCTTGTCATTTTAGGATGACCATGGTTAGCTATAGCTAATGAAAATATAAGCTGTAGGTTAGGAAATATGACCATATCAGATGGACAAGCAACAAAGAAATTTTTCTTGTATCCTCTAGCACAACCCCAACCAGATTTAAGCACACCCGTATGGCCAGATTTAGGAGATGTAGAGGAAGAGTTAAACTCTATAGTACAACTTATGATATTACATAGAAAGTCCTTTCTCAGGCTACATGAGGAAGATTTAGTAATTTAGAGTATTCTTAATAATACTTGTGTGGTAGAAAAGGATATATCTGACAGCTCTGTGTTGGAACTACATATGAGGAACATACTGAGAACTATTTTCTGCCTAAGGAATTAGATATTATCCATCAGCTTTTACCATGTGAACTACATACAAGTCCCATCTCTGAAGTTTCTATGGTTAATCTAACAACTACTGTTGAGTTGTCAAATGGTCATAATCTCCATGTCAATAACAAACTACCTCCCAAATAGCTGGAACAGTTAACAAAACTTCTCCAAAAACATGAAAAGGCTTTTACATGGGATTATGGAGATATGAAAGGATTAAGCCCCACATTATGCACTCATAGGATATACATTAATGAAGGGTGCTGGCCACTCTGTCAACCCCAGAGGTAGATTAATCTAGCACTCAGGGAAATAGTTAAAACTGAACTACAAAAATTGCTTGATGCTAGTTTCATATACCCCATATCTAATAGTCAGTGGGTCTCACCTCTGGTTATAGTACCTAAAAAGGGAGGGAAATGGAAGATTTGTGTAGATTATAGAGAATTGAATAAGGTAACAAAGAAGGATCATTTTCCTTTACCATTTATTGATCAAGTTCTGGATACTCTGGCTGGTAAGAAATATTTTTCTTTTCTTGATGGATACAGTGGTTATTGTTATACACTAAATTTGCACCTCTGATCTCAAGCTCTCTTGGTCTTGATAATCCAGTATAACATGAGAATCATCTCAAGGTTGTGGGACCTATTGCTAACCGAGATGAGACCTCTAGATTCTAGTCTGGTTCCTCTTGGATAATCACCTTGACTTGCTCTTAGATAGGAAAGTAAACTTTGAAGGGAAAGGGATAGAAGGAGTACATGAAAGGGAAATAACAGAAAGCAAATCTACCTAATAGGTGATGCACCGAAACTAGGGTTTGGATCTTAGTAGAGAGGGATGAAATCAGTGATAGACTTAGGTCTAGGAGATTACAACTCAATGAATAGGCCTGCATAAATATTTTATAGAGGGGTCTATAGTAAAGGAATACTATGCAGGGAAAAGGGAATTTCTTAAGACAACAACACTCCTAAAGAATCAGACACAGACTATAACCTGCAGATAAACATTCATCTCTGCAATTGGGTATATGAATGAGATAGATTGCCAGGGGTGGAAGTATGCCCACAAAAGCATTCGAATCAAATCATTCATAAACATACACATGAATTGCAGAAAGAAAGAGGAATCAGGGAAACTAAGATATCATTGAAAGCATGCATATACTTTGATCCAATAAGAGCTAATTCACATAAGAAGGCATGAGGATAGGAAAATGTCATAGAATGCTTTGCAATATCTGAATAATCAATGAAAATTACAATTGTAGAAAGCTAAAAGGGCAGGAAAATTGCCACCAATTGCTCTCTGAGAAAGAAACTTTCTTTTTACAACTGCTGGATTCTGAGCACTACAGGATCCAAAAAATGTTATATACATCACTCAACTGCACGTAGGCAGGAGTCAAAAGTTAACCAGGGTACAGATTTTCCAATTTAATAACCAACCCTAATAGTCAAAATCTGATCATAAATAATTCTACAACAACATGGCCGATTAGATATCTAGTTTGCATGCCCAACTCTACACTACAATCAACCTGCAAACAAAAGACCTTGATACATCATTCTTTTCTACATAAAGTCATGCAATGAATGCACATTGGTACCTTGCCAGGACAAGAAATGACCCCTAACAGCTATCCACACCTCCTTCATCAAATCCACAACCTGCAACTATCCTCAAAAATTCAATTCTGAGCTACCCTACCACTTCGCACATTATCCTTAGAAGAAAGCCCGTGAAAAAAATAGGCCGCACTACCTTTGAAATAACAATGGTCACATGATCACATACGATTAGAAAGCTACATGCAATCATGTGACAAGCCCTTTAGGATCTACCACTTAGCCATGCAAGACACCTATACCCGCAAGGAAAGCCACCTCAGCATCCCCACGATAGCACCACAAGAAAGGCTCGAGAATCCATCGATGGTCGCATGATCGCATGCAGTTAAGAATTCGCATGCGAACATGCGACCAACATTGATGCTATCCACTAATGGCTTGACTACAAAAATAACCCTGGGTTCACTTTTTCCTTAGTTGCTAAATCGCTTGATCCTTTCTTAACCCCAGATCACATCCAGTGACCACACAAAAACCTTAGCCATGCAACCACGAACTTGCCTTACCAATCCCGAGCCCACACTACTTTTTAAAAAAACATTGGTCACATGATCACATGAGCCCAAAAGACTTCATGTGATCATGCGACAAGATTCTGAGATACTACCCTCCACCACCACATAGATGCTCAGGCCCGCAAAATGTCCCACTTGTCAAACTTTGTCACATGCCCCAATAGGAGCTGACCACATGGCTAGACCCATGACCACACCAACTGAAAAACCTAGCAGAATTGAATGGCTGTCGCATGATCACATGGGATCGGAAGATCCCATGAGATCATGCGCTAGCCGTTGATCTTGGAGAAACTGGTGCTTCCACTGACCATTAGACCCACTGATAGTCCTAACGCATCACCACCAGAACCCGCTGCAAACCCCTGTCATCACCCAGTGAGCCAATGGGAAGCAGACATGCCACCACCCAAGGTCCCACCAGTGAGGTTGCCGAAGCCCCTGCAACAACCTTTGCTGACCGCTTGTCACATGATCGAATGTGGCCAAGAGGACACATGCGATCATGCAACCAACTGTAAGATGCTAACTTCTAGATCGCAAACCACCACCACCGAAACTATTGATAGTTTGTTGCATCGTCGCATGGGCTCGGAAGACCCCTGTGATCATGTGACCAACTGGAAGATGCTAGCTACTGGCCCCCACCTCAAAATTTGGACCCACAAGATCTACCACCAGCCAGCCAATGAAACATGAACACATCCCAGCCAAGGGCCCACCGTCGAAACCACAAGCTTTTATCAACGTGGCTAACAGTTTGTCCCATGTTCGTATAGCCTAAAAAGGGGCTATGTGATCATGTGACAGACCGCTAGCATTCCTCAATAGGACCATCAATAGTTTGTCGCATGGTTGCATAAGGGGAAAAGAACTTATGCAATCATGCAACAACGAACATAATCAGCTTGTCAAAAACCAATTGGGCCCCACCTATCAAAGTTGTGCACTTAGGGTCGAAAACACAGAGGGGTCAAAAATACAGAAGGTTTTCGAGTGAAGGTCGAAAACACACTAAACTTTCAGAGCGAAGGTCGAAAACACACCGATCTTTCAGACCAAAAGGTAGAAACATCCTAAGCCTTTAGAGAGAAGGTCAAAAACACACTGAGTTTTTGACACTTGAGCATTTCTTGGAACAAAGGACCATGGCCAAAAATGAATGATAGGGAATTCTAGGTAACATTTTGGGGACTTTTGCGGGATGTCAGCCTGCTAGACATTGGACTAGTTGCCTTGACAATCCATTGGGCATAGGAGTCACTACATAGCACAAAAACTTGGTGGAGAGATGAAACTGAACCAAAAGATAGACTTGTGCACATGCACTTCTTGGGAAACAGGAACTAACCTAGAAAGCAAGGAAAGAAAGAAAGAAACATATTTACAAGAATTTACAAGAAGGACCTATAGAGAGGGATTAACCTCAAAGAAAGGCTTCAAGTGGAAACCATTCACTACGATGGGTAGGGCATCTCCTTCAAGGGTTGAAAGCTGAAAAGTATTAGATCCTTTGCACTCTGTTATAACAAATGGTCCACCCAAAAAGGAATCAAACTTTGTGTGCTTGCCAGGTTTTGACCTGAACTCATCCCATTTGAGAACTACATCTCCAACCTTGAATTTTCTAACCCTGGCTCTTTTATCAAAGCTTCTCTTTGTTTAACTCTGATGGAATGCCATATCTTGCATTGATTTATCTCTGATCTCTTCTAGCTCCATCAACTAGGCATATCTGATTTGCATAGGATCACTTTCTTCAAACAAGGCATACTGAGTGGCCAAGTCCAAAGCTAGTAATTCAATTGAAATAGATAACTTAGCCTCTCTACCATACACCAACATGTATGGGGAATTACCAATGATTTTCTTTGGAGTAATTCTATCTAACCACAAGGCAGATCTCAATTTGGTATGCCAGTCCCTCTGACTATCTTGCAGGGTCTTTTTGATTATTCTAATCAGATTCTTATTTGTTGATTTTGCCAAACCATTCCCCTAAGGATAGTAATTGGAACTTGTATTCAGATAGATGCCCTTCTTGACTACCCACTTTGAGACTTTGAGGCCTGTAAATGCTAATGCATTGTCTAAAACTATAGAATCTAGAATGCCAAATCTATGAATGATGTCATCATAAAAACTGAAAATAGCATTCTCATTAGCTTCTTTTAAAGAAATTGCCTCTCTCCACCTAGTGAAATAATTGGTTGTAGTGATTATCCACTTGTGTCTTGCACTAGATGGAGGGTTAATCATGCCAATGAAATCTATACCCCACTTCATGAAGGGCTACTTTGTTTTGACTGGCTATAGGGGTAGAGTTGCAAATCTTTCTTTCCCTGCAAAAATAGCACATTTGACACATCTTCTAACATAATCATGACTTTCTTTGAAGATAGATGGCCAATAGTATCCAACCCTCATGATCTTAAAAGTTGTAGTCCTAGGAGAGAAATGGCCACCAGAAGCTCCATCATGAAACTCCAATAAGACATCTGCAACCCTTTCCGAATGTATGCATCTTAGAAGGACACCATTGTGATCCTTTCTTAAAATAATTTCATTTATTAGCACAAAAGGAACATATTGTAACCTGTAATACCTCCTTTTTGCTGAATCTAGGCCTGCAAGATATTGTCTTGTCTTCAAATAATTGATCATATTAGGCAACCAGCTAGCTGCCTCGGCTTGTTCTCCTATAGAATGCACCACCAGAGATGCATCTATGTATTCCAATTTCTTTGAACTTTCATCTTCTACCAGATGCTAACAAAGACCTCTTCCTCTAACTAGCTTGGTAGTCTGAATATCTATGTCATATTCCATCACCTTAGTGATCCAACCAGCTCTTTTTTCATTTAGGTCCTTAGAAAGCAAAAATTCTTTGACACTTGGATGAGTAACCATCAAATGCACCTTGCTATGGGTCAAAAAATGTATGAATTTTTTGAGGCTCTTTACCATAGCAAGAACATGTTTTTCTACAAAAGAGTATCTTTGTTCATACTCTTCTAAACCTTTGCTAAAGAAAGCAATAGGCTGCTCCAATCCTTCAGCATTTTCTTGAGTCAACATTGCAGATATAGCATCATGACCCCATAAGCATAAAGGATAAAATCCTTACTAAAATTTGGGTTTAGGAGAGTAGGAGCTTTTGTTAAGGCTTCTTTAATAGCTTGGAAGTTAACTTTTCCTTCTTTGGTCCAACTGAAGGCTGAACCTTTCCTCAACATGGCTATCAAAGGCTTGAGTAACTCTGCAATGTTAGGCAAGAATCTCCTAACAAAGTTAATATTTCCTATGAAAGATTGGAGTCCTTTCTTGTGATGTGGTAATGTTAGTTCTAAGATGGCTACAATTCTCTCAGGATCCACTATAATTCCCTCTTTGGATACTACATATCCCAATAGTTTTCCTTCATGAACTGCAAACACACATTTCTTGGGATTAAGGGATATCCCAAATTCTCTGCATCTTTCAAAAATCTACCTCAAATGTCTGATGTGGTCTACTACATGCTTTGAGTAGATAGTTATGTCATCTAGGTAGACTAGCACAAACTTGTACATGAGGCCCTTAAAGGCCATATCCATTGCCTTTTGAAATGTAGCACCTGCATTTGACAAACCAAAGGGCATCTTTTGATATGCCATGGTTCCCCACTTGGTTGTAAATGCAGTCTTATATTGATCCTCTTCTTTCACTAAGATTTGATTGTATTCTGAATAGCCATCCAACAATGAGAATCTCTTGGATCCAGAGACACATTGTAGAATTTTTTCCATAGAGGGTAGTGGATGGTGGTCTTTTAATGAGGCTCTCTTCAAATCCCTGAAATCAACACATAACCTCAGCTCCCCATTCTTCTTCCTGATAGGAACAAGGTTGGAAACCCAACTAGTATGTTTGATGGGGTAGATGATGCCACCTTCTATTAGTTTGAGTACTTCCTTATGCATAAGTGGTTCGAGCTTGGGATTAACAGGCCTTTGCTTTTGCCTTACTGGTTTAGCATTAGGCTCCAATTCAATAGTGTGTTGAGCAAGGGTAGGATCAAAACCCTTGAGGTCTTCATACCTCCATGAAAAAACATCACTGAATTCTCTGAATAATTTAGTGTAAGCTTGCTTTTCTAAATTAGTGTTTACTTTTCCAAATTGTAGGCTCTTACCTGGCTCCAACTCTAATTCAGCACAATGTTCTTGCTAGACTACCAGGCCAACTCTATTTTTCTTGACTTCATCATCCTTGTTGAAGATATTCTCTAAGGTGACAAGACCTTTAGGCATCTTATTAGATCTAAGTTGTATCACTTGATCACCATAGTTTTGTGATAACCTCTTTTGATTGTGCCTTGAAAAGACATCTTCTTCAAACAAGAACTGCAGAATTTGTTCATCATTGTCAAACACTTGCCAATTAATATTATTATTAGGAATTGAAGGTCTGACAATAATCTTGATGTGCTACTGATCTACCTCTTTTGAAATGCTATTGGAGATGTCAAACTGAGATCCAATAGCAGCTAACCTATTAGCATTTTGATTTAATTTTCTAGGGATAGCAACAATATTGAAAGCATGGAAATATTCAATTGCATCCAAAACTCTATGTTTATATGCTTTCATGACATTATTTTTGGTTGCACTCATCCCTCTTACTTGGCTAACAACAAGTTCACTATTACCATATACTTTTAATGCTTTAAGCCCTCTTTTTCTAGCCCATTCTTGTCCATTAACCAGACTTTCATACTCTGCAGTATTGCTGGTGCAGGAAAAACCGAATCTAAAGGCAGTGTAATAGCTTTATCCTTTTGGGGACACTAGCATAGCACGTCCACTAGAACCATGTCTACTTCTAGCTCCATCAAAAAATAGCTCCCAGACTTGACTATCCCGATCATCCAAATCAGTGTATCCTTTGAGAAGGCTTGGTTCTATGGCTCCACTTTCTTGAATCAGATAACTCCCCAAACCAAAATCCCAAACAAGACTCTCTTGGATCTCTGAGGTTCTTTCATCTAGGAGAATATCAGGGATACTCTCTATTTTGGTGCTTGCTTCACTAATGGTTGGGAAATCATTGTCATCAAATATAGGACAATTAGTATTGATGGAATTGGACACATATGGCTCTATATGATGTATTGCTAAGGCTTCTGATTTAATGGTGAATTTTGTACCATACCTTGTATGAAAGAGCATGTGAGACCAGTCAGAAGAAAGATAACCTCCTATCTTGGCTATGAACTCTCTTGAGAGACATATGGCAAACAATGCAGGGAGATCTATGATATATATGTCAAGGAGAATGGAAAAATTAGGACTAGCATGGAGAATTAGACTAGTATCCTTGGCCACACCTATAGTACTAATTGAGGATCCATCAAGTTGTGTAACCTTCTTTTGGAAGGGTTCATATTTAAGTCCTAATTAATCAGCCACTTTTTTGGGCATTACAATGCTAGTAGCTCCACTATCTACCATACGATTATGCACTAAGGATTTCCCAATAATTAAAGATTCGTAAAAGGGAGGTGGCTTTAAATTCCTACCTTGCATGGTATTGGCCTTGGAGTTTCTAGTTAGAGTCTCCTTTTCTTGATCAGTGTTGACCAACACTGGTTTTGCAGTTTCTTTTGTAGGTTGAGGATTTGTTGTCTCTCTCATGGCCTTCTCCAAAATTTCAGGTTGTCCTGGAATAGACAAAGAGTCCCACATAGACATGGTGACATTCACATTCTTCATGTTGTCTACAATATTATAAGGTTCCACAGTGTGTACTCTTTGTTGTGCTTTTACTATGATGGGTTCTACCTCTTTTGGAACTTGGCCTTCTTTGCTTGTGAAGACAGGGGCCTCCTTGGATGTGATAGGGGCAACTTGCTGCAATGGCTCTACAGATGTAGTGGCCTTAGTACCAGAATATGCTCTCTCCATGTCTTGGGCTCTTCTCTTTGCTCTTGTGTAGGAAACAAAAGTAGCTTCATCATTGACTCCATTGAAATCTAGTTGCTTCCAATTGAAAAGAGCAGTCTCATTCTCTTGTGTTTCTTGTTGAGGAGCTGTCCCACTAGAAGGAGCTTCTACTTGAGCTTGTGAAGCATTTTGAACCATTAGTGCTTGGTTCATCCATCCATTAGTACATGTAGCCTGATTATGGGGCTGATTGGAAGGGAAACACCATTCATTATCCAGGGCCATATTGTTTTGACTAGGAACCATATCCCTGACTGGATTTACAAAATTAAGAGGTGCAGGGTTATATGGTTGGAATGGTTTTTGATTAAAATTTTGTCTTTGCCCTTGATAGCCTCCTTGGTATGGTGGCCTATTTTGTTGATAAGGCTGTCCTTGATTTTGGTATTGCTGATTAGGACTTTGGCCTTGTGATTGGAAGGGTGGCCTGATGCCTTGCTTTTGTTTCTTCAAGTTTGTGACCTCTTTGGTTAGAGTCTGCAGCAAGTTTTCCATTTATTGTATACTAGTTTGCTGACTACTCTTCACCTCTTGCAACCCTTGGGAGAAATTTGTTGCAGCATGCTCCTGACCACTGGTACTAGCTTGAGGTGCTAATATTGTGGGAATAGGGGTAAATGGGGGTACTTGTGCAGGTGCAATGGGCTGAAGACTAGGGAAGATATGCATGGGAGGTCTTCTTTGTATCATGCCCACTTGGATCAAACAATTTTCAGCCCTGACAGCAGTGTCAAGCTTGGGGTAAAGTGGTACCACTCATAGACTGGATCATGATAGAAATTTGTTTATTTAGACTTTGCAAGTAGTACAAGAAGGCATGGTCAGCTGATGGCCTTACAGAGACTAGGATTCTATTCCATGTTTTAAGGAATCTACTATTATAATCTATCATTTTCTCTTGAGGGTCTCTCTTTATAGTTGTTAATTACTCAACCAGAGACAAATTATCTGATTTATCCTCAAAATGCTTGCTTAATTCATGCCAGAAATGTTATACACTGAATTTGCACCTTTGATATCAAGCTCTCGTGGTCTTGATAATCTAGTATAACATGGGAATCATCTCAAGGTTGTGGGACCTTTTGCTAACCGAGATGACACCTCTAGATTCTAGGCTGGTTCCTCTAGGATAATCACCTTGACTTGCTCTTAGATAGGAAAGTAAACTTTGAAGGGAAAGGGATAGAAGGAGTACATGAAAGGGAAATAACAGAAAGCAAATCTACCTACTAGGTGATGCACTGAAACTAGGGTTTGGATCTCAGTATAGAGGGATGAAACTAGTGACAGACTTAGGTCTAGGAGATTACAACTCAATGAATAGGCCTGCATAAATATTTTATACAGTGGTCTATAGTAAAGGGATACTATGCAGGGAAAAGGGAATTACTCAAGACAACAACACTCCTAAAGAATCAGACACAGACTATAACCTGCAGACAAACATTCATCTCTGCAATTGGGTATAGGAATGAGACAGATTGCCAAGGGTGGAAGTATGCCCACAAAAGCATTCGAATCAAATCATTCATAAACATACACATGAATTGCAGAAAGAAAGAGGAATCAAGGAAACTAAGATATTATTGAAAGCATGCATATACTTTGATCCAATAAGAGATAATTCACATAAGAAGGCATGAGGACAGGAAAAATGTCACAGAATGCTTTGCAATATTTGAACAATCAATGAAAATTACAATTGTAGAAAGCTAAAAGGGCAGGAAAATTGCCACCAATTACTCTCTGAGAAAGAAACTTTCTTTTTACAATTGCTAGATTCTTAGCACTACAGGCTCCAAAAAATGTTATATACATCACTCAACTGCACACAGGTAGGAGTCAAAAGTTAACTAGGGTACAGATTTTCCAATTTAATAACCAACCCTAGCAGTAAAAATCTGATCATAAATAATTCTGCAACAACATGGCCGATCAGATATCTAGTTTTCATGCCCAACTCTGCACTACAATCAACCTGTAGATAAAAGACCGTGATCCATGATTCTTTTCTACACAAAGTCATGCCATGAATGCACACTGGTACCTTGCCAGGACAAGAAATGACCCTTGATGGCTATCTAGACCTCCTTCATCAGCTCTGCAACTTGCAACTCTCCTCAAAAATTCAATTCTGAGCTACCCTACCACTTCGCACATTATCCTTAGAAGAAAGCCCGCGAAAAAAATATGCCACACTACCTTTGAAATAATAATGGTCGCATGATCACATATAGTTAGAAAGCTACATGCGATCATGCAACAAGCCCTTTAGGATCTACCACTTAGCCATGCAAGACACCTGGACCCGCAAGGAAAGCCACCTTAGCATCCCCATGACAGCACCACAAGAAAGGCTTGAGAATCCATCCGTGGTTGCATGATCGCATATGGTTAGGAATCCACATGTGAACATGTGACCAATGTTGATGCTATCCGCTGATGGATTGATTGCAAAAATAACCCTGGGTTCACCTTGGGTTCACTTTTTCCTTAGTCGCTGAACTGCTTGATCCTTTCTTAACTCCAGGTCACATCCAGTGACCATGCAAAAACCTTAGCCACGCAACCGTGAACTTTCCTTACCAATCCCAGGCCCACATTACTTTTTAAAAAAACATTGGTCACATGATCACATGAGCCTAAAAGACTTCATGCGATCATGCGACAAGCTTCTGAGATACTGCCCTCTGCCGCCACATAGATGCTTGGGCCTGCAAAATGTCCCACTTGTCAAACTTTGCCACGTGCCCCAACAAGATCCAACCACACGGCTGGACCCACGACCACACCAACTAAAAACCCCAGAAGAATCAAATAGCTATCCCATGATCACATGGGATCAGAAGATCCCATGAGATCATGCACCAGCCATTGATCTTGGATCAACTGGTGCTTCCACTGACCATCAAACCCACCGATAGTCCTGACGTATCACCACTAGAACCCACCACAAACCCCTATCATCACCCAGCGAGCCAATGGGAACTGGACACGCCACCACCCAAGGTCCCACCACGGAGGTTATCGAAGCCCCTGCAACAACCTTTGCTGACCACTTGTCACATGATCGCATGCGACCAAGAGGCTGCATGCGATGATGTGACTAATTGCAAGATGCTAACTACTAGACCACAAATCGCCACCACCGAAACCATTGACGGTTTGTCGCATGGTCGTATCAGCTCGGAAGAGCCCATGTGATCATGCGACCAACTGGAAGATGCTAGCTGCTAGCCGCCACCTCAAAATCTAGACCTGCAAGATCCACCACCAGTCAGCCAATGAAACATGAACACATCCCAGCCAAGGGCCCACTGCCCAAACCATAAGCTTTTATCAACATGGCTAATGGTTTGTCACATGTTTGCATAGCCTAAAAAGGGGATATGCGATCATGCGACAGACTGCTAGCATTCCTCAACAGGACTGTCAATAGTTAGTCACATGGTCGCATAAGGGGAAAAGAACTTATGCGATCATGTGACAACCAGCATAATCAGCTTGCCAAAAACCAACTGGGCCCCACTTGTCAGAGTTGCGCACTTAGGGTCGAAAACACAGAGGGGTCAAAAACACAGAGGGTTTTTGAGAAAAGGTCGAAAACACACTAAGCTTTTAGAGTGGATGCCGAAAACACACCAAGCTTTCGAACCAAAAGGCAGAAACATCCTGAGCCTTCAGAGAGAAGGTCAAAAACACACTGAGTTTTTGACACTTGAGCATTTCTTGGAACAAAGGACCATGGCCAAAAATGAATGATAGGGAATTTTGGGTAACAGTTATAATTAGATAAGTATAGCTCTAGAGGATCAGGATAAAACTACATTTAGATGCCCATGGGGTACTTTTGCATATTCTGTATTGCCATTCGGCCCGTGTAATGCTTCAGCAACATTTCAAAGAGCTTTAATAAGTATTTTTCCTGACATCTCACATGACTATATGGAAATATACATGGATGATTTTACAACATTTGGAGTAACCTTTGAGGAGGCTTTAAAAAATCTTGAAAAGGTTCTTTCTGATGCAAAGAACATAACCTATCACTTAATAGTGAGAAATGTTTCATGGTCATGCAGGAAGGAGTAGTGCTTGGTCATTTTATATCAGCAGTAGGAATACAAGTGGACCCAGCCAAGATAGAGGTAATCCTAACATTGCCCATACCTACTAAACCAAAGGATGTAAGATCTTTTCTAGGTCATGCTGGCTATTATAGGTGTTTCATTCAAAATTTTAGTCAAATAGCTAGTCCTTTATATACACTACTGACTAAAGAAGTTGAGTTCATTTGGACACCAACATGTAATGAATCATTCATGTAGCTTAAGAAAATCCTCACCACAACACTAGTTCTTAAGGGACCAGATTGGTCTATTCCATTCCATATCCATACTGATACATCAAACTATGTTGTAGGTGTTGTATTAGGACAAAGGCTTGCTAACCTTGAATATGAAATCTATTACATTAGTAAAAGTCTCCATGGTCCTAAACTAAATTTACAGTTACTAAGAAGGAACTTTTAGCTGTAGTTTATACATTGAATAAATTCAGACACTATGTAACTGGCTATCCTATTTTTGTTCATACTGACCATTCAGCTATAAAGTACTTGATGAATAAACCTGCTATAACTAGCCAATTGGCAAGATGGCTACTATTATTATAGGAGTTTGATATTACCATTGTTGATAAGCTAGGAAAGGCCAATGTAGTTGCTAACTATTTGTCCAAACTTCAACTTGTTGATGAAGATCCAACTCCAATTAAAGATACATTTATAGATGAGCATTTATTCCATATAGCAACCCATACACCATGGTATGTAGATATAGAAAATTATCTTGCTGCAAATAAAATGCCACCACACTTCTCCCAAAAAGACAAGAAGAAGCTTGCAGAGAAAAGTTTTCATTATTCATGGATTGATAACAATCTCTTCTATACTGGACCAGATCAAATCATGAGGAGATGTGTCAGGGAAGATGAAATATATGACATACTACATGCCTTTCATGATGAACCATGTGGAGGCCATTTTGCAGGAAAAAGAACAACATTAAAGATACTTACCACTAGATATTACTACCCAACACTACACAAGGATGCAACAACTTATACCACTAAGTGTGACAAATGCTAGAGAATGGGTCGGCCAACAAGATTAGATGAGATGCCACTCAATCCACAAGTTGTTGTAACACCCTTTGACAAGTGGGGTATGGACTTCATAGGGCCAATTGACCCACCATCAAATGATAAATCCTACATCTTAGTATGTAAAGATTATTTAACAAAATGGGTTGAAGTCAGGGTGATGAAAAATGCAAGAGATGAGAAAGTAGCTAAATTCTTATATGAAGAAATATTCACACACTACGGAGTTCCCAGAGAACTTGTCACAGATCAAGGAGCCCAGATCACATCTAATTTTATAACTGAACTTATGAAAGAATACAACATAAGGCACTGGAAATCTAGCCCTTATCACCCTTAGGCAAATGGGCAAGTAGAAGTCACCAACAGGGAAATTGAAGCTATTCTAACCAAGACAATGCAACTACATAGAAGGGATTGGAGCAGCACATTAACTAAAGCTATTTGGGCTTACAGAATAACATGGAAGACAACAATTGGATTTACCCCATTTGAACTTTTGTATGGAAAAGAAGCAATGTTGCCCATTGAATTTGAACATAAAACATTACGCACTGCTCTGAAATTAAACATCAGTCTTCCTATAGCAAAAGAAGAGAGACTTCTCCACTTGAACTCACTGGATGAGATGAGAAAGATAGCTTTGGAAAGAACAAAGATCATACAGAAAAAAAGAAAGAAATGGCATGATGCACATATCAGGAATACACAATTCCAAGTAGGAGATTGGGCTCTACTATATGATTCTCGATACAAGGAGACAATAAGAAAATTGCAGACTCAGTGGCTAGGGCCTTATGAAATTCAGCATGTATTTGACAATGGAGCCGTTCAGCTGACAACCATTGATCCAGTCCAGTTCAAGCTGCTTGTAAATGGCCACTGATTGTGACTCTATCATAAACCACAGACCAATGATGAGTTCCTGCAGCAGTTCCAACCAAGAAATTTACCAGCTGTAATGGACACAGTTCCTACAGTGGAAGGTGCAAGCCTTCTATCTATAGCCAAACCATAGAAAACCTTCGATGCACAACACATAATAAAACCTCATTCCATATGAGGTCCATTCTTTCACTCACTTTTCATTTTCTTCTTATCAATTCATCTCATTCCTTTGTCTATCATCTACTCACCCTCCACGCCACCCACAAATTCTATTTCTAATGCTTTCAATAAAACATGCCGTCAACACCTTTTGAGAGATCACCAAACTTCACCAACTCATCAACTTGCATGCAGCTGCATGATTTAATAGTTTGAGGTACACATTTTTACTTTTTTCTCATTTTTAGCGCATAGGTTTCAATAATTATATATAATACTACATAAAATGTATCGTATAAGCCTAAAGCCAGTTTCCCAATCCTGTGTGAAAAATTTTAAGTGTGGACACTTATCAAAATTTCATGGGGGGCAAGGAAAGTGTATTTATTTCCAAGTGTCATCTCCATGTCACCCTATTCATGTCCATGTTATATGTTGTACTTTGGTTGTGGTCTGTTTTAATTTTTAAATCTTTATTGTATCTATCATACCTTGTCATTCTAATTTTGGGAAAGATCTCCTCAATTTGACATGACTTAAAAGGACTATCATTTATGCAAAGAACACTCCTAGTTAAAACATTGATGTCCTTCATAATTATTTTGCATGCCAAACATAATGGAGCTGTGTTAAGAGAATGTGGTATCAGCATTTCTCAGAAAAATCATTTTGAATTCTGAGAAGAAGATATTTGCAAAGTGTTATCAGGGTGGTGGAAATAGAGAAATTTAAAACTAGGCATTTTGAGGATGGGAGGTCAATTGTAGAGACATGAGCCGGTTAAGCATGGAACTCTACTAGCGGATGTGGAAGTAGTCTGTACTTTCAATGCCTGTGGATGGCTTGGCTACTTCCTATAGTTAACAGAACATAATGATGAAGTAGCAATGGAGTTTATGAGGACATTTGATGAAGGAGAAGCCACAGTATGGGGATTGAAAGTGGTTGCTACTAAGGAGTGGATAGCAGAAATCATAGGACTACCAATTAGTGGAGAGCATTACCCAAATGAACATGATGCCAGGTCATTGCGGGCATAGTTGTCTCAGCCGAGTGACCCTCCATCGAAAATCTCAAAGCAAGGGTGTAAGAGACTCTCTCTTCCAGTGCCATATTCAGAATTGGCAAACCATATCATCAGGTATTTGACCTGCGAAGGAAAATTTTCAAACTTACACACTCATCATTTTCAGCTGCTCAGTTATGTAAGGCATAACTATCAAGTTAATGTCCCAAATTTCCTTTACAATATGTTGTGTATAAGTGTTGAGAAAACTCAAAAAGGAAGTGAAAACTCTATTTCTCATCATTCCCTAGTTAAAATTTTAGTTGAAAGGTCTCTTCGGGATTCTTCCCCTATATCATGGGTAGAATTTGTTGAATTTAAAACCTTGCAGCCTCAAGCCAACCCTGTCTAGCAAAATTTAGGGAATGAGGAAGAAATTGAGGGGCCTAGTCAGAATCCAGCTGAAATAGAAAAAGAACCAGTATTACCTCCTACTGATAAAATTGTTGACCCTATTTTAGAAGGTGATATACCTAGCTCTACCATAGATAAAGGAAAACATAAGGTTGATGAAGGAAGCCCTAGTTTTAAGAGGAAAGAAAAAAACCCTACTGTTCAAGTGATAATTAGAAAGAGATCTATTCCTACAACAACTAATCCTGCAACATCTACCCCAATACCATCTAGACCAAAATGGGCCCACAAAATAGTAGAGGTTAAAGAGATTCCTATATGACAAAGCCCTCGCATGCAAGGTCAAGTCTCAAAACCTCATATAGAACAACAGGTTGAGAATATTCCAGATGACTCTCCTGTACAGTTGGAACCCAAAAATGTGGAGGCATGTGAAAATAATCCTGACAGTGAAATACAATAGGGTGATCAAGAAATGTGTGAGCCAAATCCTGCTGTAGTTCTAGAAAATGCCCCTAAAAGTGTTCAACCTACTTCTCCACCAGTCCTTGTATACACTAATGTTTCTATTATCCCTTATAAATCCTCTTGGTACACCCATTATTTCCAACAAGTTTCTAAGGAGCAAAAGAAGAAAGCCATGGCTCAAGAATTTCCTCTGTCTACAATTCAATCTATATTATTTGGTTTGTACAATCACTTCATTTTTCAAAAGACCTTGTGGAAATAAGAGAGAGACCAAATGTAGAAAGTAATATATGATAAGGATGAGGAAATTGAATCCCTCAAGGAACAGCTTGAAAAATAGAAACAAAAGATGAATAAGGCTCTTAAAATAACTATCCAAGTCATGACCTGTAGATCACCACCAAGGGTGTATTCTATTTGTCTCAAGGAATAGTTTCTATTATTTCAATTAATGATGACAATTAGGGATATTGACAGTGAATTTAAAACTGCTCAAGATTTCTATAATGTGTATCAGACTCTGCCCACATGGCAGAAGAATTTGTTATGTGAACTCTATTTGCATAATTTCATAATTCCACATGAAACAAAGTGGAATCCTTTGCTTTACATAGGAGATGTTCACCTTAGGGCTTTAATGTCTTGGATGCATAATGAGACAAACTATGACTAGCAGTTAAATGCCTACATGGATCTTGAAAAGTCTAAACCTTTACCACTACGGGCTGAATCACATAAGCCTGATGATCTTTTAAGAGATTGGTTCAGATTAACCTATGGGAAGCCAAAACCAAAAATCAAGGCTAAAGTGTTTGCAGAAAGAGAAAAGGTTTATAGAGATTACCAAACACTCCCAAATTTCACAAAACAAAGAGATTTCTTAGGAATTAGGAATAGGTGGAGTCAACTACCAGATGCCTTTTGAAGGAAGAACCACATAGTCCTATCAATTATGAGGTATTTGTTCACAGGTTCGCTAAATATATACAACTAGGATGACAGGTCAGAAAGGAACTATGAATGCCCTTATCCTTTCAACCTCCTACTCTTCTTTGGCCTCTCTATGATAATAGTGCTACTAAACTAGACCTGTTGGTTGAGGAGCACAGAGGTGATCACTGGGAGCATAGTAGAGGATTCTACTACACCTTCAAAAGTGGGAAAAAGGGGAGAACCTCAGTTGGAGACTTTAGAGCAATGGCAAAGAAGTATAATGCTTGAGGACAAGCATTTGGATAGTGGGGGGTAGATGATGAGGCATATTAATGTCTTGATTTTAATATAAGTCTTTATAATGTGGACACACTCTTTGTGCTTTGATAAAACATTCCTGAACACTTGTTGTAACTATCTTGTGAACTTATGCCAGAAACAGCTAGAACCTACTAAACCTATGGGTAGTGATTATGACATGTTTTGCTTAATACTATACATAGAATGCAGTATTTCATATAATTTTTTAAAGATATTCTCTAATATTTGAGTAAAAGTAGGAATGTTATCTTGCATGTATATTCTAGATGTTGCTAACTTTTCAGGAAAATGAGGAGCGACACAAGGAGTGGTGATCAATGGATTCAAGGAGGAAGACAATGAAGACCGATCATGGTAGAAAAAGTGTACTTTAGTTTCATTGAATAAGCCGCACCTGTAAAGGACTTCTAGAGAATATAGGGGATACAACTTGCTATATTTCTTACAAGTTGTTATTTTGTTGCTTGGTAGTAAATGTGTTATGTCATGGTTGTTCTTCCGCCTTCTTTTTTGGTGATGTTTGCTTAAGATTTTTATGAATGTTTTTAATAAGAATCTAATCCTATATATATTGGATCTTGGATTATCCTAGGAAGCTAATGAGAAAATAGATTGTGTTGATTTAGACTCAAAAGTTACTTTCCTGTTCTTCATGGATTGTTCAGTTTCTATGTAATCAAAGAAGGATTTTAATGGAAGAAGGATTTTGAAGCATTTGTTATGTTCTTAGTTAATTGAAACTGACCAAGGGGGCCCACTTGGGAGGTGGAATAGATTTAGGTAGAATAGATTCATTTCCTATAGTTTCATGTTTTCAGATAGATTTATTGTATTATTCCTACAACATTGTTACTGTGAAGTTCTTGCAGCACTGACAAAAAATGATCATAGTGGATGTTCTGAGTTTTTAATTAGTTTAAATTCATTCTTGAAGCTTCTTGCAATTATCTGTTGTTAGACAAGGTGTGTTTACTCTTCTATAGTAGCAGCATAGATTCTTTCAATGCATTTTTACTTTCCTGCAGCATAGGTGTTATGACTCCTAAAGGAACTTAGTGCACAAAATGTGCTGGCCCATTTCAAGTCCTACATCCCTGGGTTGACAATTCAAGTGTATTTCATGATGGAATACATAATCTTTAGAATAGATATATTATCTTTCAAGGAGAAACAATGGTGTGATTATCTTCATCTATTGTGAAGCCATACAATCATACTAATCTGATAACCACAACTCATGTGATCTTAATTGAAGCATGTATACATCCCAAAATACTTTTAGTTAACTTCACAAGCCATAATACCTTATATATCTTCATTGCTGACCAAGACTATAGCACTATTCCCTATTATCCTGATTTTGGATTTAGTCATTTTTATGACTGAGACTCTAGTGGAAAAATTCTCAACATGTGATCACTCCAACATAAGTGTTGCCATAAATTACAACCCTCAAGTGATCCCTAGTGCTCCAAAACATCACTTTCTAATTGAGCTAAGCAGTGAGGCCCTACAAGACCTAGCCTCATATGATCTAGCTTCAGAGAATATATTTGTTGAGGAGGCTAGGCAATTGGTTAATATAAAGTGCGATGCTATTAGTTTTGGGGTGGGATTTGACCTCTTCCTTCATTATTAATTAGATAAGGAGATAACCACAAGGTGGTTTGTCATATCAAGCCCAAATTTGGGAGATGATAAGTGGGTGCAGATATGATCCAAGATCCCAAACTTTGGCAATGTGGTCTTTTGCCCCTAAGACTCAGAAACCTTCTCTTGTTAGTATTGAAGATAAGATGGATGAAGATAAGATCATCTGGACAGTGCAGAACACTAGTGATCTTGAGGTTTCTAAGGCAGTGACTCATTTTTCTCACTTGAATGAGGCCAAGACTACACAACTCTCCAGCAGGTATGGAAAGTTGTTTGAAGAATCCATTCTTTTGGATAAAGACCAAGAGAAAGGGCTTATGAAAATCAAGATATTAGAAGATGAGCCTGAGGAGATGAAGATAAAACTTGAAGAAGCATCCAAGGTTGTCCCTCCTCTAGTCCTAGAAATTGAAGTTGTAGTGCTTCAAGTGGTAGAGGTACCTGATAAGTTAGAAAAAGATAAGCTAGAAATAGCCCTCAATGCCCTATCTGACATTTTGCAACATAAGTTTAAAGTGATACAAGGCAAGATAGATTTAGTCCATAATTCATATATAATGCTACAAAAGACAAATGAAAATGTAAAAGATGCTATGGCTACTTTGGAGCCATTGTTTAGCATTTGGTTTGGTAAAGGTGCACTTTTTGAGAAGCTTGAGTTGCTACAACTAGATAGGACTGATATCCTAGAATCAGTTGTAGAGGTGGGAGAAAATATTGAGCTCATTATTACTACTTGATCGTTCTTCAAAGGTAAGGCCAATCAAGTCAGAGCTAAGATGGATATGTTCAACCCTGAGTTTAGCAGGTTTGTGCCTCCAACTCACAATAATGATGGAAACATCATAGGTATTGAGGAGTGGAAATCAAATATGGATTAGTTGCTGACAAGGTAGGGTGCCTTCCTAAATAATGATGGCACCTTGGACATGAGAAGATTCAACAATATTCTAGATGATGTTTTCAATGTGGAGAATGATTATACTAGGTTCATAACTGATGCCAAGGCCATAATGGATTCTAGGTGGGACAAGAAATTGAAGCTATTGTACAGTTTGAAGAGTACACTTGGGTTGCTAAAGAGGAAGTTGCATCATGGTATAGAAGCACTAAGCCCAAGAAGAAGAAGCTGACAACCATTGATCTAGAGGCAATGGATGATGACTAGGAAATATCTAGCACCTAATCATTGAGCATAGGGAGGGCAGTTATCATGAAGAGGATAATTTATGTTAGATGGATGGTGGTTACTATCCATATAACAACTTTTGAAACTACCTTGAAAATATGCACACAAAGGTGCCACCTGTTGAAGATTTGGAATGATTGGAAAGATTTTCCTCCATCTTGTTCTCTTTTTTTTGAAATGATTGTAACTATTTTTTGTCTTCTAGTAATTTTTATTCTCCTATCCATTTGAAGCTTGTTGCATCTTGATTCTTCCAAGATTCCAAGATGGCTAGAGTGTACTATATATAGTTAGCTATAATTTTTGTTTAAGGATGGTGAAATTTGTAACTAAATAGAAAGAGAATTTTGATCTACAACTTTTGTTCTGGCATTCTATCATTGTCAATTTACTGATATTGAAATTTTTTAATGAAAACACACTGTAATTCCATCTCAAATTTGTGTATGTCTTCTTGTTATTATCTTGAATTCTTATATGTTAATTTTGAAAAGGAATTTAATGTATGGTTTAAAAAGTAGATTGTGAGGTTATTTTTGTGTTCCTTTCATGGGAGGGGTAATTATTCAGAATAATTTTTACAGAATTCATGTTTATTGTGAGAATTTGATGTTCGAGTGTGAGGGTGAGAGGAATAATCTATAAAGCAATTATTATGGGTTCTAGGTGTGTTTGAGTTAAATTTTGAGTTGATATATGTTGTATATGACTTTGTGCCCTAGAATAGACACTGTTATGTTCTTAGGTAGCATTTCTTCATCATCAATCAAATTATTAATGATAAAACCTTTCAGTCAATGTGTCAAGGACATTAATGCCTAATATTTTTGTTGGATAATGCAAATAAGTTTACCGATTCCTTTTAAGAAGTGAATCCATAGGTATACCCACCTGAGAAATTGAGGCTCGAAGTGTAGGAGGATCATTCTCTTGATCCTTGGTAATTGGTCCTTTTTCTCAACAGATTTGGAATGGGTTTTAAAGAGTTAAAGATAATTAAGATTGTCATACAAATTATAAATCTATTTAGATTGGAAAAATGAGCCAACAAAATGGTGACTCTGTTGGGGAATGTCACAGTACAAAGTATTTGAACCTCTTGCAAATCATTAGGTTTAACAAATTCTTAGAAGTCTTTGGCTAAGATTTTGAGAAAATTTAGTTCAGTCCACTTTATTTCTTTCTAGGTCCCCGTGTTTCTTTTGTTCTTTCAAGATTTTCTTTAGATTCTCAAGGTTTTTCTACAAAATTTTCCCATTAAACATGGGTGGAGACTCAAAGGATTAGAACCAATGTGTTTACAAGCTAAAAATAATGGATAAAAGAAAAAATACAAGAGCCTTTGTCAAGTGACACCTAGAGATTAATGTAGAAGTGTTACCTTGGTCAAGAAAGATAAGTTGGCTTAGAAAAGGTGGGGAATCCACCAGTGCATTTGTAATAGAACAAAATAATGTTGAAGATGGGGTAGTACATACATCTGCTAATGAAGATGGATCATAGTATAAAAGTTCAAAGTTTGATAGTAGTCTCTCTAGAGACAATTTTTATGACAACCCAGAGGTATTATTTCAAGATAAGGTCGTACTTCCTACAAATCAAAATGCCAATTAAGGAAATAAGGATTATGTGCCAAGTATACATAAAAAATGAGCCAATCTAGAAAGGCAAGTAGTAGAACCTAGAAGGGTCCAATTTCCATATCAACAAGTCACTGATATGGATGTATCATTGATCTTTGATGATGTTATTGTAGACCTGACTGATTTGGGTGCATTAAGATTGCAATTAACAGAGCAAGATGCAATATACAAGAGGTTACAAAAATAAAGAGAGGCTGAGACTATAAATGCATTAATGGAAAGAGAGTCTCTACTTAGAAATATTAATTAACTAAAGGAGAGAAACAAAATATTTGCTTCTTCTCCTAAATCTATAGCCTGATCTTTTTTATGACCTTGCTACCCTAAGAAGTGAGAAAGAACACCTGTTGTAGGACCATGAGTTTGAACAAGAGGGCCCTGTGATAGACAAGTACAAATTTATGCTTCTCAGTCTAAAGAGAAAAGTGCAAATGAAAGTGCTAAACTTGCTACTATTGATAACAATAAGGGGAAGCAAAAGATGGTTGGGATTAAAATAAATGAGCATGTGGTTGTACCAAAAATACCACCACCAGTTTCAAGATTTGACATAGAGATGGAAAAGAGAAATAAGGAAAGAGATGATCTAGAAAAGGAATTGGAGAAGGATGAAGTTGAAGCATCTATTCTAGAAATAAGAAGGAAGATCTAGTTCTTGAAGACTTCATTTGCAAACACTCTGGGACCATCTACAACTGAAATAGGTATGCCATCTACAACTTCTAATGCTGCTCCACTTGGTAATGTTGATTATCATAATTTTCTTTCTACATAATCTACCAAGTTAAGTGTTGACCATAAGCAACAGTAAAATGTACAAGTAGGTGGGAATATAGCTGTAAATGTTGGTCGTAGTGGAAACACTAGATTAAGTTTTCAAAGAAGACCTATGCAATTAGAAGGGTATAGGAAAATTAATTTTGATAGGATACTTGGTTATCCTAATGCTATTCAAACTGAGATAAGAGATAAGGTACCCAAATTTTTTGGTAATAATGCCATTAGTTGTGAAGAACACCTTAAGTTGTTTGTAGACATGTTAAATGTTTATGAAATTAAACATGAAGATGTAGTCATGAAATTATTTGTTCAATCTTTAGAAGAAGATGCTAGAGATTGGTTTAAAATACTCCCTAACCATTGTATTGATACATGGGATGCTTTTGAAAAGTGTTTTGAAGAACAGTATGGTGATACGACTAATGCTAGTTTCATGCTAAATGAATTCAATAACATAAGGAAGAATCAAAATGAATCTGTAACTGAATTCGACATGAGGGTATGTGCAAGATCATGAGGGGCCAAAAAGTGGTGATGTCAGTTCAAAACTTTGACAATGTAGCTGACGACTTTTTTTTCACCCAAATTTGATAAAATGAAAAGGGTATCTTAAAGAGATTATCAGCTTTCTATTGATATAATCGCTATCAAATTTTGAATTCGGTAAGTAATTATTAGTTATTTTCTAATTGAGCTACCTCTAAAGTGATGATTTATATATTGATTAAAAATGACTATAACTTTTAGATAGTATAACATTTTTGAAATCCGAAAAATGCGTCACATTCTATGCTTCACCTATTATAAGGAAAAAAAAATAAAAATTGAATTTTGTAAAGTTTTGAATGAGTTAAGGTGGTCAGACATGGGAGTTTTTTTATTCTGAAAATGTTGTAGTAAAAACTTCATAATTAATTTTTTTTTGGAATAAAATTACAAAAAATTATGTATCACATCCGGGCATGAGTCTACTACTTATATATAAAATCTTATAATAAAATATTATCATTTGATTATGATTAAGGTGGTCAGACATACACCTACTTCTTATTTTTTTCCTAAAATTTTTGTACTACTGCATTGAAATCTATACTTTTCACCAATCATACTAACTTTTTCTCAAAAAAGGCCTAGTATTTTAGAAACTACATTCAATTTTCTATAGATTCTATTCTTACAAATTTTTGATATTAGGTTCATAGCTAGTTGAAATTTTCACGTCAAGTTGACTAACCCTGATTTGCTGATTTTTCATTGCCACTTAAGGGCATAGTTTGGCCCCTCATGATCTTGCACATACCCATGAGGTTTCAAAAGGGTATGCACAAGTTTTTTCAAGTTATGAGGTTAGATGGAAATATCTATCTGACCACATACTTCAATGCTTTTGATGTCAAGACTAGATACCTACTAAGAGATAAAGAACCAAGAACTCTTAGAGATTATTTTAGGATTGTTGTGAATATTGAGAACAGTATGAAAATATCTATAAAGTTGGGTGGGAAGAGCGATGATCCTAAGTTTTTAAAAAACAAGAACTATAAGAAGGATAATGAAAAGACTATTGGAAATAAGAGGCAAGAAGAAGATAAGTTGGATAAGGTGCTAAATGCATTAAAATACTTGAAGCCACCTAGCAATAGAAATGACAAGGTTTCTACTACAGAAAAGACCCTATTCAACAATAATTTCAATAAGAAGAATGGGTTGTAAAATTACCCTTATAACACCCAATGGAAGGATATAAAACCTATTGTCCTACCTGCGAAAGGAAATAACGATAGGGTCATCCTTGATCGCTTACAAAAAACTTCTATAAATTTTGTTGAAGATACACCATGGAGTATGGATTTTCAGTCCCCTCATTCTACAGAACACTGTGTGGTTGCACAGTCCATAGTTGCATACTAGGATGAAGGTATTGAAGAATTTGATCAGGAAGAAAATAATGATGACATTGATTGTAACCTAGCTGATTCATATTTGGGACATGAAGATGTCTCTGATACTGATGAAGAAACTGATGTGTTTCTGAAAAGACACAACAAAGCATTATTCCATCAATAAGTCTTTTCTAATGATGAGGACATTGATGAAAATACATGTAACATGAACTCTTCCCTAGAGAAAGTGAATTTGAGGAGACCTTCAAAAGAGGAAATTTCTAGGATCGTTGTAGAAATGGTTTCCTAAGTACAAACTAGAAGCATGACAACAAATGATACCACTAGAAAAGCTACATAAATGTTCATAAAGAATACCAGTTCCAAGGAACCCACTAGAAATAAACCAAAAAATGACTATGTATTGAAAGTAAAAAATGTAAAGGGTAAGAAGTGGGAACCAAAGGGAGCTGGAGCTGTAAAGATTTCTATTGTTCATAACAAAGACATCCAAAAAGAAGTTGAGAAGGTAGTCAATACAAGGCTAAAACTGAGAAACTAAAGGTGACAACAATAGCTGATGTGTCTAAAAAATAGAAGGATAGTAGAGCAATGCAAATTGAGGTTCCTTCTTCTACTCCTGCTGACATGTTGTCAGTATTGTCTCAGATTACTGTCAAGGTTCCCTTGTCAGATTTATTAAGAATCCTTGAACATTAAGATAGAGCTCTAGCATAGGTAGATAATGTTCATGACAATAATGTTGCTCACAATATCAATGAGTCCCAAATAGAATTTAAGAAAGAAATACAAGTTCAGGGAGTGGTATCTCAAATACCGCCTATGTATTTGGACAACTCTGTCAATGCTAGCCTTGAAAACATAGATCCATTTTTTTTGAGTATCATAGTAAATGGAATGATAGTAAAGCATTGTATGGTTGATTCAGGTGCATCAAATACTATTATGACTTTTAATATTATGGAAAGGCTGGACCTCAAGGTTGACAATGTTCAGGGTAGGTGTTGTACAATGGACCAGAGAGAAGTACCAGTCATTGGGACTATTAATGCATTGCCCTACAAATTGGAAGCCTATCCAGAAAAGGAATTGACTATGAGTGTCCTAGTAGTGGACATTCCTCCTCATTATGGAATACTATTATTAGGAAATGGAGTGCAGCCATGGGTGGAAGTTTGCGATGTGATCTCTCCTATGCAACTTTCAAGATAGATAATCGATCTGGTAAGATTGAAAGGGAGCCAAGAGTTACCCATATGATTGAGAAAATATTGAAAATAAGATTTTACCTATTTTGTACATACTGATATCAATGCTTTCAGAGAAGAAGTCACTGTTCTTGAAAGAGAACCCATCATGCCTCCTATCACACTGGAAGTAAATGCCAAATCTGAGAAAGGTGAGTTATGGTTGATGTACTTTGATGGTGAAAATTGTAAAGATGGTTTGGGAGTAGGTATTATACTCATTTCTCCTAAAGGAAATACTTATAAGTTCTCTTTCACATTAAGCTTCTCATGTACAAATATTATCACAAAATATGAAGCACTGTTAATAGGATTGAGATTGGCACACAAACATGGGATCAAATGTATAAAGGTGGTTGGTGATTCTAAGATAATTTTATCTCAAGTTAGGTCAATTTATGCTTCTAAGAATAAAAGGTTGAAATAATATAGGAATGTTTTTTGGGATATGATTGAACGTTTTAATGAATTCAATATTGTAGGGAAGGATAGAAGCAACAATAAAATGGCTGACTTGTTACCCAATTGGTGTAGGAGCACCTACTCTTCATTCAAAAAGAACTCCTATGGAACCTATGGTTTCACACTAAGGTCCTTGAGACCTCTAGTCATGCTTAGGATAAGAGTTAGTCATGGGATCTCATTGTAAGGCCATAGTTCCAAGATTGGCATTTTATGAGCCCTTGGTCTAACTATTGGTCACTCACGATCCAATACCCTAGGTATAGGTATTTTTATGATTTTATATGTTTGGATCCATTAGGGATCATCAAAATAAGGATAGGACCAATTTTGGTCACTAGATTTGCAAAATTGCAAAAAATGTAAAAGTTGCTCTAAAACTTGTCAAGCAACTTTTGAGCAACTTTGTAAAAGTTGTTAAGACTTTTTATACCTCTCCCAAATGGCTAGTTGGTTCAAACCACTCATGTAACTATTGGGAGCATCCTATACAAGCCCTTACAGGTGGGTGATAGGATATGATATGTAATTTTGGCAAATATCAATAAAATAACCAACTTTTCTCTACAAATTTCATGTTTCAGAACTTTGTACGGATAGATAAGAATGTGAGGGTAGGAAAAAATGATTCAAAAGGTTGAATAATTGAATCAACTTTCATTTTCACTTGGTCTCATGTGTTGATCAGCCCTCGTTTGAAAGATATCTGATTTTTAGTGACAGTGCCTAGGATTGAGGCTTAAAATCAGGGTTTGTGATAGGGCTTGATCGTTTAGGCACATTCCACCATGGGAAATTGATACTCCTTGGTGGAATCCAAGTTTTTTCAATGTTAATTCATATTATGTAGGTTTGGAGAGTGGATGTGCAAGGATTTGGTTTTGCCACAAAGCCCTAGGTGTATGGCTCCATACATGCACCTCATAGTGAATTAGGATAGTCATCCTAAAACTTGGTTGGGGATTCAAAAAAGATTGAAAAATTGGATTTTGAGTTTTTTCACATGTCCTCACATGCTTCCATTCTTAATTTGTGTTTTGGCATAGGAGAGAAAGCACTTGTAGTGCATTTGGAGCCCTCATTAGGCCTATTAGCCCAGTCTAATATTGCAACAACAGTGACCTCCACTCATTTCCACTCCTTGGAGTTCAAAAATGTTTAGTAAACCCCAAAAGGGTATAAAAATCCTTGACCTATTCATTGCTTCATTTGGGAGTATTTTGTTTTATGTTCAATTTTCCTTCTAGGAAGGGCTACAAGAAGAATCTTAGGATTGTGCAACAGCATAACCTTGTGAGTTGTTCAATGGTGAAAGAACCATTGGAACTATTAAAATAAGACCTAAATAGGCCAATGCTATGTTTGGTAGGCCACCCTTGGTCTTAGTATTCATTGCATGGGGTTTGAGCACTTGTTTCCCTACGGAGACCTCTTAGTAAACTCTTGGTTGTTGGTGCTTGGGACTTTGACAAGCCTAGTGATTAGGTGATATTATCTTGTAGGGTTGTGATAACCTAAAATCAAGTCCTTTTTTATACTTGTGATAAGTATTTCAGCACTAGACCCTTCACCTTGGGTGTTGAGGGATTCAAACTCACCAAATTGCTCAATGTTGGAGGCTTCCGCTGACCACTGCTGCATCAAGTGGTATCAAAGCTATGTCTGATCCTGAGAATGAGGATATCCTTACAAGGGTTACAAATAGTGATTTAGCAAAGATGGTTAGAGAGCAAAAGGTTGCAAATAAGCCCTTAACTAAGAGGCTTCAGGAACTTGAAAAGAAGCTTGATGACAAGGACAAAGATGAGTCTGAAAATGAAGAAGGGAATGAAAAAGAGGAGGATGATCCTAATCAGCATATCCCTACAGACCAAAGACCTTTCATAGATGCTTTGAAATCCATGGGAAGAAGAACCATGGAGGAGAAGATAGATTTGTTAGTTTTCAATGGCAAGATGAATGCTAATCTAGCCTTGGATTGGATAGAGGCATTAACAACATTCTTTGAATGTGAAGACATCCCTAAAAAATAGAGGGTAAAGGTAGCAAGATCCAAGTTGAAGGGAGCAGCCCTAACTTGGTGGAACTTCATCCAAACAAAGAGGGTGAAGAATGGGAAGAACATGATCAATTCATGGAATAGAATGATAGTATTGATCAAAGAGACATATGTACCTGAGGACTATGGGGTACAACTCCATAGAAGGAAGCAAATTCTGAAACAAAAGGACATGGATGTAGGCTCATACACCAAGGAGTTCTTGAAATTGTGCATGAAGACCAATATGGCTAAAGATGAGGAAGAAAAGCTAGCAAGGTACATGAATGGCTTGAAAGTATCCATTCAAGAAGAGTTGAGTCTACACTACCCTACCACAGTCAATAGGTGCTATCAAATGGCACTTAAGGTAGAGGAAAAATGGAAGAGAAAGTAGGATTTTGGAAAAGGAAAGAGCAATGATAGTGGTAAGATTTTTAGAGGCAAAAATAACTCTTGGAACAAGGGACAAAGTAGTGGTAATTGCAGCAAGGCCCCTAACCAAGGAGACAAAGAAAATAGTGAATCTAATTCAAGAGGAAACTATAGAGGAAGAAGACCTTTCAATAGAGGAAGGACAAATTTAGGAAGAGGCAATGGACCATTGAAGTGTTTTTATTGCAACCAATTGGGACATCATGCAGGAAGATGCCCTGAGAAGAGAAACAATAACCAAGGTGAGAGGAGAGCACAACTTTTCCAAGGAGATAAGCAAGAAGACAATGCTAATGCTAGAGACTTGGAACCAAAAGGAGTGTGTGTAATGATGAGGCAGGTCTTCCTTCAAGTACCACAAACCCAAGAGCCTCCACAAAGAAAGAATCTCTTCAGGACAAAGATCAAGTTTCATGGAAAGATATGCAATCTTCTTATTGATTCTAGTTCAACTGAAAATCTTGTGTCTTGTGAAATGGTTTAGAAATTAAACTTGCCTAAGAAGCCACACACTTGCCCCTATCATGTATCATGGTTAACCAAAGGCCAACAAACTCTAGTCATAGAACAAGCTTGGATAGAGTTTTCTATTGTTGACTTCAAGGACAATGTTCTTTGTGATGTTGTTGAGATGGATGTAGATCACATCCTTCTAGGTAGGCCCTAGAAATTTGATGTTGATTCCACCCACCATTGTAGGAATAACACCTACTCCATCACTAAAGATGGCAAGACCTTCACTATGAAGCCCCTACCAGATAGAAAAATTGAAAAGGAACCCACTGTGATTATCATAGGGGAAAAGGAGATGTTGAAAACCTTGAAAGAATCTGATACTGAACCATTTGTCCTAATTTCAAAACCCAAAGATAACATTAGGTTTGGTCAAGAAGAGCCCATGCCAAATGAAGTCAAAAATCTATTGCAAAAGTACAAAGATGTCACTGTTAGTGACCTGCCCTCTACTCTCCCTCCCATTAGGGACATTAGTCATCAAATAGACCTCATACTAGGCTCATCCCTGCCTAATAAGACACCATACAAAATGACACCATTGCAGCATGCAGAGATTGCAAAACAAGTCACTGAATTATTGGAAAGAGGGCTCATTCAAAAGAGTCTCAGTCCTTGTGTTGTACCCTTAGTCTTGGCCCCTAAAAAGGATAGAAAATGGAGGTTATTCATTGATAGTAGGGCCCTAAACAAAATCACAATAAGGTACATATTTCCCATGGAAAGGATTGAGGACCTATTGGATCAACTAGGAGGTGCTTGCTACTTCACCAAGATAGACTTAAAGTCTGGTTACCATCAAATCAGAATCAAGCCTGGAGATGAATGGAAAACAAAATTCAAGACTACTAAAGGTTTGTTTGAATGGTTAGTAATGACCTTTGGTTTAAGCAATGCCCCTAGCACTTTTATGAGGCTTATGAATGAGATATTCATAGATTTTATTTGAAAATTTGTTGTTGTTGTTGTACCTTGATGACATACTAATATTCAATCATAGCAAGGAAGACCATCTTGATCATGTGGAATAGGTACTAAGAAGACTCCATTAGCACAAGTTGGTAATAAACTAGGAAAAATGCATGTTTATGAGAAAGGAACTTGTATTCCTAGGTTTTTTGATCTCACAGGGTAGCCTCAAGATGGATCTTGAAAAGGTAGATGCAATCATTAATTGGCCTCCACCAAAGAATCAAGGTGATGTGAGGAGCTTCCATGGGCTTGCAACATTTTATAGGAAGTTCATCAAAAAATTTAGTCATGTGTGTGCACCAATGCTTGAAACAATCAAAGGTGGAAAGAAGACTAAGTTTGCATGGACAAAGGAAGCCAATGATGCATTCCAATACTTGAAGAATACAGTCTCTCAATACCCTATCCTGGTCCTCCTTGATTTCAACAAGGTCTTCACTATGGAGATAGATGCAAGTAATTTGGCTATAGGAGCAGTCCTAAGCCAATAAGGCAAGGTAGTTGCTTTCTTTTCAGAGACACTGAATGAGGCCAAGAGGAAGTATTCCACCTATGACCTAGTATGCCATGGTCCAAGACCTCAATAAATGGAGTCACTAATTGATCCCAAAAGAGTTTGTAGTCTACACTGACAACCATGCACTAAGTTTCCTTAATTCACAAGAAAAACTTTTAGTCAGACATCTTAAATGGGTAGAACAATTATAGGCCTATACCTTCAACATTCAGCATAAAAAGGCTGTAGCAAGAAAATTTTCTAATGCACTTAGTAGGAGGATTGGTCTGGTTGAAGAAGTTCAACTACAAAGTGTGAGAGTTGAGTCCCTCAAACACTTGTACCCAGATGACCTTGATTTTTTAGAGATATATCGGATTTGTATAAAGATGGAAGGCATATATCATACTAATTTTTCTAAATATCTGATTTAGAATGGCCTTCTATTCAAGGGAGCACAACTATGCATACCCAAGTGTTCAATTAGAGAAAACATAATTAGAGAAAAGCATTGTGGTGGCCTAGGAGGTCACTTTGGCATTGACAAGACAGTAGACATGGTAAAGAGGAGTTATTTTTGGCCCAAGTTGAATAGTGAGGTCAAAATGTTTATTGAAACTTGTACAATCTTCCAGCAAGCTAAGGAAATGACAACAAATCAAGGGCTATAACAACCCTTACCAATCCCTTCAAGGCCTTGGGAATCCATTTCAATGGATTTTGTCATGGGACTGCCTAAAACAAAGCAAGGATTTGATAGTGTGTTTTTTATAGTGGATAGGTTGAGCAAAATGTCCCACTTTGTGCCATGCAAGAGCACAAATGATCCATCTCATATAGCTAATCTCTTCTTCAAGGAAGTAGTTAGAATTCATGGCTTACCTCAGAAAATTGTATCAGATAAAGATGTAAAGTTTTAAGGGCACTTTCGGAGGACACTCTTTAAGAAGTTGGGTAAAAATCTCACCTATAGTTCTGCCTATCACCCTCAAACAGATGGGTAGACTGAGGTAGTAAACAGGTCCCTAGGAAATATTTTAAGATGTCTAACCAAGCGATACTCACAAAGTTGGGATACCATACTACCCCAAGTAGATTTTGCCTTTAATGACTCCATAAACAGGTCAACTGGTACAACTCCTTTCAAAGCAGTGGATGGTTTGCATCCCAAGGGACCATTGGATCTAATGGAACTCCCATCTGATTTCAGAATCAGTGGTTGAGGCCAAGAATTGGTAGAGCTCATAACCAAGGTACAACAGCAAGTGAAAGAAACTTTGCAAAAGTATAGTTTGAAGTACAAAGAAAATGTTGACAAGAGAAGGAGAGAGGTCCATTTCCAAGTAGGAGATAGGGTTTGGGCATTTCTAAGGAAGGAGAGACTACCTAAGGGTAGATACTCCAAGCTACAAATAAAGAAAGTAGGCCCCTACAACATACTTAAATAAATAGGTGACAATGCCTATGAGATATCCCTTCCACCAAATTTGTAGATCTCTACAATCTTCAACATTGCAGACCTCACACCATATAAAGTTACAGCAGGTTCAAGCAATGAGCAGGGTAAGGACACAAGCATTGAGGATGAAGACTATGTCACTGATCTTCCACAAAGCAAACCAGTGGAGATTGAAGCAATTTTAGACTCCAAGCTATTAAAACAAACCAGATCTAAGAAGTGCATGTAGTACTTAGTCAAATGGAGGGGCCTCCAAACATTGATGCTACATGGCTCACCGAGGATCAAATACAATAGCATGGCACTTCAATGGAGCAACTATCCTCAAGTAGGGACTTGAGTTTTAAAAATCCAGGGTAGTATGGTGCAAGAGCACCTACTCTTCATTCAAAAAGAACTCCTATGGAACCTAGGGTTTCACACTAAGGTCCTTGAGACATCTAGTCATGCTTAGGATAAGAGTTAGTCATGGGATCTCATTGTAAGGCCATAGTTCCAAGATTGGCATTTTATGAGCCCTTGGTCTAACTATTGGTCACTCATGATCCAATACCCTAGGTATAGGTATTTTCATCATTTTCTATGTTTGGATCCATTAGGGATCATCAAAATAAGGATAGGACCAATTTTGGTCACTAGATTTGCAAAATTACAAAAAATGTAAAAGTTGCTCTAAAACTTGTCAAGCAACTTTTGAGCAACTTTCTAAAAGTTGTTAAAAAATTTTATACCTCTCCCAAATGGATAGATGGTTCAAACCACTCATGTAACCATTGGGAGAATCCTATACAAGCCCTTATAGATGGGTGATAGGATATGATATGTAATTTTGGCAAATATCAATAAAATAACAAAGTTTTCTCTGCAAATTTCATGTTTCAAAACTTTGTACGGATAGGTACATATGTGAGGGCATGAACCAATGATTCCAAAGGTTGAAGCATTGAATCGCCTTTCATTTTCACTTGGTCTCATGTGTTGATCAGCCCTCATTTGAAAGATATCTAATTTTTAGTGACAGTGCCTAGGATTGAGGCTTAAAATCAGGGTTTGTGATAGGGCCTGATTGTTTAGGCACATTCTACCATGGGAAATTGATGCCCCTTGGTGGAATCCAAGAATTTTCAATGTGCATTCATATTATGTAGGTTTGGAGAGTGGCTGTGTAGGGAGTTGGTTTTTCCACAAAGCCCTAGGTGTATGGCTCCATACATGCACCTCATAGCGAATTAGGATAGTCATCCTAAAACTTGGTTGGGGATTCACCAAATCCTAAAAACTTGGATTTTGAGTTTTTTCATATGTCCTCACATGCTTCCATTCTTAATTTGTGTTTTGGCATAGGAGAGAAAGCACTTGTAGTGCATTTGGAGCCCTCATTAGGCCTATTAGCCCGGTCTAATATTGCAACAATAGCGACCTCCACTTATTTCCACTCCTTGGCATTCAGACATGTTTAGTAAACCCCAAAAGGGTATCAAAATGTAATGCCCTACTAGGGAACCTATAAGAACTCAACCTAAACATGCGACTAAGTTTGTAGGATATTTTTTTTAAAAAGTTAACAATCAATAACATCAAAGTTACAATGCGGAAGCATAGCATAACAATAAATGACTAACATAGGTTACAACTCTCAAGGGTTCCTTGACGTAGATTATGAAAGAGTTAATTAATTAATATAAGATAAAGATATGAATCCCAATATTACATCTGAAAGATAAATACAACATCATATGCATGATTACATAAATACAATTGGTACCTTAAGGTAACCATAATAATAAGCATCCACTGTACATGTCGCAATGTATGTGAATACAATAACTGAAAAGAAATACAACATGATAACTCTAAATATCTGAAGGAATGATACAAGATCATAAGAAGAAAGAAGAACAAGAAAGAACAACTGCAACATGGATCATCTAGCCCCGGTGCACAAACATCGTAATCTCAAATGGTAAAAGAACCACTACCACCCAACCTCGTGAACCTAAACGATCCACTCCCACCATGCTAAGGAGATAACATTAGATCCCACTCGGATAACAAACAACAACAACAACCAAGGAAGAAGTCCTGAAAGCTTCTAACTCAAGGATACCAAAAAGTACAACAAGGTATAACATACTCTACCAGAGGCAAACACAACACGTAGGAAACCTAAGATGCATACAGAAAGTGTCATCACATAAGTCAACTCTAAGGTTATCCTAATAGTCCCTTCAGACCCCGACACCCTAGTGACTCTATGTGGTTATAGTAACCTCTCATGTAGACAAGGTACTACCTATGCCATCTCCAGTCCATATAGGCGGCAAGCATCATCTCAACTCCCATCCTAGTCAAAATCAATCAGGGATCTCAGGCATGGGCGAGGCACAAAAAATCTTATTAGGTTCATTTTAGATTCCTAATGTTTATTAGTTATCACTTATTAAACTACTTGTAGTTCGATCTCCAGGTAGCCACTTCCAAGCTCCGGCACCAATTCACAAGCCACTTCCTGATATACACATAGATGACCTACCCTAGGGTTTCACAATAATCAAGCCTAACCTCTGAGTTAACATAACTCAAGAATCTTCATAACCAGATTCAACATGCATGACTAGGAAACACTAGGATCAAACCCACCTAGGGTTAGAACAACTCATGTAAACTAACTATGCAAGCATGGAAAACAACATGGCAAATAAAGACAACTACAACCCCTGGAAAACAATACAAGTCAAATTGACCAAGGGCATAAAAAGGGTCTCCATATAAAAACATGTACACCAAAGATTGTATCACTAACAAACACTAGGATATTTGTATACCTTAGTTAGATACAATTAAAAAAAAAACAATACAAAATTTATTCTAGTTTTGAAATTCATCTAATGAATAAACCAACTGATATCAAATTATCAAATAAGAGTTCATATTCAAATTGAATTAATTCCTTTACAAACAAATTGTAAAATAATTAATAAACGACCTATAATCCATTGTTATTCACCTCAAAATAATCCTTTTAACAATAAAAGAATTATCTAATTTCCTTCAAGTAATTACACAACACAAAGAACATACAATAAGATAGCTAAGTTAATAAAATATAATAATTATCTTTAATAATAAATAGATTACAAATACCAATATTAATCATAAAACTGATTATTAAATATACTAAGTTAAATAAAACAAAAATATTTAATAAAATAAACTAAATTAATAAAATAAAATTAATAATAATTAAAAAGCTAAAAACTGAATTAAGCTATCATAAATAAATTAAAACCAAAAAAACTAAAAAAAAATAGTAAAGGGGGGGGGGGGGGGGGGGGGGTTCACGGATCCTCGTAACCCCTGTCCCTGTCTGCACGGCACAGAGACCGCACAACCTACGCCAACAACAGTACTAGCGGTACTGTCACACGACAGCCAGTGCCAGGCCCGTGTAAATGCAGTGGGGACTCTTTCAAAGGCCCAAAATGATTTTTAAAACAAAACTTTCTAATATAAACCTTTAAACATTTTTCACTTGGCATATTTTAAAACTTTGATAAAAATTGTTTTTTTTTAAATTTATATATATGTATTATCAAATATTTAATATTTGATATATATATATATATATATATACACACCACAATTATGATTATATCAAAGATGAATAAATTTTTTGAATAATAACACAACAAGCTCAAAACCCTAGTCCAATTGGGTTTTTTTTTTCTTAGAGCTTCTCTTATAGATTCCTCAAAACCAACAAATTGCAAAACAAACTAAACCACATCGCAATAACATACAAAATTTTTCATGCATTTAGATCCAACAGGCACAATGAAGACACACCTTTCTTTTCTACAGAGATCAAAAAAGGAATAGCCATAACAATAAAAAAACCTACCTCAAATCACAAATAAACAGATTTGATGATGACCAGAACGAAGAACAAAAAACCCAAGCTTTTTGAAGAACTCTTCAAATCTGTCCCAAGACTATCTCCAAAATTCCTCCTCCAAAACCTGTGTACCCGAATAATGGCCAAAACCCCAAATATTTAAAGGAATCTCCTTTCACATGCAAAAATATAAACTCAACTCCAAGAGGGCTTTGCATGAAGCTGAACTTTAGTTTACTATTCAGTCTCAGTTGAACTGAAGTCTCCTCTTCACTTTGACTTTTGAAATTGCAAAATAGATTGACAAAAATAACTAAATCACATCGCAATAACATACAAAACTTTTCATGCATTCAAATCCAATAGGCACAATGAAGACACACCTTTCTTTTCTACAGAGATCAAAAAAAGGAATAGCCATAACAATACAAAACCTACCTCAAATCACAAATAAATAGATTTGATGATGACTAGAATGAAGAACACAAAACCCAAGCTTTTCGAAGAACTCTTCAAATTTGTCACAAAACTGTCTCCAAAATTCCTCCTCCAAAACCTTTGTACTCGAATAATGGCCAAAACCCCCAATATTTAAAGGAATCTCCTTTCACATGCAAAAATATAAACTCAACTCCAAGAGGGCTTTGCATGAAGACGAACTTTAGTTTACTATTCTGTCTCAATTGAACTGAAGTCTCCTCTTCACTTCAACTTTTGTTGAAAGCACATAACCAAACTTCAACTTGAATTATTAATTCAATTCCATTCAATTATGAATGTGCAACATAATGCATTCAATTAATTAATAATTAGAACATTAAGTTTAACATAAAAACCACATGCCAAATTAACCTTTAATTTAATAAAATATATTTTAATTAACAAAGGTTAAATTCATGATAAAATATTTCAAAAGTGAAGATATTTAATTAATTCACATTAATTAAATAATTTGACCACACTCAAATTAGCATAAAAATAATTCACAATTAATTAATGCATCAACTATATAATATAAATAATAATTAAACTAAAATAAATACATTTATTTAATTACCATTTAAATACTATGCCACAGCTAAAAATAGAATGATCTAATAATAGAAATTCACATCAAACTCCACAAACCAACGAATCAGCAAGACCGAAGGACCCACATTCAAACTCAAGATTTAGGTGTAAACTTGCCAATTGGATGAGTTTAGAAAGGTGAAAACACAGAATCTTGTCCCTTACTTTAGGACAATATTTGGATTAGGTTAGGATTTGGAACTAAATATTATCTCCCCTCTTTTACCATTGGCATTAGTGATAGGGCACGCTCATCCTGACAATTCAAGGAAGTTGATGCCCGATACCTATGAACCTGCATAAGAGGCAAGCATGTACAGATATATAGAAATATAGAAGACAATGGCGGGGATCAGCTGATCATGTGGATCTTGCAAGCAAGTAACTATGACTCCATCCCTCAACCACATCAAGCAGAAATATAAAGCATACATGAACACCATACACATGCAAGTATGGGGTAAGTATAACCATCATTGTAAATAACATTTCGAAACAAGAATAACATCATCATAGCCTATAACTGAATCAATATAAACATCATAAACATCCATTTATTAAAGATTCATCGTAAAGTGACATATATCCAATAATCATAATAATACTGAAATAATGAAGCACACATACAAGTGGCCCAAAAGAGTTGGCAAGAAAACATAAAAGAAAACTATGGAGGGGTACTACACAGAATCCTTGATCTATTCATTGCTTCATTTGGGAGTATTTTGTTTTATGTTTAGTTTTCCTTCTAGGAAGGGCTACAAGCAAAATCTTAGGATTGTGCAACAACATAACCTTGTGAGTTGTTCAATGGTGAAAGAACCATTGGAACTATTAAAATAAGACCTAAATAGGCCAATGATGTGTTTGGTAGGCCACCCTTGGTCTTAGTATTCATTGCATGGGGTTTGAGCACTTCTTTCCCTAAGGAGACCTCTTAGTAAACTCTTGGTTGTTGGTGGTTGGGACTTTAACAAGCCTAGTGATTAGGTTATATTGTCTTGTGGGGTTGTGATAACCTAAAATCAAGTCCTTTTTGATACTTGTGATAAGTATTTCAGCACTAGACCCTTCACATTGGGTGTTGAGGGATTCAAACTCACCAAATTACTCACTGTTGGAGGCTTTTTCTGACCACTGCTACATCCCCAATATAGAAATCAATCCTACTAAAATCACTTTTGTAGGCATTTCAAAAGTTGAAACTCAGACTAGACCCAATATACTAGATAATATTAAAAAATGGCAAGTCTTTGAGGATGACCAAGACATCTTGTGGTTTATGAACCATGAAGATAAGTATCATGGTTAGGAATTGGACTATTCATCTTTAGTTGAGACTGAAGTGGGAAAAGAAATTGTTCTTGGAAATGAAGTTCTATAGCTCAAAACTAACAAAGTTCCCAAGGGACTTCTTGTTTTAGAAACTGTGTTTGACAATCAAGATAGAGTCCAAATGGATACTAAGAAAAAAGACCAGATGGACCTAGAGGAAATTAATCTTGGTACACAAGAAACACCTAAAAGGGTGTACATAGAAAAAGAAGTGTCACAAAAGTTGAGAAATTCTTTGATTGAGTAGTTAAGAAAATTTAGGCATGTTTTTTTCTTGGTCATATGATGATCTAAATGTTTATAGAGAATATTTTTTTTAGCATATCATTCCTTTGAAGAAAGATGCTAAACCTTTTAGGCAAAAACATAGGCCAATCAATCCTACCCTAGCACCTAAAATGAAAGAAGAACTGATGAAGCTAAGAAAGAGTGGGATCATAGAGCCCATCAGGCATTCTTCTTGGGTGTCAAACTTAGTTCCTATTAGAAAGAAGAATGGAGATATCAGACTATGTGTAGACTTCATAAATTTAAAAATCTCTTCTTTGAAGGACAACTATTGCTTGCCTAACATGGAGGCAATGTTGCAAAGTGTAACTGGGTCTGACCTGATGTTCATGATGGATGGATTCTCTAGTTACAATCAAGTCATTGTAAAAGAATCACATTAGTTCAATACAACCTTTACAACACCTTTGGGAACTTATGTATATGTGAGAATTTCATTTGGTCTAACAAATGCTGGTACCACTTTCCAAAGAGCAATGGATGTTGCTTTTGCTAAATTCATTAATGATTTTACTGTGGTATACTAGAATGACTTGAATACATATTCCAAGATGGAAGAAGATCATTTCTTACACTTAGAAAATATATTTGTAAGAGCCCTGGAATAGGGTATTTCTTTGAACCCTAGAAAATGTGCATTTGGTGTGACTGAAGGCAAACTATTGGGTCACCTAGTAGGAAAACATGGAGTAAGAATTGATCTAGATAGGGTGGTGGCCATTGAAAAAATTCAGAAACCAAAAAATGTAAAATGAATCCAATCTTTCTTTGGCCAAGTGAACTTCTTCGGGAGGTTTGTTACAAATTTCACTAAGATTAGTAGGCCTATATCAAAAATGTTGAAGAAAGGATCTGAGATCAAATGGGATGGTGAGACCGATGAAGCTTTCAAAAATATCAAACATGTAATCAAGGATGCACCTATGTTTAAGGTACCAATCTATGGCATTCCAATGCATATATTCTATTTTTCTTCTTTTCACACTGCTGTTGTAGTCCTATTACAAAAAAATAGTGAGGGTTTTGAACAACCTCTTTCTTTCTTCAGTAAGTCTCTACAAGCTGCTGAACTAAAGTATGATATTAATGAAAAGTAGCATATGCACTTGTGAAGGCTGTGATAGATTTTAGATGTTAGCTCATGGGTGAAACAGTGATTTCTTTTGTACCAAGTGCTATTGTTAAGGACATATTTTCACAACAAGAAGTGTCTGGGAGGAGATGCAGGTGGATAAATAGAATCCAATAATTTAACATTGATATCCAAATTATCAAATTGCGCAAAGGCCAAGGATTGGAAAAGTTGATGGCTCAAACTAATCTTGATGCAAATCAGATAAATCAGGTAGAAATTGATTATACATGTCATATGGGTGATTGTATCTGGTATCAAGACATTATTTATTATTTAAGAAATATGAAGTGTCCATTAGGATTGGATGATGGAAAGAAAAGATCTCTAAAGCTACAAGAAATTAAGTATGTTATCATCAAATCCAAATTATGGAGAAGAAATTTGGATTGCTTTTTGCTGAAATGTGTAGATCAAAGTTAGGCTGATAAACTACTGATAGAAATGCATGAAGGGATATGTGGTGGACACTACATGGGTAAAACTACTGCTCAAAATATTTTGAGAGCAAGGTTTTGGTGCCCCACAATTTTCAAAGATGCATAAAGGCTTGTGAGGAAGTGTGATGCTTGTAAGAGATTTTTTGGTAAGCTAAAGTTTTCAGGAAATGTACCACTGAATCCAGTAGAAGTGCAAACCCCTTTCCAAAAGTGGGGAATATATTTTATTGGAGAGATACCAAATAAGTCTAGTGGAGGACACTCTTGGATCTCAGTTGCCACTGATTATTTTACAAAATAGGTATAGGCTATTCCCACAAGGAATGCAAATAGCAAGGTGGTGACTGATTTTATTGAATAACATTGTTACAAGATTTGGTTGTCCTAAAAGGATTGTCTATGAAAATGCAATGTGATTCAGATCTACTGAGTACAAGGAATTATGTGAGAGTTTAGGGATCCATATGTCATATTCTTCACCCTATCATCCACAAGGAAATGGTCCAAGTAGAATCATCCAATAAAAGCTTGATAAATATTCTTAAGAGGATCCTTGACAAGAATAAAAAATCATGGAATTATAAATTTCCATTGGCTATGTGGGCTGACAGAGTAATTGGTAAGAAGGCAATTGGATGTGCACCATTTGATTTGGTATATGGAATACATGCAAGGATGCCTCAAAATAACTTATTAGAAATGTACAAGTTTTTCAAACTATATGGTGAATATTTAGATGATGAAATGTAGTTGATGATTGAAGACTTGATCAAGTTGGATGAAACTAGGAGATAATCAGCTTCAAAGAATGCTAAGATGTAGTTGCAAGTCAAGAACTTGTATGAAAAGAAACATGTAGAGAGAAATTTTGAGCTAAATGACTTGGTATTACTTTGGAATGCCATATTGCAAGACAAAGGAAAACATGGAAAATTTGATCCAATCTGGTTAGGTCCATATCTGATTCATGAAAAGGGGGACCAAATTCATACATTGTCAAAGAACTTATTGGTGATATTCAATAATTTCTTGTTCATGGAGAGTTCTTGAAGAGATACTTTTGTTAGAGGTATTTTTCTTTCCATGAGAAATACTTAGGTTTTTTACATGTAAATTTTTGTATAGGTGTGGTGTGTTTCCTTCCTGTCTGGTTCGGTTTTTGTAAATAGGTTTTTGCAAAATGATCTCTGTAGTTGTCATTGTTGTCAACTTTGGTCTTCTCTTCCATTAAATTCTAATTTCTTGCATGGGCACAAGTTTTATTCTTCGTAGGGCTCATATTTTTCTCTTTCCTAAATGCAAAACCCCTACCCAAGGTCTAATTGTGCGTTACCATTTTCATGGCATTTAAATTTCTTATTAAGCATTTGGTTATAATTTACCTTCATTCTCCAAGTCTTGAGAAGAATAAGAGTTAAGTTTATTAATACAGAGATCAGGCGACTGAGTAGTGTTTTAGTGGTTATCTCGTGATCTCTAAGTCCCAGGAAGTTAGTTGATTTCATTCAGAAACTTGGTGAAAAGGCTTTCTCCAAGTCTCCAAATACTTGGCGGTGATCTTGAAACATTCAATGATTCAACAAAGGTAGTTATCTCCTCATCTCTTAAAATGGCAGTTAAGTGGCTTAGCATCTGGCGATCCAGCGAAAGGGTTAAGGACTTGGCATTATGTAGTTATTGTAATACCCCAAAAATGGGCTATAAGTTCATTAACCTCCTATATTATCAAATCATATCAAATCAACATCAAAGTCCTAATCTAAGGCACATCTAAACATCATCAAATCTAATTGATTATCTTAAATTTTGCATCGGGGAATATTCCTAGTAATATTCCTAATTATCTTAATTATCTTTAATTTTATAATTATTTGGCAATAAATCATATTTATCCTAAAGTTTGATTAATTGAATATTTTCATATTTAATTAATTAGATTTAATATTTGCCACTTAATTATGTAATTAAATTTAATTATATCTATTATTAATTGTATTATTTAATTTTGACAATAAATCAAAATTCCTATCTTTAATTGATTAAATTCTTATTTAATTAATTAAAGCAAGTTGTCATTATTTAATAATATAGTTTTTAATAAAATTTTGATTAAATAATTGATTAACCCATAAATCAATTGTTTTATTTTTAAAAGCAGTTAAGTTGGAAATAAATCACTTTATTATTAAATTAATTCATAAATAAAACATGCACAATCATAAAAGCAAACAACTATCAATTATCAATTAAAGCTAAACTCTATTTTGAGTTAAAGCTTAGCTTTTGCATATTTTTGTGAGTTAATTATCTTTTATTTAAAAATAACTCAAAAATCAAGTTGAGTTATTTGAGTGATTTATGGCTTTTATCCATGCACCTCTAAAGCCCTGGATTTCTATAAATTAAAGGCTCAGCTCTTCACAAATCATCTCATATTTTGCACAATCACGCTGGAGAATTGGAATTGAAGAATCAAAGCTCTTGCGAATCGACATCTTTGTGAGATCAATCTTATTTTATTTTTTTTGCATTCATTTAGATTCATATTTCATATCATTGTTAGATTAGCATAGCATATCAGTTTTCATATTAGCATAATTTCATATCAGTTTTTCATTCATTCTTATTGCATAGAAAATATCAAAAAAATAGATTAATTGCATTCAATCTCATATCTAGATCAATTGCATTCAAATCCTTCATTTAGGTGTCGTCTAGGTCACTGATCTTGATTACAATCTGAGAACATTAATCTCGCACCTATTAGAAGGCAGTAAATCGCTTGGTTAGATAGCTTTCAATTTTGCACGATTTTGATTATCACTAACCTCTAATGTTTTACTGAGTGTTGTGTCTACAGATCAGGTACAATTTTCACACACACATTTCTGGCGCCCACCGTGGGGCCCTGAAACGGGTTTCCCTTCATTTCTATCAATTTTCTATCTTTTGAGGATAAGGGTTTCAAGGGTCCTGGTATACTCTGTAGGACGTTATTTTTTGGCACTTTTTCAATCAAAGTTGTCCGTACACAGCGATTTTTATCATTCTGTCCGTACTTCCGTACATCTCTGTACAAATTCTCGCGCGAGATTTCACTTGCGTCGCGCGAGATTTCTTTCTGTGTCGCGCGAAATTTCTTTCTGTGTCGCGCGAAATTTCACTGGTATCATTTTTGTGCGCAAAAAAAAATCACTTTCTAGCACGAGACTACAGTTCCTCGCGCGAGACTTTATATTTTATCGCGCGAGACTCCACTTCCTCGCGCGAGTCTTCATATTTTTGTCGCGCGAGATAGTACTTCCTCGCGCGAGACTTCATTCTTCATCGCGCGAGACAGTGTTTCCTCGCGCGAGACCGCATTCTGCCTCGCGCGAGATTTTGCTACAGAGACACATAATTTGCAGATTTGTACTTTCAGATTATTGATTTCTAACGCTTACAATTTGCTGTTGATTGGTCTTGATTTTGTACTTTCGGATGTGTGCTAAATTCTGGATTGCAGAGCGTTGGATCCCAGGTATTCTCCTTCATCTAATAATATTTTGATCTGGGACTTAAAAATAAATCTCTTATGTGTCAAGCTTGTGTGCATCTTTTCATGCTTTTGATCTATTTCTACACACTTGCATAATTGATACTAGGTTGTGAACCCTTAAGGATTCATTAAGTAGTCTTAGAATACTTGTGATTGATCTTGATTACTATCTTGGGTTATTGGACTCGCTAATCCGCCGGCCCCTCATTTCCGCCCTGTGGTTGCAATCTCAGCGCCATAAAGGGGAGGGGTCAATAGGACAGAAGCGTTAAATGTTCCACTTGGCAACCCTTTTGTGCTTTTAGGAACTCCCTTGTTTTCTAAGTTGAGGACTCATTTTTAGCTTGTGTGAGGTGTTAAGTGTTCCACCTTGTGGACTCATCTCATATTCACTTTAAACGTTAAGTGTTCCTCTTTCTACTTTTTGGATGCTTTTGGTAGATTTGCTTTCGGAACATACATCTGTGCTCACATAGTAATTAGGCCCTATGAACACTATTTGTGATTCTTGAGAGATTGGATTCCTAGCGAAATCCTTCTTGACGATAGAATCCTTGTAGGTAGGGAGGATACTTAGTGCATTTCACATTCAACTTAGTTAGTGAGTCTTCTCTTATTGATCGACACATTCTCTCTCCGGAGAGGTTGATAGATCACGTGGGGTTGATATCACGAGCTTTGGTGAATCAAAATTGGTTAGTGCATCTTCTCTTATTGATTGATACATTCTCTCCCTGGAGAGGTTGATAGATCACGTGGAGTTGATATCACAGACCTTGGTGGAACAAAACTTTGTCTTAGCGTGTCGGATTAATCTGCTTGCTTTGTTTGGGTTAAAAGTGAAGAGGTGTCAAAACCTTGAATCTGGAGCCAAGTCCCCTTGTGGTATACTATTGTGAGTCATCTTTAGAGAGGGTTAACCGTAGCGGACAATCCCTTCACAGGGCAAACTGCATTGACGGAACCTCAAGCGATAATAGCCATTTTCGCCATGGTAGTGACAACCGCTATATAAATGTCCTTGTGGAAGAAATCTCCATGGGTATGGTTCATTGTTGGGTTGTCAGATCTCCCTAGCAGCTCTTGAAGATTAAGTTCTCGGACTGTGTCAAAACCCTGGTGCGCCGGGATTGGAGTTCACCCCTTTGAATCATAAAAGTTGCAGAGTCAAACCATTACTAAAAACCCTAGAGAGGCCAATTTTTCACTTTCAGGTATATGTGCGTTATTGCAAAACTTTTTCAGAACATACACAATTAGTACTCTCAGGGATTAGCACAATTTGGTCACTTGATTGTTCATGTGCAAGGTTGCTTTTGCCCTTGTTCATTGTTTTCAGACGTGCTTGGAATCACTTGCTTACTGTTCTGCGTGCTTATTTATCTACTTGGCTATTAAAAATGATCAAATTTGGTATAACCTTCAAAATCTAGATAGTACAATTTGCAAACAATCCAAAACTGAAAATTTTAAATTTTGCAAAAATTGACGTAAAGTTCTTTCTGGAGTCAAAGTCATTTCAAGAAGTCAAAAGTCGTACGAGTTTTGTCAAGTGTCATTTCAGTATTACCCAACTATTGTATGAGTTTAGCAAATGTCATTTCATAGACTACCCAGTGCCGTACGAGTCTGCAGAGTGTCGTTTGGAAAAATTTGAGAAAGTTGTCAGAAATTGTCAAATTGCAAGATATCCAATGTTTCCAGCCTAGTTCCAGAATCTGTCAAAAATATCATTGTGTCAAGAACAGATCAGTAGCTATTGAGAATTAGTACACATGTCTCAAAGAATCAGTACACATGAGGAAGAAATTCTGATCGCCGCTATAATGAAACAGATACATGTTATGCAAGTCCAGCTTGACAAACTTGAGAAAGAGAAGGAATCTAAAAATTTCTCCATGGAATCTTTATACTCTTTTCCATTTGATAAAGACTTGTACATGTCACCATGCCCCCGAAAAAAAATTGAGCAATATGATACCTCTTCCACGGAGAGTGACACATCTAGCTTTGGAGACTATGATGACTATGACAACAGACAATGTAATGATACCTATGACACCTCTGTTCCTAAGAGTCCTCCTCATCGTTCATTCCTTCTTACTACAAATGGGCCATCACATTGGATAGATCAGGAGAGTGATCCATATGATTCTGATTATCAAAGAGACTTTGATGATTTCTATGCACAATACCCAGATGATCCATCTGTTTCACTTGAGGAAGAGAAAGTTTACCACGTTGATTATAAACATGCATACTATAAGGATCTCTCCTCTAAGAACTCTCAGGCTGAAAATAAAGATTACACTCTCAAGCAAGATCATGTTAATGTTGGACCTTTGTCTTGTGATGGTTCCCTTCCATCCCCTACTTCCTCCAATACCCATACATTTCCTAAAGCTTCCGAGTCTTTCAAATCTTTCACAGAACCTTCATCTGACACAAGCCCTGCTACTTTTCATGTGGTTCCCTATAGTTATCCCCCAGGGCTACCTCTTAAAGAAACTCAAGCTAACCTTCACTTGGCTGCAAAGACTTTCAATAATGATAAATCTAAAGAGCCTAAGCCTTCATATGCTATAATCCCTACTTCAGCTAGTCCTTCACCATCTCTTCCAAAGTCTTCCATACAATCCCAACATGCTTCCTTGTCCTTAGAAGTGGCTCCATGTCAAGAGGAATCTAAAAATGATAAAGAAAATAACATAAAAAAAGATCAAGATCAAGAACTCTCCATGTCATCCACTCCTTTTTCGGATGTCTCTTATCTGCCTCAGGGTTCTTTTGATCCTGTACCCCCTTTTTCATGCATTCCGCCATGTCTAAAGTCTTTGCCTAAGAAAGATCAAGCTACTACTTACACTGTTGAGCTTATTGGCAATCAAAATAACCTTACTACACTTGCATTTTCCAAAGATGATACTTCCATTAAGGTTGTTAAAAATAGTGTTCCTTCCAATGTTAAGCCTATTGAAAATCAAAAGAAAAATTATGTGCTTGTGCTATCCAAAGATCCTTGTCAAGATCAAAGTCTTCCATCTTCTTATTCTACCACTCCATGTTCACTTCCACTTTCTACCCTTCCTAAGTCTTTGCAAGCTTTGAAAAATCCTATCAAAGAAGGTGCTCATATTCAAGATGTCCACGATTCTATTGAAAACTCTGATGTTCACTCTAAAGATGCTGATATCCTTGGTTGTCATATAGATGCTGATGAACTTATTGATTATCCTTTTGCGTCTTCCACTTCCATCCTTGGACCTCTTCCACCACTACAAAGATCTTCACGTCTTCCTTCCATCTTGGGTCCTTATGTCCCTTCACTTTCTCCTCCTAACTTTCCTAATTCACCATCCATCTTAGGTCCTTACATACCTCCATCTCCTATCTTTCCTCAAGATCAACATAGATGCATACCCTTGAATCCTTTTCATCCACCCAACCATCTAAACCAGTCATATCCTCCTCCTTCTTCCACAAGTCCCAAGTCCTTTGGAAGTAACTTGAATGTTCAATACAAGAAAAAGAAGCAATACAAGAATCCATCAAAAAAAGAAGATCACCATGTCCCCTCTAATAGACATGGAAACATAAAGTCAAAAGAGATATCTAAGAAAAAAACTACAAGACAAGTATGGGTTCCAAAATCCATCATTGAAGATATTATCTCTAAATCATCAAAAAGAAATAAAAAGCCTACAACTATATGCATTCCAAAGTCTCTCTTGAAAGAGTCTAGTGTTGAACAAAAAGTGAAATTGACATTCAAGCTTCCAAAGGCTTCCACTACATCTCCTTCCAAAAATATTCTTCCATTTCATGCGCCCAAACCTCAACCTCTGCTATCCATTCGTCATATTCCTTCATGTATTCCTTCATTCACGTTTCCTCCACCCTCTCGCCACCCTTCAAGGTGTGTGTTTACGTTGATCTTGCCTTCCTTTCCATCTACCCTTTCACAATCCTTCCATTCATTAACCTTCTACCTTCTATCCTTTTTCCTCATTTTCCTATTCCTCCTATCTTCCAACCTCACTTGCTTTGCATAAAACCTTATCCTCCATTTTTCTCTTCCATCTCCCTTTCCCTATCAGCATCTTTGAGTATATCATTTTGAATCCTTGGCATATCATGGTTTATCCTTTCAAGGAGCATTATCTAAAAAGCTTGCCTTCTTCTAAAAAAAATAAAAAATTGAAAATGTGCCTTGGTGAAAACCTGGAAACAGGTGCCTTGGTAGCAAAAGTAAAGAGAAATAAATTCATCCTATGGTGAAAACCACTCCCTTGTGGCACCTTGGATAAGTACCATGATGAAAACCTGGCAATCAGGCATCATGCGTAGTTCTTCTACATATTTCATCCATTCCATCTTCTCTCTTTGATCTTGACAATGTTGATCTATACACGAATATTTGGCTATTTTGTGAGCTATCTTACGGTGATCTTGCTTTCATTCCTTCCATGTTTAGCCTTCATATCCATCTTCCTTCATTCATTTTCGCCTATCGCTATCCTTTTCCCCTTTGGTCTTGATCTAAGAAAGAAAGAGTAAAACACGGTGCTATGAAACCTCTTGACATGTCTACTCCTTTGGATTGCATCCTTTCCTGCTCTTGCATTATGATTTTGTGCTTATCCTATGCTAGCCTTTCATTGCTTGTCCAAATGTGCTTTACATGACAATTTTTCCCTAGCTTGGGTATTCTTGAGGAGTTTCCCCTTGAGGATTTCTTCCCTTCATTCTCTTTCATTCTCTTATCTTCCATCTCTTCCACCAGCTTGCTAATCCCTCTTGTTCTCCACCTTGCTAGACATTGGGACTGCACGATATGATCTTGCTTGGGAGTTTGCAAATGGAAAAAGATGCTATCAAGTATACCAAGTATCAGAACAATTATCAGAACAAGTATCAGAACCAGTATCAGAACAATTATCAGAACAAGCATCAGAACCAGTATCAGAACAATTATCAGAATCAATATCAGAATCAGTATCAGAACCAGTATCAGAACAATTATCAGAATTAGTATCAGAACCAGTATCAGAACCAGTATCAGAACCAGTATCAGAACAAGTATCAGAATGGGCCTACAAAACAAGTATTAGAACACCTACTGGGGCTACACCTTTCACTTTAGTTTATGGGTTCGAAGCGGTATTGCCTATTGAGGTTGAAATCCCATCACTCAGAATTAGAATGCATGGACTTGTCACAGATGATGACTATAGAGTGTCTAGGTTACAAGAACTGGAACTACTAGATGAGCACAGACAAGTAGCATATGATCATCTCAGAGTGTATCAAAAAAGAATGTCGAGGCTACAACAAGAAAGTCAGACATAGAGAATTTCAAGTTGGCGATCTAGTGTTGAGAGAAAATCCTAAAAATCAATCACATTGAGAACGCAAGGGGAAGTTCGAACCCAACTGGCTGGGTCCCTTTGTAATCACTGCTACTTTTGGCTCTGGTGCCTATCAACTCTCAACGACTGAAGGAGAACAGCTCTGAGAACCAATCAACGTTCTCCATCTGAAGAAATTCTACGCCTAAGGCATTCAGTGCTTGGTAAATGTCCTAAAAAAAATCTTAAAAATCAGAAAAAGTCCTGAAAAAATGAACATCTTGGTGAAAACCTAGCAATAGGCACCTTGATGATTCACAAAAAAAAATCAAAAAATATCAAAAGTACAAAAAAATTGAAAAAATGAAAAATACAAAAAAATAAAAATAAAAAATGAAAAAAGAAAAGAAAAAGTGCCTTGGTGAAAACCTGGAAACAGGCACCTCGGTAGCAAAAATAGAATCTCTACCAAGATGGTGAAAACCTGGCAAACAGGCACCACTTGTTCTAAATGCTCCATGTATCAGCGCAATCTTGGTCTTTCCCAGCTTTCAGTCTTGCTTTAGTTTGTACATATCTCCCAGTTTGTTCCTGCATTTCCAGTTTTCAATAAGTCAGTCTGTACACCAATCAGCTCAAGCGTCTGTATCCTATCAATGTTCAAACTTGGGGGCAATCAATGTCATATCCTATGGCCTCCAATGTATCTTAGACGTGTCATATCAAGCCAGAGTCCTTTGAAGCTTCATGTGAGTCAGTCAGTCAGTCTTGTCTCCAGAAAGGATTTTGCATCTACAACAACGCAATCACACATCAAACTCAAACTGAAAACAATCTGTGCTTTTCATGCTTTTATCTCCTTGTATGCTTACTGATTCGCATTGAAATTTTTGCATATTGTGTCCCTTCGAGCTCTTCAATGATGTCCTTTACAGGATTTAGAGAGTGATGACTGGGGGCATAATCTTTTCTTTGTCTTCTGCTTGTATGTGAAAATCTAACAGCTTTGGAAATTTTGGATTGAAATGGTGTCCGACTGTAAGAGCCTCTATCTCGAATTGGATGGCCATGCGTACCTCGACCATTGATACCTAAAAAATTCAAGGAAGTTTGATCTAACTATTATCTTTTTGAGTAAGTTCTTTCTCCTACTGTGGAACGCAATCTTGCCTAAGGATGTGAATGATAAAGGGTCACTACGGGTAATTCACATTGGATTTAGAATGATCTCTTAGCTGTTTGATGTGTTTTTAACGCAAGGCGTACTCAAGTCATCACAACATTTATGTTTTGATGCTTGTATAAATTGCTATATCAAAATGGACATGATATTCAGGTCATCCTGGCATTTGTGCCTTGATGCTTATATCTAATCCGACATTCAACAACTAAAATCAATATTCATATGTCCATGGTTGTTTGACCAGTGGGTGTTGTATTGATTCTTGCACATACAAATTGATATTCATATGTCTATGGTTTCATGGCTAGTGGGCATTGTATTGATTTATCCGGTTACCTAAAAGTTCAATGATGATAACAAATCGACATATGATCAGTGACTAGGTCCTAGGTCTTAGGTTGCATTTCATTTTGCATGTCTCGTTGCATTTTGCATGTTTACATGATCTCACAATGATTAAATGAACTTCAATGCTTAAATGATTTTTCAAATCGCATCTTCAAGTCTAACAAGAGCTGAATCTCACACGAAGGTTCCTCCAATGAAATAGCAAGTAGAATCCTTTTTCGGGATCAAAATTCAAATCTGAGATCATTCATATTATTAACTACTTGCATATTCGACCTTCAATCATCACAGAAATCTAGTATTCAACTTAACTGATTATCTTACATCAAACTATCAAAATTTCAACTTGGTCAACCATGGTCAACTCATGGTCAAACCTAGTCAAACTTGGTCTTTTGGGACCTTCCAACGATGTAGAATGTGTTCTTGAATGTGTTTCACCACACTTCTCAAATCAATTAACATGCTTCTAAACTATCAACGCTGACTTTTTCTTGTCAGATTTCAATTTTAATCCCGAAGGGGGCATGGTATTGCACATCATTCAAAGTCTGTAAATCTTAAATTCTATCGATCAAGTCTATCAATATCTTTCATCAGTGATCAAGACAAACAATCACGTCTAGTTACTGATTCATCAAAAGTCCTCATCGCTTGGGGAAAATCTATCATCACTTGGGGCATATCAGATTCATCGATCCATATCAATCTGGTATTCTCCTAATCTTGTAAACTATATTAGTTTTTGCAACCATCAGATCATAGTGTTCTTTCCTTGGCTCTTCGGCAACTGAAGGGTTTGGATGTGATACTTGCTAGTTCTGCTAAGACAATCGAGTCTAGAATGGGTCACTCACTTCTTATCAATCCTAAGGTTCAGAATCAGGTGTTTTGACACTTTTTCTCAATCATAGGTTCATTTGCTGCTATAGTGAACATTATCTCTGGTCATTCAGGACTTCCTATCTCAATATCTTTCAATCGGTTTCTATCTTGAGATCGGTTTATCTTTTGAATTAGTTTCATATCTCTATCAAACACAGACTATCTTTGAACCACTGCGCTTCACACAGTAATTCAAAGAGGGGCAAAATGTAATACCCCAAAAATGGGCTATAAGTTCATTAACCTCCTATATCATCAAATCATATGAAATCAACATCAAAGTCCTAATCTAAGGCACATCTAAACATCATCAAATCTAATTGATTATCTTAAATTTTGCATCGGGGAATATTCCTAGTAATATTCCTAATTATCTTAATTATCTTTAATTTTATAATTATTTGGCAATAAATCATATTTATCCTAAAGTTTGATTAATTGAATATTTTCATATTTAATTAATTAGATTTAATATTTGCCACTTAATTATGTAATTAAATTTAATTATATCTATTATTAATTGTATTATTTAATTTTGACAATAAATCAAAATTCCTATCTTTAATTGATTAAATTCTTATTTAATTAATTAAAGCAAGTTGTCATTATTTAATAATATAGTTTTTAATAAAATTTTGATTAAATAATTGATTAACCCATAAATCAATTGTTTTATTTTTAAAAGCAGTTAAGTTGGAAATAAATCACTTTATTATTAAATTAATTCATAAATAAAACATGCACAATCATAAAAGCAAACAACTATCAATTATCAATTAAAGCTAAACTCTATTTTGAGTTAAAGCTTAGCTTTTGCATATTTTTGTGAGTTAATTATCTTTTATTTAAAAATAACTCAAAAATCAAGTTGAGTTATTTGAGTGATTTATGGCTTTTATCCATGCACCTCCAAAGCCCTGGATTTCTATAAATTAAAGGCTCAGCTCTTCACAAATCATCTCATATTTTGCACAATCACGCTGGAGAATTGGAATTGAAGAATCAAAGCTCTTGCGAATCGACATCTTTGTGAGATCAATCTTATTTTATTTTTTTTGCATTCATTTAGATTCATATTTCATATCATTGTTAGATTAGCATAGCATATCAATTTTCATATTAGCATAATTTCATATCAGTTTTTCATTCATTCTTATTGCATAGAAAATATCAAAAAAATAGATTAATTGCATTCAATCTCATATCTAGATCAATTGCATTCAAATCCTTCATTTAGGTGTCGTCTAGGTCACTGATCTTGATTACAATCTGAGAACATTAATCTCGCACCTATTAGAAGGCAGTAAATCGCTTGGTTAGATAGCTTTCAATTTTGCACGATTTTGATTATCACTAACCTCTAATGTTTTACTGAGTGTTGTGTCTACAGATCAGGTACAATTTTCACACACACAGTTATCTCCCATTCTCCCAATGTCACGACAAAGTTAGGAAATATTTAGTGATTTAACAAAGACCGTTGATGGAAGTCTTTATCGATATTTGTTGCTAAATCTCAAGATAAAGTGGTAGTTAAGTGAAACATTTGGTGACTTGTTGAATAAGGTGATTGCTGAATCTTGTGATGCTGGAGGTTAATGGAAAAATGTTTGGAGATCCAGTGACAAGGCTTAAGGTAAATAAGAATATTATTATCTCCTATTCTCATAAAGTAATGGTCAAATATTGAAACATCTAAAGATTCAATGAAAACTGTAGATAATGTCAAAGATCAAGGGCTAGCACTTAATCTCAAGATCTTGCTGAGGTTATGTATGATAACTAGCAACTTGGAGGTTATGGTTATCTCTCATTCTCCCAATGAAACTAGGGTTAAGTATTGTGTCTTGAGATTATGAGAATGTTTTGTTTGTTGAATCTCATGACTGAGCTTGAGTTAAGTTAAAAGCCTAGAGACTAGGAGATGCCTTGGAACTAAGGTTAAGGAAAAGGTTGTGAGATTGCGAGACTTGTCTAAGTCACTTGTTCTTGAAATGTAACCCTAGTCAAGACAAATGTTTAGAGATTTGGATATTTTCTTCAGTCGCTGGATCTCCAAATGAGGTATGGTTAAGTTCTCATGACAAATAAAGAAAAAAGGTGGTTTTGACATGGAAAAGTACTGTGCTGAGATGGAAAAAGTAATGAGCTAGCCAATTAGATTTCAAGTGAGGGTTTTTGACAATTTTTGAGGGCTTTTAAAGCATAAAATAGTAATCATTGGTTTTTTTCTTTCTTTCCAAAAATTGAATGTAACTTGTCAAATTCTCACCTTACGACTAGCCTAGATTTGAATTTGATTTCACATAGAAGTGAATGTTGAGATTACTTAGGGAATATTTGCTAGGATTTCCATGTATTCATTGATCAAAGATATATAGACAAGACACTCCTACATTTAAACTTATAGTTTTCAAAGAGAAATTGTGAAAGTAGAGCTATTGCAGTGCATAATTTTGAAGAGATAATTTGCAGAGAAAAGTATAATTTAGAGAAGAAAGATGACTCAACTAGAGTCCAGTCATGCTTCATCTAGTGAAGGAGCAAAAGAGTAGGGTGGCGACCAGAAGGGGAAGCCAAATTATTCAGAAGAGTTCATTCAATTGCTCCTAGGGTCGACTCAGAATAAAAAGGTTAGTGATGATACTTTCATGAATTCCATGGCTAATTGTAGGGACCCTATCACTCCTTCTGCTTCAGGTTATCATATCTTTAATAATTTTTATAGCAATCGGGGTAAGAAAATTCCAGTGTGTAATGCTTGGAAATTGGGTTTTTGAAAGCTTGTGGTCCCTGATGTCTTCCTAGATGTCGACCTTCTAATAGAACTAGCTAGAGCCTATGACCTAATTTCCATGTTTATTAGGAGAAGTGACCAGTCTTCCCTAGTCACCCTAAATAGAGGGTCTTTTATGAAATCTTTCGATTTGTATGCCTCTTCCTCAATAGAGATTGACTTGAGGAAGGAGAAGGAGGAATATGTTAAACAAATAGAGCTTTTGAAATCTCACATTATTCACCACATGCCCAAGAATGGGAAGTATGTTTCCCCTCTCCCAAGATGCATGAAAGACCCTTATGAGTTCAAGGCTCTCCACTTCTACATGAAATACCTTGCATACAGGTTGTGTTGAGTCCTAGGAATTGATGGAGATGTAGATAGAATGCTTATAGATTTACTGATGATCATCTTAGACCTGCAAAATTCCCATGTAAACACTGACTATGATTACATCCAATATGTAATCAATAGGATGCATGAGGGCTTAGTATCAATCAAAGAAATAAATTAGTCATCCAAGTTCATGCACTATTCCTTTTTAATGCACCTAATCATGTTTTACAATATTGAGTACATAGATGTAAGTATGCTAAGACCAAGGAAAATGTCTCATGGTGAACCAAACCTAGTACAACTTTGGTTGATGGTTTGGAACTATAATTCCAATGAGAATGAGTTTGGTGGGTTTCATAATTAGATAGTTTATCCAATTTTAAACATGATGGGAACAAACATCACAAGGCTCCCAGTTAAAATGCTTAGCCTTCTAAGGCCTAGAGAGTATGTTGACAAGTGGCCCATTAATCACAACTGAGGAGATTTTTATCTGGGCCAAAATTTCACATTGATTAGTGTTTATTGATTTCCACAACCTCTATAGATTCTTCCAAAGTATGTGCCACCACAAGTTGCTCAATTGGAGTTTATCTGGTAGTTGATATGGACTGATAAGGAGCACCTAGCTCCACATAAGAAAGGGAAATTCACTCCCTAGTTTTTTAAAGTAACAAATTTTGTAGTTGGAAAAAGAGCTCTACCTTAACTTACTCTGTGGTTAAATCATTTCAAGATGGCTTCAACTACATATAGATATGTGGACCTAGAAGATTTTATGAAAAATGCAAAGAAGATACTTGTTCCTAGTATTGGTGTTGTCAGGGAGTATGAGGGTTGTGAGATGGAGGATATCATAAGAAATATCCTTGATGAAGAAGAGACTGAGAAGAGATTGGGAAAAATCCATGACTTGTTGGATTTGGAGGCACAATTGAAAAGGGAAGGGATTTATTTTGGGGGTTTCTTCCTGGACCTGCCTTATATTCCCAAGATCAAAATAATGACCGAGATGTATGACATCTTGTACAATTAGTGGGATTTCTAATTGGATGCCAAATTGCAAGTTGAGAAGGCATCTCATCCTCTGAGTATGAGACTGGAAGTGAGAGTTCATATGAGGAGGATAGCCCACCTCAAAATTTAGATGAACCTATAAAAGAATAAGGGACTGATGCTCCAGGAGTAGGGGATACACATGAGCCTCCCTAAAAGAAGAAAAGATTAGAAGAAGGGGAATCTTGAAGAGTACAGAGTGAAGGTAAAAGGAGTGACAGGGTTGCTGCCTAAGTGCCAAGTGATAGGTTGTATTATCATCACCTGAGGAAAAACATTAGAGAAGGAAAGAAAGTGGACACAAAAGAGGCGGTTGAGCTACCCCTATTGTTGTGTAAAGATGAAAGAGAGATGTATCAAGAAGAGCTCATAAGTGATGATGATTTCATGAAGAGTGACGAATGTAAAAACTTCTTGATTTAGATAAAGAAGCAAGAGGTTTCTAGCTAGGTAACTGATGGTACAGAGCCAAGAAGTGAGGCCCTAAAAGCCCTAGCCTCATTTGACCTAGCTTCAGAGAAGATATCTATTGAGGAGGATAGAAAATTAGTTAAATCAAGTGGGATGCTATTAGTTTTAGGGTGGGATTTGACCTCTACCTTCATAATTGATTGGATAAAGAGACAACCATAAGGTGGTTTGTTATATGAAGCCCAAATTAGGGAGATGATAAGAGGGTGCAGATATGATCCAAGATCCCAAACTTTGCTAATGTGGTTTCTTGCCCCTAAGACTTAGAAACCTTCTCTTGTCAATACTAAAGATAAGATGGATGGAGATAAGATCATTTGGATAGTGCAGAACACCAATGATCTTGAGGTTTCTAAGGCAGTGACTCATTTTTCTCACTTGAGCAAGGCCAAGACTGCACAACTCTCCAGTAGGTATGGAAAGTTGTTTGTTGAATCCATTATTTTAGCTAAAGATAGACAGGAAGGGCTTATGAAAATAAAGATGGTGGAAGATGAGATTGAGGAGATGAAGATAAAACTTGAAGAAGTATCCAACAATGTCCTTCCTCCAATCCTCAAAATTGAATTTGTAGTGTTCCTAGTGGAAGAGGTACCTAATGTGGTAGCTGAAAAGTCAGAAAAAGATAAGATGGAAATGGCCCTCAATGCACTGTTTGACATTTTGTAACATAGGTTTGAAGTGATAAAAGGAAAGATGGATTTAGTCCATAATTCATATACAATGTTGCAAAAGACAAATAAAAATGTAAAAGATGCTATAGCTACTTTGGAGCCATTGTTTAGCATTTGGTCTGGTAGAGGTGCACTTTTTGAGAAACTTGAGTCGCTACAATGACATAGGACTGATATCCTAGAATAAGTTGCAGAGGTGGGAGAAAAGATTGATCTCATTAGTACTGCTTGGTCCTTCTTGAAAGGTAAGGCCAATCAGGTAAGAGCTAAGATGGATATGCTCAGCCCTAATTTCAATAGGTTTGTGCCTCCAATTCACAATTATTATGGCAACATCATAGGTGTTGAAGAGTGGAAATGAAATATGGATCAGTTGAGAATAAGGAAGGATTCCTTCCTAAATAATGATGGCACCTTGGACATGAGAAGGTTCAACAATATTCTGGATGATTTTTTCAAGGTGGAGAATAATTGCACTAGGTTCATAGTTGATGCCAAGGCCATAATGGATTCTAGGTGGGACAAGAAAGTGAAGCTACTATAGAGTGCAAAAGAGTACACCTAGCCTACTAAAGAGGAGGTTGCATCATGGGATAGAGGCACTAAACCCCAAAAGAAGAAGTCAGCAACCATTGATCTAGAGGCAATGGAAGAGGACTAGTAAACATCTAGCACCTGATCATTGAGCATAGGGAGGGTAGTTATCATGAAGAGTATAGTGTATGTTAGCTAGATGGCTTTCACTATCCATATAAAAAAATTTGAAGCTACCTTGACTACATGCAGACAAAGGTGCAACCTGTTGAAGATTTGGAATGATTGGAAAGGTATTCCTCCAGCTTGTTCTCCTTGTTTGTAAATGAGTGTAACTATTTTTTTTCTTCTAGTTCTTTTTATTCTCCTAGCCATCCGAAGCTTGGTGAGTCCTTATTCTTCATGGATTCCAAGATGGCTATAGTGTACTATATATAGTTAGTTGTAATTTTTGTTTGAGGATGGTAAAATTTGTAACTAGATATCTAAAGAGAATTTTGATCTACATCTTTTGTTCTGGCATTATGCCATTGTCAATGTACTGATATTGAAATTTTCTAGTGATAATACACTGGAATTCCATATAAAATTTGTGTATGTCTTTTTTTAGGATCTTGAATTCTTATATTTTAATGTTGCAAAGCAATTTAATGTATGGTTTACAAATTAGATTTTGATGTTATTTTTGAGTTCCTTTCAAGGGAGGGATAATTTTTAGGAATAATTTTCAGATAATTCATGTTTCTTGTGAGAATTTGATGTCTGAGTGTGAGGGTGAGAGGAATAATTTGAAAAGTAATTATTCTATGTTCTGGGTCTATTTGAGTTAAATTTTCTATTGATATATGTGGTATATGACTTTGTGCCCTAGAATAAGACACTGATATATTCTTAGGTAGCATTTCTTCATCGTCAATCAAATTATTAATGATAAAATCTTTTAATCAATGTGTCAAGGACATTAATGCCTAATATTTGTGTTGGATAATGCAAATAAGTTTACATATTACTTTTAAGAAGTGAATCCAAAGGTATACCCGACTGAGCAATTAAGGCTCGAAGTGTAGGAGGATCATTCTCTTGATCCTTGTTAATTGGTCCTTTTTCTCAATAGATTGGAGTGGGTTTTAAAGAGTCAAAGACAATTAAGATTGTCATACAAATTGTAAATCTGTTTAGATTGGAAAAAGGAGCCAATAGAAGGATTTTTTTCCTTGATTGAATATGGTAGAGATATATGATGATATTGATGTTGTAAGAGCATATGCAAATTAAGAAGATTTGGTATTGAGATCTTTTAAAGCAGTTGGTGTAATTTTTGCACAGTCAAAGGAGTGAAGATAAGTTGCTGAGATCAGTAATTATTGGTATTATTCAGTTTGGATTATATAGAGATTAGTTGGACAGTGAGTTTAGTGATCTTTCCCTTGAAGCTGTTTGGACAGTGGGTCCTTCTTCCTTCCATAACTCTTAACTAGATTAGTATCTTTTAACAGGGATTCAAAGTCTCCTAACAGGGACTAATATGTACTAAATGTATTTCATAGACTCTTAACAGGTTCCATCCTCTCACAAGGAATTTTTATATTAGTACATCTTTTGTGGGTACCATCCCCACTAGGGTTTACTCTATGATCAAGAGGTTCCCTAGTCAACATATCTTGTGTCATTGTGTATGATTACCTTTCTATGGTTTATGTTTATATTGGTTACATGGTTGAAATTTGATAATGGTGTTTTTATCTGATAACTCATTCATCCCCCCCCTCTCTTAGTTATCTTGGTGGACTTTACTTTCTAGCATAGTCAACTTCAAATATTAATAAAATATGAAATAATCATGATAATGTTATCAAACCAATTGCCTGCCCTCTGTATGTATGTTACAAAAATAATTTTGGAAGAATCACATTGATATCTATTTTAGAAAAAATGTTATGCTCTATGAAAATAATGTAACACTTTGAAAATGACATTTTCAACAACATACGAGTTTTTGTGAGAGAAAGAAAAAACAATTAAAATAAATTCAAAAATAAATAAATAAATATATTTAGAATCCAGAAAAAAAATCCTAAAAGACTCTAATTTACTTCATCTTCTGATTTCAAACGGTTTAACGACAATATGCATCTGAATCAATTTTTTTTTTTCAAAATGTAGAGTTCAGTGTTCGTTCAGACAAAAAAGTGTAACCCACTATTGTGGGTTCACCCAAAATTATCAGATGGGGTGAAAATACTAAAGGAAGAATCAAGGGAAGAGGTCTTTTTCTATAGATAGAAATAATACAACAGATGATGTGCAACATGTTGATCTAACACACAATCTTCTCGGTGTTGGTCAGCTAGTTAATAAGGGATAAACTCTACACTTCATTGTTGACAGATATAAAATTTTGAATAGTTTTGAAAGTGAGATTGGATTAGGATCAAAGAGAAAGATAATTTTTTTCCATCTGAATAATGGAGTAAAGTAATAGATTATTTTGTTTGGACAAAGTTGAAGACCAAATCATGCAAAATAAGACACAGAAACAACATTAGAAATGTACTACACCAACAATATCTGAATCATATGTAGCGCATTACAAAGAAAATTGTAGATGAAGCTGATGCAATAAAATAAGAAGGAATAATTCTAGAGTCACAAGTGAAGCCAATGATACCAAGGTATGAAAATTTAAATCACTGTGAAGATAATTACTCACTTGTTCAATCTAGTAGAAGTCAGTTTGATTCTTGCAAAGACAAATTAGATGAAAAAAATGTTGGTATACCTTTTGGAATGAAAACTTTAATGAGAATCAAATAAGAGCAGTCCAAAAGGGTTTGTAATTCAAAAGGAATAGACATTAGATAAAGATATAGTAGTAAATGAAAATGAATCTAAAAGTTCTGTTAACCTCAATGTTCAAAATCATAAGGAGAATCAAAATCAAGACTCAGTTGAGCAAAATTTAAACTTGTAGTATCAAATAATTATGGAGGATTAGATCTATCTAATCTCAAAAATTGAGGCCAAAGAAGTGTACAAAACTTGTATAGATGATTAGTGTGTTAGAGCCATTGAAGAAGAGCTTTTAATTATAGATGATTTAAAGGATAAGATCAAGCTAAGTTTAGATAAGTTTGAGAGATTAATAATTTAGATAATTTGAATTTACAAAAGTGATATTGAATCAGGAGAAGAAGAATGCTCTAAGTTTAGTCAAGGAAAGCCCATCTTAGTGAAGAAGAAGAAGACCAAGAAGATGTCATCAAAGAAATCTAAGAAGTTTAGAGGTAAATGCTTTGTTTTCAATAAGATTGGACACATAGAAGTGTACTGTAGAAAAGGATATCTATATTTTAATTGCAAAAGGGATGATCATGATCCAAGCATATGTAGTAGTATGAGTAAGAATATTTTTACTGTCAAAAGGGAAAAGGATAGATGTCTTATATGCAATAATTTTGGTCACAATGAATTATAAAGAAGAAGAATAATAATAAACATAATATTTTTCTTTAGATCAATTGCAACATATCTAAACCTACTATAGAAATTTTTACAATTAAGAAGGTGGACAAGGATGAAACCAAAGAAGAAAACCTAAGAATAAGATGGAATGTTCATAAAATAAGAAAAGGAGAAGACGATATAGAAAAGTATGTTCAAAGGAATATGAAGGAAAGAGGGAAATACAAAGAGGATAAGGAGAAGGAGCACAAAAAGAGGACATGAAGAAAGAAGAAAAAAGAAACTTCAGATATGGGATCTACTTTAGTAAGATCTAAAGGCAAGTCAAAAGGACTTGATCCTCTTAATCAAAACTAAGATGTAGAAGAATGCATCAATCTAGAATATTTCATGGAGATATCATTCAAGATGAATTGATCTAAGGAGGCTACTACTCAGGGGGAGTAGTAAGCATGGTAAGGAAAGTCTATTTGTTTCAATGTTGAGTGGTTGTAGAAGAGCTACATGGAATTGTAGAAATCAGTGAGCTAAGTTCTTGATGCTTGATCAGTGTTTGGATGGTTCAGAGGTGTGTGTGAAATAAGTAAGAATGAGCTTGACAAGGTAATGATGAAAAAAAAGGAAAAGGAAGCAGACATTGATATGACAAAGCATGTTACATAAGAATAGATGGTACACCTTTGTCATTAATTTCAAAGGGGGGGAGAAGAAGATGTAAAAAGAAATGAAGAGAAGATCAAAAGAAGAAGATTAGAAGAATAGATGAATGGAGAGAAGATGATAAGAGATCAAAATAAAGGAATAGAAGAGAGAATCAAGTTCATATATACTTGCACATAAGAAATAGAATTTTTCAAGAAGAATGGTATACATCTAAGGGGGAGAAATTGATGGAGAGAAGAGTATGTAATAAAAATTTGAACCAAAGGAAGATTTCTTCTATAGGAATTATATTAGAGAGGAAGTTGAGTTACAAAGACTCTAAAATATATTTAGAATGGTTGGTCTCAAAGGAGAGACTATTGGTTTTTTATTGCATTACTATGTTTTTCTATTTTTTCCATCACATGTTTCTATCAATGTGAAAGGGGTAGATTGTTGTCATAATAGAATATTGGATGTGTTTTCATTGATGTAAAAATATTAGATGAATCATAGGGATCTCAACATGTCAAAAGAATTAGATCAATTGATTAGAAGATCTATTTGTTTGATGCTAACCTAATTGTTGCAAGTTAGCTTGTAGAACAAGATGTTTAGAGGTTCAGTGAGGATCATATATTGTAGGTATGAAGTCAAACATGTGGAATATGGTTGAAGAAATTAAATATTAGTTGAATCCAAGTTTTATAGGATATTATGGATATTAGGGTATTAGTCAAGGTCACATATGGCAACTGGCAGACATGTTGACAGTTGATGTTCATAGGAAGATAGAAAGAGGTTCGGTCTAAATAATATAGTTAGAATCTCTTTGAGAAGACTTAGGAGTGTGTTTGGGACATACTCATGTGTCTTTAATTTAAAGGTTTAGTAATTTAGTGGTCTACATGGAATATTTTTACTATCTTAGAGCCTTGTTGACAATGTTCTTGAGGTTTAGTTGAAAAAGGGTTTGCAAATCCTACAATTGTGGTGGATTTGTGTATATCAGTGCTTGTCATGATTCTATAGGATGTTATTGAAGTATGTGCTTGATGATTTGGTGATACACATGGATAAAAATGATTATATTGATGGTATTTTTTTGTCAGTGATATATTTTTATTATTAATTTTGTTCTTGGTTGATTAGGTTGGTAAACCATGTTGCACAAGTAGTAAACCATGAAATCTAAGAGATTTATGATCTCAAGGTCATTTTTATGGATGGTGTCTATGATTTATAGCCAAAGATGGATTTGAAATAAGATAGTGCAATGATTTGAAGAGGTGGTGAATTAGTTTTTGTCGACCTATCTCTTGATATAAGGTGATGAACAAGGGAAAAATTAGTAGGCGTAAAAGTGGAAAATTTGTTGTGCACACTAGATATTTATTGTAGAGGATTGGTTAAGATCTCTATGAGGATAATTTTATCAGATGAAGGATTCAAAGAGAATTATATGTGATATCCTTGTTGTAATTTAATGGAACTAAATTTTGTATAAGGTAGATGTAGTTATCCAATTGAGATAAAATACTTTATATCATTGTAGTGAGAAGATTGTAAGGAAGTGAGCCTTCCTCACGGTTGTAGCCCAAGACTTTTCATTTGGGTAGTGATCTTGAATGCATGTGCATTACCAATACATTGTAATATGTTTATATATCTAACAAGGTATTTATGTTGATAACATGGTAGTAAATGACTAAGAAGAGGGTGAATTAGTTATTTCCAATATCTTAAACTTCAAAAACCTTAAACAAAAAAACCTTTAACATTGTGTATCCTTAAATATGATATGAATTAATAGAATATTTTATAAACAAATTAGAAACACATCCACACAAGTTGACACAATATTTTTATTGTGGAAACCCTGCTAAAGAAAAATCCATGGTGGGGCTAATTATACACAATAATTAAATACCTTTTTAGAAGTAGAAAATTATTACAATATATAGGGAATTAACATACATCCAAGATCACTACCTAGAGCTCGCTGATAAAAAAAAAACACTCTAGATCAAACCCTAAGGAAGACTCAACACCTTACAACTTGATCACTACAATGATCTGAAACCTTTTTGTGAATTATGAAAATGACATCTACCTCATGTTTGATACATATCCAATGTATAAAAATCCATATCCCTATTCAACCTCATGTTCAGCCTCTTTTGATCATATCTCAATCAAAATCTTCCTTTTCTAGCACCCTCTAGCATTTACACCCATGATCTGCAACTAGATTTTCCCAAATTCATCTCCTTATATCAAGAGTTATGTCTACAAACCCTAACACATCTTCCTTTCAAATCCATTTTCCAAATATCACAATCAAATTCATCTCTGACTGTCAAATCTAAATAATAACACTTAGAAATCACCTACAGGTCACAAATCTCTCATATTTCATGGTTTACCACTTACCCAACATAATTTATCAACCAAGTCAATCAATAATAAGGATAATAATAAAAATATTATTATTGACCAAAAATTCCACCAATCAGATCCTTTAGATCCATGAGTATCACCAAATCATCAATCACATACTTTAATAACATCCTATAACATCAGTGAAAACACTTATCTATGAAAATCCATCATAAATATTTGATTTTCCAACAATTTTTCACCTGTTCCTCATGAACACTCACTCCATCCTCTGAAATAATATAATTATGCCATGAAGACATATGAAGTACTAACTCTTTGATTTGAGGACACTTGAGTATTTCGTAAACACACTACTAAGTGTACTGTAATAGTGATGCAGTCAAGGATGGAGAAACCTACAAGAGATCAGTCCAATGCATGCAACCAACACAATGCAATATAAACAACAAGACAAGATAGAATGAAATGAAAGTTTGACCTTCTATTATTATTAGAAAATCAGTTACAACGGATCTGCAATATGAAATCACACATTCCAAACATATAGGCCTGATTATGATCAGAAACCCTTACCAAAACCTAGACAAACTATGACCAAAAAAATTATGAAAATTACCTTATTTTGTAGGAAAAGTCAATAAGCTTATATAGCCATTAAAATCATTGATCAACCCATAAAAGATCACATTTCCCAATATTAGATAAAACATGTTACAAAAAGAGTTGGTACCCAAATCATTTGGAGCAACCTCCAATGAATAAAGTAAGAGATTCTATCATACAAAAATATCAGCATCAAACATAAAAATGAGCTCGTACAATCGCAATTAGAGATTCCAATTGGTATATCAAAAAACTGATCAGGAAATACAAGACTAACTAGAAAGTGAAGAACATAATAGTCTCACAAAGAATCTACAAAATATCATGCACAATGAAACCAAATGAGGTGGAATAATAGGATAAGGTCCAAAACAAAGCCACAAACACACTTTAGCGACCAAAACACAAAAGAAAAAGCACAAATTAGTTGGAAAGATAAACACAAGACTGATCAAACATGAAACAAATATTTGTTTGGTGGATGCCAAATTTCCTAGATCCCAAGATGCTCCTGCATCATACACCCGGTGTAATTAAAAGTGAGCCTCTCACTTTACTAAGACCAAAGGAAAATGAAAGTGATCAACCTCATCCTAAGAAATCCATAATAAATCTTCAATTGGTCTATCCTTCCATTTGACAAGATACTCCATATACAACTTACCTCTTGTAATCTAACGAACTCCGCTATCCAAAATCTTCTCTATCCAATCCATCTACTTCTTAGGATATTGTTGTCCAACATCTAGCTCAATAATGCCATCAAATTCATGATATTCATTAAAAATCTACAACATTAAATATCGGTGATATATTTATGTCATTTGATAATTCCACTTCATATACATTCCCTGAATCAAATATCCTCAAGATCTTACAAGGACCAAATTTATTCATCCTTAACTTGTTATATGTACCAACAGGAAATCTACCTTTCTACAAGTATACCATAAATTCATCTCCCACTTGAAATTCCTTATGTCTTCTTTTCATGTCAGATCCCCTCTTATAAACTTGGCTCATTTCTTCCAAATGATGTCTCACTTCTTCATGCAATGATTTCATAATCTCACCAAACTCTTTTCCTTCAACAATCTTCCTAACGTCATGATTGATATCCCTTAATTTTACTAATCCCTTAGGATTAAACCTAGTAACCACTTCAAATGGTGTCTTCCCTATTCTCCTATATACTGAATTATTATAAGAAAAATCTACTTGAGGTAAAACTAAATCCCAACTTCCAGGCTTATCTCCAACTAAACACCTCAACAAGTTCCCTAAACTCTTATTCACAACCTCTATTTGTCCATCAGTTTGTGGATGGAAAGTAGAACTGAACTAATCAATTTTCATCTTCTTCCAAAGTGTCCTTGAAAAATAACCAGCAAACCTACTATCCTTGTCTAAAACAATGCTCTTCGATAATCCATGTAATCTCACAATATCCTTGAAAAATAAATTAGTTACATAAATTGTATCAATTGTCTTTCTATAAGAAATAAAATGTGCCATCTTGGAAATTTTTTCTAGAACCACAAAGATAGAATCATAACCCCTCTGTGTTCTTAGAAAACCAAGTACAAAATTCATACTAATCTTTTCCCAAGGTCTGACTAGTACTATCAAAGGTGTATATTACCTCATATTGTGACTACTACATTTGGCAACTTGACATACCTTACAACCCGATACAAAATTCCTCACATCATTCTAAACTTATTGCCAAAATTAATTCTCACTCATTAAGGCTATTGTCTTATCAATGATAAAATGCCTTGCTAAACCTCCACTATGCTTCACCTCAATCAAATGATCTCTCATGGAACTTATAGGTATACATAACTACCTCTGATTAAAATTCCAGCTTGAATGAAATAATCCAACTACTTACTTTGGTCAACAATAATAGGTTCTTTACAAGTTATCCAAGGTTCACTTAAGTTTGGATCTTCCTCATATAATACCTTCAATTCATCAAACCCCAACACTACAATCTGCATTTCAGTCAATGAAGTCCTTCTCCTACTCAAAGAATACATAACTTAATTTGACAAACCACTCTTATGTTTCAAAATAAATGTATAACTCTACATAAAATCAACCCATCTCATATGTCTCTAACTCAACTTACCTTGACTTCTCAAATACTTCAATGCCTGATGATTAGTATTTAGTACAAACTCCTGACATAATAAATAATGTCTCCATTTCTTCAAGGCCTGAATTATAGCATAAAATTCATGATCATATACTAAATAATTTTTTTTATCATCACTCAAATTCTCATTTAAATAAGCAACAAGTCTCCCTTCTTGACTTAAGACAACTCTAATTGCATTTCCACTAGAATCACAACCTACTTGAAATACCTTATTGAAATCAAGTAAATCTAATACTGATGCATAATAGGCAACTAGAAGAATGACATTCCCAATTCCAATACTTAGATGACATTTTAATTGGCTTGGTAGCTTTTTATATTTCTTGGTAACTACTTTGGAGTTCTCCATGGAGTCACCAACGAGCTTGGTAACCTCTCGGTGGTGTGTTGTCTGTACTCAGTGTTGTCTTTCACCGAGTAACTTTGTTTCATCCTCAATTCAACTATCACCCATACAATCATAAGATTTGTGTTCTAAGGGAGTAGAAAGACTGATTCCTCCTTAAGATACATTATATTGGTCCATTGACCAAGTTTGAATACTTCTTTTCACAATTTGCTTCACGCTATGCCAAACTGACCTATCTGGCTAGTAGCCCTAAGGATTCGGTTTCTTCCCACAAATTTGGAATTTTCCAAAGGTATACCCCCAAAAATTATATTTTCAAATACCCTTTATGGTTCTTGGTCAAACTCCAAAAGTTCAAATTCTAACTCTGTTCCTGTACCCCCAAACACTCAACAAAGGACATAGACCTAATAGGCCTAATTAGGACTAGTTTCCAAAGGAGGTCCTAAGGAATGGGTTCATCAAGTCACCACAACCACTTAGATATGATATAATATCTCCAATTACACTATTTACATCATTTATTTGACTCTTACCACTCCTTTAGTATGACTGTCTCTCACTTCTTCATGGTTCTAGACTAAATACATGATCTTTTTTAGCCTAGGGCTTGGTGGGAAAATCACCAATCCATACACCTAGATCCTTCCCTTTAGGATTATTATAGTACATCCCCTAAATTAAATTCCACCAAGATTCATGGATTTTCCATGATCAGAGTGCAATTTAGGGCTCCATCTTTGATTGGTCCATATAAACGATGGTTTCTTGGATTGTTTGCACAAATGTAAACATAATTCTGACCAATATCCACCAAATTAGTTCAAACTAATTGTATTTGGATCACAACCCACAAAACTACCCAAATCTCTCAAATGTGCATCAATTCCAATCACTAATCAAATCATACAACACAAAAATCAAATAGTTTTACATAAAATTAGGGTTTCTTCATTGAGAATTCCACCAAACTTAGTACATCAATCAACTTCTATCGACTTATATAAACCTCTGATCATGTATGATCAAAAGCGACCCAAATAGATCCTTCCCAATAGCTAAAACTATTTTTCAAATTGTTGTGGCAATTGGTAACTGAATTGCAACTTTTCGAGAAACTTTTAAAAGTTGCATAGAAATTTTTTAAAGGTTTCTTTACATCTTTTTAATTACTTTTCAAAGTCTCTCTTTATTCCTATATCTATCCCCAAATCACCTAAAGAACTTATTAAAGCTCTTAAAATACCCCTTTGGCCTAATGAGACTGTAGGTTTACAAAACACCTTATAGCCTATCTACCTTACAAATGGGTCAGAGATTACATCATGGATGACCCCACTAGATCAAAGCCTTTATTCCTATTTACTAACCCCTTGATTACAATGGGTTCCCTGCACCATACTCTGAGGGCCAAAAAAATTCAACTCCCTTGAGTTGGCAACTCTGAGACTTTGACTCCAGTTTGCTCAATAGCTTCAATAGTCATCCAAATAGAATCTTCCAGGGGTTGCTTCTTCCATTTGACTAGGTAGTCATAGTATGTATGACTCCTTTTTTTCTTTCTTACCTTCATTTTAAGAATACATTCAATCTCAAGTTTGGACTTTTTAGGTAGATCTTGCACCAATTCTTCCTCTCTCTCCTCAAATTAACCTATATTAGGAGGAAGATCAATTTTTTAGGCATTGGTGCCACATTTCTTGAGAATCTTAAATGGTCATGTCTTCCTCATCATCAAATTTGTGTACTTTTCTTTGGGAAGCCTCTCCTTTTTAACATTAATAATCACCATATCACCTACTCGAAACTACACATCTCTTCTCTTTTTGTCTATTGCTTTCTTATACTTCTCAGTGGTATGTGTCAACTTATCCCTAACTTGTTGATGGATATCTCTCATCACCTCTGCAAAATATTCATCTTGGGCACTTCTCCTTTCCAAGTCCTTCACATCTCTCAACTCCAAACACCTCTTTGGTGTGTCCCATAAAGAATTTGGAATGGGCTCAAACCAGTGCTCCTATTTACTGAGTCATTGTAAGAGAATTATTCTTGAGAGAGGATGGAGTCCTAGTTTTCTCCACGTTCTTTAGTGAGACATCTTAATAGGTTCCCAAGTGACCTATTTACCACCTCGGTTTGTCCATCAGACTAAGGATGGTATGCTAAGAAGGACCAACTTGTACCTAGTCTCTTCCAAAGAGTCCCACAAAATTATCCAATAAATTTAGAATCCCTGTCTGAAATGACAGACAATGGTAAACCATGAAGTCTTACTACCTCCTTTAATAAAATGCCTCTAATATGGGATGCATCATATTTAGTTTTACAATGTCAAAAATGAGCCATTTTAGAGAATCTGTCCACCACAACATATATATTGTCATGACCTACTTTTGTACTTGGAATTCCTAATCTACAAAGGCCATGCTCACTGAATCCCATGGCTTATTTGGAATTGGTAAAGGAGTGTACAACCCTGCATTTGAACTATTCCCTTTATCCTTTTGACAAACCATTCATCCTTCAACACATTTTATGATGCCTATTTGCATCCTTGGCCAAAAATAGAATCTCCAAATAAGTTCAAGTGTTTTGTCAATCTTGTAATGTCTGGATAAACTTCCACAATGATTTTCCTTAACATTGTTTTCCCTCATTGAACATATAGGGATGCAAAGTTGACTCCCTTTGAACAATAAACCTTCTTGAAAATTAAAATTAGAGAACTCCATGTGGTATCTATCTCCCATTTCCATGCTTACTTGATGGGCTTCCTTGAAATCTTCATCATCTTGGTACATATCCTTCAATGAATTTATCCCTATACTCTCCAATTTGATTTATGTCACTATCAAGTTCCTTCTACTAAGGGTGTCAACCACCATATTGGCTATCCCTTTCTTGTGCTTAATGGTAAAGGTGAAAGCTTGTAGATACTCCATCCACTTCATACGTCGTGGTTTAACTTCTCTTGCCTGTTCAAAAATATCAAAGCATAATTATCAGTGTAAATCACAAATTCCTTGAGAAAAAAATAACATGTCTCCATTTTCTCATAGACATAATAGAAGTCATATGTTTAGTAGGATAGTTCATTGTCTAGTGAAATTGTTTAGGACAACATGTTAATTGGATTCTATTTTATTTATATTAGTTTATATATATTTAGGTATTACTTTAAATATAGTTAAATATTACATCCAAGAACATCGTCAAAGGTCTAGTTGAGCCCAAAGTAAAGGAGATGTTGTGTCCTCATAATTTTCATATCATAACTCACATTTTTTTATGAGCTAGTGTATCTACATTTAGATACAACATATCTATGATCTTGAAGTATATTGATCCTTCTAGATGCATGAGAAACAATTTTAGGACCAATAATGCCCAATCTACTAGATCCATTGGATTGGATTTATATTTTTCAGGATCATTTTCAATCTCATTTCTTTGTCATATTTTTGGCCTTTAAGGTATTTCTATGTAAAATAATTTTTTTTCTATGTTATCTAGATTTCAAATATGTGATTCCTTGTTTAAAGCTCCAATATTGTTGAATGGAAATCACACACTAAAACCTTAGTTGAAAAAGTTTCTCTATTTGTAGCTAATAACACATTTTGCATAAAATTTTATATTCTTTTCCCTAAAAAGGGTAACCTTATGAACTTTATTATAATATGTTTTTAATTTGGTTGATCTCTTAAGAACTTAACTTAAAGTGCATGAAAGAATTATGTACCATTATTCTACCACCCAATCTATTCCTCTAAACACTACTGAGTAATTAGCAATTTAGTGTTCCATCTTAGCTCTTAGTTAGTATATGCTTATTTCTACGAGTCTCTACTACCATTCTAATAATACCATATTTTTATACCTTATTAGTAGAACACAAAATTATCAATCTAGTTCATAGTTTGGAATTCCTAACTTTCTTTTTCCTATGTGATACCTATTAGATCTACCATCTTTGCTTATGCCCCATTTGATTTCTCATAGATTGTTTGACATTAACAATTTTTTATGCACCCAACATTTATATGCAATTTTCTTAGTTTTCTTCCATATTTCCTTAATGATAAATCACTGCATGCCACATGCCACCTCTAGTGGTGATGAGCATAAAATATTTTTCACATGGTAGTACTTTCATCAAATAGTGTATTTTTTATGCATGTGGGACCTACTTTGCACAATTTTGGGACACATTATCTTCTTGATGTTCTATGTATTAATAAATATTATGTGTTGAATCATCCACTTTCATGGCCCATACCATTTGCACCCAATGTTATTTCTTAATAGGGTATGGTATGTTTGTAGTCCACCTTGACATAGATGAATGTGCATTACCTATTCTTTCTCATTTACATGTCTTCATCTCAACCCTTAATTTAAAACAAAATGCTCCAATATCACTATAGCCATTATTTTATCATAGAATCTAATTCTAATGATAATGAGTCCCAACCTATACTATCATAATTGAGTAAATAAGATGACTATTATTTTTCATCTATATATTAATACAATGTTCTTAACTTAGTAACAATCATTGACAAACATAGAACATTATTCCATATAAACAAGAGCTAGCATCAATTTAGCAACAATCATAGACAAACATAGAATTTGTTTTATGGTTGTTAGGGTCTAGTATTTATTCTTCATTTCTTTGAATTACTTTCCAAGAAGACCTTCAATAATACCATCTCTAGTCTGGTAAAAATTAAAAAAGAAATTTTCCCACTTTAATTAATTGATTCCTAGCTATCCATATTTTGCTGATGAATTTTGATACTATCACCTTGATGACATATTCCCCTAGCCTCGAGGATTGACTGTTCCCCTAATAATTTGCATCTGTGTAGCTTTGAGGCCCCAAAAACAACTAATGTTTGCATAAATAGATAATAGAATTGTAGTCTCGCATAGTGTAATAATTAGTAATAATGGTTTGTATGGGAATAACACTTGTAAATATGTACACTAAATGGACAAGTACTCGGGATGCACAACATTTGTAAAAACACCACCTTTCTTACATTTGATATTGTCAAGAAGTTTAGTGCTATGTATATAGCAATTACAAATAATATATAATCAATTTTTCTTTTCTTTTTTTAAAATTCCAAACAATTTCAATACAACATTTCTATTCCTAATTTGATTGCATTCCTTTTATGTATTCCTCTATCTATGGAGTACATTCAACATAAAAAATGAATGCTTAATATTCATAGGAGGGAGGGTTATATTCTTAATTTTTTTTTATAAACTTTTCAACATTGTTTTGTATGTGGGTCTTCTACCAGTGTAAATATAGTAGTTTTGTTCTTTATATGGAAAATTAACAACCTCTTGACCAGATTTACCTCTACAAATTAGGGATATTGACACATATTGTCTCTCGCCTAGTCAATTATGAAAGGTATTCATTCTATCAAAGTTGTGTTATCATATTTTATCGATTTTAAAATTTAACGAATCAAACAACATATCATTACCCTCATCAATTGCACTAACATGCTTTTAATAAAAGATTACATATTTTCCAACTCAGAATATTTTTTTTTTTTATAATTTAAATAATGATTAAAACATAGTCACATTTGTGAGTATGATAACACTAATAAATATATATATTAAAATTGATTGGTGCCCAAATGCCCATTTATTACTAGTTGAGTTTGTAACTGCTATGCTTTGGTTAAGTATAAGTCTGTTTCACTACGAAGTATGTGCCTAAAATTATAATTTAATAGCGAGGGCCCTATGTTCTGACGAGTACCACCAACAATCAAATATGTGCAGTATCCCTTGGATTAGATTCTTGTGTTTTTAGGATTACTTCTTTGTGATCAACTGCAGGCATAAAAAGTGAAGAATGGATCCATTGCGAGCTATGATGAAGGTGTTTATATATTCCCCAAAACTTTATCACGCATGCTACAGCTAAGGTGTTTAAATATGAAGAAGTCTTGGTGGGCGAGTTATAATCTGCGAAGTTGGACGCCATTTTGGTCTCTGTCAGGCAGATTGCAAGGTGGTTCAGAGCAGAAATGATATCCGAGCACATTCCACCTCGTACTAGGTACCCGAGTTTCCATTAATAGAATTCAATCTGTTATACTTCCTCTGGTTGTGAACATTTTTGGTAAGTCATATAAGTCATTGGCAGCACTGCAACATGTACAATTGTCTTGGGATGTTCGCACCAGGTTTGGATGGATAAGCTACCCTTGGGCATATAATATCTCCATTCCTTAATTTATGTCAATGAGTGAGTTTTTTTTTGGTTGGTAAGTATGTCAGGAATTTCAGGGTTATACAATACAGTGATGACTGTTTTTAGGTTAAAAGTATTAAATATTTAAAGTTGATTAACTTTTTCTAGGCATAATGTGTTACTTAGTTTGTTGTTTAAGAGGGCAGAATTGTCATTTCTATTATTTTCTTTTATAAAGGATTTTATATTATCTATAAACAAATTTTAATTCAATTTTTGTTTTAAGAGTCCAAAAAATTAGGTGTTGGAGAGTATTGTGGAATATATCTAGACTCATTCTTGTTATTTTGCTTCTATGGAGGATTTATAATTCTTGCTACTCTCGACATAAAATGACATGACCTGAAAAATTGAAATTGAGGATTAAATTACTACTTGGGAAAATGAGTTTTTGTGTATTTGTGTGGAGAATAGTCGCTCGCATTTGGATAAAGACCTCTCGTCAACAAGATTTGATCCTTGGTGGGTTTATTTTAGAACCATTCAACTTCACTTTTACTTTACAATTCATATTTAAAAAAATTAAAATCTATATAAAAATGATTTATATGTAAATTTATTTCATATTTAATAATATATTGTTATCTATAATTTTAACTAATGTGAATATTTTTATTTAGGAATTTTTTCAATAAAAATAGTAATAAACAATTAATAAATAAAAAATTCTAACCCGCATTTTTTGGTTAGATTTACACTCTCAAGGAAGAGTTCCTTTTATTGTTTTCCAATTGAAAAATAAATAAAAGCAATAATGCATTCCACATCAAATAAACAAACATTATCAAAGATCAATAATCCTTCTTCATTATTTATTCTTCCATGTCATATACTTTGTTTCAATTTTATCATTTTCTTGAACTCAACTTAATAATACTCTTATTTAGTATTCAACGTATTGAAGCCCAACTTTTATTTCTAACATCCTTGATGATGGTTTGTCTCAAAAATCCTTTTCTACAATCAACAATATTCTTTTTTGGACTACAAGTGATTCAGCAGAGTGATGGCATATTCATCACACAATCTAAATACATAAAGGAAGTACTTAAGACATTTGGCATGGAAGATGCTAAACATGTAGGAACACCGATGGCTACTAGATGCAAATTGACAAAGGAGGATGAAACTACCGAGGTAAACCAGACACTTTACCGATCCATGATTGGTAAATTAATGTACGTAGTTCATAGTAGGCCAGATATAGCACATGCTGTGGGAATTGTTGCAAGATTTTCTGCTAATCCTAGAGAATCACACATGATAGCTACAAAAAGGATCTTAAGATACTTGAAGAAAATAGAGAATTATGGATTATGGTATCCTAAGGAAGGGAAGTTTGAACTGAAAGTTTACATCGATGCTAATTGGGCTGGAAATGTGGATGACAAAAAAAGCACCACCTGATGAGCATTTTTCTTTGGTGAAAGACTTGTAACCTGGACAAGTAAAAAATAGGCTTGTATTTCTCAGTCTATAGCTTAAGCAGAATATGTTGTTGTTGCTACTAATTGTTCAAACATTGTCTATATCAAACAAGTGTTGGAAGGAACGAATGAAGTAATCATTGATCCGGTGATTATATACTGTGACAACACTAGTGCAATTAATATTTCAAAGAATCTTGTGATGCACTCTAAGACAAAGCATATATCTATTAAGTATCATTACTTAAGAGAACAAGCGCAAGAGAAGCAAGTGAAGTTAGAATTTGTTACATCTAAAGAACAACTTGCTGATATTTTTACAAAGCCTCTACTGAAGGACACATTTGAATACTTGAGGACTAGACTTGGGGTCTATCCCCTGTCTATCAGTCACTAAGGTGATTTGGATGTTGCATCAGCCTACTTTTATCAGAGGATCATTCATGTTGATGCAACATAGTTCACACTTTGAATCATGTTCAAGGTTGTGATTAAGTTTAAGCACTTGAATCGATAACATATCAGTATACAGAGATATAGAGGAAGTACTGGACACCACAAAGAGTTACTTGGCTACTATAGAGCTAATTGTTTATTTGTTTCTTTGGCATTGTTGTCAAAGGGAGAGATGAACAATATGAAAGGAATGTACAACAATGAAAGGGAGATAGAACTATCCAAGGGAGAGACAATCTGAATGGAACAGAAGAACTGAAAAGATTACAACTACAGAAAGGTAAACCTGTATTACTTAATGTTGGATAAGTAACGTAGTGATTAAACATATTAAGTCTATTCGACTTACAACATTTGTTCACAAGTTGTAGAATGTATATTTGGTATGTGTATGGTACATTTCATATTACTTGAGTTGCCATCAATGCCAAAGGGAGAGATTGTTGGACTACAACTGATTTGGAATCTGATTGAAGGATTTGTGATTGCAAGATCACTGAGAAGTTATTGATTAGATATGGAATATGATTAAATCAGTATTATGTTGTCATTGATGTCAACTAGTTTGACATCACTTATCTTGTAAGTTACTACACCGAGACATCTTAAGAATAGAGAAATTTACATGAGGAAAGATGCACAAGACAGATGAGGATAAGGAACACATTGAGTAACTTTTTGATGAGTCTATGACTTGATGATATTGACTTCATTATGTTGAATTCATCTATAATGAAGTATAGAGCTGAAAGACACAAAGCAGTGTTGTCAGTAAATGAAGCATTTCTAGTATACACCGATGGAGTGTAGTGTAGACTGACCGCAATATTAACTGAACAGTGTTCACCGATGCATTCTTTGTTAACCGAGGAAGACGGAATGAACTAAATGATTAGTTTAGCTGATAAGATTGATGAGCTAGCAAGAGTATAACATTGAGGTAACATATAATGTTTTTTACAGAGATCAATGGCTGACAAAATTCAAGGAAGATCTAATGGAGCAAATTGAAACGTATTATTGACACAAGTACTGAGAAAGTTTTAAGTGGCAAAATCTATGAATGTGATCAAGAGGCAAAATCTGATGGTGGAGATGAAAATGATTTACTCGTCTATATAAGAGAACAAAATTTATTTATGAAGAGAGTTGGAAGAAGAAGAAGCTAGAGGAATTTCGGGTGAACAAGCTTTTATGCATTCTAATCATACTGGTTAGTGAGAACTGATCTGCAGAATATTTACTGAGCTATAGAGAGATATTACCGACCGACAGTAAGTTGATATAGTATTGAATCTGAAGTGAAATGTTGATCAGAAGGATTTGTATGGACTAAATATTGATCTGTAATCTGCAATTGAAGTTGTATTAAGGCAGGTCATTTTACTGTTACATATTTAACCATTGTATACAGTCAAAATCTCTTAACCGAGTGGACTCTGAAAGTTTTATGATTTCTCATTCATAGAATGAACATTTTTATCCTGTCAACCCCATAGTGAATGCTGGTTGGATGATAACTTCTAGTCTAAAATCCTCTAACAAGGTCACACATGATAGTGTGTTTGTAACCTTTAACAAGGTTGGGTCTTAACCGACCTCACTTCAGAAGAGTGAACAATTTTGGGTTGCCGGTCCCAGGTGGTTTTTCCCTTTACAGGGTTTCCATGTTAAATCTCTTGTGTTATGTGTTGATTGTGATATTTGTTTGTTATCATTCTTTACATGTTACATGTTAGATTTGATCAGTAAAATGTTATAAGTATTAGACTGGTTATCGGTAAATGCATAGATAATGAGAGTTATTATTGCTTACTGATGAGCAGAAATTAAAGAAGATGTTTTGAATTATACATTTTGTATTGGGACACTGGATAACTGACTCACTCCCCTCTCAGTTATTCTAACAAACAATACTTGTAAGAATAGTAAGCACGGATTTTTGTAAATCATATGATAATAGCTTTCAAGTCATTGTAACGGTCTAAAATCAAATGAATCTACTGACGAAAGAGGTTCTTGATGATATTTGTAGAGTCCATAGGGCCATATCAATTGTATGAGTCAGAAAATTTTTGTATGGCACTTTTAGTAGAATTCATTTCAGGAAAAACATACTAAAAAGAAATGGGTGCCCATTTAAGAATTAGTCTCCAAAACTAAATGTCTACTCATAATTCTAATGTATACTCATTCAAAATTAGAACCTCATTCTTAAATGTTTACTTGTTTCCAACCGAATATGATAACATATATAATGCAAATACTCATTTAGTTTTAAATTAAATGCCTATTTTGAAATGGATACACATTTCTATTCAAACAATTTACCAATTCCTTTTTAAAATGACTACACATTTCAAAGTGTGTGCATTTCATAAATTTTTAAATTTGTAATCCTTGGTTTATCTTTAGTTTTAGACTTGGAATAGGCTTGAAATATGAAGCCTCACCCTTTGATCCGAGTATAATCTCCCCTTAGACAATAAGAGAAAAGACAAACTTTAGCATTATGACTAAGGACCTAATTATAGTGAAGATTTAGCTTTGTAAACTATGGATACTAGTTCACATTGACTTTGTACTAATCAATTATAAATGATATGCACTCCATCAAAATTGTGTCCTCTCATTCATTATCATACTTCAAAGTTTCTGAAATTCTAATCTAACAACACCCCATCAACCCCATGAATTGAACTTTTAATTTAAAAAAACAATCATTGTCAACAAAAAACCATTTTTCGTTTATCATTTAAATAATAATAAAAACATAATTACCTTTGTCAGTACGATAACACTAATAAATATATATTAAAATTGATTGTTGTCCATCTGCCCATATATTACCAGTTATGTTCGTAACTTGAATGCTTTGGTTTTGGATCAGGAACTTATAAGAAGCGTCCTGGACTTTGTATAAATCACTATGTTGGATGTGCCTAGAATTATAGTTTAAATGCGAGGGCCATATCTCGTAACGAGTACCACCACCAATCAAATATGTGCTGAATCCATTCAATTAGATTCTTGGGATTTTAGGGTTATCTTCTTCGGTTTAAAACCCTGCTATGCGTCTTAAACGGCAGAGAACGTTGGAAAGGAGTATGTAAGACCTCATCTCCCACCTCTATAACATATCCGCTCCTTAATCCATGTCAGACGACTGAATAATATGTTGGAGAGTATGCCTGGAATTTCGAGGGTGATCCCTATTATTTTGTTTCTATGGACTATTTTATATCATCTTAAAACAAGATTAGATATAAGAAAACAAATACTTATGTCTTCTCTGAAATCTCAGTCATTTTTTTTTGGAAAACTTTATATATCTAGAAAGAAATTTTAATATAATGATACAAGATGACTCTCAAAATACCCAGATTAACTCACAACTTCATTTATCAAATACAAATCCAACATTGAAAACTCTTTACGCTCGTCCTCAATGTCGATGACAACAAAATGCTCCTCAATTTTGTCCTCTCTCCCTCTCTTCTCTCTTGACGTGTATCTGCTAAATAGAGTTTGTGAATTCCAGGAAGTTTGTCACTTGTCATGAGTTGGAATCAACAATGAGAGGAAAATGAAGTCTTCAAAGATTGCACACGTAGATCCCATCATGGAGAGATTCCAAGAAAAATCAAAACATGAAGCAAACTAAGAGAATCTTTTTTTTGGTGGTGTTGATTGCTGAATCACTTGAGTGCTCCTGCACCAGACACAATAGGCAAGCGAAATGTTTCATGATTTGACAAACACATGAACATGATGGGAATGCATGGGATATCAATTCTATATTTGTTTTTTTATCTATTCTCTCTCCTTGTTTGCTAGAGCCTTCTCTCATCTACTCTTCATCATCTTCATCATACAATCTATTTTTCTAGTCACCACATTTCTTTAGACCCTTATTTTCATTTCCTTTACACTTCTGCTACAATAAATTGGAATCCAATCTTTCTTGTCCTTTTGAGATCTTCTATTTGAATGTTTGCGCTCAATCCTCTACTCTTCCTCTATTCATTTCTTTCGAACACTATTTTCTCATTTCTCCTTCTTTGTTAGAGGATTCAACACATACATGAAAAGAAGTCATTGGTATCACATTGAATATAATACTACATTTATATAGTAGTCAATGTAAAAACTAATCAAACATTTCATGCTCGTAGTCATCTCATGTCCCTCTGGTAACATGAAAATTTGTACAAACTAGGGTGCTTACAACTTTTCAAACCCAATTTTCCTACCATTTCCTCAAAAACTAGATTATCCATACTACCACTATCTAGTATAACTTTGCAACAATTATCTCTAGCCTTGCACACAATTCAAAAGAGACTTCTCCTTTGGGATGTTTCCTCTTCCACTATCTTTGGTGAACTATGTCCTTAATATTAGAATATATACATGGTTATGAGTAGTTAACTTGTGACTGTACCATAGAACTAGGGACAAATATTTCAAACTCACCTTTCTCTCGATCTCTTTTACAGGTAATAGGTGGAAAAGATGATTTACCGCTGGATTTAAGCCTGAAGAGGGAAGACCATTTGAACTCAGGGGCTCGAGCCTCCCCCGAGTTCAGGATTTCAATAGTAGCATGTGATTCCCCCTCCAGAAGCTCCCCTGGATCAACATGAAAAATGCCATCTCGTGGATCCCCATTCGAATCTTTTCCATCATAAGCATCTGACCTCAATGATTTGTCCTTACTACCAGTAGTGCCAAGACCCCCATTGACCTTCCCCCTAGATTTTCCCTACAACCCATTGTCCTTGCCTCTTGCAATACCATGTGAAACACCCGAGAAAGAGGCCTGAACTCCATTGCTGGAGTTCTTGCCCAACACAGAGTTCAAATTCGCCATCACATGCTCCCAAGGTCATGCTTGTAAGGAAAGATATGGAAAGTGGGGAATTAAATAAATGAAATTTTTTTAACCATAGGATAGAAAAGGTTAATGAATTAGATAAATAAATAGGAATGTTTATTTATATAATATAGGATGATGTTAATGAATTAATTAAAATAAATTATGATAAATATCTAGTAAATTAATAGAGGAAATTAGGATATTGGTTGAATTATATGAGTACATTTCTAGTTGTCTATAATATATAGAAAGACTAAGACCATGGTACCTAATGTACACACTAAAATGGTGCACTTCTATGAACCATTACATGCAAGGTTGCTCAAGAATGAGGCCTCACAAAGCGGCTCATAGCTCTCTATGTATGGAGTTGCAAGATTGAAAATTGCTCTCAGCTAGAGCTACAAGCTTGTGACCTTGCTAGTCAACCATACAATGAGAGATTCAAGTGAAGACAAGGGCAACAATGCCAATATCTCCAAGAATCCAAATATGCAATGCAATGCAAGCTATATGAGAATGCAATCTAAGCTATGAAAGGAAAGTACAATGCAACTAATCTATGAAAGGAAATAGCAATGGATTACAATGCTTCCTATTTAGACTATGTGAGATTATTCTATTGCATAAAAGGAAATCTACACTAAGAATGCCATTATCATGCAACTAAGAAAGCAAATATGAACTAGATGATGAAATGAAGCAAGTCTTCAATGTCTTCAAACTCTAAATGCACCTAAAACCTGCAGCATAACAATAGCATAAAACAAGTGGATCCAAATGAAGGAGAGAGCTCTCCTTTTATAAGAAATGAGGTGAAATGGACCATGGAGATTAAGAGGCAAAAAGTCTTAATCAGCGGTGGAGCTTGAAAGAGGAGCAATCCATGTGCACGCATATCCTCCAATAGGAAAATAAGAGTTGACTTTATGTCCATATGAGACAAAAAGTGCTTTTCTCCTTTTTATAAAATATGAATAATACTTTATTTGTGCAACTTAGGATAAGAGGAAAGTGGGGGCTTTTTTATTTAATCAAAAGGGGAGGAAATATTCCTTTTAATCAAATAAAGACTTAGGATAAATGGTTAGCCTAAGGATAAAAATCTAATATATGATCGAAATTAAGATTTGATCAAGAAATTAATAATGTTGAAAATATTGATTATTGATAAAATTGATTCAGGGTTTATAAATTGAATAAATGGGGCCCAAAGTCTAGGTGACCATTTTAGGGTGCATACATTTTCCCCTCTTTGACTAATGTGTGATCGATTTGGGAACACATATAGTCAAAGAATGAAGTTGAAATGTGAGATCGATCTGGGATCACAAAACAACTCAAATATGAGGTCGATTTGGGATCATATCCGGACAAACATAGACAAAGGCCTTTGAACATGAGGTCAATTCGGGATCACATTCAAAGTAAGAGATAAGAATCTCAAATTTGAGCAAAAGCTCACAAAAGATGTCTGAATCAGGAAAATCAAGGAATCGGGGATGAGAATCCCATAAATACTGCCCCCTCGGAATCAAAATTGAAATCAGGTACAAGAGAGACAACAAATCGATAAAGATTTGATCAAATCAGAAGGAAGTCATAATCTAATGTAAAGGTCAAGAGGTTAAGCATCAGGAAATGAAAACATGCCCCAGTGAGGAAGTAGAAGAATAGAAATAGAAGACTAGAAATAGAGCGAATGAAAGACTAGAAAATTTGAGAGACATGGAAGGAAGAAAGTCCATCAAAGATCGAAGAATTATGACTCAAAAGGTCAGTCAACTGCATAGAAGAATGAGAAAATTTGGAAACGCAACTCAGATTTCGATTTCGAGTCCGAAAATGGATAGAAAATGATGTGATATGAAAGACCAAAAATGAAAGATATGATCAAGAAGAATAAAAAAATGAGCACAGTTGACCAACTAGTCCGTAGATGATAAAAAGGAGAGCTCTCTCCATATGCAAGATGCAAAAACTAATCTAACATGAACCTAAAAATGCAAGCTACTATGAAAGTGGTTGACTTGCAAGGTCACAACGCTTATATACATCTAATTATCATCATCGAGCATTATTGGTAGCGTCGCAAGATCATACAATACACACTAGCATAACTATGTGGATATGAATATGATCTTTATCAGATAAAAATGTGGAAATCCCACCTAGGCATCAAAGACATGGAGGTCAAGATGACTAATGCAATGAGATTACCTAAGTTTGCTATGGCGAGATTATGTTTGTATCAAGACCCATGAAAGTCAGGATAGCTATAAGCATGCACTCGCAAAACAGTCAAGGCTAATACCTTGTCAATCCATAGTGTCAAGTAAGACCAGCATAAATGCTCATGACAATTAGGACCAAAAAAATATACCCACAAGTAGATAAAGAAATAAAACATGTTCTCATACCCTCAGTCTTCTAGCTATGCATCATCGAAAACTTCTCAGGGAGAGACCACTCATCAAAGAAATCCTCATAGATAGCACACAAAGAAAAAGAAAGTCATCATATCGTCAGTGAGTTGATTGTTTAAGTGCGTGTGTGTTGGTCATAGAGTCAAACTCTGATTGTCATATCTGCTTAGTGAAAAATATCACATCATACTTAGACTATAGCGAAAGACATCTGATAAGTGTTAAGAAACACTCGACGCAAGGGTAGTGTTGAAAAACACTGTTTGGGGTGGTGTTGAAAAACACCTGTTGTGAAATGCCCCAAAAGACAAACGCACCTAAAAGACCAATGGTAACAGTTATGCCCCCTAGGCAAAGACACAGACCAATTCCAGACTAAGCCAAGTAGGGTCAGGGTATGATGGAGAAAGGGTCAGTGTCGAGGACGCATGCTAACAAATAGGAGTGCAAAGGCCTCAAGTAGCGCCTGTTTTCAAGTTTTCACCACTTGGAATCTTTTTTTTTTTTTTTTCATTTTTTTTGGATTTTTAAACTTTTTCTGATTTTTTTGTATTTTTTCAGGACATTTTATGCTTTTTAGGATTTTTTCAGCATCATATATCAATTTTTTTGGTATTTTTTCAAGATCGTAAGATATGTACAAAGGATGCCCCCAGACAAAATGGGCATCAAGGATAGAACTTCTTGAGGTGCACAATGTTGATGGGATCATGGAGCTGTTCTCCATCAGGATCTGACAGTAAATATGCACCGGTACCAAAAGCAGTTGTGATGACATATGGTCCAAGCTAGTTAGGTTCAAACTTACCCTTTTGCTCTCGATTTTGTTGGTTCTTGGGATTCTCTCGCAAAACAAGATCACCTATTTGAAATTCTTGAGGGTGAACCTTTTTGTTGAATGCTTTGGACATACGCTTCTGATACACTCTCATATGATCAAAGGAAGCTTTACGCTTCTCATATAGAAGTTCTAACTCCTGTAACTTCATGGCGCGGTAATCCTCATCTGTAATCAAACCTTTGAGTGAGACTCTAAGTGATGGTATCTTGACTTCTAAAGGTAATACCGCTTCAGCGCCATAGGTGAGAGAAAAAGGAGTGGCTCCTGTAGGTGTGTGAATGGTTGTTCTATAAGCCCATAGTGTTGGATTGATTTGTAAGTGCCAATCACTACCATTCTTGTGCACTGTTCTATGAAGAATCTTAAGAATGGTTTTGTTAGAAGCTTCTGCCTGTGCGTTTCCCTGTGGAAAATAGATGGAGGACCAATGTTGCTTGATTTTAAACTTTTTGCATAGGTGTTTTAGGTCCTTATTCTTAAATTGGCCTCCATTGTCAGTAATGATCTAAGAAGGCACTCCAAATTGGCAAATAATGTGATTCAAGATGAACAAAGAAATGGTCCTCCCCGAAGCAACAGAAAGTGGCACGGCTTCCACCCATTTTGTGAAGTAGTCAGTGACAGTAATAATGAACTTGTGTCCACCTGATGAGTTGGGATGAATCTGCCCAACTAGATCAAAGGCCCAGCACTGAAATGGCCAATGAGAAACAGAAGGGATCAGCTCCCTACCTGGAGCATGGATCAGGTTGCCGTGTTTCTGACATTTTTCACATGACTTAGCAAAGGTGACTGCATCTATCTGCATTGTGGGCCAATAATATCCCACCCTAAGCAACCTTCGAGCCATGGCAAGACCATTATAATGTCCACCACAAATGCCCTCGTGGATGTCAGCTAACGCTTGGTTGGATTCCTCCTTTTCCAAGCACCTAAGGAGCATCCCATCTAAACCCCTCCTATATAAATCACCAGAGATGAGAGTGTGGTGAGAGGTGTTACGGATGAGGTTTCAGTGTTTAGAGTAGTTGAATATGTCAGGGATGATGCCATCACGAAGATATGAATAGATAGCACCATATCGGGAAGACTCGTGTGTGACAATGGTACAAATGACATGACTTTCAGACAAGTCAAAGATGGGATGGTGTAGCTCTTCCACCAGGAATTTAAATCTGGATTCATGTGTCTCCAACTGAAGAAGTGAAGCTAATGTGGCCATGGCGTCTGCAACTTTGTTCTCTGTCCTAGGGATTTGTTGAAACGTCACAAAGGTGAAATAGTGTCTCAAAGAATCAACCATCTTTTTATAGGGTATCAATTTATCATCCTTGGTTTGATACTCTTCATTGACTTGGTTGATGATTAACTGGGAATCCCCAAAGACATGTAACTCTGTGATGTTCCATTCTATAGCCATTCTCAAGCCATTAGTTAAAGCTTCATATTCTGCAATATTATTGGTACATGGGAATAATAGTTTGTAAGACTTCAGAATGTTGTACCCATGTGGAGAAACAAATAACACTCCAGCACCTGATCCATTTTGCATGCAGGAGCCATCAAAGAACATTGTCCAAGTGCGAGTAGTCGTATACAAGATGTGTTCATCTGGGAATTCCACTTGGACTGGCATACTATCTTGAATTGGGAAATCAGCTAATTGGTCAGCAATAGCTTGTCCTTTTATTGCCTTCCTTTCAACGTACTCTATGTCAAATTCAGTGAGGACCATCATCCATTTAGCAAGTCTACCCGTGAGGGCAGCCTTACTAAGCAAGTATTTAAGAGAATCAATTTTGGCAACCAAATGTATGGTATGAGCAAGCATGTAGTGGCGCAACTTTTGAGAAGCAAACACCACCGTGAGACAAGACTTCTCAATATTATTGTAATTGATCTCATAGGAGACTAGAGTACGGCTGATATAGTATATGGCCCGTTCTTTCCTAGTATCATCTGTTTGAGCCAACAATGCCCCCAGGGAAGTGTCTGTAGCTGAAATATATAGGATCAATGGTTTCCCTAGAATAGGAGGCATTAGGATCAGAGGATTAGCCAAGTATTGTTTGATCTGATCTAGGCTCTTTTGACAATCCTCGTTCCAAACACAAGAAGCACCCTTGTGCAATGTCTTGTTGAAGGGTTGTGCTCTATCTGCAAGCTGAGAAATAAACCTCCTAATTGATTGAAGACGTCCTTGAAGACTTCTCATTTGGCTGATATTTTGAGGAGGTGGCATATCTAGGATTGCTTGGACCTTTTCGGGGTCAACCTCGATACCTTTTGCTGATATTATGAATCTTAAAAGTTTGCCTGAGGTGACGCCAAATGTGCACTTCTTTGGATTCAATCTAAGTTGAAATTGTTCCATACGATCTAGAATTACTTCTAGATCATCGAGGTGTTTGTCCCATTTTCTTGATTTTGCCAGGGTATCATCCACATAATCTTCCATGTTTTTGTGCATCATATCGTGAAAGATAGTGGGTATAGCTCTTTGGTAGGTTGCTCCTGCATTCTTTAATCCAAATGGCATGACATTCCAACAATAGGTTCCCCATGCACATGTGAATGCTATTTTCTCTTGGTCTTCAGGAGCTATTTTAATTTGGTTATACCCAGAGAAACCATCCATTAGAGAGTATATCTCATAGCCCACTGTCATGTCCACTATCATGTCAATGTTTGGAAGTGGAAAATCATCCTTTGGGCATGCTTTGTTTAAGTCTCTAAAATTTGTACATACACGAATGGACCCATCATGTTTGGAAACTGGTACTATGTTTGAGATCCATTCTGCATAATCGATGGCTCTAATGAATCCAACTCTCAAAAGTTTTTCTAATTCCCCTTTGACAAGTAGAGCTACATGTGGATGCATTTTTCTAAGTCTCTGTTTGACTGGCTTGACTCCTGGAGCTATGGATAAGTGATGCATTATAAGATTCATGTCAAGCCCTGGCATGTCTAAGTAGGTCCATGCAAAATTAATTTTCTTTTTCTATAAAAACTATACATAAGCCTTGGTCTCTTCTTCTGATAAAGATTGAGCAAGATGGACTATCTGAGGACTTTCTTCTGTGTTTAAATTGACTGGCTTTGTTGGCTCAATCAATACTGATGATCCATCCTGGAAATAACTCGGCAATTTATTAAGTACCCCATCCTTAGGTGCCTCAAAGAGGTTTTCACCCTCAGATGCGTCATTTCTTTTTACTATTTTTGGTTCTGACACCGCCACAAAGTGGTTTTTGCCATTAGACCTATTTTTCTTTTTCTCTTTTATTTTGAGACTGAGGTACTTAATATCAGGCTCTGTCATGCTGGTTGTTGGTTCACTGGTGGAAGAAGCCACGGGTTCAAGAGCATTCAGATAGCAAGCGATTTCGTAGTCATTCTGGAAGGTGAGGAATGTGGGCTCTTGATGGCGTTGAGACCAGTCAATTAGGTCAAAGTGAACAAGGGGTAGGTCGATGACTGGTTCAATGTTGTTTATGCGAAAGGTGTCATCTCTGGCGACCATATAATCAGAGTTCATCAAGTCTTCTCCTAAGATACCCGAATTAGGACTCATCCTACCAAATGAAGCATCATCCACTAAGGCAATTTGAGGAGTGCAATCCTCTAGTCCTACACTAGGGTCGTTAGCCGCATCGGGTTGGGTACTATAGGCATGGATAATATCCACGTCCAGATCAACTGTTGCATCTGAAAGTGAGTCCCACTCATATTCATGGGAATCTGTGTCTGAGTCATCATTTGGGCCTCGTGATGTAGAAGCCTCAAGGTTAGGAAGGGTTTCCCCCTCTCTAGTGCTAGTATTGGTACTATCCATCACAGCTAGGATAGTAACAAATTCTTTTGTCGATCTAGCAGTCACACAGTCACTATCCATCACAGCTGGGATAGTAGGACTGTCAAGTATCAAATCTGTGGAATCTCCCCAAAGGTGATTCATTGAGGGCACCCAATCATCAGATGCATCTTGTTGATTGGAAAGATCAGGTGTATAATCAAAGTCACTGTCACTTTCCGTCGCAGCCGGGACAGGGACACCTTTCTTCTTTTTATTCTCAAAACCTAAGCCAACAGTGGACTTGTTCTTTCGTCTGAAGAGAGCATGATCAAGAGGCTCAGCTTTAGCATCCAGCCTATGACTAAGGGGACCATATCCTGGATAACCCATATTATTACCCATTGTGTACCCTTTCCCATAAGCTTCAGGTGGAGGAGCAAAATTCTTGCTGTGTTTGTATTTCTCCTCGTGATAGATCCAGTCCCTTATGGCAACTTCCTCTTTCTCTTCCTGAATGGGGACCGAAGACTCAAAAAATTTCCCAAATAATGTCATTGCCGATGATGAAGGTTTTGTACTTGGTGATGGTCTCCCATAAGACCTAGGAGAGATTGGCATTTTTGTAAAAGAATCAATCTTATAATCTCCCATCCCAAGATCCATGGTCTTGAAGAAATGTACACACTAAAATGGTGCACTTCTATGAACCATTACATGCAAGGTTGCTCAAGAATGAGGCCTCACAAAGCTGCTCATAGCTCTCTATGTATGGAGTTGCAAGATTGAAAATTGCTCTCAGCTAGAGCTACAAGCTTGTGACCTTGCTAGTCAACCATACAATGAGAGATTCAAGTGAAGACAAGGGCAACAATGCCAATATCTCCAAGAATCCAAATATGCAATGCAATGCAAGCTATATGAGAATGCAATCTAAGCTATGAAAGGAAAGTACAATGCAACTAATCTATGAAAGGAAATAGCAATAGATTACAATGCTTCCTATTTAGACTATGTGAGATTATTCTATTGCATAAAAGGAAATCTACACTAAGAATGCCATTATCATGCAACTAAGAAAGCAAATATGAACTAGATGATGAAATGAAGCAAGTCTTCAATGTCTTCAAACTCCAAATGCACCTAAAACCTGCAGCATAACAATAGCATAAAACAAGTGGATCCAAATGAAGGAGAGAGCTCTCCTTTTATAAGAAATGAGGTGAAATGGACCATGGAGATTAAGAGGCAAAAAGTTTTAATCAGCGATGGAGCTTGAAAGAGGAGCAATCCATGTGCACACATATCTTCCAATAGGAAAATAAGAGTTGACTTTATGTCCATATGAGACAAAAAGTGCTTTTCTCCTTTTTATAAAATATGAATAATACTTTATTTGTGCAACTTAGGATAAGAGGAAAGTGGGGGCTTTTTTATTTAATCAAAAGGGGAGGAAATATTCCTTTTAATCAAATAAAGACTTAGGATAAATGGTTAGCCCAAGGATAAAAATCCAATATATGATTGAAATTAAGATTTGATCAAGAAATTAATAATGTTGAAAATATTGATTATTGATAAAATTGATTCAGGGTTTATAAATTGAATAAATGGGGCCCAAAGTCTAGGCAACCATTTTAGGGTGCATACACCTAACACCCATCTCTAATACTTTTTGGTAAGAATTTCTAAAAGCATGCCTACATGACCCTCTAAATGTATTTCTACTATTATATGTTAGTTTGTACATCCCTTGGACTAGTGTAGCCAACACTCTAATCCTACACTTTCAAATCCAAATTTCAACTACAAGTTCCTCTATATATCTATCTTATTTCTAGTTCTAGCCTACTATGTTAGTCCTTTGTTTTTTAATTCATTATTATTTCTGAAAGTTATCATTTTCAAATCATTTAACCAAGTTCATTCACACACACACACACACACACACACACACACACACTATAGTCACAATTCTATTATGAAAAAATAATAGAACATATAAGTGCCTAACTTTCCTTTCAAAAATTAATTTTGACATATTTGTGTTCCAAAGAGATGTTATGGAGGCTTGAAATCTTAAAATTTGCATCCATAAGCCTAACATCTCATTTCTATACATAAAGATGAAATGCATTGAAGAAAGTGCGATAAGATTGTATATGTTCATTGATTAGAGGACAAGATATGTGAATGAAAATAATGGTATTTAAGACTTAGGATAAAATTTATATCAAAAGAATCAACTAGAAAATGACTTTAGAAAACTTTAAGAGAATTAAATATGGAAATATGGGTAGGAACTAGAATCTAGAGGAAAGGTTCAAATTTATTGATGCATAAGGAAATATTTTGTAGGATAAATGAGAGTGATTGAAAAAAACCCTTTTGGAAAAGTAAGTGGAAAATAGGTGAAGTCAAATATATAGTAGTAAGAAGAAATTGCACAAAAGAGAACCAAAAGAAATGCAATAAATGAGAGTACATCAAGAAGGGATGTTGAAAATTGATGTAAGAATGAGGACATTCAAACCAGCCTAAAGATGATATAAAAATACAAATTATGAATTTGGTAACATGTGGGAGAATAATGTAGAATTAGATTGTGTAAGTGCACGACAAGGAAGAGGAAGTTTTCAATATTTTCTTCAGAAGACCAAAATAATGTAGTGGGGAGAACATGAGAAAAGTGTTTAAAAATGGAAAAGGGATAAAGATAATTAAAAAATATCTAGATCCCTATTAGGGTCTTGAAAATATAAGGAAATGTAGGAAAATGGGAGGAATGACTTTGAATTTTTAAGACAACCAAACAATGGGGCAGTAGATATTGGAAGAGCATAAAATATCTATACATTCACCAAAACTTTGCAGGCCTATAGAATGAGTAAGAAATTAGTGAAAATACATCATGTGTAGAAATTATTAGATTTTGAAACTTCCAACTTATGATAGGCAGATAAGAGATGAAGAAAAACAATTTTTAGTTAGAAATTTTGATAAAAGGTCATCCACTTGAAAATCTCTTAGATCTTTTTTTATCTATGATAGATAAAGTAAGACCTAAATACACAAATGAGATAAGCTTCAAATAAGTTTTGGAAATAATATATTGACTCCCAAAAGATGTTATAGCTCTAAAAGTTTGATAGATATGAATAAATGGGTAGATTGTTGTTGCAGTTTTTAATTTTTGTTCTCATACATTGAATTTTATACTAATATTTATTACAAGAACATATTAGTTTATTTAATCATTAAATATGAGGTTATTAATGAAATAGTATTATTAATTTTTCATGGTCTTGCATGCCTATGATGGATATAACTTTCCATTCTCTTAACTATGTTCTTGTCTCATGGTAAAGTAGGCCTGTAACATGTTGTAAGTAGAGAAAGTTTATACTTGATTTGAAAGTATAGACAAAATGGATTTTATGCATTATTTATAATGTTTAGTGTAGATTAAATTTGGTCATGAAGGATATTTAGTGTAGTCTTGTTTGAGAAGATATCACTTATCTTGTGTTTGACCTATTCATCTTCCAATGTTAGATAACACATATGGCTAGATCATTTTTCCTTGGTATGTTTTTCAAAATATTCAACCTTATTCTTTGAGGTGGATTAATATTTACAAGTACTTTTCGATCTTTAATCCTTTCTTGAAAATGACCTTGGAGTCAAGAAAACCCTAGTTACATAAAAGATTTGTTTTCTTGATTCATTATCTTCTACATTTACATTAGGAGTGAATTGCACCATTGCAATATGCATTCTTACTCAAAGGGGTGATCATGTCTATATTAAAATGGGTCATTATACAAAAAGATTGTTAGTAGTAGTTTATCTATAAAAATCCTTGAAATAAAGTTAAATATTAGGGTTTATACTATTCTCTCTAATCATGTTGGATTTTTAAAATTTTATGTTTTTACATTCCTTATTTTAACTCGTGTTGTATTTGGTTAGTGTGTAATGAGACCTTGGAGAGTTTTCATGTCTCCTCTATGGCCAACCACTTATAGAATGTTTTAAAGAATGCATAATTGTTGTGGATTCATTTTTTAGATGAGGGTATACTTTATACTTTTGTTGGAATCAAATGATCTTTGTAGGCTTGTGATTCATTTATTATGCCCTAAAAATTATTCCTTTGTAATATTTCCTTTTTATTCTATCAATAATTTTAACTCTTAAAATTTATTTGCCATATAAAAGGCATTCCACCTTCACTATATATCATTATGTTTAGGCTGTCTCATGATTGTGCTTTTTCTTAAGGTAAAAGGTCACGGGCCTACACTTTATATAAAATATGAAAAAAAAAATTATAGTGAGTATCATATGTTTGAAGAAAACAAAAATAATTCCAAAGCTTTTACCTAGCCACATGCCAAAGCCATCGAAACTAAACCTATCTATGAACTTGAAAATTCAAAATGGATTCCAAGGATATACAAAGGGAAGACCATAAAAGGCTTAAGAATTTTATCAAAATGATTAAAACTTTATTATAAAGATAGCACAAACTCATGAAATATGAGAGTTATTAGCAACTTCCTCTGGCACCAAACAAGATGGACTTGCCACCCAAGATTTATTTTCCTTGGCTTCCACATCATCAGGAGGAGGAGCACTAAACAAAGCCTATTCAGCCTCTTCCTGCAGCTTGTCTTTTAAATCATCACCTAGTGTGTGTTACCTGGAAGTAATAAGACACAATTACGATAAAGGATGATGAATTGGTAGCCTATGCATAGAATAGAAGGTGGTTTTACTAGATACAACAAGCTCATTTGGAACTAAGTCATATAGAAATTCAAACTCCTTGTCAAACATATTGGATTTACTAGAAACCATTGCATTTTTTATTTCATAAAAAAAATGAGCTATGACCAACTTTTTCTTCCAATTCTTTTTACAAAATAACCCCACAATCAAGGATTCTCCCTTAAACACATCATATTTCTTGATGCAAGAGCATCTCGGGCCTTGAGCAATCTTGCATCACCAAAAACATTTTTTGTTCCTGTACCTATTTGATGTTTTTTTAGTAGTCATTTCTATTGATGGTTTCATACTTTGTGAAGTTAATGTGGTGTTGTGGACCTATTCTTGAGCACTATCCTAAGATCGCATGTCCTATTTCTTTCAGATCTGGGACTTATCTTCATTTTCCTTGGGTATCAATTTTCTACTAGTTTCACTCATGAAACGTGTTGTATTTTGCCTGGCGTGGATGTGTATGAGAGAATTGGATCTTGCACAATTGGGGATATGTTCTTGGATCTTGTGTGGACCTAAATCTATTTTTGCATCTTTTTTTTTCTGTCTTTAGTTTTGATATCTCTCCTTAGGCTGGACCTATAATGTATTTAATACCTGACTGACCGACTTGTGGCTTAGTTGGTTATATATTGAGAGTATTGGTTGATGTAGAGTTAGTAGAGAGATAGAAGCAGTAGGATAGAAGAGTTGAATATAAGAGGAGAGTATAAGAATAATTGGATCCTATGAGATCTTGAAGATTAGATGTTTTATCTAATATTGTAATAGCAAAGCTTGTGGTTGCATACTTGGAGACAAGGATATTTCTTGGAGGCTTGCAAGCTCAAGTTTACATCTACCTTAGTGTTTCCATCAGCTGCTGATGTGTTTCAGAGATGGACTAGCTAGGGGATTACTGTGATACTTTGTAATTTCATTGTATAAGGTCGAAACCCAGGTCTTATAGCTAGGCATGTTGAATGAAATTCTATTTGAAGTATTATATTGTTGAATTCCGCTATGCTTTTTGTTGTTATAAGCACTGGTGTAGGCTTGGACTTTCCATCTTGGGATCCTCCATCTCTATCCTATGTCAAGTGGTATCAGAGCTTGAAGATTTTGAGTGTGTGGACACATCATCGAGGGTGAGGCAGTTTGCACCAAGACCTTGGATTGAAGATGCCTTTCAGCAAAGCTCATGAGATCTTAGAGGAAGAACCTACTGGAGAATTCAGTCTTGATGATTTTAGGGCATTGTCGAAACAACTGCAAGATCTACAAGAGGAATTGAGAAAGAAGACTGCATTGAAGGATGATAGTGATGATGAGTCTGAGGAAGAAGATCATTTTGAAGAAGCTATAGAAGAAGCAAGGGATCGAGAAGAGAATATAACCCTAAAGGCTATGTCTAAGATTGGCAAAAGATCTAAGATTGAAGTTTCTGCATTTGCTGGAAGTGTTAGGCCAGAAGAGTTGATTGATTGGATTAATGAGATAGATGAGTACTTTGAATATGAATAAATAGAAGATCCTAATAGAGTTTGATTTGCAAAGACTAAGTTGAAGGGTCATGCAAATATTTGGTGGAGAGAAGTTCAATTGGAAAGAAGTCTAGAATTGGAAAAGAAAAGATGACTAGATGGAACCGAATGGTTGACAAGTTGAAAAAGAAATGCATTCCGGTGGATTATGAGTTAGAGATGTTCAAGAAGATGCAAGCCTTGACAAAGAAGAACAAATCGATGCAGGAGTATACTAAGGAGTTTTACAGAATCTTGATTAGGACTGGTCATTCTAAAGCTCATAAAGAGAAAGTTGCTAGGTATGTTTATGGCTTGAGACCTAGTATTCAAGAAGAGTTCCTTACTATTTGCATGACACCTATAGGAGATGCTTATCATATGGCATTGAAGATTGAGGAGAAGCTGAACAACAGGTTTGAAGGGAGACAAAATAATAGGAACCGAGGTGGTAAGAATGGTGAAATAATTGCTGGAGGTAATGAAGTAGAGAATCCTAAGAAGATTGATGAAGGATCAGGTAGTGGTCAAGCCACAAAGAACTACAATAATGGACAAAGAGGGAGAAAGAGAAATGAGTTCACTGGTACTTGTTTTCAGTGTGGTGAAGAGGGTCATAGAAGTTTTCAGTGTCCTAAAAAAAGAGTTGCACTAGCTATCGAAGAAGGCATTGAGAATGTTGCAAAAAAGGGAGAGTTTCTTATCACTAGGAGCTTGGATACATGTACTAAGGAACCAGTACAAAGAAGAAATTTGTTCTGAACTAGATGTAAGTTCAAGAATAAGGTATGTAATGTTATAGTCGATGGTGGTAGTTTTGAAAACTTTGTTTAAGAAGAGATGGTTAGTGAGTTGAATTTGGAAAGAAGGAAACACCCTAATCCTTATCAGATTAGTTGGATACAAGATGTTTCTAAGGTTAGGATTGAAGAGAAATGCTTGGTTAATTTTCAGATTGGATCTTATCAAGATGAAATATTATGTGATATATTGCCTATGGATGTTTGTCATCTCTTTTTTGGGAGACCTTAGCAGTTTCATAGACATGTTTTGTTTGATGGTCATGCAAATACATATGTGGTAATGCATGGTGGATCCATCCATAAGTTTTAACCTTTGCAAGAAGTTGGGGCTAGTGGATGTGGAGTTATCAAATTTTTTCCTTATGACAGTGACAAACATCCAGAGCAAACAGTTGATGAACCTATTCCTATGGATGAAAGGAAGCTAAGTTTGAAAGAGAATGATATGGCTAAGGAACTTATTGACATTAAGAAGCAGATGGTCTTTTTGAAAAAGATAGTGCAGAAAATGATGACACTAGTGACATAAAGAGATGCAGATGATGTTGAGTTGATTAGTAAGTCTAGAGAAGATGTGATTCATTGAAATTCTAGTGTAATCAATAGTATAAAGGATGGTTGGAATTATTTTATGTCAGTGGCATATAGAAAAGATGAGAAAAGTGCAGACAAGATACTTTGCTGAGTATGACAGTGGATAAAGTCAAGACAACATGGAGTGAAGGACAACAAGAGATATCGGTTAAGAATAGATATGGTATACATGTTTTGATTCCCTTGAAATTTTCATGAGAACATTCTTTTATTTACCTTCGGTGTCTGATGTAGGAGCATCGCGGGCCTTGAGCAATCTCGCATCACCAAAAATGTTTTCTATTCCTATACTTGTCTGATGTTTGTTTAATAGCCATTGCTTCTATTGGTTACATGCTTTGAAAAGTTAATGTGGTGTTGTGGACCTATTCATGAGCACTATCCTAAGATCACACATTCTAGTTCTTTCAGATCTGGGAGTTATCTTCATTTTCCTCAGGTATCGATTTTCTGCTAGTTTCACTCATGAAACGTGTGGTATTTTTCCTTACGTTGATTGTGTATGGGAGAATTGGATCTTGCATGGTAGGGGACATGTTCTTGGATCTTTTGTAGACCTAAATCTATCTTCACATCATTTTTTGTTATTTCTATCTTTAGCTTTGGTATCTCTCCTTAGGCTGGACCTATAATGTATTTAATACCTGACTGGCTGACTTGTGGCTTAGCTGGTTATATATTGAGAGCCTTGGTTGATGTAGAGGTAGTAGAGAGATAGAATTAGTAGGATAGAAGAGTAGTAGATAAGAGGACAATAGAAGCATAATTGGATCTTGTGAGATCTTGAAGATTAGATGTTTTATATGATATTGTAATAGCAGAGCTAGTGGTTGCATACTTGGAGACAAGGAGATTGCTTGTAGGCTTATGAGCTCAATTTTATGCCTTAGTTTTTCCATCCGTTGTTGATGTTTTTCAGAGATGGACTAGCTAGGGGATTACTAAGATACTTTTTAATTTCATTGTATAAGGCCGAAACTTGGAAGGCCTTACAGCTAGGCATGTTGAATGAAATTCTATTTGAAGCATTATAGTGTTGAATTATGATGTGCTTTTTGTTGTTATAAGTGCTGGTGTAGGCTTGGAATTTCCATCCTTGGATCCTCCATCTCTCCCCTACATCATTTCCTAACAAAAATATATAATTAAAAACCGTCAAAAAATTCACCTTGTACTAGCTATCAATTAGATTTTCTAATAAAGGTTGATCTTGAATAAGATCCATATCATTTGATCTGAAAACTATTAATACCTTAGATGGTATATGATTCATAGTAAACTTAGCGCAAGATCTCTGTCCCCAATTACTTGGAAAATGTCCTTCTCCATCCTCTAGTCACCAATTCAAAAGGTCCTCTGAAGCTTGGAGTTAAGCACAATTCTAGAAAATAGACATTTCTAGCCCTTGAATTTCACTAAAAACCTATTATCTAGACGAGAATACTTCATACCAGACATTTCTAATAAATAGAGAATGTTAAGATGAATCTAGAGGATAGAATGAATGCAAAAACCAAATATGACATTCATATATTGGGAAATTTTACCCAATATTCATGTGTAATAAAAGATGCATTTAATGGTTTTATGGACATATTTCAATTTAAGAGTAAAAACACTTTCCCCATTCATGGGCACACAAAGCACAGTGATAATCTTTTCCCAAATTTTCTTTTGTGAGAGAAAGTCATCTAATTATGTTTCACATATGCAAAGAACTGGGAGAACATACGAGAATTAATGAATTGTACATGAAAGAAGAATCATTCCTTTGCAATATACTAATCCTTAAGTGAAATCTTGGCCAAGTGTCCCACAATGTTTTATGTTGGAGTATTTTAAGTTTCTAGAACTAGAGATTTGGACCCCCAATGTGTGACCTATTATTTACCAATTTTTTAAAAATGATATCACATGCAATACGACATAATTGTGTGATGTGTATGAGCAGTAGTGACATTTTAGGAATTTTAAAATTGGGACATTTAGATACTCAACAATGTGAAGCCAAATCACCATTTTTAAGTTTTTTCAATTTCTAGCCATTTTAGCCTCAAAATTCTATTCAGAGAGAGGGTCCACTCACAACCAATTAGAAAATAATATATCTTAATATCCAAAATGATAAAATTACTTGAATCCATGAACATTATGATGTGGTGTCTCATACCTCTATTTGAGCCTATACTACACCCAATCTCAACATATTAATTTCATAGAAAATATTATGAATGAAGTTATGTCTTAAGACAAAATTTTGCAATGATTTTATCAATTTCTCTGGTATATGATTCCCTTCAATTTAGAAATGTTCAACTTAATATGTGGTAAATTTTGTTAGTAATTGGAAGATTTATGTAAACAAATATTCCAATCTCCAAATTGAAACTTGTTTTCCAATGAGGAGAATGATAATGAATTGTGTATCTCCTTGGATTTGAGTGTGTTTAATTTTATGATCAACTACTAAATGAATACCTTTTAGAAGAGAATTATCATTGGACATAGTATTTCTACCCATTGGTAACTTAACTAGACTTGTTGCAAAAAAAAAAGAACCTTTGTGATCCAAAATAATACACCTTGTTGATGAAAGTCCAGGGTTTCCCCTAGAAGCTCTGCCAAAGTTGAACTTGAGTACACCCTTCGAAGATAGTTTCCACTTAATGGATTCCTATTTATTTTATTTACAGGATTGTGAACCAAACAACCATTGAATGGCATGGATATGAGCTGCCAACTATTAAGGATCTTATTGGCTTCTAAAGTGAATTTGGAAGATAAATTCTTAACTCTTTTTGTTTGTGTGTTCACACATTCTGAAATTGAGGATTCAATCCTATGGAATACTTGGTCAATTCTTGATTTTTGCATTTTGAAGATCCTTCTATTTCTTTCCTGTCAAACGGACCATATAAGAACGGGTGGAGATATTTTCTAGATTGAGGCATTGTGTATTTGACTCCAAATTCCAATGAATTTTTGTTGACATATAGACAAACTATTGTCAGAGTACCAACGAAACACTCATACAAATCTCCTCACTAAATTTTTTCATGTTTACGACCAACCTAAATACATAGAAACATTGACCTAGAATCATTAAACAACACCATAGAAAAGGAACTGGTATTTGTCAATTTTATGACAAGGTTTTCATAAAAAATAAAAATGGAAACTTCACTAGAAAATTAACGAAAGCATTGTGTCTTGTAGAACAACTTCATCGCAAGTTTTTGTGGTTCATGGGATTAGGCTCGTAAATATTATGATGAACCCCTATAGTTTTTTTTTAAAAATTGCGATGAAAGGCTTGATGAATGATTTAATTTCTCTGTCTTTCCTTTGAAATTACAATTCAACAATGTGTCAACATACAATCATCAGTAGGTCCATCTATATGAGAACATGCAATGTTGTGTTTGGAGCATAGGCATGGTTTTAAATATCCTCTTACACACAGATACCTTGAAGGCCTTGCAAATATGAACATTATTGTATTGCTTAATTAGTACATGTAATGAGGCAAGTTGAATACATGCTTGACATGTATCAATTTGCAAGTAAAGATATTGCCAGTGGAAAGAAGAGCTTGATAATACATAATAAAATACACCTTTCATAGTCAAATCAACACAACATGAGGCACCTAATGAAAATACATGAATGATACAAAACTAAGGCATATTGAGTTTTAGATTTTCAAAGAACTTGAGGATTGTAATACCTTTCATTACTTCCAATTGATCTGATTTAAAACTCTTTAAGTTTAACTTTCATAGCTTTGATGGTAAGGATTAGCTTCACTTGGTACCATAATTTTTTTAATGTATAGATCAAAAACCATACAACAAATATATATTTGAATTACATAGAATATACCTCCTATGGAGAAAAGAAGTGAATTTTAATAAAATGTACTTTGGCTATGCCAAAGTAGATCACATAAACTATATATATATATATATATATATATATATATATATATATATATATATATATATATATATATATATATATATATATATATATATATATATATATATATATATATATATATATATATATATATATATATATATATATATATATATATATATATAATAAGGTATACCAAAATAATTTTAATCACAAAAAGAATCATAAAGAATCTTTAAAAATTTAAAACTTAATTAATGATATTAGTTCAATTGTTAGAATTATTAAAAAATAAGAGGGGCGGCGGGGGTGGGGGGGTAATCAGTACAAACAAATAACCTGTTGATTCAACCACAAATATGAATGCCTTTAACAAAAACTTCCAAATAGAAAAAAATATAACTGATGCAATAACATAAAAAATTCACATATGCATCACACATAACACACTAATTTTTCTTGTGGAAACCTTCAGTTAGAGGGATAGAAGAATGGTGGGGATGAAACCCATAAGCTCTTCACTCAAGTAAAAAGGTTTTCACTGTTAGGAGTTGCAAATACCCTTTTTGAGGGTTCACCCTATTAGGAGTGATTAGTACACTATTAGGAGTACAATGAGATCTTCTCAGATATACCTCGCTAGAGGATTTGCTACTATTTCTTTGAGTTCACCTGGTGAATGGATTTATAATATAAGACTTGTTAAAGTTCACCCTATTAAGGGATTTTTCTTTCTGTAACTATTTGGGAACAAGAAGTAAGATCTGGATGTAGCACTACTTTCCTGTCAGATCCAATCTATTCTCTACTCTCTAATATTCCTCTACTCAAAATTTTGATCGTAACCCTAGAAATCATGAATTTCACTTCATACCATGAACCAAAATCACACTTTAACAATAGGAGCAGTACCCAATAAATACTTGACTTGCACTACCTTAATCTTCTCCAAAATTCAATCTTGAATGTCCATGCTCAAATACTTCATGCCAAATCAAATGTCATGATGTAAAAAAAAAATTTCCAACTCCACATTGGCGCAATATAATATTTACATGTGTTAATTCCAAGAATAGTCAAAACTTTATGACTATCCCAAACATCTTCTAGAATATTCCCTTCTTTCTTGCCTCAACCTTATACATGATAGCTCATCAAATCCTTAATGTTTAAGACATGTCACCATACCACATATATTCACCATAGTAACCATATTGTTCATTGATCAAAGATCTACCACAGGTAGCTCAAGAAAATAATATCTTCAACCTATAACCTCTACAGTCACTTACATGATTACATACCGATCATCCAAATGAGTTGTGGTTGCAACTATGATGTCTAAAGACTAAAACCATGCTATATTTTAGATTGCTCCACATAATTCTTTATCTATCATGATAGCTACCAAAATCTCCAACTATAGTTGTTCTTCCTATACACTACTCATTGTACTTAGCTGATCTTTTATTACTGATCGAACACCGACCTTACCAATTGTCCTAGTCATCTGATATGACTATGTTGGCATCAATGAAAACCAAAATATTAATCACCTATGACCTTTCACCAAAATCATCATAATGCCAACAACAATATCAAGAAATTTTACCAACTGGACTACCTTTTTTGGATTCATTGTTCATGTATAGTTACGGTGTAAGTTCTTGATAGAATTCTATGATTCAAAAGTAAAATTCAACAAGAAGTCTATGATTTCAAAAAATTATAGTGAAATAAAGCATAGATAGAATTGTTACCCTAATTTTCAGCATGTGGGATGATGAACATAAATAGGAAAACATTGCATAAAGGAAACTCTATTCAACACTACTTTTCAAGTGATGTAGGTAAACATTTCGCTATTGCTTTCATTTTTATTGTTTATATTATACTCTAAGTATTGATCACATCCAAATTTTCAAATTCATAATTGATCATTACATTGTGCTTTCAACCTGAATGTAATAGACAAATGTTCTTTGATATTTTATCTTTTATGTCAAAATAGATTACAAATGGAAGAATAGAAAGCATGATAGAGGTATGAGTAGAGTCCTATGCATTACCTTGGTCATATGCATTTTAGGAGCTGCCTAGTTGTCTATCAAGTCCTCAGGTCCATTGTTTGAGTCTTCATCTCCTAGGGGTCTTTAGGGTTTGTCTTGCATCATTAGAGTGAAAAATATGTTAGATCCAATTGGATCTAAGAAATGCATAAAAATAAAAGCATCATGCAACAATAAAAATTTCAGAGCTGCACATATATAGATGTAATATCAATGTGATAGAAAAATATGCACCTACATGAACTAAAAAAATAGTATTAAAGGGACATGACTTTATGAAACCTTTTACTAGTTATGGTCATCATTATGCATGCTTTTTTTATATATAAACTAGATATTTGAATCAGAGGGACTTTGTTCACGTAGCTGAGAAACCTTTTTTAGAAAATGCAAGATCTTGTTAAGTTAGTGAACATCATCAGTTGACTGGTATTAATTCATAAATGTCACCATACATGGCACTCACATAAAACTGATATTTTGATCATATTCACTAACCTACCAAGATGGATTTGATGTTGTTTTTAAAAGCAGAGTAATCAGAGAAGCATTGCTCAAATTGACTAGTATTCTATATCACAGTCAAGAGAATAGAAAATGTAGTGTGGTGTTCAATGCAATATCAAATGCATTAAAAGTTGTTACAGCTTGTGCATATAAAGATTGAGAATTCACAAGTGATGTGCACTATAATAAGGGTTTATTCCCTTTCAAAAATGACAAATGAATCAGCATATCTAAATCATGAATATACAATGAATGTTCTGTGTTGCAGGTATAGGAAAACAAAATAGTGGATACAAAATAGAAAAATGACATGATCACTATGATCAATGAAAACAGTGGAAGTTGTAGGCAATAGGCATGGTCACTATGATCAATGTAAATAGTGGAAATGACACAGAAAAATGAGGAGTACAAATGGCAGCGACAATAATGGAGTACTAACATACAGGTAAAAATAATAATATTAAGCTAAAATGACTAGCGTGCACAAAGATACTCCAAATCAAATAGTGGGAGTCAAAGAAATTTAATAGGACATCAAGAAAATAAAACCCAAGTTGACAGTTGGAATCACAAAAAAGATAACAATACATGACTGGTTGATACAATAAAACCCAACAGCTAATGACAACTCGCAGTTTTTACAACAGCAAGTGATAGCCCCCAAAATTATTGAAATAAAATGATAGTGAACTTGGCTTTAGTAAACCATTCAAGTGGAGGAAAAGGGAATGAAAGGATGGTATACTTATCTTAGAGATAGGTCAAGCTTTCTTGCAAGAGTACCAAGTTGAAAGCCCAAGTTGAAGCTCAACCCAAGTTCTAGCTATAAAGCTCAGGATGAAGTTGTGACTGAAATATGTCAAAGTCATGGCCCGAGCTCTTGACCAAAGTAACACTACCAGTTTCAGATGCAAAAGGGCCCGACCTCTTCATGCTCATGCTCTAGTCATAGCTCAACCCGAGCTTTATACTCATGATGTGTGTCAGGAAATGAGCCCAAGCTTGTTGTCAAACCCAGCCTTCCAGTTATGTGAATCCTTAGTGCTCAAAGCACAATAATAGCCTCAAAACATGGAGTCTCAAACTTAGTAATCAAGCCAAGCTAAACACAAGTTCTCATGCGAGGTTTTTGATATCTGTCGGTATGAAACCTCAGCTCCAAGCTTCATGTATATGAATCCGAGCTTCATGCTCATGATTTTTGCAAAGAGGAGAGAAGAAGGTTCAGGCTTGAGAATAGTTCACAGTCCGAGTTCCTCACTAAAGAGCCCGAGCTATGTGAACAAAACCCAACTATAGATCTAGATCCTGAGCTCCATGCATAAACAATAGTTCGTAGCCCGAGCATCATAAGCTATGAAATAAGCTCAACCAAGCTCACTGTTACATGTTGAGAGGCCTCAACCTGAACTTTTAAAGCTACAATGATAACAACCTAACAAGCTAGAAGCCAAGCTCTCAGTTCTAACTCGAGTATGAAGCCCAAGCTTCATGAGCACACCTTGATCATGTCAGATCTCCAGTTCATGAAAAGACACATAGAAGGTAGAAGAAAGTTCTAGGATTGAGTTCTAGCACAAAAATTTTGCCATGATCTAGGCTTTCCTGTCTCAATTTTCCCCAAATACAAATGAAGTGTGAGAATCAAGAAAAAACCCAAATTGATAAGTTTAAAGTTTGAATGACAGAGGCAGTTAATGCCTTAACTCCAGCAGGCATATGATAGCTAGAGCCTCGAAAATGCACATGCCACCTTGCATATGATCTCACAGATATTTCACTATGGATTTTGGATTGCATAGGGTGGTCATCTTGACCTTCTATGTATTCAGAAATAGTTTTAGACTTAGGTTTTTAATCTAAGTTTAATTTTTGTATAGGCTGGATATATGTTGAGTTAAGCTTAATTATTTTGTATTATGTTGGTACTTAAAGATATTATTTTGAAATACCAACATTTAGGGGCTGGTTTAGTGGCATGTTTCTAGGCTTATAGTTAGGGTTTCTTAGCAAGATTGAAAGCCTAAATTGGATTTGATTTAGAGCTAAATAAGAGGGATAGATTTTGAAATTTGGGGCCGTAGGAGGCTATAAGACTGAATTTCTTTTTCAATTTTGGGGCTTCAAGATCGCCGAGAAGAGGACTTACTGAACTTTTTGTTCCTTTGTGCCTTTGGCTTATATTTTGTAACCTACTTTTAGATTTTGAGGAAAATATTGCAAGTATCCCATATTTCTCATATTTTATGAGTATCAAATTCAATCCTATTCATCTTTCTGCATTTAAGTGTTTACTTGTTTTGTGACAAAGAGAAGTGAGTTATTCCAATTCCTCCTCTAAGTCATTAAAAAATCAAACCTTTGTTGCAAAATTAGTATTTTTATTAACAAATTTTCATTGTTTGTGGTGTATACCCTAATAGTGAGTCTAGGTTAACCTATATGTTGAATAGTTAATGATAATACAATCTCATTAGTATGTGAATTGTGGATGCTAGTTGGAATTCCAAATAATTCCAAGTTTAGTTTTGGTGTATCACCCCATTTTCATTTTAGTTTTAGATCTTTTCTTTCTTCCCTTTTCCCAATCAAAGTTTAATTCAGGTGATATTCCAAATACAATAGCAACTAGCCTAGAATCCAAAGATTCCTTCTCAATTGGAGTCTATGCACAACTCAAGAAGGTTTCCATGTTAGCATGAAATATCTGAATACCCTAATGCTTGAGTTAGGGTGATATTTCAAGGCTTTAATAGTTTTTGGCATGCCTAGTGGGACCTTGTAATACATGAATCGAATCCAAACAAGGATTATAAAAGAGTTTGAGTATTTGTATCTGTCTTTCACTAGGAGAGGTAGAACTATTCAAAGAGAACCTAGAGGTCCTAGAGAGCTTTTTGCTCAGACTGTACAAAGGGGTAGGAGACCACGAAGACCAAGGAAGATAAGATCTGAAAGAATTTCAACTCCTCCCTCTTACCACATTGAATTTCTAGATTCAAAGCAGGAAGTTTCTAAAGATCTAGAAGCATTTCAAAGTCAAGTTGTTCCTAAACAGCCACCTAAGGTAGATCAACCATTACCATCTAGTTCTACTACAACACTTCCAAAAATGACTAGGAATTTTCCATTTGTGCCTTTTGATTAGGGCACTCCTTTGAGGATTTCCAATCAAAACAACATTCCATTGGAAGCCTTAAAAGGGTTACCATCATTCACTGGAAAAGGACAAACAACTTCCATAGAACATATCAGGGATATTGCTTCTCTTTGCAATGTCTAACACATCATTCAAGAGGATGTATCTTTGAATTTATTGGCTACATCACTGAAGGGAAAAGCACTAGAGTGGTTTAGAACTCTTCCAGTGGCATCTATTACTACATGGGATGTATTGGGAGAGAGATTGTCTAAGTTCTTTGAAGACAAATCTGACAACCTATCTTTGGTGGAGAAATTGATGACTATCAAAAGGGCTCCACAAGAGGAGATGAGTGATTTCAATCTGTATTTTCAAAAGACTTGGAACATAATCCCTACTACAGTAAGACCCTCTATTGAATATGCATTCTTTTATTTTCTTAAGAGTCTGAATAGCGATATCTTAGTTATGATCCAATCTATGGGAGGTAACTCTTTACCTCAAGCTTTTGATACTACTATTAGGGAAGAAAATAGTCTCATTTAGGTAGGAAAAATAGCTCCCAGGCCACCTATGTCATTCTTTCCTAGCATTCAGTCTAATATGCCATTGGTTGTCCCACCTCTTCATGTTTTTCCATCATTCAAAAGCCAAGAGATAGTTCCTATTACCCCTCTTAATGAGCTAAAAAGCATAAAGGATAGCCAACAAAAAATAGAAAGCTTATTACAGACCTTTGGCAATGAATTAGTGAGCCTTAAGAGGAATCAAGCACAAGGAAACCCTGTGCCTCAAAATTAGTTTGTTGGTTCCTCATCCCAATATCCTAATCAGCCCACCTTTCAAGGTAACAAACAACAATTCCAAGGAAATAACAATGCTAATAGGTAGAATTGGAATTAGAGGCCTTTTAGACCATATAATCCCACACCTCTTAATGTTGTTAGGGATATAGTACCCAACTAGAATAACCTTGCTACTGAGTGGTGTTATCCATGTGGAGAACCTCATAACCAATCAAAGTGCACTAATGGAGTGCTTAATCAAGCTCTTATGGTGCAAAATTCAGCTGATACACAACAGAATATACCTGTTGACGAGATCCAACAGCAACTAGATCTAATGTTCCAGATAGTGGTTTTCTAAATTGGCAAGAGGAGGAATTATGTGGCCTACATGAAGATTCACCTATGTCAGCAAACACTAGAGCCAAGAAGAGAGCTCTAGAATTAGACCAATCAGCTACTAGGGTACCCACTACTCCAGTTTCAATTTTGAAAGATCACTCTTCTTCCATAACTAAAGAGCAACAACAAAAGCATGCAAATTAGGGTGTTCCTATATCTCCTCAAAAGGTACAGTTTTTGGTTCCTTTTAATATAGTTGATAGCATGAAGAAAATGAATGTCTCTATTTCTTTATGGGAGTCTCTAGCCATTCTAGGGTAGGCTGAGATACTAAAGGTCCAAAGGAAGAGCTTTCCAAAAATATAGCAAGTTCACAACAAGCTTTTAGGTAGTCTTCTAGAACTCTCATGGCTAATTTAGAGGTTACATATGTGCAAGGAACAATAGTAAAGGAATGTAAGAAACTTGCAAATGTTAAGCCTGCTCCTTTCTATGTGTCCTTAATTATTTGAAATAAATTAGTTCACAACTGTATGGTCAATAGTGGTGCAATCAACATGATTATGCCTAAAAAGATTGTTGATTTATTGGATTTAAAGTATGAGTCTCTTGAGAAAGGAGTTGTCCAGTTAGATGGTTCCTCAGTTAAAACTTTAGGAGTTATCAAGAATGCAAGTTTGACTCTTCATGCATGCCCAAATTTCTCTATTCCACAAGACATCAATGTTATAGATCTGCCACCCTATTTTTCTCTATGTCTATCTATGAATTTTTTAGCCAATATAGGCAGATAATTTTCATTAGATTGGTCCCACATGTTGTCCAAAACAAGATATGGTACCAAAGTGATCATCAAATCAGAATCATTGACCAAAGATCACATAGAGCCATATAATCCAAGTCCCATTAATGCTAGTTGTGTGATCATTGATTTAGATGAGATCAAGGACTATCTAGCCTTTAACACCCAAACAGGGGGAATTCTTAACATTTTATTGGATGAGTGGGCAATTGGAAATGACTAAGATAGTGTTACATATGATGCTAGTTTTGGTAATTACATGATTTTAGATTCTGACCCTATTTTTCCTAACTTGGTGAACGCCTAGGATTCTTATTTAGAACTATAAAATCAGCTTTGGGACTTATATTTTGATGGATCTAGAAATAATGATGGAGCTGGTGCAGGGGTTATTCTTGTGTCACCAGAGGGTGATAAATTTTATGCTACATTCAGGTTATCATTTCCTTGTTATAACAATGTGGCTTCATATGAAGATTTGATCTAGGGCTTAGAGTGGGAAAGAAAGAGAAACATCAAATTCTTGAGGGCATTTGGAGACAATGAACTGATAGTCAACTAGGTGAGAGGTTTCAATGTTGTTAAGAGTGATATCTTAAAACTGTATAAGTCTAGAGTATCAGATATTCTAGATGATTTTGATGCATTCAACCTAATTTCTATGCCTAGAAAGAAAAATCAACATGCTGATAGGTTGGCTTCTATTGGTGCACATATTTCTATTTATGAAAATAAAGGTGTCATCTCTGATCAGTTTCATATTAATATTGTTGTTAGGCCATCCATTCCAGATAATGATGTTAATTGGGAGGTTTTTAATACCGATGACTAGATTTTAAGTTTTATGGCTGAAACAGATGGTTTTTCAGTTCTCAAGGATAACAAAGTAAAATAGCTAATGGAAGATCAGATTATACAGTTGAAAAAAAACAAGCTTCCTAAAGGGCTGGTTAGTTTGGATTCTACCTTCAATTCAGATGATCAGTTCAAGAGAAAAAAAACCGGTATGCTGATCAAAGAAGATCATTATGAGGAGATTGAGATATTCAAAGATAAGTTTTTAAGGTTGGTAAAGTTAACCTTTCTCATGAAAAGGACCTTCTTATTGCTTTATTCAAAGAATATAATGATGTATTTGCTTGGGACTATGCTGATTTAAAAGGATTTGATCCCCAATTGACCCAACATACTATTGAATTAGAGCCTAATTCTAGGCCAATCAGGCAAATACAAAGGCCAATTAACTCCAAATTAGAGCCCCTAATTCTTAAAGAGATGAATAAATTGTTGGATAGTGGGATATTTTTTCCTATCAAACATACATCCCAGGTTTCAAATTTAGTTCCAGTAAGGAAGAAAAATGGGGAGATTAGATTATGTGTGGATTTTAGAGACCTTAATAGGGCATCTCTAAAAGATAGAAACCCTCTTCCATCAATGGAACAAATTTTACAGTTTGTTTCTGGTTCTAAAATATGTTTCCTTTTAGATGGGTATTTTGGTGTTAGTAAAAGAGGCAGATCAATTTAAAATAGCCTTTACAATGAAATGGGGAACATTGTCATACATAAGAATTCCATTTGGTTTATCAAATGCATGGGCCACATTCCAAAAAGCTATGGACATGGCTTTCAAAAATCTTATGTATAAATTTATTCTGGTGTACTTAGATGATGTTACCATTTACAACAAAGTTGCAAACTATCATATTGATCATTTAAGACAAGTTATTCAAAGATGCAAAGAGTTTGGAATCTCTCTTAATCCTAAGAAATTATTTTTTGTAGTTCATGAGGGTAAACTTTTAGGATAAGTGTCAAAAGAAGGTACAACAATAGATCCTGAAAGAATCTATGCAATTCTAGATTTATCAAATTGCCAAAACATAAAAAGGGATTGCAAAGTTTTATTGGAAGGATAAACTTTGTTAGGTGCTTTATTCCTAACATTTCCAATTTATTGAAGCCCTTAACTACAATGTTGAAGAAAAATGTGCCATTCAAATGGACTAATGAGGGAAGGTTAAGTTTTGAACAAATCAAACAATCCCTATCATTCGCTCCTACATTAGCTAATCTTGATTTTTCTAAAAATTTTATCCTATATGCTTATGGAGGCTATGATATAGTTTCAACAATGTTGGTGTGGAAGAATGAAGACAATCAAGACTAGCCAGTTACCTTTTTTAGCAAAGGGATGGATGACTATGAGAAAAGGTATAGTTTTGTTGAAAAGCATGTTCTTGTTGTTATTAAATCTTTAAAGAAGTTCGAACATTTGGTTGCTAGAAATAAGAATCATTTTATGGCTGCACATCCTAGCATTAAAGAATTATATTTGAACAAATATGTAAATGAGAAAATAGTAGGATGGATCACTAAGGTTATGGAATATGATGTGCATATTCATGTAACCAAGCTAGTTAGAGGCAAAGGTTTGTGTGCCCAAATGGCAGAGGAAGAAGAAGCTAAGAACAGTGAAGAGGTTGTCTTATTCCAAGGCAATCCTGTACTTAATGATTATTTAGCAACTTGGTTATATGATATGAGAAGATTTCTACAAACTGGACAATGTCCATTTGATCTTGACAAAGCTAAAAGGGGGTATTTCATAATATAGTATATTCCTTATGTTCTGATTAATGGTATACTTTATAGAAAGGACTATTCTAGAATGTTGCTGAAATGTATTGATTTTGTTGATCAAAGAAAAATATTATCTAAATTTCATGATGGATCATGTGGAGGACATTTCAACCCTAAGACCACAGCTTGGAAAATACTGAGAACTAGTTATTACTAGTCTGATTTGTTTAAGGATGCCCATTCTTGGGCAAGAAAATGTCAAAAATGTTCTCTGTTTGAAGGAAAACAAAGGCTAGCAGCATTTCCACTAAAGTCAATCATTGTAGATCATCCATTTATCAAGTGGTTGGGAGTGGATTTTATAAGTCCAATTAATCCTAATTCTAGTGCAAGTCATAAATGGATCTTGACTAGAAAAGACCATTTTACAAGGTGGACTGAGGCTATTGCATTAAAAAAATCAACTGGATCTACTTTTCTAAAATTCTATGAATACATTATAACCAAGTTTGGTGTTCCTCAATCAATAATTTTGGATAATGCATTAGATTTTGTTGGTTCTAGTATAACAAAGTGGCCTGTTAAGAATGACATTTATTTGAATACATCATCTAACTATTACCCCTAGGGTAATGGACTTGGAGATTCTACTGACAAAAACCTCATAAGGATCATCAAAAGGACTTTGCAAGAGAACAAAAGAGATTGGCATTCAAAATTGAAAGCAGCCCTATGGCTAGATAGAATCACTCCAAAACATATTACTAGGAGCTCACCTTATGTACTTGTTTATGGTAAGGAGGCCAAGTTGCCAATTTCTAGAGAGTTTCCAGCTTTGCAATTGGCTGATTAGATGTTGCCATTTGAAGAAGAAGATCCTCTTAAGCTAAGATATGTTGAGTTGTTACAGCTTAAAAAAAAGGAAGAAAGACTTAAAGAATATGGAACTAAGGCAAAATTAGACCAAGAGGTCTTTTGACAAAAGAGCTACACCTAGGGAGTTCAAGGAGGGTGATTTAGTTCTAAAATAGGATGTACTGAAGAGTAGGCTAGGACAACATGATAAATTTGACAACTTTTGGTCAGGCCCATTTGTCATTTTAGAATGTGAAGAGACCAATGCCTTTTAGCTATCTACCATAGATGGAGAGATCTTGCAGATTCCAGTTAATGGGATCTACCTCAAGCTTTTCTTTGAGGGTTATTTTTTCAGATTAGTTTCATTTCAATAAGTGTTGTCCAGCACTAGGTGTCTTTAGGTTGCATGAGTCTTAGTTTAGATGAATTTACATTTCAATAAAGGTTGCATCCTTAAGTTCTAGTTTTCTAACTCCATTGACCAATGATAAGGTCTATAGTTCATGTCTAGTAGGAAGACATCCAACAGAAGTCACCAAAATTGTTACCCTAATTTTCAGCATGCAAGATGATGAACATAAAGGAAAATCTATTCAACACTACTTTTCAGGTGATGTGGGTAAACATTTTTCTATTGCATTCATATTCATTGTTTATATTGTACTCTAAGTATTGATCACATCCAAATTTTCAAATTCATAATTGATCATTACGTTGTACATTGAAACTGAATGCAATAGACAAATGTTCTTTCATATTTCATCTTTCATGTCAAAATGAAGTACAAATGGAAAAATAGAAAGCATGATAGAGGTATGAGTAGGGTCCCATGCATTGCCTTGGTCATCTACATTTTAGGAGTTGGTTGGTTGTCTATCAAGTCCTCAGGTCCATTGTCTAGTCTTCATCTCCTAGGGGTCTTTAGGGTTTGTCCTGCATCATGAGAGTGAAAAATATGTTAGATCTAGTTGGGTCTAAGAAAACCATGAAAACAAAAGCATCATACAACAATAAAACTTTCAGAGCTTCACATATATAGATTGTAATATCAATGCACTAGAAAAATATGCACCTACATGAACTAAAAAATAGTATTAAAGGGACATGACTCCCTGAAACCTTTACTATTTATAGTCATCATTATGCATGTTATTTTTATATATAAACTAGATATTTGAATCAAAGGGACTTTGTTCTTGTAGCTGAGAAACCTTTTTCACAAAAAAGCAGGATCTTGTTAAATTAGTGAACATCATCAGTTGATTGGTATTAATTCATAAATGTCACCATACATGGCACTCACATAAAATTGATATTTTGATCATGTTCACTAACCTAACAAGATGGATTTGATGTTGTTTTTAAAGGTAGAGTAATCAAAGAGGCGTTACTCAAATTGACTGGTATTCTATATCACAGTCAAGAGAATAGAAGATGTAGTGTGGTGTTCAATGCAGTATCAAATGCATTAAAATTTGTTACAACCTGTGCATATAAAGATAGAGAATTCACAAGTGATGTGCACTATAATAAGGGTTTATTCCCTTTCAAAAATGACAAATAAATTTGCACATGTAAATCATGAATATACAATGAATGTGCTTTGTTGCAAGTATAGGAAAAGAAACATCCATGTTGTGAATGTAAGATGTTGTTACAAAATGATTCAAACAACAGTACTATTAGATTATGTGCCTTTTCAGAGAAATGTCAACTACATCTTTTGTAATGCCTTGAAAATAATTACTGGTGAAGGACTAAATGTAAAATGCTACATGATATGTTATTAAGTGACAGTGTGAACAAAAATGCATGTTCAAAGTAAACTATGAAGAAATGCTATAGAAATTGAGTTACAAGGTATAAAAAATGTTCTCAAATTTTCACAAAGTGTGTTTGTGAGTGTCATGAGCCCGTGCTTGAACCTCACAAATGAATATCAAAACATTTTACATTTTATTGCATTTCATATATTTAATGAAAATCTTTTTATACACTAATCACTGTTATTTTTTGTAAAGAGGGAAAAAACCAGTTAAGCACTGATTATAGTCAAGCATAAGAAAAACCAGTCAGAAAATTGCATGTTCATATGACAATGCTAAATACAAAATGCTATAGGAATTGATCATATTCAATGATACTGTTGTGTATAAAAGAAGAAGTGCTACATCAATTGTGTTTTGAAGTGTTAACAAATATTCACAAGAGTGTGTTGTGAGTATCACGAGCCAATACTTGAACCTCATAGAAATTTATTGTTGTTCAAGTTGCATGATACACTGATCACTTTTATTTTTTGCAAATTAAAAACCAAGTAGCTTGAAGATTTTGGTCACTATCAAGGATTTCAAAGCCACAGCTAAAAAATTGCAGTGAATCAAACATGGTGGAAATGGTAGGCAACATGCATGGTCACTATGACCAATGAAAAGAGTGGACACAACATAGAAAAATGAGGCATAAAAAAGTCAGCTACAATAATGGAGTATTAACATACAGCTGAAAATAATAATAGTAAGCTAAAATGACTGGTGTGCACAAACATACTCCAAATCAAATAGTGGGAGTCAAAGCAAGTTAATAGGACATCAAGAAAATAAAACCCAAGTTGATAGTTGGAATCACAACAAAGATAACAGTACATGACTGGTTGATACAATAAAACCCAACAACTGAAGACAACTCATAGTTTTTACAATAGCACACAATAGACCCCAAAATTAATGCAATAAAATGACAGTGGACTCATCTTTAGCAAACTATTCAAGTGAAGAAAAAGAGAATGAAAGGATGGTATACTTATCTCTGAGATAGGTCAAGCTTTCTTGTAGGAGTGCCAAGTTCAAAGCCCATGTCGAAGCTCAACCCAAGTTCCAGCTATAAAGCTTGGGCTGAAGCTGTGACTAAAATATGTCAAAGTTATAGCTCGAGCTCTTGACCATAGTAACACTACCAGTCTTAGATGCAAAAGGGCCTGAGCTCTTCATGCTCATGCTCTAGTCATAGCTCATCCCAAGCTTTATGCTTCAGATCCATGCCAGGAAATGAGCCCAAGCTTTTTGTCAAACCCAAACTTCAAGTTACGTGGAGCCTGAGTGCTCAAAGCACAATAATAGCCTCAAAATGTGGAGTCTCAAACTTGGTAATCAAGCCAAGATAAACCCAAGTTCTCATGCTAGCTTTTTGATGTATGTCAGTATGAAACCCAACTCCAATCTTCATGTATATGAATCTGAGCTTCATGCTCATGATTTGTGCAAAGAGGAGAGAAGAAGGCTTAGGCTCGAGAATAGTTCACAATCTAAGTTCCTCACTACAAAGCCTGAGCTATGTGCACAAAGCCCAACTCTAGATCTAGATCCTGAGCTCCATGCATAAACAACAGTTCATAGCCCGAGCATCATAAGCTAAGCAATAATATCATCCAAGCTCACTGTTAGACGCTGAGAGGATTCAACCCAAACTTTTAATGCTACAGTGATAACAACTTAACAAGATAGAAGCTAAGTTCTAAGTCACAACTCCAGTATGAAACCTAAGCTTCATGAGCACACCTTGATCATGCCAGATCTCTAGTTCATGAAAAGACACAAAGAAGGGAGAAGCAAGTTCCAAGAAGTTTGAAGTGCAAGAATCAAGAATAAACCCAAATTGATAAGTTTGAAGTCTGAATGAAAGAGGTAGTTAATGCCTTAACTCCAGTAGGCATACAATAGCAAAAGCCTCAAAAAATAAAATGCCACCTTGCATATGATCTCACATATATTTCACTATGGATTGTGGATTGCATAGAGTGGTCATGTTGACCTTCTATGTATTCAACAATAGTTTTAGACTTAGGTTTTTAATCTAAGTTTAAGTTTTGTATAGGCTAGATATATGTTAAGTTAAGCTCAATTATTTTGTATTATGTTGGTATTTAAAGATATTATTTTAAAATACCAACATTTAGGGGCTAGTTTAGTGGCATGTTTTTAGGCTTATAGTTAGGGTTTCTTAGCAAGATTAAAAGCCTAAATTGGATTTGATTTAGAGCTAAATAAGAGGGATAATTTTTTAATGTGGGGCCTTAGGAGGCTATAAGACTAAATTTCTTTTTCAGTTTTTGGGGCTTCAAGATTGTTGAGAAGAGGACTTAGTGAACTTTTTGTTCCTTTGTGCCTTTGGCTTATGTTTTGTAACCTACTTTCAAATTTTGAGGAAAATAATGCAAGTATCCCATATTTCTCATACTTTTTGAGTATTGAATTCAATCCTTTCCATCTTTTTGCATTTAAGTGTTTACTTGTTTTGTGACAAAAAGAAGTGATTTATTCCAATTCCTCCTCTAAGTCATTAAAAAATCAAACCTTTGTTGCAAAATTAGTATTTTTGTTAACAGATTTTCATTGTTTGTGGTGTATACCCTAATAGTGAGTCTAGGTTAACCTAAATGTTGAATAGTGAATGATAATACAATCTCATTAGTATGTGCATTGTGGATGCTAGTTGGAATTCCAAATAAGTATGAATTCAGTTTTGGTGTATCGCCCCATTTTCATTTCAGTTTTAAAGTTTTTCTTTCTTCCCTTTTCCCAATCAAAGTTTAATTTAGGTGATATTCCAAATCTAATAGGAACCAGCCTAGAATCCAGAGATTCCTTCTCAATCAGAGTCTACCAACAACTTGAGAAGGTTTCCATGAAGTAGCATGAAATGTTTGAATACCCTAATGCCTGAGATAGGGTGATATTTCAAGGCCTTAACAAGAATTAATGTCAAAGTAAAAATTGATGATAAGATCAATGTGAATATAATGTCAAAGTAAAAATGATTCAATTGTACACCTATACAACCCATCACAGTTTTGTCACTTAATATTGTGATTGGAAGTTGCAATATATCTTACAGATAAGAGACAATGCATACTACAGTTCATATATTTTACCAAATTTAAAAATTTCAACATTTATGGGTTGTGATTTTGACCTTCCAAGTAGAAATAGTCATCCAAACATGATAGGGTATATTTTTTTATTGTTCAATGCATACAATTGAAAATTAACATAGATAAAGAAAAAAATACCTTTTTGGCTGTATTCACTCCTTTCAACATAAATCTTTAATAAAATATTTCCAAATCCTTTTTCCTATGTAATAGAGCTTGTAGATGTAGTATAATGAGAGAAAATTAAGCTTTGGACCTTCAACTTCTACATAAATTCAAAAAATCTCATAGGCATAATAACTAGAAGGAATAGAGTTTATAAATCATAATAGAAATTGTGTGTAGAATAAAGGAACAAGCACACAGTAAGAGTTATAATTTGAAATCTAAATACCAAATACTAAGGTTACAAGAGGGCATAGGTTGTCATTTTATTCTATCTTCAAGTGGCCACAATATCATGAAAGAAAAGTACCCAGTATAAAGAGAAGATATAGGATCACATAGCTACAAACATTATAAATATAATAAGGGAGTGTATCATACTTGTGGAGCCAAGAACATGAAAAGATGTTTCAATCATAGAGAACATAAGTGCATAGTAGAGAAGATAAATTATTTCAAATCATCCTAGAAAAAGAACAATGACCATAGGAGATAGTGTTGCTTTAGGTATATTCCAACAATGTTACATTTCGGGAGATGCTATGTAGGCAGCTACAAGTATAGAATTTAGAAGACATATATAAAGTGAAAATCTAATTTTTCCACATCAAGAAGCAGATACAATATGAAGCCAAGAAAATGATAATAGGATATATACTATGCATAGCTTGTAAAAATATGATAATTAAGGTCATTGTCACCCAATGTTCAAGAAAAGATGAGAGGGAAAGATCATTGATAGTATGCAAATATACTTGAACACATGGAAAATATGTATTCATTCAACTGAAAAAACACAATATGTAGCTATAACCATACACTAAGAGAAAACAAAGCTCAAATCATGAATATGTTAAAGATAATAGAGATCAACATGCTAAAGGAAATTTTAGTTCAATGTATTAACTCAACCATTGCAAGAATGAAGATTGATTGAAAGATATAAAAGAACATATTGTTTTAGTGTAACTTGTAGATAGAATAAAATAGTGATTAAGATAGTAGGTAGATCAAATATTTTCTAAATTTCTTCAAATGCCCACAATGCTAAAAAGATCTCAAAATGAGAAGAGAAAGCCTCAAATATCACAGTTGAATATCATCTTAAGTTTTTATATATTAAAGTATTGTCCACTCAAAGTATATCATGGAAGCAGCATAGGATAAATGAAAGCCATTTCAAAAATGCAATGAGGTTTTAGATATTTCTTGTCTTTTTTAGATTAATCAATTCATGTAGTTCATTCTTTCCAAATAAGCCACAAGATTGATACATGCTACCACAGCAAGAATATTGGCATTTGAGCCAATAATCCAAAGGGCACAAGGGTTTCTTGTGGCTCAAGTCCTCATAACATTGTAGGAAAATTTAATACATGAAATATTTTAATTTTTTTAGTAACATAAATGTTCATTATTTTGAGTAGAATATTTAGGGCCTTCCAGAAATGGACTAAACCCTCATTATTTTTCTTGACGATGGTAGAGAGTTTTCAAACCACCAAAAAAATACATAAATCTATCATGAAATGATACTACAGGTCCGCATAAAAAAAAATATTCTCAAAGACAAAAGTCTTAATAAATTTATGTTATATACAATATATTTACATGAACTCTATGTGCTCATTAAATTGATTAAGGTGAAATTTATTGGTGACATATATTCTAAATCCTTTTCCTTCAATTTTTCCAAAACTAGATCTTGGATGAGGGACTTTAAAAATAAGGGATGAATGAATCAACAAAGAGATCCCTAAGAGTAAGAATAACAAAATCATGAGATGATGACAACATGATAAAGTGATCTACTTATGAATTTTGTAACCTTCAAATATTCAAAGAAATTAGCACACAAATTAATGGGTGGCAAGGCACTAACCTAGTCATTTCAATACATGGTTGGCAACTAAGAAATGATTATATTCTATCTCTTTCATATAGGATTAAACAACCTATTCACCCTAAAACTACTATAAAGATTATATTATCTCTAAGGTCATGTGACTTAATATAAACAATTTGAATTATACTATAATAATTTCATTTCATAAAGTAATGTCTCTATAAGGATCATAACCACCATTCCAAAATACTATCCTTCAAATAAGTTAATCATTAAACATCCCAGGCTTACAAAACACTACTAAATATAAGACAAATATGAACACCTCAACAACACAATCCGCATGTTTTTTATTATATTCATGCCTAAGGTATAAGAGAGAAAATAAAATTTTAACACAAGTTTTGTAAATTTCTAGAAACTTTAAGAACAATTTTTTTATAACACTAACCAATGATATCGACATTATAATCATGCCATTTTAAAACCACTATTATAAGGTTTTTTTTTAACTATAAGATATTTCATCCAACAAACATAAGAGAACATTTTAATATCTAAATAATTTTATCCTAATTATAGCATTCAATGGTATCATTGCAATCATATGAATTTTATTTTCAATAGTGTGCTTAAATTTAATAAGGAAACTAACATAAAACTAATTTAATTAGAGTCAACATCAGATGCTACAATATAAGTTTGGTATATCTAGTCAATCATAACATAAACTGAAAGTGTAAGATTTAAAAGAGTCATCCTATTATAGCCATTTCTTAATAGAGATAAATCTGAAACTACCAAAAATATGTTGAGTCAATGCCAAAGCACAAATAAGCTTACTGAAACTATGAAGAATACTTGTAATATATTATGGCATGTAGTACAAACATTAATTATTCATTTAGACTACACAACAAACAATCAGAATGGGGCAAAGACTAAACATGAAGCAAAACCATAAACACAAAATACGTAAAACCATATGCAAGATGGGTTGTGAATCCTATGGAAACTAATTACATGCACATGTAAAATGATTTCCTTCTTATTATAATTTCCATGCAACAAGAAACATATGGATGCCCTAGGTCAAAAGTTATAGATGGAAGAGAATCTAAAATGGTGTTATCCCACTGCCAAGAAAATTGATCAAGAAAGAGAATGGGAACAAGCATGATTGTACAAGAATACTTTCAAAATGAATTGGTGTACTTCATCAGATTCTTAGTTGAAGATGAAGTTTTTCTGAGAAATTTTATGCTACAGTTGTAGAAATATTAGAAAAACCTTACTAAAAGGCTCTTGTGCAAAGAAAAGATGACAGATTTCAAGGAAAATTAATGATCTACAACTGATTGAATATCCAGATGACCTGAAGGAATAGTGATTAGATATCACCAAGCTAATGAAGTGATCTGTAAGATGATTAAATTAGTCAATATGTTGTCATCGATGTTAACTAGTTTTTACAGTACTTATCATGATAGTTACAAACATCTAAACATCTGTAAAAGGAAGAAAAGATGAAAAAATGAGATATCCACATAAGGAAAAGATGGATATGATAGAAAAGGATAAGGTAAACATTGGGTAACTTATTGATGAGTCTATGTCTTTATATTGTTGACTTGAGCATGTTACATTAATCTATTATGAAGAAGACATTTGAAATTGAACAAGTCAATGTGGTCGGTAATTAAAGACTTATGTATACACCAAGCCAGTGCAGTCTATATCGAGTGAAAGTAACAACCGAGTTAGTTATCACTGATGCATTTCAATATTAACTGAGTATGGATGAAAACATTAAATGCTAAGAACAACCGACTGAAATTAATGCACTCGATATTGTTATGATTTCAAGGTAAAGGATGAAGTTAGTTATGAGATCCATGTTTGACATAATTCAGAGATGATCTAAAGGATGAGATTGAAACGTGTTAAGGACACATTAGTCGAGGAAGGTTTAAGTGAAAAAAATGGATGAAGGAGATTATGAGGCAAAATCTGATGGTTGATATGAAAATGGTTTACTTGTCTATTTAAGAGATATGTGTTTCATTTTTTAAACATGCTGGACAAAAGGAGATGGAAGTGATTTTGCATGAAGATTTTATTCATGCATTACTGATCAAACTAGTTATAGAAAGAACTAAGTCGTAGACATTATCGAACGTCAGAGAACTATTTACCAAGTGAAAGTAAGTTGAGAAATATTGAGGAAGTGAATTGATTAATGATCAAAGGATTTTATGAGCATAGCATAGATCTGAATATTTGCAATTGAGTTGTATTTGAATCAGATTAGAACTATATTAGTTTAACCATTGATTGAGAAAATCTCTTAACCGAGTGGACTTAACAGTCTTATTGTACTATACTATGACATTCATTGAATATAAAGTGTTATCTTGTTGACCCCATAGTGAATGCTGCTCAAAAGTTAACTTTTAGTGATAAATCCTCTAACCAGATCACACCTAACAATGTGCATTGTAACCTTTAATAGGGTTGGCTCTTTACCAAGCTCACTTCAGAAGAGTGAATTATTTTGGATTACCGGTCCCAGGTGGTTTTTCCTTTAGTAGGTTTTCCACGTTAAATCATTATGTTATGTGTTATTTTTTATGATTGTTTTTCTATCATACTTTACATACTACATAGTTGATTTAGTCAGTAATCATAGTTTGGATAATTACTAGTATTTGGTAAAGTGAAGAGACAAATTGATATTTTATGTTACCGAACACCATAAATTGTTGAAATTGTTTTCTAAGGTACATCTGGGAGTTTGGGACTATAGGATAACTAATTGAACGGATTCACCCCCCCTCTTAGTTATTATAACAATTGGTATCAGAGCGTATTGGTTGCTTGGAGGAAAGTTTTAAGGACTTGAGCAAAAAGATCACAAGAAATATAAGAGGGAAGTGCCAAAGTTGAAAAAAGATAACTTCTCCACATGGCAAAGCCAGATGAGGCTTCACATATCTAGAATTGGACAATCTACTATACACTTACTAGACAATGGCTACTTACAACTGAATGTTTGACCTTTGATTCTTGATCAATTGAGAGACAGACATGAACACAATATTACTATGATACAGATTGTTGTTGCTCAATCTGATGCCAAATTTGAAGATGTCAAGGATTGCACTACAACAAGAAAATGTGGGATAAACTTGTTCTAGTTTATGGTGGTGATGTGAATGTGGTGAGAGCCAGAGCTGAAATCTTGAGAGGAAGATTTGATGACATGAAGATGAAGGAAGGTGAGAACATCACACAATACTCAAACTGAATCAAAGAGGTAGTCAATGCTATCTAAGGAGCAGGAGGTACTATTTCTAAAGATACTGTGGTAAGTAAGATACTAAGAAACTTGTTGCCTATCTATGCAATCAGAATATTTGATATTCATGAAATGAGGTCTTCACCTAATAGCACTCTTACTCTTGATAGTCTAATTGGAAAGCTAACTACTTTTGAGTTGAATAATTATGACAATAGTGTTGTACCAAGTGTTGAGTCTTCTTTTATGTCATCTCTTAAGATTGGTAAATCTAGCAGTAAGCATAATATAAAGAATGAAAGTGATAGTGACAACAAAGATGAGCTTGATGATCTTGAAGCACTTATGGCCTGGAGACTTCAAAAAGGTAAAGGAAGGTATAAGGGAAAGTTACCTTTAGCTTGTTTTAATTGTAAATAGATTGGCCATATTGCTACTAGATGTCCTAATAGGAAAGAGGAAGATAAAGACAATGACCAATCTGGTGATGGAAAGTTTGGCAGAAGGAATAATAGAGGAAATCTACACTACAATAGAGACAACTGAGATTACAAAGACAAAGGCAAAAAGGCATGTTACCTTTTTGGAGAAAATGAAGTTGACACCGACACCAACACTAATGATGAAATTGAAGTGGTATTTGTTGCAATGAAAGATGATTCAGAAGAGGAGGAAAGGTATGTAGAAACAACCCTTATTTCTAAAGTTAGTATGAATGATACTTGGATTATTGATAGTGGTTGTACACATCACATGACTAGTGATGAAGATAAGTTTGAACATCTTGAGCATTATAATGGAGGATCAGTGAAAATGGGAAATGATACACCTTGTCAAGTGAAAGGAAAAGGGTCTATCTTATTGAATGATAAAATTAGATGTGATAATGTATACTGGGTAAAAGGACTTAACTTCAATTTGTTGAGTGTAGCACAGTTGAATAACTCAAGTCACCGAGTTGCATTTGAAAGAAAGAAGGTGAAAATCTATGATGAAAATGGAAATCTTGTCGGTACTAGAGGACAATCAAAAGGTAATTTATTCTATCTTGACAATGTTGAAACTTCTTGTTTACTAGTGAAGAATGAAGATGTATGGTTATGGCATAAGAGACTATGTCATGTCAACTTTGATAACATGATTAAGATCAGTAGAAAGAGAAAAGTTAGAGGATTATTGAGTCTAACCAAACCTGATTATGTTATGTGTAATCAATGTCAGAAAGGAAAGATGACCAAATCCAGTTTTAAAAGTAAAGACAATTCATCTAAAGGTATTTTGGAGTTGGTACAAACTGAGTTATGTGGTCCTATGAGAAGTCAAAGTTACTATGGTGACAAATATTTTATTTTATTTGTTAATGACTACTCTAGGATGATGACAGTCATGTTCTTAAAAGAAAAATCTAAGGCATTCAAATTGTTTAAATGGTATAAAGCTAAAGTTTAAAAAGAAACCAAAAAAGAATTGAAATGCTTAAGATCTAATAAAAGAGGTGAGTTTATTTCTAATGAATTCACTAATTTCTTTAATGAGCATGGAATCAAAAGATAGGTTTCTACACCTAGAACACCACAGTAGAATGGCATTGTTGAAAGGAGGAATCGATCTATTGTTGATCATTCTAGAACATTGATGATTGAGAAAAATGTTGCACAAATGTACTGGAGAGAAGTAGTCAGCATTGCAGTATACACCTTGAACTGATTTGACCTGAAGAAAGACATGTTATGAGTTATGATTTGGATATACACCGAATGTAAGTTATTTCAAAATCTTTGGTAGTAGGTTTTATATTCTAAAAGATGATAGGAATGGTAAATTTGACTCTAAAGGTGATGGAGGAATATTTTTAGGATATTCTACTAAGAGTAAAGCTTATAAATGTTTGAACAAGGCTACTAATAAAATGATAGAAAGTGCTAATGTAAAAGTTGATGAGTTTGTTAAAAAGAATGATGAAGAAATCATGAAGGAACTGTAAGACTATGGTAAGTTTACATATGTTGAAGATCCAGGTTATCTACCAAAGCCACAGACTGAGTCTACCAAGCATCAAGAAAATGATACCGAGAATCAACAAATGCATAGTGATAACCAAGAAGAAGCTACCGAGTAGGAAAATGAACCTGAACTAAATGATGAGAAAAGAAGAGAACAAGTGCTAGCAAGATTTATTAGAAGACACAATCCACAGAATCAAATAATTGGAGATAAGCAAGATGACATGATGACCTGAAGTAAGTTAAGACATAACACATGCTTAGTTTGTGGGTTTGAATCTAATAATGTTGGGGATGCACTTGAAAATGAGGAATGGATTATGGCTATGAATGAGGAAATTGAACAAATTAAGAAGAATAAGACATGGACATTAGTACCCAGACCAAAAGAAAAAAAATTTAATTGGTACTAAGTGGATTTTTAGGAACAAGTTAAATGAAAATCGTGAGGTCACTAGGAATAAGGCAAGAGTTGTATGCAAGGGATATGCACAAGAAGAAGGTATAGATTATGGTGAAACCTTTGCACCTGTTGCTAGACTTGAAGGAGTCTGTATACTACTTGCATATGCTGCACATAAGGGATTCAAAGTACATCAAATGAATGTGAAATCAGCTTTTCTGAATGGAATTCTTGAGGAGGAGGTCTACATAGAACAATCGGAAGGTTTTGTTGATCCAAATCAGAAGAACATGGTATGTAGACTGCACAAAGTTTTGTATGGACTGAAGTAAGCACCAAGAGAATGGTATGAAAGACTACATGCTTATCTTATTAGTATTGGCTTTGTAAGGACTAGTGAAAACAATAATTTGTACATGAAAGGAGAATTTGATGATAATATTTTGATTGCTAAAATATTTATTGATGATATAATCTTTGGTGGACATGATCTGATTTTCAAATCTTTTACTGATGAAATGAGAAAGGAATTTGAGATGTCAATATTTGGAGAGATTAAATTCTTTCTAGGTTTGTAGATTATACAAAAGAATGATGGGATTTTCATCACTCAATCAAAATACATTAAAGAAGTGTTAAAGACTTTTGGCATGGAAGATTCAAAATAGGTAGGAACCTAATGGTAATAGGATGTAAGTTGACAAAGGATGATGAATCTAATGAAGTAAATCAGACACTGTATAGATCTATGATTGGAAAATTGATGTATGTGGTACACAGTAGGCATGATATAGCACATGCAGTTGGGATTGTGGCAAGATTTTCTGCCAATCCTAAAGATTCACATATGGTTGCAGTTAAAATAATTTTGAGATACTTGAAGAAGATAGAAGACTATGGTTTATGGTATACAATGGAAGGAAAATTTGAACTCCAAGTTTATACAGATGCAGATTGGGTTGGAAAAATTGATGATCGAAAGAGCACAACCGGTGGAGCATTCTTTTTAGGAGAAAAGCTTGTGACTTGGATTAGCAAGAAACAAGGATGTATTTCTCAGTCTACTGTTGAAGCAGAGTATGTTGTTACTAATGCAAATTGTTCAAATATTGCTTGGATTAAACAAATGTTGGAAAGAATGAATGAGGTAATCAATGACCTGGTGATTATATATTGTGACAACACTAGTGCTATAAATATTTCCAAGACTCCTGTGATACATTCAAAAACAAAACATATATCTATTAAGTATCACTACTGAAGGGAACAAGTTCAAGAGAAGAAGGTGAAACTGGAATTTGTAACATCTAAAGAACTTGTTGATATTTTTACCAAACCCTTACCAAAGGACACATTTGTGTAATTAAGGACAGGACTAGGTGTCTGTCCCCTGTCTATCGGTCACTAAGGTGATCAGGAGGTTGCATCAACCTACACTTTATCAAAAAATCATTCATGATGATGCACATAACTCACACTTTACTTTTTCTAAGGTTGTGAAAGATTGTAGAAGCAGGAATAGGAATTTTTTTATCAGTACATAAAGGTACTTGATCTGGACCAAATAAAAGAGAATTACTTGGCTGCTAAAGACCTATTTATTTTATTTGGCATTGTTGTCAAAGGGACAGAGATTGCATATGAAATCCATGGGGAGAGTCTTCCTGATCTGTTTATGAGAATTGTAAAAGATCAAATCTGCAAGGAGAGTCTGCATAAAATGTTGTTTATTTTGTAGTGATTAAACATATTAAATATCAAGCTAGGGAGACATTACCAAGTTATAGCATTTACTTATATAGTTTTAGAATACAGGATTGGTGTGTGTACGACATATTTTCATATTTCTTGTGTTTCCATCAATGCCAAAGGGAGAGATCGATGATCTACAACTGATTGAATATCTAGATGAACTCAAGGAATGATGATTAGAGATCACTGAGCTACTAAAGTGATATGTAAGATGATTAAACTGGTCAATATGTTGTCATTGATGTCAACTAGTTTTGACAGTACTTATCATGATAGTTAGAAACATCTGAACATCTGTAGGAGGAAGAAAAGATGAAGAAATGAGATATCTACATAAGGAAAAGATGGATATGACAGATAAGGATAACGTAAACATTGACAACTTATTGATGAGTCTATGGCTTTATATTGTTGACTTGAGCATGTTATATTAATTTATTATAAAGAGAAGATTTTAAATTGAACAAGTCAATGTGGTCAGTAATTGAAGACTTATGTATACACTGAGCTAGTGCAGTGTATACCAAGTGACAATAACAACTGAGTTACTTATCACCGATGCATTTCAGTATTGACCGAGTATGGATGAAAAAATTAAATGCTAAGAACAGCCAACTAAAATTGATGAGCTGCATATTGTTATGATTTTGAGGTAAAGGATGAAGTTAGTTATGAGATCTGCAACTGACATAATTCAAAGATGATCTAAAGGATGAGACTAACACATACGTCGAGGAAGGTTTAAGCGGCAAAAATGGACAGAGGAGATTATGAGGAAAAATCTGATGGCTAATATGAAAATGGTTTACTTATCTATTTAAGAGATATGAGTTTCATTGTTGAAACATGTCAGACAAAAGGAGACTACGAAGATTTTGCATGAAGATTTTATTCATGCATTCCTGATCAAACTGGTTATAGAAAGATCCAAGTTGTAGACATTACCAAGCATTAGAGAGCTATTTACTGAGTGAAATCAAGTTGAGAAATATTGAGTAAGTGAATTTATTAATGATCAGAGGATTTTATGAGCATAGCATAAATCTGAATATTTGCAATTGATTTGTATTTGAATTAGATTAGAACTGTATCATTTTAACCATTGATTTAGAAAATTTCTTAACCGAGTGGACTTAATAGTCTTATTGTACTATCTTATGACATTCATTTAATGTAAAGTGTTATCTTGTTGAACCCATAGTGAATTCTAGTCAAAATTTAACTATTAGTGATAAATCCTCTAACCATGTCAAACCTAATAGTGGGCATTGTAACCTTTAACAGGGTTGGCTCCTTACCAAGCTCAGTTCAGAAGAGTGAATTATTTTGGGTTACTGGTCCCATGTGGTTTTTCCCTTAGTAGGGTTTCCACATTAAATCATTGTGTTATGTGTTATTTGTTATGATTATTTTGCTATCATACTTTACATACTGCATAGTTGATCTAGTCAGTAATCACAGTTTGGATAATTACTGGTATTCGTTAAAGTGAACAGACAGATTGATATTTTATATTACCGAGCTGCATAAATTGTTGAAATTATTTTGTAAGGTACATCTAGGAGATTGGGACTGTAGGATAACTAATTTAACTGATTCACCCCCCGCCCCTCTCAGTTATTCTAACAAAAATGTCATCCAATCAATGAGAAAGTGTAGAAGCCCAGAGAAGAATAGAAATCCATAGCAATATTATACAAGAAGGAGCTTATAGGTTTTTTTAAAACAAATATGTATGCAATTTGAAATGAAAAGGTTCTATGTAATATCTGCAAAATTCTTTAGCGAAATGTAGATCAGGAAACCTTCATAACCTATCAGAGATCTACAACAAAACTCCATGTTCATGGTAGAACCCTAGTAGTAGCGACTAAAGAGGTTTCTAGAAGGATGAAAGTCAAATGAAAAACAAACACAATGTATACATTTTTTTCCCTAATACCATTCTTTAAGGATTTTCATGTTTTATCTTTATTTTATTAAAAAAAAAATTTGAGGAAAATAATTTTGTTTTTTAAAGTTTTGCTTGATGTTTGTCAAAATTGTGATGAATATTTAAAAGCATTGCAATTATGGTGAATGTGGAGCATATTTTTTTATAAAAAATTGACAATTTCACATTAAATACAAAGGTACCTAATGATACAATTAATTATTGGAATTTTGTCAAAAAGTTTCATCATATTTTATAATCAAATAATTTAGTGAGGCATAAAATGAATCATTATTGGGGATTGGCCAGCTATTAAATAATTGAATAAGAGAGTTTTGAAGGGGAGATAACCAACAGATTTTTGCTAGAGCCAAGACCAACATGGTTGAACAAATAGACACTAAAGAAGAAGAAGATCTGTAGAATCATCAACCTCTTTGCACAACACAAAAGTGAATGTGGGGCTGATGTTTAACTTGTTCAACCTTTGACTAGTCACGATCGTATTTCACAATGCTAACCATGAGAAGGTGCCATCTTTGTGAAAAACCATGTCATTCTAATATAGTGAAATTGATTTAGAATTCTGATCTCACCCAACCTTTATAATTGAAGAAAAACCCTTCTTTACTGTGTATTGGCCCAGTTCCGATCCTACCCAAATAAAGAAATCTTCTTCATTAGAGAGATGAAACACTCTATTTTGAAGGAGTGACTCAAGAAAAATCTAGATTGGAAAAATCTTTCTGCTTATAGGAAATTAAATTGTAAGTTTTCTTAGTGAAATTTAATCTTGAACCAAATGTCCCTAAACTTGCTAAAGGATGAGTTTGGCTTGTTGGAGGCTTTAATTTGAATCTATTGGAGGGAAACAATTCCATGAGTCTTCCCAAAACTTTTCCTTATTCCCAAACTTAACTAACCAAGAAAAAATAGGCAAGATGACTTGTCTTCTCTTGATGACAAAATTCCATATGGATGATCCCAACTAAGGAGATTTCTACTTTGAAAATATTTTCCATCTGGTCTGAATCCAAATATTTAGCACAGACTAGACAAGTTCATTTGGAAGATGACTTGGAATAGAGGTTCCAAGAAAGTTTAGCTCCAAGTGCAAGGTTCCCATTTGAGAGATCATGTATACTTGTACCTCTTGCCTTTTTAGTCTTAACTATGTTTTCCCAAGATATGAGAGGGATTTTCTACTTATTATCCATGTGTTTCCTTTCCACAAGAAATTTTGAATTACTTTCTCCACCTGATGGACAATTCCTTGAGGGGCATGCACAACATCTTATGATTGTGTTATCATTATCTAATTAAATTTTATATTTCGATTAGCAAAACTAGTGTGGTATTGTATTAGTTGACCTCACCTTATCAAATATTTTTTTGATATTATTTTGCAAAATTCCATCATGCTATGTGAACATAGAATACAAAGTAATTATTAAAACTTGTGTGATCATGTATTAGGTAATCTTACCTTATGCATTGATTTTGATATTATTTTGTTAAATTTCATCATATTATATAAATATGTTTTACCATATGTATTTGTTGCAATTCTAATACAAAAGAATTATCAACTTATTTATTAATCATCAATATGAAATTTACATTTATATATTTAGAATAAACAAACATACTTAAAAAAAGCTTAAAGAAATTTATAAAAAAATGACTTTTATAAATTAAATTATAATATTTTCAACAATACATACTAGAAAAGAGATACTTTGAAGAGAAGTTCAGTAAGAAATTGATAACAAGGTGATCTCCCATATGCTAAGTACTAATGATGCTTCTCCCTTGCCTCAAGAAAAGCAACCTAAAGAAGGACCCTATACTAGGATTAACCAAAGATCTTGAACTCACTTCTTTAAACCTCACTAGCTGATCTTAGCTGTAATTTTTTCTTGTCAACCTCTCTTGTCATTATTGGTAGTGTGTGTTACAGTTTTGCTGATGCTTTTTATGTTATTCCTTTTCCGCTGTACTAAATGCTTTTAATGTAAATGATTCTTGACCTTTTCAAAATCTTACTTAAGCAAAAATAGCATTTGCCAACCCTTCTATTATGTCACACGTACATTAAAAAATAACTTTAGAGTAATTGCACCTTCAAAGAATAAAAAGAGTACATATATCATCTTTAGACCTAATTCCATTCGTGACTCCAACATTGTGGGCACTCGTTGATAAACTGTATCCGTCATGGCTGCGTCTTAGACTAAGACATCCTTCAATTTCATCATGCATGACGCATCTCATGAACAATTCCTGTTCAACAGCATTATAAAATCTCTATATAGAGAGAGTCAAAGCTTCGTTACGTAAGTCTCGTGTTTGATCATCTCATCTCAGTTTTTCTTATATTAGGGTTGCTTAATCCAGCGTTCCAAAGCCAAACAAAAGATGGCGAAAGTCTTTTCTATAAATGTGGGCCATGGAGATTCCAGCTATGCTCAAAATTCAAGTTTCTTGAAGGTTTGAAACCTTTTCTCCCTACTCTAAACCCATTTTTCCTCTACTCCTATCCTATCTTTGTTTCCTCTAACCAATGTTATCAATGCCTCACCCAATTGGATATGATCTTCAATAGAGAAGTCTTTTTGTCTCTAACCAATGTTATCTATGAGTCACCCAATTGAATATGATCTTCAATAGAGAAGCCTTTTCTTCTATAACTGATGTTATCTATGAGTCACCCCATTGGAAATGGTCTTCAAAATGCAGAAGAGCGTATTATTGAGAGCAAAACCATTGGTAGAAGAAAGCATTCGTCCATGGAAAACCATATTTGAATGTGACGCACATTGTATTGCAGATCTGGGTTGCTCATCGGGGCCCAATGCAGTCTTCGTTATAAGTGAACTAATCACATCAGAAATCGGGGAAAAATATGCCTAGAGAGGAATTAGGGTTCCCGAGTTTCAGGTGTTCTACAACGACCTTCCATCCTCAGATTTCAATACACTTTTCAAAGTTTTGTAGGCTGAGGAAAGATGTTATTTGGTGGCGGGCGTCCCCGGGTCGTTCTACAGCCGAATTTTTTGCTCTCCGCAGTGTCTATTTAGTCCATTCCTCTAACAGCCTCCACTGGCTCTCTCGGGTAATTGAGTCTTATCCAGATCTTTTATGTAGTACCATTGATTAGATTACTGCTTTGTAACAAATAGTAAAGGATCTTAAAACAAGAGTTGTGTAGCAACAAGTACTTAGTCTTTTTAGTAGTAGATCTTGTGAATAATTTTGTTTTGATTAGTTTCTAAAAACATTGGAAGATAAATTCTTTGGAACAAGTGTTTTGTAGTAATAAATATTTGTTCTTGTAGTAGTAGTTGTCAATAATTTTGTTTCAACCCGTCTCTAAAAATAAAGGAACATAAATTCTTTGGAACAAATGGAAATTGATTCTAGAACAAGTACTTCTTAGTGACAAATATTTGTCTTTTTAGTAGTATTTCTTTCAAATACTTTTGTCTCGGCCAACTTTTAGAAATAAAAAAGATAAAATAAATTCTTTAAAACAAAGAGTAAATGATTTTTGAACAACTATTACGTAGTGACAAGTACTTGGCTTTTTAGACATGCTCTTGCAAATGATTTTGCCTCAACAAGCCTTCAGAAACAAACAGATAAGATAAATTCTTTGAAACAAATTGTAAATGATCTTAAAATAAGTGTTGTGTAGTGACGAGTACTTGTCTTTTATTTAGTGGTTGTTGGTGATAATTTTGTTTCAACCAACTCTTAGAAACAAAGGGATAAGATAATTTTTTGGAACAAATAATAAATGATCTTAACAAGTGCTATGTAGTGACATTTAGCCAAATAGTAAATCATCTAAAAACAAGTGATATATAGTGACAAGCATTTGTCTTTATGGTAGTGGATCTTGTGCATCATTTCTTATTTGAAAAGGAGGTGAATGATTTTAATTGAGAGTTGCGAATATAGGGGATCTCATCTTAATGCTATATATTAACATGTATAGATGGATAAGATTAATTGTTAAAACAAATATTAATCGACATTTAAATAAGACAATTTATTATCTGGTAAAAATATAGGAATCAAAATTTGATGTAGCTTTCATGTGTCACAATTTTCTCTTCCAATAATTTCATTTCTATGTGTGTGTGTGTGTGTGTGTGTGTGTGTGTGAGAGAGAGAGAGAGAGAGAGAGAGAGCTCACCCTCCCACACAATTTTTTCTATTATAGGTTTCCACGACAAAAAATACTTTGTTATGTGTGTTTTAGTATTTATCTTTCTATTTCTCCTTTTTAGAAAAAGTTAAAATATATTTTACAGTAAATTATTCAAGTTCTTTAATTTTTTCAAGGGTATACTGATTCACCCCTCCCCTCTTAGTATATCAGGGGTTCAACATTATGGTTATAAGCTATATAGTTTATGGTTTATGGTTTATGGTTTAAGGAAAGAGTGATGAGGAGAGGGAGAGAGAGGGCGGGTAGGTAGGGAGATAGATGTGAGGGGGAGATAGGTAGGGGAGAGGGAGAGATAGGGAGAGAGTTGGTGAAGAGGGAGAGAAGGGAAATTGGAAGAGCGAGATAAAATGAGAAAGAGAGAAGGATAAAGCGAGAAATGATTTATATTTTAGGACTTATGTTTATATATTTTACAACATATTGTAATACTATTTTTGGTTCAAGATTTAGGGTTAGGGTTTGCAGGTGGAGAGAGAGAGAGAGAGAGAGAGCTAACCCTCCCACGTAGTTTTTTTCATTCTAGGTTTCCATGATAAAAAATACTTTGTTATGTGTTTTAGTGTTTATCTTTTTATTTTATCCTTTTAAGAAAAAGTTAAAATATGTTTTATAGTAAATTATTCAAGTTCTTTAATTTTTTCAAGGGTATATTGATTCACCCCTCCCCTCTTAGTATATTGGGGGCTCAACATTATGGTTATAAGGTATAGAGTTTATGGTTTATAATTTAAGGAAAGAGTGAGGAGGAGAGGGAGAGAGAGGGGCAATAGGTAGGGAGGTAGATTGATGGGGAGAGAGGTAGGGGAGAGGGAGAGACAGGGAGAGAGTTAGTGAAGAGGGAAAGAAGGGAAATAGGGAGAGAGTGAGAAAATGAAAAAGAGAGAAGGATAAAGTGAGAAATGATTTATATTTTAGGACTTATGTTTATATATTTTATAACATATTGTAATACTATTTTAGGTTCAAGATTTAGGGAGAGAGAGAGAGAGAGAGAGAGAGAGAGAGAGAGAGAGAGAGAGAGAGAGAGAGAGAGAGAGAGAGAGAGAGAGAGAGAGCTAATGCTACCACATGGTTTTTTCCATTATAGGTTTCCATGACAAAAATTACTTTGTTATGTGTTTTAGTGTTTATCTTTCTATTTCTCCTTTTTAGAAAAATTTAAAATATGTTTTATGGTAAATTATTCAAGGGTATACCGATTCACCCCTCCCCTCTTAGTATATCGGGGGTTCAACATTATGGTTATAAGGCATAGGGTTTATGGATTAAGGAAATAGTGGGGATGAGAGGGAGAGAGATTGGGGGTAGGTAGGGAGATAAATGAGAGGGGGAGAGAGGTAGGGGAGAGGGAGAGACAGGGAGAGATGTGGCGAAGATGGAGAGAAGGGAAATTGGGAGAGAGGGAGAAAATGAGAAAGAGAGAAGGATAAAGCGAGAAATGATTTATATTTTAGGACTTATGTTCATATATTTTATAACATATTGTAATACTATTTTTGGTTCAAGATTTAGGGTTAGGGTTTAGGGGTGGAGAGAGAGGAGAGAGAGAGAGAGAGAGAGAGAGAGAGAGAGAGAGAGAGAGAGAGAGAGAGAGGATAAAAAAATTCTTCAGAACAAATAGTCTTAGAACAAGACAAACAAATGTAAAAATGCTATTGGAATCTTATGTCATGAATAAAAAAAATTAATATAGAAAACAAGATATGTTTAATATAATGAATCCGCTAGGGATCAAGACTTTCTAAGGGTAAGGCCCCTACATCACAATCCTAGTGACGATAGGAACATGCCTTAAGATAATCTTCATGGGGAAATGAAACTCTTCAATCCTTGGCTCTTTGATAAAGAGGTTCAACCTAAGAATCATGCTATTGTATGCTCATAGCTACATGTCTATAGGTTTTTATTAAAACCTTCTGTTAAAAAAGAATCTAGTAGAACCGTAACTTGATGTAGTAAATAAGAAAATTTAATATATAAAAAATCTATTAGAATTATAATTCTCTATTCTTTTATTTACTAATTGGCTCTCGTGTCATTTATGTATCAACAAAATAAAGGGATGATATGAATTCTTTGAAAAAAGTTATCAATGATAGTAGAACACAGGAGATTAATTTGGAACAAATAGTAAATGATCTTATAAAATAAGACACAAATCAATATAAATCTATTGAAATGAGAATTTGATGTAATGATCTTTTATTTGTATTTATATAATTTTTGAAACAAATAGTAAATATTCATAAAATAATATAATTAGTATAAAAAATAATTTGACATATTAATTTTTTCTATCTTAGATGGATTCAATGATTGCATGGATTTTATGTGGATAGGTACCCCTAGAGATAACAAATAAGAATAGAAAGTGTTGGAACAAAGGAAGAATATAAATATCAGAACAAGGGTCTCTATAAATTGGAAATTCTTACTTTTCACAATTTCAAAAGGATTTCAATGGAATTTTAAGAGCACAAGAAAAATAGGTGGCGGAAGGAGGGTGAATGTTTTTGGTGCTAAGTGGCCGCTCAAATGTAGACCAAAGACAATCCACTAATCTCACCTTCTATTCAGAAATATTGTTTTCAATAAAGGATTTGGTATCTCAGGTTTATTTAATAGAATTATATGGGACAAGTATACTCTAAACATTATTATATGCATTAATGTGGTTCCATCTTATTGAAAATTCTATTGCTAAAAAACTTGATAACTACTTAAATATGTTTAGTTATTTTTAGATTGAAATATTCGATTGACTTTTTAATTTGTTGTTGATTTCTTTTCATTGTAGGGAATTATATAGGAGGAAATATTTGATTCTTTCAACATGCCAAATTATCAAGTATTTGGAGATGAATTAAGAAGAATTGTGGGACTTGAAGTTATCATTGGTCATAGTAGTATGAACAAATATGATGATAATGACAAGGGGAATTTTTTGTGTAAAGAATCAAGGGAAGTTTTGGAGGGTCTTGTTTCATATCATTTTGGAGAAAAGGTAGTGGACATACTCTTCAATAGATATGAAGATATCCTTATGGTGAAAATCACTCAACTTGAAGAATATATGAAACAAGAAACAAGAATTTCATTAACACTTGAATGAAATGTCCACATAAAATATGGAAATAAAAAATTATTGTTGACTATATTTGGTATTGAAAATGTACCATAAAATAAAACTAACAAATTATTTTATTTTTGACATTCAACTTCCTATATATTGTTCTTAATATTATTCATTGGTTTAATAAATGAGACATATATCAATGGGGTTGTCCTCAAATGGTAAGGTCATAAAGTTTGCATGTTTGATATCTATGTTTCGATCATCCAAAGTGACATCTATGTGTCTTATATGTTTACTTGAGTTGATTGACTGGTTTATGTGTCTTGTAAGTTCATTATATTGAATGGGGAGGAGGTGCCCCTTATTCTTTAAAAATATCTTATTCTTTCAAAATACCTTACTCATTGTTATATATTGTAATATTCTCATGTTTCTCATAGTTTAACATTTTGTAGTGGTTTTATCTACGTCCTCTTTTAGAATTAATTAAAATTTTCTTTTCGAGAAAGTATATTCAAAATCAATAATTGAGTATTTAATTTTAGACTACTTTGATTCAAGATTTTTTTTCCAAAATATATGATGTTTAAAAATAAAGTAGTCTCGTATTCAAATGCTCAAAGAAGAAAAATAGCATTTGATTGCTAAATATTTCATCAATTTTTATTATTTTAAATATACATAAATATCTATTCTAAATATAATTTATATTTTATTAATTAAATCTCAATTAATTATGAAAATTGTATATCGAATAGATTGCTTATTTTGTAATAAACCCATATTAATTTAAATTATGTAAAATAAATAGTATTTATTTATAAATTATATAAATTAGACATTAACTCTCTTTTTTTGTTCGATAAATTAGACAATAGAAATTAACTCTTAACACTTCATATTTTAAATATTTATTTTTTAGTTTTACATTTATATTTATTTAAATTAATTTACGTCATAAAAGGTTTTATTTCTAAATCTTTGTAATTGAAAGGTAGATGAGAATAAGAAAATTATGTTGGTGTTGTGTTCTTCCCTAAAGTCATAATTAGTCAACTTATCTGTAAGAAGTGGGTTATTACTTAGATATCATTTGTTTCTCTAGCTTATGATCATGCTTCAAAGCATATTTAATGAAGTAATTTGAAAAAAGAACTATTTAATATTTTCATATCTTGACCTATTTTTTGGGAGACATGTTAAAATTTGTTTACTTGTGTTGATTATGTTTGATTTGGTTAGAGATTTGAATTGATGATTGGAATTTTTATTATCATGGTTTATGGATATCATGTCATGGCTTTATTTCAATTTATATTTATTATGTGTCATTTGTACACACACACACATACTGATAAAAATTTGAGTGTTTTAAGTTGTGGATATGCTCAAAGATGACAATCAAGTCCAGATTGAGGAGGTTATATTTTTTCTAGTGGTATTTTGGATGCGGATATGACTCTCACACACTCACATAACTAGTTTAATTTCATGACTGCTTTAAATGGATTCCTACTAGATTTATATATAAAAAATAATAAAAGTAAAAATAAAAATAAAAAACTAGAGATGTTGTCATTGTCTCATATGTATGTGTGTGAGACATCATTTTAAAATCTTCTTGAAAAATAAGAGAGTCCTTATCCTAAAAAGTGAATTTATTAAGCATCTTAAAGTCAAGATTAAATAACTAAATTATTCCTCATGTTAAAGTCAATCCACATTCATAGCTTTAAAACTATTACATATGCTATCAATGTAAAAAGAAAAGAGTGAGTTGTATATTACAAAAGAACTCATGCGAGGGAATGATGGATGAGCTAAAGACAGGTACTGCTAAAAGGTTAAATAAATAGATAAAAGGAGAAGAATAGAAGGGAAAAGGGTAGAAGTGGATTAGAGGACATTTTTGGGAGAAAATCATAGTGGTGATTATAGCCACAAGAGGTGTAAAATCAAGGCTCCTCTTAATCTATCATATTCACATTTTCTCTTGAAATACCCATTAGGTCATTTTGGTAAGGAAATAAACCACATTGTTCTTCCTCTCAATTATATGGAGTGTTTAACTATTGGAATGAAGTCTTGAGATTTAACGATTTAGAAGTTGGTATTTTAGAACATTGGAAAAGAATTTTTAAATTTAAATCATCTGATTTTATTTTGGTATGGAAAGTGCTTTGCGATATTACACTAATTAACAATTTAAAATTGAAATTTCCTTTTAGACATTTAAAATCTACTCTCTATCAAACCTTTCATGTTGTGGGTGATTGACATTTTTCAGGGAGTTCTAAGATTGGATTTTTTTAACTAATCTATTGTAGACATGTAAAATTGGACAAATACTTTTAAATTGCAAAAATCAATTAAATGGATCAAAATCCATTAAAAGGAACATAATTAAATAAATTTTAACAAAATCAATTAAAATAAAGGAATTATGAAATAATGATGTTAAATGATTAAATTGAAGCTTAAAAGGGCCAAAAACACTATATAATTGATTTTAATCAATTAATTGTATAGTTGTTTTAATCAAAAATCAAAATGAACCTATTACCCTTCCATGGCTAAATTTAATTAATTAATTGAATTTAATAAATCTTATTTTCTTTCAACAAAGTGATCAACCAATGAAAATTGAGAACAAAAGGACATAAATCACTCAAATATTTAAATTGTCCAAAGATTTGAAACCATTTAAAGGCTTGCCCCCTCATTTGTCCCCCCATTTATGGACAATGCAAAGTTTTTGACTCAACCATGAGATAACCATGATTACTTCACTCCACCCCCTACCCTTGGGAAATTATTATAAGTATGAGGCATTTTGGAGAGTATTTCCATCTTGGAATTTCATTTGCATAGCATTGTTACTATAGGAAATTGAGATCATTTCTAAGAGCAATTTGAGCATTTTAAGCATTTAGTATCATAATTTCATCATTATTGAGCTAGAATCATCATAGAAGCATAGCATAAGCATTGTAGCGGCATCATTTCTCATTTTAGAGGTGTCACTAGTGAGGATTGTAGCTGAGAGCTTCACTTACCACTTCTTTCTAGAGATCCATGAGATAATATAGATTATAATTTCAATTTTAGTTAAATTTGCATTGTATTTGATTAGATTGATGTTAGTAGATCTTAATTTCATGTAGGTGAGTAACTTCATCACACAAGTGGTGCCCACCGTGGGGCTCGAAGCCTCACTTCATCATTTTCATCTTTATTTGCATGCTTGGATATTCTATTTTCCGTGAATTGCTTGCAAGAAACTAGAAAAGTCACACGTACAGGAGGCTTAATCACGCTTACAGTCGGTTCACTATCACCTAAGAGCTCTGTATTAATTCCTGCTAGCTAGAGATCTGTGCTTTCGATGACAAAGCCTTCAGCCTTTATGGCTCACAGTCACGCCTGTGACTCAGGGAGTATCGCCTGGCTTTAATTTTCTATCACTTAAGTTGATGCTTTGCTTCGCATTATATAGTTTTAGTCACGCTTGTGCAAAGAAATTTATCGCTTAGAAATGTTAATATGTCACTTAGCATTAAATATTTTATGCAAATTTAAGCTTTGTTCATGCCTCTGGATAAATTGTTTACGCTTGTGTAACTTTGAGTAACGCTTGAGCCCTGAAAAGTGAGGCTCGCTACTATCAAAGTTACACTTGTAAGCAGTTTAATCACACCTATTAGCTGGATGATGTTTCCTGGTGTCTGCTGCCTATTTTGGTTTTTAAGTTGATAAATTTCAATATCTAATTCTCTATCTATACTTTTTAACAGTAAATGAGCAGACATCTGAAAGTGAAAAAGCCAGAAACTAGGTTCAACCAAGAGGGAAAAGCATTGACTAAAAGGATCAAGAAGGAAAATCAAGCACATACAAAAGCCGTTCTTGAATCAACATTGGATGAAGATGTTAAGGTACATGAAAAATAAATTTCTATGATTGAAGCTTACAAGCATAAATTTGTTTCATTAAATTGGATTTTTGATCCTTAAGCTCAAATAGTTAAAAATGCAAACAAAGTGCTCTAAAATTTCATTTACTTAAAATCTTTGTGTTGTTAAATTAAAATTTTGGTTTCCCCTCATTGTGAATTGGTTGTGTTGGAATAATTTGTTGGAGGAGGGAGCTAGAATGATCACCACTAGGTGAGTGGAAATAAGAAAAAAATTAATGATTCAAAAATGCCCCTAGCCTTTTGCTAGCTACAAGGAAAGGTATTTTACTTGAGCAAGCTTGCATTCCCTTAAATTGCGGCATTTCATTTGAATCTAGCTTTAATAAGGAGGGAATTTATCCAAAGATTTCAATTTTAAGAACCTCCTTGTCAAGAGGTTGAAAAAGAACAATAAATTGCTTGAAGTGTTTGGGAAGAAAAGGGAAAGTTAGGGATATGCTCTTCACCTTTTAGGTGAACCAAATTCCCAAACACTTAACCTTGATTCCATTTCATTTCTTTCCATGAACATGCTATTTAAGGTAGAGATTTAGTGGGCTTGTCTCCCAAGTTTTCCTTAATGAGGCGGGTGAGAGGGACAGCCCAAAGTGGGATACACTTGCTTTTGCCATGGGAATCCGAACCACTATAAAACAAAATGCATGTATCCTTAATGGGGTGCATGACAAATAGATTTTGATTTTTTCAACCTTCCTCTTGTAGTCTTAATGGATTGCGCAAAATCATACTTCGGTGCATGTGGGAAGCCTCCTTGGAGGATTGAGAGATTGAAGTCTATTTGAATGAAATATTTATTAAAACCTAGTAAAATAGCAAAGCCACCTTGTAGAGCCATGCTACAAGCCAAAATTGACTTTAGGTAGGTTGTTTGGAATTCTTTATTGTGATATACTTGTGAAAAACATCGGAGAACATACACATTAGAGTGTTTTTAGGGACATGATGACAAAGTGATGTGTGTGTTGCACTTGTTTTTCTATTTTCAAACACATAAATTTCCAAAAACTAATCTTACACATTTTAAAAATTCAAAATCTTATACCTTGGTTAAAGAAGTGTTTCCTGTGCACAAAACATACTCACCTATCAGAGGTTCAGTCACACTTGTGACTTGTTTAAACACGCATAGACATACTGAAGTCACACTTAGAAAATTTTCAAACATTCTTGGAAATACTAAAAACCTGCCTAGAATTGAAAAGGTCTCGCCTGGTAACCTACAGAGTGTTTCTTAACAAGAAATCAGTGCACGCCTACTAAAGTTTAAGTCATGCCTACACTTGGTTCAGTGACACCCAAATATTAAAAAAGGAAAACAGAGAGTACTTGTAGGGGGAGTCAAAAAATTTTAGGAGCATATTCGAGTACCCTTTTTCATGTTCTTACTGCTCAGGCTTTCAGTTTGGTCAAAAATCCTGTTCTGTATTTTTTTTTTGTAAAATTTGGCAAAGGATTAGACCTCAAGTGACATTAACTTTCATTCTTCAAGGTTCATGCCTGCATTTAACAGATCTTATTATATCAAACAAACCTTGCAAGCTGACAGAACGTACTTAAGCCAAAAAACTCCCTTACCCAGGAGAAGAATCTGCCACTCCTAGAATACCACAAAAGTCACCCGAACAAGAAGTAGAAGACAACATGATGTATTATGGTGGTTTGGGTGGCAAAGATAATAGTAGTATTGATCTTACTAACCAGGGTGATGCTAATAACGGGGGTAATGATATAAATAATTAGGGCAACACTACTAACCAAGGCAATACCAACAATGGAGGAGCAGATCAAAATGCTCAAGGTATTCACCAAACTCACACTAGAACTCACACCGAAGCAATGGCAGAAGATGCCATAGATGAAAAAGTTAGTGAGGCTATCCAATGTCCTTATTTTTGAAAGCTCATGGAAAAGGCAATGGACAGAGATAGAGAAAAACACTTCTTGGACTTAGCACAAAAAGGTCTCAAACTACCCCATGACTACGATGTCAACCAACTCAAAGCACCGAAAGTTGAGAAAAGTACCTTAGACATCATGAACAGGCAATTCAAGATGTTTCAAATGCAATTGGACAACATTAAGCAAAGCGGGCCTCCTAAGCCTTTTTCCATAGAAGCATTGTGTTTGTTCCCATTTGATAAAAGCTTGGTTATGGTGCCATTCCCAATCAATGTTGTGTTCCCAAAGTATGATAAGTATGAAGGAACAATAGATCCCCAAGATCACTTATGGGAGTTTTGTGCATTGAGCTTAGAGTTCATGCATGATACAACATATTTAATGAGATTATTTCTACGGAGCTTAGGAGGCATGGCTGTGGAGTGGTTCTCTAAGTTACCCTCTGGTATTAAGACCTTTGAAGAGCTAGCTTCGAAATTCATGGCCCATTGCTCATATAATATTAAACATGAGGTTACGATGATAACGTTATGTAACACTAAACAAAAGGATGGAGAGGCATTCCTCACTTTTTTACAAAGGTTGAGGACAGTTTTTGCAATATATCCTAGAAGTGTGCCTGAAAAAGAGAAGATGGATATCTTCATAAATAGTTTAAGCAATGAGTTGAACTATTGATTATGAATGCAATGTCCAAAGACCTTTCAAGATCTAATTGAAAATAGAATAAGAATAGAGGAAGTACTGGTCAAAAGTGGAGAACTCAAACTATACAAAGATAACAAGAACAACTCCAACAATGGAAACAATGGTAACAATGGAAACAATCAAAAGAATAATTGGTTCAATAGTAACAGTCATTATAAGAACAACAATAAGGGAATTTTGAATGATGGAGTAGTTGAATCTAGCAACTTGAAGGTGGTCCCCTTTTCTCTTACAAGGACACCTAATCAGGTGAATAATACCAATCAGGTTCCCAATGTGCCATCCCACAACAACCATACCAATAATGGAAATCAAGGAGATAATTCAAGGAGTACTAAATTTGATAAATATTTGAGGCCAACCCCTCAAAAGAACTTCACACCCTTGGGTGAACCCCTTGAAAAGGCATTAAAGACTCTCATGGCTAATAATGTCATTACTTTACCTAGAATTCATCCTTACGAGCCAAATAATAAGCCTAGTTGGTGGAGTGTCGATAGCCATTGTGAGTACCACAGAATTTGAGGACACACAACAAATGAATGTCTACAACTAAAGAATGTAGTGCAAGATTTAATTGATAATGGCATGATCACCATTGACAGACCTCCAAACAATGAAGATCATATAGCATTCAAACAACCTTTCTACAAACATGATCAAGGGGAGTCATCTAATGGCAAGAAACAAAGTGCCAATAATCTTAACTTTGTGCCACCTTATGATAACATTGTGAATGCTATAATAATTAATGAGCAGCCATGAAAAGATGCATCAAATGTCATTACAAGAGGGCTAAATTCTAGAATGACTCTACAAGGAGCTGCTCCTAAATTCATTAGCACTCCACAGTCCAACATTGTGGTTAAGAAACCTTCTACAGCAACAAAATCTTATAGCTTGGTTGATCAGTTGCAAAGAACTCCAACTCAAATATCTATCTTAGAATTATTAAAGTTATCCCCGAATCATAAGGATATTTTGGAAAAAGCTCTAGTAGAGACAAATGTTCCTACTAACCTAGAAGAAGAAAAGTTCCAAAATATGGTAGGTCATCTTGTAGCACCTCATTATCTCTCATTTTTTGATCAAGATGATATGTCTATAACCCATCCTCAAAATCTACCATTGCATATAGAGGTCCTAATAGAAAGGCATAGAGTCAAAAGAGCCCTCATTGATGGAGGAGCTGGCCTTAATATTTGTACACTAAGTCTCGTCAAATCCTTAGGGTTGTCTGAGTCTTGCATTGACCCTATGAAAAAAATCACCATAAAAGCTTATGATGAAGCTGAAAGGGCCTCTAAAGGTATGATCATGTTGCCCATCCAAGTAGGACCAGTCAAGAAAGACACCAATTTCCAAGTATTGGACATGAAGTTAACTTATAATATTTTGTTGGGGAAACCATGGATTCATGAGATGCAAGCAGTCCCATCCACGTACCACCAATGCATCATATTCCCATACATGGGTGAAGAAATCACGGTGGGAGGGGACTCAAACCCATTCCAATGTTGTAATGCACTCAAACCCCTTCATGAGCTATTTATTCCACACAATCGGGAAGGAATCATTCAAAGAGCCACCATTGAAGATACAAAAATGGATGATCCCATCATAACATTAAATGCTACTCAAAATCCTCCTCAAGCTAGCTCAATGACATCAACTAAGGGAAATGAAAAGGTGAGCTATGAGGGTCCAATTGTTAATGAGGGTTCATATCAAACTCCTAAGTTAGAGATAGTATGCTATAAACCTACTAGAGAAGAAAAAGATGAAGCTAAAAAGGAAAATTATAAGAAAATGGATAAGATGATGGAGGCATTTGACAAATAGTGCAAAATTAGTTCAAAAGGAGTAGGGGAATACTTTGTTTCCCTATTTGACATGCCCACGTCTCCAAGGACACATGGAAAACCATCTAAAGAACACTTGCCTCACAAGTACAACTCTTACTTCATAAGAGAAAGTGATAAAGCAACATTTGACAAGGAAGAAAATGAAGTACTTCAATGGCTCTATCACGATGAAGAAGATACCTCAAACACTCCCATGGAATGAATTCAGCATGTTAATATACAAACCAAGCAATATGGGAAAGGTTTTGAGTTTATGTAGAAAATGGGATACAAGGGAAGAGGACCCTTGGGCCAAAGGAATAGAGGGTTATTAGAACCCATTGAACCTACTTGGAGGGAAAAACAAGAAAAATCTGGAGTAGGATACCAATACAAAGGTGAAAGTTCCAGCCCGATGCAAGATTTTTATCCTCAAATAAATGCCTTAGAATCCAATGGAGATATTGATGACTCTCAAGATTATGAATGGGATACCCTATCGGATGAATCATGTCAAGATAAGGAGGTGATTGCAATACATACTTATGCAAAAATCCCAAAGCAAAAAGTTCAAATCAATGAGGAACCTAATATCCAAGAAATTAACATAGGGCATGCACCTACCAATCAAGCATGGATAGAGACATTTTGGATGCCTTCGGAGGAGGGAGATTCAAACATTAGATTTAATCCACTCATGGCTTTTCCCATGTTGTTTCCCGTAGAAGTTGAAGAGGACTCAAGTGAAGGGGATTTTGACCCTTCTTCCTTGGACCATCTCGAGGAAGCTCACATCATAGATCTAAATGATACAATGTATGAACCCTCAAATGAAGTCATGTCCATAAACCCTATTGATGAAATTTTACACAATGAATCCTTACTTTTGATACATCTGGATATCATTAATTGGGACCAAACTAAGCTAAATGACTTACTTTACTTTCCAAATGACCAAGCAGCAAACCAATACCTCAATGTGGTTGAACCCTCTTTCACCAACAAATTCGATATGGACATGATGAGCACAGTGGGGGTCCGTTCTCTTAGTCAAAAGAAAAAAATGAAAAAAAATAAGAAAAAGAAAAGTTCTAGTGTTGAAAACCATTATGTGGCACCACTAGAACCAAAAAAAATATAAATAAAAGATGTTTCCTTTGGTGAAAACCCAACTATGGCACCAAAGGAAGAGAGATTGGATACCTTGCCTGAGCATGAGGAAGAAAGGTCACCTATACTTATAGAACTAAAAAAAAAGGTCAACATTGGTATAGAAGTGGATCCAAAGTTTATACACTTGGCTGCATCACTCACATCTCTAGAAAGAGAGGACTTCATAAAAAATTTCAAAGAGCACCAAATAAACTTTGCATGGTCATATGCTAACATGCCCGGCTTAGATCCTAACATTATAATGCATCATCTGAATGTTAGACCAGGGGCTAAGCCTGTAAAGAAAAAGTTGAGAAAGATGCACCCACACATAGCTCTTTTGGTCAAGGCAGAACTAGAAAAATTATTGAAAGTAGGCTTCATAAGGGCAATAGCTTATGCTGAATGGATCTTGAACATTGTACTAGTTACAAAACATGACAAATCTATTCGAGTATGCACAGATTTTTGAGATCTAATTCTTTCTTGTCCTAAGGATGATTTCCAACTTCTAAGTATTGATGCAATAGTTGACTTAACATCGGGTCATTCCATGTATTCCCTAATAGATGGTTTCAACAGGTATAATCAGATTAAAATTGCACCTGAGGACCAGGAGAAGACTACCTTTACTTGCCCTTGGGGCACTTTTTGTTGGAATGTCATGCCCTTTGGCCTTAAGAACGCTGGAGCTACATATCAAAGGGCCATGACAACTATCTTCCACGACATGATGCACACATTCTTAGAAGACTATGTGGAAAATCCCACAAAAGAGAGGAACATCTCCAAATTTTGAAAAAGATATTTGTTAGGTTGGAACAATTCAAGGTCAGATTAAACCCAAAGAAATGTGCCTTCGGAGTTCAATCTGGCAAGTTACTAGGCTACATAGTTTCTACCAGAGGAATTGAAGTGGACCCAGAGAAACTACAAGCCATAATGGACATGGACATACCAAGGAACATCAGCCAAATGAGATCATTACAAGGCAAAATTCAATCCATACGGAGATTTATCTCTCAATTGGCTGAAAAATGTCATTCTTCCATCAGGTTGCTACATAAGGATACAATATTCATGTGGGATGAGGAATGTGATCAAGCTTTTACATTGTTGAAGACTTATTTGATAAATCCGCCCATTCTCATGCCACCAATTAAGGGCAAAGTATTGCTTCTATACATATCTACTACCGAAAGATCACTAGGAGTGCTTTTAGCATAAGAAGATGAACAAGGAAAGGAAAGAGCTATCTACTATTTAAGTAGGACTTTGATCAAATATGAACTTAATTACACATTTATGGAAAGAGCTTGCTTAGCAGTGGTGTTTGCATCTCAAAAGTTGAGACATTATATGTTGTTGCATAAGGTCAAACTAATTGCCAAAATTGATCCTCTCAAGTACTTATTAAGCAAAACTGCCCTAACGGGTAGAATAGCTAAGTGGATTATGATTTTGGGTGAGTTTGACATTGAGTATGTCGATAGAAAGGCAATAAAATGGCAAGTAATAGTGGATCATTTAGCTGAGAATCCCATAACTTCTACACAAACTATTCAAGTGGAATTTTTGGATTCTACCATTATCAACATAGAAGCAAAAACATGGAAGTTATTCTTTGATGGCTCTTATACTCAAGGAGGTTCCAATGCTAGCATACTATTGGTCACTCCTCAAGGTTACACCATTCCAAAGTCCTACAAGCTTATGTTTCCATGCACAAACAATATAGCAGACTATGAGGCACTTGTCATAGGCATCAAAATGGCCTTAGAGTGGAACATCAAAGAGCTACAAATTTATGGAGATTCTCAACTTATCATCAATCAAGTTAAAAATGAATATAACACTAAAGATGAAAAGTTGATGCCATATAAGACTATGATTGATGGATTGAAGAAATACTTTGCCTTGATCACTTTTGAGCAGATTCCTAGAGAGAAAAATAGAGTAGCTAATGCCATGGCCACCTTGGCTTCCTTGTTACAAAAACTAGATCAAAATGAGAAGTATGAGTTCTTGGTGGAAGAGTTGGTGAAACTAGCATTCAACCTTCCCGAAACCAAAATTGTTGCCTTATTACATGGACATGACTCCCCTTGGTACAAACCTATATACACATACCTCAAAGACCAAGTACTACCCTTAGACCAGACCCAAGCTCAAAAATGTAGCTTCATATGCCAATCAGCCCGTTACCTAATCCTCTCTAAAACATTGTATCGTAAGGGTTTTGATGGGACGTTACTTAGATGTCTAGAGGAAGAAGAGTCTAAGTTAGCTTTACACGAGGTTCACGAAGGCATTTGCGGGTCACACTGAAGTAGTCTAAACCTAGCTAAGAAAATCCTTCGCTTAGGGTATTTCTGGAAGACATTAGAAAAAGATGCTTGCCACTTTGTGAAGACATGTAGTAAATGTCAATACCATGGTGAAATGATACATGCACCGGCACAGGAATTACACCCATTTGTCACACCATGGCCTTTCTATCAATGGGGGTTTGATCTAATTGGTGTTATACATCCACCTTCTTCAAATGGACACAAACACATCATAACCGCAACGGAATATTTCACTAAGTGGGTTGAAGCGGTTCCTTTGATAATGGCAATGGGTAAACAAATTTCCATGTTTATCTTAAATCATATCATTTTTCGATATGGTATTCCTCATGCCATAATAGAAGATAATGGAAAATAGTTCAAGAATAAGGATGTTGATGAACTTTGTGCTACATTTCATATCACTCACCATTCTTCATCAATTTATTACCCTCAGGGAAATGGGCAAGCCAAAGCAATGAATAAGAATATCTTGAAGATTTTGAAAAGGTCGGTCAATAAATTAGGAAGGGATTGGCATATGCAAATTAATCCAGCATTATGGGCCTATAGAACCAGCATAAGAACACCCACAGGAGCCATGCCATTCTCATTAGTCTATGGGGCTGAAGCAGTTCTACCATTAGAGGTTGAAATCCCATCTCTATGAGTATCATTACATGGATTGATCACAGATGAAGACTATAGAGTAGCTAGGCTTCAACAATTGGAGTTACTTGAAGAACATCAAACACAAGCTTATGAGCACCTGAAAGTGTATCAGAATAGAATCTCGAAGAACTATAATAAACATATTAAACCAAGAGTCTTTCAGGTAGGAGACTTAGTGTTGAGGGAACACCCAAAGCATCAGGTTAAAGGGAGAAGAAAGGAAAATGGGAAGCTAATTGGCTTGGCACATTCATCATAGTATCTTCATTTGGCACATGAACCTATAAATTATCAAATTGTGAAGGAGAGGAGCTCCAAGAACCCATCAACAATATTCATCTCAAAAGGTTATACACATGAGTTAGACAAAAGAGTATAAAGAGTATCAAATGAAAGAGCATCATATTTATTGTACATAGTTCAAAAGAAATTCTGAAAATACCAAAAACATTTGAAAAGCACAAAAGATCAAAAACATTGAAAAATTGAGGATGAAGAAAGGAAAAACATTCAAAAAAGATGTTGTCTTGGTGAAAACCTAGCAAATAGGCTCCTTGATGATATGAAAAATAAAATAAAATAAAAGGGAAAAAAAGAAAAATATAAAAAATTTGAAAAAAGAGAAAAAGTGCCTTGGTGAAAACCTAGAAATAGGCACCTTGGTAGCAAAAAAGTAAAAAGCTTTAAAAATAGAAAAAAGAGCTTGATCCATCCAAAGGGTGAAAACTTGGTAAACAAGCGCCTTTTGTTCCCTTAAGTTTTTCTTTCCTCATCACATATGTCTATATTGCATTTCCACTATCTCATTTGTACAACTATCATTGCATCCGTCATTTGTACATAGTCATAATAAAGTCGGTCAGTCACATTGTTGCATTATCTGTCAGCCCTAAGTTTGTCAAATGATCACATTTATCCTCTGGGGGCAGAAGAAGATTGCAAATTTGGTACCGAAAGGATTCAATAAGTGCTACAATCAGTCACATCAGAGGAAGATTTATTAGAGTTTCGGAAGCGAGGAAAGTTTATTGAGCCTAAGTATTTGACCCTACAACATGATCCTTGAGCCCTCATTGATGTTATTATTTAGGATTAAAAATGGACAAGAACACCTTAAAGATCATAATACTTGGAAATACTTGTTGGAAAATCCTAAAACATGGCAAAACATTCAAAGCTTTTCTTTCTTGGCAAAATAATGAAGCATGGTAAAACACTTGAAATTTTCTTGTTGATAAATCTTGATGAAATTGACTTTTTATCACCTCTTTTAGCTAATCAATGATGTTTCAACTAGATTAGCCATGATAAAGATGTGATATTTTTCTTGCCTTTGAGTGACTATTTTGAGGAAGATTCATCCCCTTATGAGAGTTCATCTAATGAGATGGTCGTCAAAGAACCATTGAGGACTATCTCATAAAAGGAAGAGTTGACCTTTGCTTGTTTACACAAATGGATCCCTTGGCTATTTAGATTTTCTATATCTTAATACCAAAAATCCACTTGCAACATTGAATCTATTGACACCGGTATTCAGACTCCCATAGTTTGGTCATCCAACTAGTCAGAGTTGTACCAGTTTCAAAATGAGGTTACCAAAATGTGATAAAAAGTGGTATTCATATCATCATGATGTGGTCAGTGATGATTGTACTAGCTTTCTAGTCCCAAAAATGCTTGATGATGAAAATTTATCCTCATGGCATTTATTTGCTAAAAGATGGTGACACTTAGGTTGCATTATCATGTTAGGTTAATTGCATGGTACTATCATGTTTAGATTAATTGCAATGCATTAGCATGGAAAGTTAATTGCATTTATTTATGGTAAATTTTCCAAGGACAAAAGGAGGGGCACATCAATAAATACTTGAGTTGTTCAAACGTCAAGAAATGGGGGGAGAGATTACAAATTCAAACATTCACTATAATCCTTGATTTTCAAAAATGCAAGTGAGATTATCTTTTCATTCATGTATAGCATTAAATCATTATTCATTACTCATATATCAATAGAAAAGAAAAGAAATCATGTTCCATATATCATGCATATAAACTAAAAGTTCACATTGCATTCATCTAAATGCTTGAAAAATCAAAAAGACATAGGAACATACATATGCATTTCCATCAAACATTTTGCATCCATACATTGACAAAATAGAAAAGCATATTATCAAAACTCATACATCATTGCACTCATTTATCTATATCATAAAATAAGATAACTGCATCCATAGCATAAATCATTACTGCATAACACATCATATAGTTGCATAAAAGATAATCTCATAAAAATTGATCAAGACGAACCAAGGAGTATATCATATATATCATGAACAGAGTGTTCCTCATATGATCATCAAATCAAGTATCAAGGCACAATATCATCAAAAGGGGTACACCAAATGTGTCGATCAGTCAAATACCATGACATATGAAACAAAGAGGACATCATCAATGAGTCACTAGATCAATCAAGAGCCTGCAGCACCAGATCCATCTGGACCTCTACCATCCTGTGGGGGAGGAGCCTATGAAGTACTCACTCCATCATGTCTTGGAACAACCATGGCTGATACAAACTGCTATAATAAAGAGGCAACTTGATCCAACCAACCCACAATAGTGGACATATCTATCCTCAATACCTACATATCTCGAGATAATCCATCAATATGATCACCCTGTGCACCTTGTGGCTGTGGAACTGGGGGAGGCATCTGTGGAGCACCATCATCCTGCTATGCCTGATCTTGCTGAGCTACATCATCATCATGCTGAGCCAAGGCTACTCTCTATAACTATACTAAGGGATCCAATCCCCTAGGAATTTGCCTAGCTACATCAATCTGTGCCTGTCTCTGAGCTCATTGATGTCTATGAGCCCTATCATGTCTATCTACTCTAGGTTGTCTATCAACTGCATCATCCTGCGCTCTAGCTAGTCTATCTCTAGCTGCCCCATGATCATGACCCCATCTCATCTATCCTCTACCTAGTGCAACCTAAGGATGTCTACGTCCTTGTCCTCTTTGATGTCTATCATCCCTATCACCATCACAACATCCAAGAATAGGCTCAGTTGGATCAGTGAAATGAGGAAACCTGTTGCGAGCCCACTAATCTACATACTCATGTGACATCCCTACATCTGCAATACCTATCAGTATCTCCCATCTATAAATATTCATACCCATAATCTGATCTAATGCAAATTGATAATCAATACATGGACCCCATAGAGAAATCTCTGCCTATAATCATGCATATAGTCCATTGCCCTGAGGCATATCCTATGTTTGACCATACTATCTCAAAACTCTGCCGAAGCAGAAGCACTCAATGGTAGTGGTAGTATGCCCAATCATCCAGTGAGGGGTGAACATGTATGGTAACTCATCCTCATCCTCTCTCCATCTATCACAACCAAGGAAGGGACACCATGTAACCTGATCGAGATCATCAATTTGATGCCTCCAGTAATCCAAGTGACCCAAGTGGTGCTGAATCACCATACTAGTGTACAAGAAAGCATAAGGAAATCCCTAAAGTTGAACCCTATCAGAAATGGGCCTAGTAATGGGAAGATGCTCCCATATCCACAACTGAAGAAAAATGGCACCCGCTGATAATGAGGTACTCCCTCGATACACCACCTCATGTAAATCATGATACAATTGTGCTAGAATGTAGGAACCCCAATCAAACTATCGAGGATGAGCAAGTAAATCCTCCATGATCCTACCCCAACTGATTGAAAAACCACTACCTCTCCGATCGGGAAGTAGTAAACCACCAATCACTACACCCAACACTGCTGGTAATGTAGGAAAAGATGCAAACTGAGGCCAGGTAATAGTATCTCCATCTCCAATAGTGTTGTCCCTGAATACTCATCAACAAATAGAAGAATCATAAATAGAATCATAATATACTATCTCTCCTCTACACAGGATCTGAAGCAATCTATACACGTCCTCGGGCGTGATAGTCATCTCTCCATATGGTAAATGAAAGGTGTTGTGGTCAGAGTGCCATCACTCTGGCACTACAATTAGTAACCCATGGTTTAGCTGAAATCGTGGGAGGTCAAGAAAAAATCTCAATCTGCATCGCTCGATAACATGGAACTCAGCTATTGTGAGTCCTTGACTCAAGTCAATAACCCAAGAAGCAACTGACTGGACGTATAAGGAAGGACTGTGATCCTGTTGGCAAAGTAAAAGGAATCATATTAGTACAACGTATCAAGGAATTATCTCAAGTCAATCTTCTCAAAATCTCAAGTCATCACACTAAGTACCCTCATTCATTTCTCTGTATCCTGAGCACAAAGTGGCAGTATCAAAATTATATCAGTTTTCACACTGATTGATTTATCCTATTAATCACTATCCCAAATGGGATTGACAAATCATATTCCAAAGTACCATTATCCAGATATCCTAAACCAATTGTTTTGCTAACAATAACAGACCTACACTTATTATCTGAATCTATCATCAAGAGTTATCAAATTTTTCATCAAACACAATCAAGTACACGTGTGAAAAGTACACAAATTTTCCACATAGTCAGTAGGCATGATTTTTATCATACCAAGTGACATTTAACCACAAGCGATAGTAAAAAAATTCCAAGTGATATCATTTTGCTGACAAGCAATAGTTTGCTGCTAGGTGATAGTGAATTAGGCTACACAACAGTGAATGCTAGCCTAGGCGATAAAAAATATGTTAGGGTTCTAGTAAGCGACAACCTATCAGAAAAGGGTCAGATTAACCTAACCCTAGGTGAGAGTTTTTCTCGTGCTAGGTGAGAGTAAAATATTCCTAAGAGAGAATAAAATACATAGAGGTGGGAGTAAAAACCATAGAAGTGATAGTAAAATAGCCTAAGCGACAGTAAAATCATTCCTAGGTGAGATTTCTTAAATTCAAGGCAACGACGAAACATGAAATTGCAATAAATGATCATAAATGCTTAAATCAAGGTTTATAACAACTTACTAGAGCTCCATACTCAGGTGGCCTCACATATCTCCAGTACCTCTCGAATCTATGCTCCCAAATTGGCACAACCATCTTGAAACTCACTAGAGGATCAGAGTAAAATCACCAAGATGAAAAGTAAAAATGAATGGTAAAACAAGGTTTCTCAACCTATTTAAGGGGTAAAAGTACAATTGAGTTTCACCTTTTGGGCTATCTCAAATCACTCGGCCCAGTTAGACTCTTCCGAGTCTAACATGACCGAGTACACGTACGTGCCACACGATGCCGAATGGCATCTATGTGGCCCATTAGACTGGGCTGAGTGGTACTCAGCCAAGTCTAAATAATATTTTTAATATAAAAAAACATGACAAACCACTCATTTGCACACTATTAGGCTATTTGAGTGGGGCCAAACCCTAGGGGGACTTGGCCGAGTCAAACTTGGCCTAGTCTGACTTGGCCCAATCAGACTCGGCTAAGTCTACTTAGGTGGCATGCCATGTTGGCAGCCAAACCACCAAAAACACAAAAAAACTAGAATTTTCAGTTCTGTTGTTCCTTTCTTAGATCAAAATAGAAAATGTTAAAAAACTAAAAGTACCATTTTCAAGATCTTCAAAGTAAAATTCTAGACATATAAATTTTATATTGTTTCATCTACAAAACGTTAAATAAATTTGCTAAAAACTACATGTAGGTATATTAAACTTTGAGAAGACGTTGATTCAGAAAATATAGAAAAATACTAAATCAATTCAAAAAAATTTTAAAATTATAGACAGCACTAGAGGAGAGAGTCCTCTTCAATATATAATTTATTTGGTTTTTGGTATAGTTTTGATAGGGTAAAAGTGACGGGAGACAAAAACTGTTGATTTCAGGTAAGGTCGACTTTCAATACTTATAACAGGTAAACTATAGATAAAAAAAACTTCTTTCTTTTCTCTTGCACTAGATATATATGTCATCTAAAACATATTCTGAAATTGGAGGGAAAAAAATGTTTTACTTATAATGATTTGACGGGAAGTGAACTCCCTTATTTGTAGTATTTTCAGGATATGAAAAATAGACCTAAAAAATTAAAAAAATATATTAGTTTTTTCTCAAATTAATTTTTAAAAATTATAGGCATAAAATTCATCCTATTTTACACATTTCATTAGTTTACATCATCTTTAAATTCTGAACAGAAATGTGACTTTTATGCCCTTGAAGTTTTTCAGTTTTTGTGTTGTTAGCCTCTTCCTTTGTAAAAGGGTGACAACTTATTGTGCTTTTACCCTAAGGTATTTTGACCTAATTTGGGAGGTGAAACTAGCCGTTGACCTATCTTAACCACTCAAACCAAACCGGGGCATAATCATACATCATGACATCTCATCAAATAGTCAGAAATGAAAACATATTTGATAAATCAAACATCAAATCAAATTTTTCGAAATCAAGAAATTAATATGTTTTAATTTATGAGGGGGCATAAGGGTATCAAAAATCAAATTTGCAATCAAACATCATGAAATCAGTGGGGCATCATAATTTTTTTTATCAAGAGGCAGCAATCAATCACACCAGGAATCAGCAATCAGGACTTAAAGGATCTTTGAACCAATGTTCTTCGCACATTGATTCAAAGAGGGGCATTTGTAGACACGTAAAATTGGACAAATACTTTTAAATTGCAAAAATCAATTAAATGAATCAAAATGCATTAAAAGGGACATAATTAAATAAAGTTGAACAAAATCAATTAAAACAAAGGAATTATTAAATAATGATGTTAAATGATTAAATTGAAGCTTAAAAGGGCCAAAAACACTATATAATTGATTTTAATCAATTAATTGTATAGTTGTTTTAATCAAAAATCAAAATGAACCTATTACCCTTCAATGGCTAAATTTAATTAATTAATTGAATTTAATAAATCTTATTTTCTTTCAACAAAGTGATCAACCAATGAAAATTGAGAACAAAAGGACATAAATCACTCAAACATTTAAATTGTCCAAAGATTTGAAACCATTTAAAGGCTTGTCCCCTCATTTGTCCCCCCATTTATGGACAATGCAAAGTTTTTGACTCAACCATGAGATAACCATGATTACTTTACTCCACCCCCTACCCTTGGGAAATTACTATAAGTATGAGGTATTTTGGAGAGCATTTCCATCTTGGAATTTCATTTGCATAGCATTGTTACTATAGGCAATTGAGATCATTTCTAAGAGCAATTTGAGCATTTTAAGCATTTAGTATCATAATTTCATCATTATTGAGCTAGAATCATCATAGAAGCATAGCATAAGCATTGTAGTAGCATCATTTCTCATTTTAGAGGTGTCACTAGTGAGGATTGTAGCTGAGAGCTTCACTTACCACTTCTTTCTAGAGATCCATGGGATAATATAGATTATAATTTCAATTTTAGTTAAATTTGCATTGTATTTGATTAGATTGATGTTAGTAGATCTTAATTTCATGCAGGTGAGTAACTTCATCACACATCTATATTAAAATTAACAAATTTAAATATACCACATCTATTGCAAGTATTATAAACTTTCTCCAAATCATTCAAATCATGCCCATTTTGGCACAAGCAAGAAATAGTGGTGAAAGTTTTTCAAATTTTTCTTTTATAATCTTCTAATTACATTAAGAAAAAAGTATCTAAAGTCTTATCCACAAATCTCTTTTTTCATTTTGATCTATGCATTCCATGAGATAACCTTCCTTTATGGCCTTCTATTAAAATGTTGTTAGTGTGAAATGTAAATGTTGACTTTGTCATTTGTAATAGTTATCTGTTAGTTAATTCTATTAGTTAACGCCAGGTTAGGTCTATCAATAAACATCAAGATAACTGCATGCATGATTAGTTAGTCACTAGTTAATTTTTTTAATAAAAAAATCTCATGTCTTGAAGTTTTCATATTTGGCCACCCATTTTTGGCACTCCTTTCATTTCTTTGTTTTAGATCTAATAGATATCATGTAAATTTTTATTTTACATGAAGTATTAGAATGAATGTTTTATATTCCTTTAGATTCATGTTCTATTATATTTTTTTCTTTGTTCTAAAATATTTGATATGGTATTAGAGTTGATGGTTGGGTCAAGCTGAAAGAGTTTCTAGGGTTCAAGAAGAAAATATGCCTAACAAAATACTATAAACACTATTTTGAAGTCAGTTAAGGATATTGGTGAACCATTGATATTCTTACCCTAAAAAATGGAACGTGAAGCAGCAGTGTTCAACCTACTGAGATAGAAGCTTCTACACCAAAAAAGATTGAGTGCATAATAGATCAAGGTAATTGAGTTTCTCAGCATTTTCTACATAAATTTTTGTTGTTTAGTTTAAGAAATGGGAAAATAGATTGAATTGGTCATGGCATCTACAAGTAATCCTATCACACAAGGTCCAATATTCAATGATGAAAATTATTCCATGTGGGCCATTAAGATGAATATGTATTTAAAAAATCTAGAGTGTTGGAAGGTTGTAGAAACCATGTATGAAGGACCTAGTGCACATGATATAGCTTAAATGATAAATGCACAAAGAAGTAAAAATAATAAGAGAAAAATAAAATATTATAAATCCCTATGGAATCTGCATAATAGATTTGAAGACTCCATATTTCCCAAAATAGCTGAAGCAACAAGGGAAAATAAGGCTTGGAAGATGGTTGCAATACAATATCAAGGAATAGATAAGGTGAAAAATGCTAAGTATCTAATTTTGAGGAATATTTTTGAAACCTTGCAAATGAAGGATACAGAAACTATAGATCAGTTCATGTCTCAACCCATCAATGTAGTAAACAAACTAAGAGCCTATGGTGAAGAAATCTTAGACAAAAAAGTTGTGGAAAAATCCCTTAGAAGTCTTCCACAGTCATATGATATCTTGGTGACAATAATTGAAGAATGTGAGGACCTTTCTTTATTTTCAATTTAATATTTAACCAGTTCAATTTAATATCATGATTCTATAATACAAAAGATAAATGAACCTCTAGAGACTACTCTACCAAAACAAGCCACAATCAGTAGAGGAAGAGGCAGAGGCAGTATAGGCATAAGAAGAAGAGGTTGAAGCTCATTCCATTAAGATAATAGGGACAAAATTTGATGTATCAATTTGAGAAACCTCTATCATAGTCACAAAACCAAAGAGGAAGAGGCAGAAGTAACATAGAAGAGGTAGATTTGATAAATCAAATATACAATGTTTTTACTACAAGAAATATGGACACTTTAAGAGTGAGTATAGGAAGACACAAGAAGATCATAACAGGGCAATGCTAATATGTCCAACATAGAAGAAGGAACTTCATCAATGTTTCTATTATGTTGAGAAGTAGAAGATAAAAAAATAAGACACATGGTTGTTGGATAGTGCCTATAGGAATCATATGACATGTAACAAAAATGCCTTTACTAGTTTTGATGAAACGGTCAAAACCAAGATTAAGCTAGGACATGATCACTTAATTCATGCTCTAGGAGAAGGGACTATTATAGTTGTAAATAAGAAAAATGAGTGTAGTCCATATGAGTGAGAATGGGTTTGAATTTAAACTCAAAGGAACCACCTGTAAGATCCTAGACAAACCCCCAAGTAATGTGGTCATAGTAAGAGTCCAAATGAATAAAAATAGATTGTATCCATTAAAATTGAGAAGTTTCAAAAAATCTGTAGCTTATTCTTAGTATGTTACAAATTCTAATGAAATGTGGCTATGACACCTTAGATATAGGAACCTAGCATTTAATTGTCTACATGATTTGAAAAAAAGGTCAATGGTCCTAGGTCTACTAGAAATATATGTTCATCATAATCCGTGCAAAAGTTGCAGAGTGGCCAAACATAAGAGGAGTTCCTTTCCGAATGTAGAAACTTATAGAGCTATTACCTACTAGAGTTGGTCGATACCAACCACCATGGACCAATGAAAATAAAATCTACATGAGGAATATATTACTTCTGAACCCTCATTAATGACTACATTATAATGACATGGGTGTATTTCATAAAGAACAAATCAGAAACCTTTAAAAGATTCAAATATTTTAAGGGAATGGTAGAAAATAGAGTGGTAGAAATATTAAAGTCTTAAGTTCTGATGGAGGAGGTGAATATGACTCCAAATATTTTGTAGCATATTGTAGAGAAAAAGGCATACATAAAAAATTCACTATCAGATACACTCCACAACAAAATGGAGTGGAAGAGATGAAAAATCAAGCAATTGTGAACATGGAAATAAGTATGTTAAAAGCTAAAAACTTACCAAATTGGTGCAGAGAACCTCATCTTGTCTTTCAAGGGACAATAAGGTTCATTTGATGTAATAAGGGTTTGGATAACCCATGTAATCCTTTGGTCCATTTTGTAAGGCTAAGGGTCCCAAAGGTGTTTTATAAACCTTGGGTCTCCTTAAACCAATAGGACCTTAGGGTTAAGTTTTATAGGGTGTCATATGGTTTTATGTTATCATGGCTAATAATGACCTTAGAAATAGTCCTAGATAACATTTAGGTCCATTGGGTGTTGATAGAAAACATTGTGCAATATTTTGCAATGTTGTTGTCAACAAGTGCAAAAGTTGCAAATTTACATTTTTTTTGCAACTGTTGCAACTTCTATCCCAATGGTCATAACCATCCAATATATGGTTATGGTAGTTAGAAATGGTCTTTTTTGTCATTCTAGTCCTAGCCAAGGGAGATGGAATGATACTGTATGATTCTTGGTGGATTGGAATAAGATACCATTCATTTTCCTAAGAAATTTCTTAGTTACCTATGTTGTACGATCCTGTATGGATTGGGTTGAATGAATAATTTTCATGAGAAGGTACATAGGAATGAGTTAAGTGTTGTATGCATTTGGTTTCAGTCCATTTGGTCATCATAGAAGGGATAATTATTCAATTTTGTACAAATTGTTCAAGAAACCCTCCATAAATAAGGGTGTTACAAAGATGGAGCCCTAACTTGACATTTCACTAGTGGAATTCATTTCCCACATGGGAAATGGAAGTTATGGATGTAAAATTAGAGATTCCAAAGATGTACGATAGGGAGTGTTATTTTACTAGGTTATCCATCAAGCCCTAGGCTAAATAAGTCCATGTACTTAGCTTGTGTATGGTGAATATGTGTAGATAGACAAACAAAAGGAGCAATATGACTTGGCAGATGGCAGATTTGGAATATGTGAAGGTAGAAGAATAATTTTGAGGTGGTGGATCAATTTTGTGAGCCCATTCTTTAGTAATTTCTTTTTTAACCAAGCCTAATTGGGCCTATTAGGTTTGTGAAAAAAGTAAGGGTTAAGGAGTGCTAGAGTAGAGTTGAGCTCTACAACCTTAGGGTCTTACATAAGTCCCAAAAGGGTACTATAAACTCCAATTTGTTTACCAATTCACTAAGGGATAATTAATGTTGTTGCCTAAAAACCTCCTGGTGAGACCTAGTAGAATCTACTAGCCCAATAAGGGATATGTGTGTTTTGGATGCCTTGGAATCCAATCAATGATAGATTCTCAGTGTATATACCCTAAGAATGGTGTCTCAATAATTAGGTTGAGAGTAGAATTGGGGTAGAGTGGATTTTCATACTTTGGCTCAGATTCGGGAAGGTGTCCCTAAAGTCCTAATTTTTTCCTAATTGATCTTAACCCTAATAAGTCTATAAATTTATTTGAAGCACACTAGACCCTTGGAAGGGTGGAATACTTCTAGAAGAAGTATTTGTAGAAGGTGGGATTGAAGGATTGTTTGGTTGAAGTACTAACCAAGAAGGGACCCATAGATGAAGCTTTTGGTTGTACACTCTACATCACATCATATCAGAGCAAAGAAGAATCTATTTGGGAAGAGCAATGTGCTCTGAATGTCAAAAGGTGAAGAAGGAGAAAGATATATCCTTGTGAGGATGACCAATTTGGAGTTGGGAAAGTTGGTTAAAGAATAAATGAAAGAAAGTAGGGTAGTAAGAGCTGAGAATAGGGCTATGAAGAGAGAGAGAGAGAGAAAAATTAAAAGGTAAAGTGGATAAAGGAGGAGAGGATTCTGATGAACATGAAGAAGAAGGGGTTGAAGAAGATATCCTTGGGCAGGAAGGAGTACCTATAGACCAAAGACCTCTTCTTGAAGCCCTTGAGAGGGTAGGTAAGAAAGAGAGGATATACCTATCGGTGTTTTATGGAAAATTGAAACTAGAAGAATGTATGAATTAGTTGGAGGAACTTGAGAATAATTTTGAGTGTGATGAAATTTATGGGAGTCAAAAAGTGAAGATAGAAAAATCAAGGATCAAGGGTCATACCCTTAGTTGGTGGAACTTCATTCAAAATGACAGGGTAGAAGAGGAAAAGAATATCATCTCTTCATGGAAGAGGATGGTTGCAGAGGTTAAGAAGAATTTTGTGACAGTTGACTATGAGGTGATGTTGCACAAGAAAATGAAAAATATAAGATAGGGGGACTTAGATGTGAGAACTTACACAAAAGAGTTTCATAAAATGACTCTTAAGGAAAATTTCCTTGAGAATGAAAAGAATAAATTCAAAAGATACTTGAATAGACTCAAGTATAGCATTCAATATGAACTTACCTTGTTAGATCTTGAGACAGTGCATAAATGTTTTCAAATGGCACTTAAAATTGAAGATAAACAAAAGAGAAAGGGAGATCAACAGAGAAACAAAAGAGGAGGAAACTTCAGAGGAAGGGGTAGGTTTGGAGGAAGAGGAACATCTCCAAGGTCGCAAGGAGAAGAAAGAAATCAATACCAAGATGGTGAACCCAGTAACACAGGTAGTTTCAAAGGAGAAGACTCAATAGCAAAGGAATATCTGGGGGAAGAGGACCAAATATCTTCACAGGAAAATGTTTTACTTGCAACCAAATGGGACATCAAGCCTTTAGGTTCTTGGAGAAAATTGGTTCTAACAAAAAAGGGGGAGAAAGGAGAGTACAGTTGACACAAGAAGATGGTCACAGTGAGTCATCATATCACACATCCACATCAAGACTTTTCGAACTTGAACAAGGTGAGTGTTTGATATTTCATAGAACACTCTTTAAAGTGCCCACAACCAAGGAGCCACCTCAAAGGAAGTCACCTCTTGAGTTTAAACAAAATGATGATCAAAGACTCTTGATAGAAAACATAACTCAAAAATTCACCCAAAATAATACAAGAATAATCGTGACATCAAAATGGTTATGCACACTCCAAATATGATACTAATAGTAAAATATAAAATTATGACAGAACACAATCCCCTCCTAGGACTTAACACTACCTGTGACTGACCATCAACCACTACAAGACAAAACCCAAAAAAAATAGATCAATATATAAACTACCATTTGACCATATTGATATAACACAAGTTATTTATAATCTCACGTAAATTATAAATTTAAAAAACCACACTAAATTATTTTTTTTAATATTATTTTTTTCTTTTTTTAAGAAGAGATTCATAAATGGAAAGAAATACTTTTAATTTTATTTATTTATTGATTTATTTCAAATATTTTTTTTTAAAATGAAACATGCATGTATATTTATTTTTCTAACATGCATATATATCTTTCAAAATGCATATATAATTTTCACACACACATGCACAATCTGTGTGTGTGTGTGTGTGTGTCTATATATATAATGCAAATTAAATAACATGCAAATTATAATGCCCCCCCTCTAGGGAACCCAAGAGGCCTACTCTAAAAGCTAAGAAATGGCGAATAATTTTTTTTTGAAACAAAGAATACATCTAGGATTATAATTATAACTACAAATAATGTTAAATTATTAATGATACATTATATTAAATGCAAAATGAATATTGTTCATCAGTTAGATAACAAGGTCCTCTTCAGCTCTTGAATGTTGCTACCAGTAATGCAAACATACACGACTAAGTCTATATGATAACATATGACAATGAAGAAATTACAATATGAATTATCCCATTAAGTATTACAATCACATAAGATATAGTCACATAATAAAGATCAAGGTCTACATCTTTATTCGCATTTTTATTACATCACCAATAATCATAGATATGTGTTTGCATTACAAATTACAAGCCCTAAAATATATTTACATATTCATTCTAAAATGATCTTGTCAAGGAGATTACAACACTAGATCAAGACATGGATATTATGATATAGATAATGTCACATCATTACATTAACATGGATCTCTACAATAAGATATATCAAATCATGAACAAGAGGCTACATGATAAGCATAGTGATGTAGCATGATCAACCAAGTCTCTCAAACCAATTCTGAAAAAATACACGATGGGTAAAAGATTTTCCACCAAACCATGTGGGACCATGAGGCCACTTTGAGAGAGGAGATAACATAAGCATGGAATCTCAAGAAAACATCCAATCCAATCAGTAACAAAGGAATCCATAAGGGTATACAAAAAGATAAATAATAACAAAAGAACATCTTATACCATAGGTGAATCTAAAACATACAAAAGAGAATCCTGAGACACATACTCAAGGGTCTCATCACATAGCTCCCACTCTCTTGGGTCACCCTAAAAATCTCTCTAGACCCGATGCCCAGGTGGAGCTCATGTAGAACCAACAACCTCTCTTATGGACAAGGTGTTGATCTATGTCACATGAATGACTAAGCCTTCTTCATCCCATCCTTATTTATATACCTACTTAATGCTATGGGAGAGGCAATTATATTTTTAATGTGAATCCTAGACCCACTTTATTAATTAAGTTATTACTTGATTAAAAATCCACAATGATTTATCCTAGACTAACCACTTCGGGCCCCGACCCCCATTGCAAAGCACCCTTCATGATATGATCCTAGAAAACCCTCCTATGCTCCAAACAAAAAATTAAAAGAATGAATAAAGAAAATAATCTTGAATGGAACATCATCAAATGTTAGGAATGAATGTTGAGTATATCCTATGGGGGAGTATTCTGACCCATTCTGTAGCAGTTGCAGTTGCATTCATAACTATGGTTGTCATTGATTTCAACATAGTGATTTACTGGAGATTAGCAGAGAAGTAGACAGTGGTTGAATTAGTGTACATGGAGTATGGAAGATCAAGCTATGTAGAGTTGAGGACTTAATCTATATTGTGTCCTGAGATCATGGTCAAGAGTGTGTATGGAAATTCAACTATTCATGGCAGTTTTTTGTAATTCAGTGGAAGCAATATTCAGGAAGTGTTCTTGAGAAGTGGCTTGTGATAACTAGATGATATCTCCTAATAATTATAGAATACAGGCATTGGAAGTTGTACAATTGATGAAGACACTTTGGTAGAGACTTGGATAAGACAACATGGTCAGAGGTTGCACGTGTGAAGATTTATTGTATTTGGAAGCCGATAGTTTTATGAAATTATGAAATATTATGTAGCATGTAAATGTTTATATTTTGTAATTGGTTAGGCCTTGTATGCTGAATCATTTGTAATTATTTGAGTGTGGTATAAAGGAAGGATTGTTTTCCTTATTGTAAACATGTATGGTAATGAGAATTGCGGGATTGAGCAATACATGTTGTAAGAGGATATGTGAATTGTAGAGATCTGATATTGAGATCTAGTGAAGTATTTGGTGTGGTTTCACATAGGCAGAGGAGAAAAGATAATTTATTATTATAATTTTGGTATTATTTTTCTTGAGTAATACATAGATTAGTTGGACAGTGTGTTCAGTGATCTTTCCCCTGAAGCTATTTGCACGGTGGGTCCTTCTATCTTTCATAACTCCTAACAGGGCTAGAATCTTTTAACAAGGATTCAAAGTCTCCTAACAGGGACTCGTATGTACTAAATGTATTTCATAAGGCTCATAACATAGTCCATCCTCTCACAAGGAATTTTTATATTGGTACATCTTTTTTTGGTGTCATTGCCACTAGGGTTTACTCTCTGATCAAGAGGTTCCCTAGTTAACATATCTTGTGTTATTGTGTCATTATGTATGTTTATCCTTATATGGTTGTTGCTTATATTGATTACATGGTTTAAATCTATTAATGGTGATAAAAATTTTATTTATTTGATAACTTATTCACCCCCCCCCTCTCAGTTATCTTGATGGATATATATATATATATATAGATAGATAGATAGATAGATAGATAGATAGATAGATAGATAGATAGATAGATAGATAGATAGATAGATAGATAGATAGATAGATAGATAGATAGATAGATAGATAGATAGATAGATAGATAGATAGATAGATAGATATATATATATGTATATATATATTAACATGCATATCTATATTTATTATTCTAAAATTAAATAACATGCAAATTGTAATGCCCCCCCTCTAGGGAACACAAGAGGTCTACTCTAAAAACTAAGAAATGGCGAATAATTTTTTTTTGAAACAAAGAATACATCTAGGATTATAATTATAACTACAAATAACATTAAATTTTTAATGATACATTATATCTAATTCAAAATGAATATTGTTCATTAGTTAGATAACAAGGTCCTCTTCAGCTCTTGAATGTTGCTACCAGTAATGCAAACGTACACGACTAAGTCTATATGATAACATATGACAATGAAGAAATTACAATATGAATTATCCCATTAAGTATTACAATCATGTAAGATATAGTCACATGATCAAGATCAAGGTCTACATCTTTATTCACATTTTTATTACATCACCAATAATCATAGATATGTGTGTACATTACAAATTACAAGCACTAAAATATATTTACATATTCATTCTACAATGATCTCATCAATGAGATTACAACACTACATCCAGACATAGATATGATGATATAGACAATGTCACATCATTACATTAACATGGAACTCTACAATAAGATATATCAAATCATGAACAAGAAGCTACATGATAAGCATAGTGATGTACCATGATCAACCAAGGCTCTCAAACCAATTCTGAAAAAATACACGATGGGTAAAATATTTTCCACCAAACCACGTGGAACCATGAGGCCACTCCTCTAAGAGAGGAGACAACATAAGCATGTAATCTCAAGAAAACATCCAATCCAAGCAGTAACAAAGGAATCCATAAGGGTATACAAAAAGATAAATAATAACAAAAGAACATCTTATACCATAGGTGAATCTAAAACATACAAAAGCGAATCCTGAGACACATACTCAAGGGTCTCATCACATAGCTCCCACTCTCTTGGTTCACCCTAAAAATCTCTCTAGACCTGATGCCCAAGTGGAGCTCATATGGAACCAACAACCTCTCTTGTGGAAAAGGTGTTGATCTATGTCACACGAACGACTAGGCCTTCTTCATCCCATCCTTATTTATATACATACTTAATGTTATGGGAGAGGCAATTATTTTTTAATGTGAATCCTAGACCCACTTTATTAATTAAGTTATTACTTGATCAAAAATCCACAATGATTTATCCTAGACTAACCACTTGGGCCCTTACCCCCATTGTGAAACACCCTTCATGATATGCTCCTAGAAAACCCTCCTATGCTCCAAACAAAAAATTAAAAGAATGAATAAAGAAAATAATCTTGAATGGAACATCATAAAATGTTAGGAATGAATGCTGAATATATCCTATGGGGGAGTATTCTAACCCATTCTGTAGCAGTTGCAGTTGCATTCATAACTATGGTTGTCATTGATGTCAACACAGTGATCTACTAGAGATTAGCAGAGAAGAAGATAGTGGTTGAATTAGCGCATATGGAGTATTGAAGATCAAGCTATGCAAAGTTGAGGACTTACTCTATATTGTGTCCTAAGATCATGGTCAAGAGCGTGTATGGAAATTCAATTATTCATGGTAGTTTTGTGTAATTTAGTGGAAGCAGTATTCAAGAAGTGTTCTTGAGAAGCGGCTTGTGATAAATAGATGATATCTCCTAATCAGGATAGAATATAGGCATGAGAAGTTGTATAATTGATGAAGACACTTTGGTAGAGCCCTAGATAAGATAACATGGTCAGAGGTTGCATGTGTGAAGATTAATTGTATTTGGAAGCTGATAGTTTTATGAAATATTATGTAGCATGTAAATGTTTATATTTTGTAATTGCTTAGGCCTTGTATGCCAAATCATTTGTAATTATTTGAGTGTGGTATAAAGGAAGGATTTTTTTCCTTATTGTAAACATGTATGGTAATGAGAATTGCGGGATTGAGCAATACATGTTGTAAGAGGATATGCAAATTGTAGAGATCTGATATTGAGATTTGATGAAGTAGTTGGTGCGATTTCGCATAGGCAGAGGAGCAAAGATAAGTTGTTATTATTATTTTGGTATTATTATGTTTGAGTAATACAAGGATCAGTTGGATAGTGTGTTAAGTGATCTTTCCCCTAAAGCTATTTTTACAGTGGGTCCTTTTGTCTTCCATAACTCCTAACAGGGTTAGAATCTTTTAACAGGGATTTAAAGTCTCCTAACAGGGACTCATATGTACTAAATGTATTTCATAAGGCTCCTAAAAAAGTCCATCCTCTCATAAGGAATGCGGGGTTTACTCTCTAATCAAGAGGTTCCCTAGTTAACATATCTTGTGTTATTGTGTCATTATGTATGTTTATCTTTCTATGGTTGTTGCTTATATTGATTACATGGTTTAAATCTATTAATGGTGATAAAAGTTGTATTTATCTGATAACTAATTAATCCCCCCTTCCTCTTAGTTATCTTGATGGACTTTACTTTCTAACAATTGGTATCAGAGTAGTAGGTCCTTGAAGAAAAATTTTAACTACTTGAGGAGATCTATGGTGACTCATTTCATGAAAGAAAGCCCTAAGTTTGATGGAGTAAACTATGATAGCTAGAAAGAAAATATGAAGACACATTTTCTATGTTTAGGACCAAGATATTAGTTGATTACAAAGAATGAGAAGACTATCATTGAAGAAGACAAAATTGAAGAATGTGCTAATGAAGAAAGAGATATGTTCTTTTGTAACATACTTTCCAGAGAAGAACTCTTGTCAGCACTTCTAGAGAATTAATACAATCAAGTAAAAATTCTAAGGACATCTCATGAAATTTGGTTAGCTTTACAATCTACTTTTGATGGTGATGTACATGCAAAGAGAATCAGATTACAGGTTTGGATATGTTTATTTCAAGATGAAAAGATGATGGAAGATGAATCTGTTAAAAGTTATATTGGTAGGATATCAAAAATTATTGTAGGTATCAAAGCTTGTGAAGGAAAAAAGACTGAGGATTAAGTGATATGGAAAATTCTAAAGACATTGACTCCTGTATTTAAGTAGACAGCACAAATGATTGAACAAGTTATACCTTGTACTGAGAATTTTACCAAAGAAACTCTTCTTGGAAGATTAGAAGTAGTAGGGATAGGCTTCAGACAGTCTTGAGATTTACCTAGAATTGAGACAACATTCAGTGAACTTAATCTTCATCCTACTTTTTCAAGAAGTACTAGTGTCAGTGGAGACTATGCTAGTTATAGAAGATCTAAGACCGAAGAAGATAGAAAGACTGAGGAAGAAATTTCCTTGCTTGTGAAAAGAGTACTAGAAGGTAAGAAAATCTTTAAATGTTGGACTTGTCAAGAATATGATCATTTCGCATCTTAATGTCCTAAGAGAGTAAAGAAATATAAGAACTTTAAACCTAGAAGATTCGAAGAATGTTACTATGCTAATGATGAAGAATTTGAGGCTAGTATTGAGAAATTCTTAAGTGAAAGTGATAATGAGAATGATGAGAGAGGATTTGTAGCTATAAAAGAAGAAAATTCTGAAGTTGAAGAAGAAAAAGCCTTAGTTTCCCAAGTAGAAAAGAAACCTGATTGGATTATAGATAGTGATTGTTCACATCATATGAATGGATACATGAAGAATTTTATAAAGTTTAAAAATTATGATGGAGCAGTTGCCAGAGTTGGAAACATTGCACCTTGCTTGATAAAAGGAATAGGATCTATAACTCTTGATGGAAAGACTAAAACTAGTGATGTTTATTTTGTGGATGGATTGGGACATAATATTTTGAGTGTTGGATAGTTATTTGATAAGGGATATCAAGTTTGGTTTACTGAGAAAACTTGTGTGATCAAAGATAAGGATGGTAACTTAATTGAAACTGGATCAAGAACCAGAGGTAATGTATTTCAGTTGAATCCTCCTAAGATGACATGTTTGATTACAAAGATAGATGATAGTTGGTTATGGCACAGAAGGTTTTGTCATATAAACTTTGATAACATTGTGAAAGTAAGTACTGTAATCACCTAAAATTGGGTTAATAGAACCTAAGGCCCTATTTTCCCTAATTCAGAATAATACCTTAATTATGTTAATTTGATTCTCAATCATTAACATAATTCATCAATTCAATAGAATCAATTCAATCTTAAAATCAAGCATTTATCACTAAGGTTTTAAGCTACATGAAATTGATTAACTCTAGGACCAATTAATTAAAAGAAAATCATAAATACCTCTTAAATCGACAAACACAAAAAACACACTCTAATCATTAAGAGGCTCTCACATGGATCAAGGATCAAGCCAAGATGCATCTCAACCACTCCTCATAGATGCATCTCAACCGTTCAATTCCTCCTACAATCTATAAAAGAGGATTTTCAAAGGCTCATTTCTTCTTCTTAATCTTTTGGATCTTGAGCTTGATATTGTGATTCCTTCCTAGTTTCCTAATGCTTGGATTTTGAGGCTTCATAATCTTTGGATTATTAAACTCTCATGTTAATGTTTTCACTCCTAATGGATAATGCTTTGGTTTTTGATAGTTTTCCATGCTTTCATGCTCTAGCTAATTAAGAAATCTTTCAATTGGGTTATTTGGTAAAGAATTCATGTTTTCATGCTCAATTATGAATAATTTCTTAAGATCTAGTTTGATTTCATACATGTTGCATTGAATCTCTCATTTTAGTGTCACATTGTCACTATTTAAGGGTCAAATCTGATAGCTACTAAACTTTATTTCACACTTGCACTAACTAGAGAGCAATCGGACGATTTCACTTGTTAGTTTCTCTAATTTGATTTAAATCTCTTGCTAACAAATGATATAATGTCTTATTGAAGTGTTGTGTTGCAGGTCCACAAACTCACACACACATTTTTGGCACCCACTGTGGGGCCTTGACCTAGATTTCCTATTTTTATAGCATTTAGTGCAAGTGTCCTTTTTGCCAGAGGATTGCATCTCAGAAGCACATTTGTATACCACATTTCTTGGATCACATCCCGTATTCACAGATCGTATCTGGAAGAAGGGTTACATCTAGTAAAATGTAGGGTCGCATTTGCTAATCTGTATCACATATGGGAAATGGGGTCATTTTTGGGAAATAGGATCGCTTTTGGTAAAATTTAGGATCACATCTAGGGGATTTAATTGCATTTTTGAGTTTTCTTACCCCTGACAATTTTCTTGTTGATTTCTTTGGTTTTTGATTGCTTCACTATGGTTTGTAGGTCAAAAGATAGAAACCCAAATACTAACCATTGTTTATGATTTTCTTTAAAAGGGATAAAATGAACTTTATGCTTTTGTAGAACTTAATTGCAATTTGATTTCACTTTGCAAATCAATCAAAGGAATATGCTCTTTTCCCCTTGAGGGAAAATTAGAAACTCAAAAATTGGCCTAGACTTTGGAATTGAATTGAGGAAATGAATGCTAACATTTGCATATCCACTTTTCGTTAAAGCATTATCTTTTGAGAATTCATTGAATTTAGGATTTCTAACAAGCTAATAGGTGAACTTGATGTTTTTGTTTGATCTTGGAAAGCTAAACAGTGGTTTGCAGGTCATTTGTCGAAGACAAAACTAAACAAAAGACTACTAAAGCTTGTCTTGCAGGTTTCCTCTAAAGAAAACTTAAAAAATCCATGCTTGATTTTTAAAGGAACATTATAAAAATTTGAACTCAAGTTACAAACTGATTAGAGGACTATGCTCTTTTCCCCTTGAGGGAGAATCAGAAACTCAAACATTAGTTTGTGATTTGGAATTAAATTGGAGTAAGTGAACTTTAATTGGCATGATGTGTTTGGGATCCTTGGTATGAGATAGGAGATTATGCTCTTCTCCTTTATGGAGAATTAGAAATCTAGACATCACTATCATTTATCCATTTTCTTTATTGTACACCTTTAGAGGGCCTACCAGTTGAGGAAAAAATCTCCTGGGAATGACCCAAGTGGGGACAAGTCTTAAGCCGACTCTTCTACCCCACTATGAAATTTGACACTTCCTTGAGGCTAAAGCCTTGGAAGACATGATCTATCTTGTCTTGGGAGATTGATGATCAATTCCAATGACAGACTTGGATTTCGTGTAGAGTGGAACCGCTTAAATCTCTCTTGTGAGACTACACACTTTCAAGTTCCTATAAGGCTTACAGCCTCAATCCTTCTTGTGGGACTACGCGAGATGGTTGTGAATGGATGCCTTCATTAAAAATTTTATGTTAGATGCTACCCGGATCACCCCTGAAATTTTTGTTATCACTTCTGTGAGGCAAATAGTAATTGCCCCAAGAAATTCACCATATTGAGCCCCCATCAACATTAACACTTGGAAAATATGGCCTCCAATATCCATTGTGTGTTATTAGACTGTGATATTATGAGGAGTCTTTGGGTGTGTTCCTAAGTCAATGAACAAGTGGTTTCAATCTCTACCTAGTATAACGTAGGTTAGGTGTGTCTAATTAATATGATTGTTTGGTGTGTTCTAAATACAAATTCAATTAATTCCCCCCAAATGAACAAGCACAAAGAATTTACAAGAATTTACAAACACCTGACAATCACTGGAATCTGATAGACATGACCTTTTTTTCAAAAATCACTCAAATTGCAAATTCCCTGCCATCATAAGATCACATCCTAGATTCCTGAGTCGCATCCCACATCTTGGATCACATCTATTTAAACCTGGATTGCATCTGGTAGTCACACCATTTCTTGGGTCACATTTGGTGAACATTGCATTTCTTGAGTCACATACGGTATTTCCTAAGTCGCATTCAGGATTCCAAATTGTCTACTAGTCAATGTAAAAGATCACATTCAGGACAGAGAGTACTTTCGTACCTTCCAGAACCAAAATTTTTACATTTTCAAATACCCATTTGGCCCATTAGTAAGATTTTTTTGTCAAATCACATCCATCTGATAACCTGAGAGAGTCATTTCTGAAAGTCTTGTCACCTTGCATGGTCCAAATCTGCATTGTCCAATTGTGGAGTCAGTTTATCCAATCAGCTACAATCAAGTTCTTAGCTCATAAACAAGGCACTCTAACACCCTTTGACACTGAAACTTTCACATTATCAGACCCACTTGCCTTTTGATTCCCAACTCATAAACAAGGCACTCTAACACCCTTTGATGTTGGATCCATAAAGCAACATTTCAAACCCACACTTGCATCCTTGGATTCACAATTAGACATTGCAAACATTCAAACCCACTTGAACACAAGACTATCATTCCTTAATCATGTTTTCATGGTTAACACAAGCCACGAGTATTATAATTTTGGAAGTAACCTATTCTCAAATGAAGTACCTTTTCTCACATTTGAAAAAGGAGACACCTCAAGACTCAATCCCTTAGCTGGAACTACTCCAAGTACCACATATACAACAACACCCAAAGCTACAAACATGAACAACCAAGAAGAATACCATTGCGAAGATAGACTAGGTCGACAAGATAAACAAAATGACCAAAATGATCAAGAAGAAACTCAACAATGGGAAGCACAATATGATTCAGATGATGAAGACCCCACTAAAATAGAATACCAAAGAGCTATAAACAACAAATGATTCCATAAGATCCTTGAGAGAACTTTGGAAGAGAATAAGGAGAAGTACTTCTTATAACTTACCTCTCATGGAATAAAATTACCAGAGGAATATGATGTCAACCAACTTAAACAAAAAAAGGATCTTAGTCCCATATCCATTTTAACAAGACAATTGCTTGCTATGCAAAATGAAATCAAAGAACTCAAGAAGGAGAAAGACAAACCAGCAAAGCAATATTCCTTGGAACACATATGTCCTTTCCATTTTGACAAGGGACTAAAGATGATTCCATTTCCCAAGAATATCACAATTCCAAAATATGACAAATACATGGGAGATTCCGACCCTCAAGATCATGTGAGGGAATTTTGCACAACTAGTATGGATTTCATGCATGAACAAACATATATCATGAGAATATTTCCATGAAGCTTAGGTGGACAGCTATGGATTGGTTCTCAAAGTTACCTATAGGAATCAAGACATTTGATGAACTAGTGCAAAAATTCATACAACAATACTCCTACAATATCCAACACACAATCACAATATTGGATCTATGCAACACCAAAACAAAAATAGGAGAATCATTCTTGAGTTACCTACAATGATGGAGAAGGGTATTTTCATGATATGCTAGGAAGATACCTAAAAATGAAAAGATGGACATCTTCATTAATAACTTGGTTCCAAAATTGAATTTCCCAATACAATTGCAAGGACCACCAAGCTTTGACAAAATGATAGATAGTGCTATCAAGATTGAAGAAGTCCTAATCAAGAAAGGTGACATTACCCTCAACAAAGAAAATAAAGAAAAGTACTACCCTACCAAGGATAAGTAAAAATACAGGAACAAGAATAAACCTGTGGTCAATGATGGAGTTGTTGATGCTCCTAGTCCAAAACCTAAATCAAATGTTTTCAATCTTACAACGAGTCTGCAAGAAAACAAGAATCTGAATACCATCGTGACACCCATGGCTAACAAAACTTTCAATAAACCTCCCATTCAAAATGATCCTTCGATCGCAAGGCCTAAAAGAAAATTTACACCATTGGGAGATACCTTGGAAGTGGTTTTAAAATCACTTGTGGATAACAAAATCATTACAATTCCTGATTCCAAACCTTGGGAACTAGAATTCAAACCCAAGTGGTGGAACGATAATGATTATTGCAATTTCCATCGTAATAAAGGACACAAGACCAACAAATGTATGAAGTTGAGACACATTATTCAGGACCTTATTGAAGAAGGAAAATTCAAGGTAGATGGACATCACACAATCAATGACCATAAAGAATTTCAAAATCCCTTCTCAAGCTATGAAAAGGGAGATTCTTCCAAGAGCAACAAAATTAACTACACATATTCTAATAATGGCAATGTAATCCATATGGTGGAACCATGCGAATACTCCATCAATATGATCACTCTCAAAGGAGTCAAAAATAAAACTGAATCTTCCAATGTCGTTACACAAAGTCAAGCTAAGCTCTCTCTCAAAGGAGCTTATTCATCTAACACACCAGCTATGACTAAAAAAACATCTAAGCAAGTGGTATTACCTCCAAATTTTAATCTTGTGGAACAATTACAAAAGACATCCACTCAAATATCTATCCTAGAGTTGTTTAAAATATCCCCTAGTCACAGGGAAGTTCTTGATCAATCCCTACTTAGCACCAATGTACCAAAAGATCTAGATGTGGATAGATTCCAAGCTATGGTTGGTCACTTGAATTCCCCACATTACTTAGCTTTTTCTGAAGAGGATGATAAATCATTGAACCAACCACATAACTAACCTCTACATTTAGAAGTCCTCATTCATAAACACTATTTAAAACATGTCTTGATAGATGGAGGCATTGGTTTGAACATTTGCACATATAACTTGATAAAATAGTTGGGTTCCTTAGAACATGCAATTGATCCTAAAAGAAAGATAACTATCAAGGCTTATGATGAAGAAGAAAGATCTTCTAAAGGATTAGTTGTTCTACCTATACTGGGAACAGTGGAGCAAGATGTCCTACATCAAGTTCTTGATCTCCCACTTGCATATAATATTATTCTTAGAAGGCCATGGATACACTCAATGAAAGTGGTGCCTTCTACTTATCATCAATGTCTAAAATTACCTCATAATGGAGTGGAGGTTACTATTCCAGTAGATACAACATACACTTGCAATAATGATGGGGAGATTGGGATAGACTAGCTAGTCTATGCTCCCTAATCCTTGTCTTGGATCACTAGTGTGCTTTATCCACACCCTATGGTCTCTAGGACTCCTTTTCACAATAGGATCCCCTGACCTAGCCCAACTTGACCACCAATAGTGAACTCTTCTTCTTTCTAGCTTGCTTGCACACTTCCTAGCTCCATTCCCTTACATAGATCAATAAGGGCTCCTTAGCTTTCTCATCTCCTCAGGATCTAACAAGGGTATAGATGACTTCTAAGGTGTTTTTACACCCAAAATAATGACTCCAAGGTACTTATGAAGTTGGCTAGTTACCCAATTTCATAGTTTCTTCCCAAAATAGGGCTGCTAGCAAAGAGCCCCAATTAGGCCTCCTCTCCAGGTTTATAGGACTTTTGGCCCACTTCCTTCACACAACTAGGGATATTCTTCCATAGAGACCTCTATTAAAATTCCCAACCCTCAAGGATTTTCATGGTTTTAGGGCTTCAACCATTTGTACAATGCCTCAACCAGAAATGAGGGTTTCTAGGGCTTTTTAAGCTTGCTGGAGTCATAGGGGTAGTTTGGTTGCATAAACACCTAAAATGGATTTTTGGGGATCTCTCCTTCACACCAATGAGCTTTCACTCATCCCTCTTGAACTCCTCCAAATGGTTTGTCTTGAAGCTTTCTCCCTCATCCTCTAGAGCTCTTCTACTCCTGACCACACCTAGTCGGGCATTGCTTAGTCTCACCTAGGGCTTGGTCATAAAATAGCTTACACTCACAATCCAAGGCCCTACTTGCATATATGTATAGGTTAGGGTCTATACTACCATATCCCAAAGACCCATGGTGTTTCCACAGTGAGGATAGGAGTTATAGGCCCTACATTACAAGCCTCTTCAAACTAGACAGAGGACTGGCAGATTCAAAATAAAAAGAAAGACACACACAAAATAACCAAGAAGCTACTCTAAACACACACAAATGAAAGTAAATACACCAAATAAAATGTACAATGCTAAAGATTCTATGAGCAATCCATTAACTCATCAAATGATGTCGTTAATCTTGACTGGCACACACAAACACTATCGCAATCTGATTCTTACAACTCAAATCCATACACACTAATTGCCAACCCTTGAATTAGGGTTTTTTAGGTCATAAATAGTCCCTTTCTTTGGGTTTGATCTGGGTTAGGGTTTAGAGCCACTTGGGTGAGGTTTAGACTCACAATGAGAAAAGTTTCTAAGAAACTTTGAAAAGTTGGTAGCAACTTTTTGAGCAACTTTTGCTCTTGTCACATCCTAGGACCTTTCTTAGGTCTAGTAAAAAGAAAAAATGTGATAAAACCCTCAAAAAAACTATTCTAAGACTTTGATCTATCTATGATGAAGTGACCTCAGGATGACATCATTCCTTGAGTCACTGTACAATCAAAATGGAAGATCAAACTATGACTCTAGGACCTCAACTAGACCCTACACACACTAGGTGAGCTTAAAGCTCTTATTCTAATTACAAGCCCTCATTAGGTAGTTCAACACAACAAAATTTATGATTGGTGGGAGCTCTAAGAGGGTGCTCTTGCACCATACTCCCCCTCAGCACAAACTAAGGCACTTTGGGGTCAATAAGGGCTAGGTCTATGCCTAGCTTCTTGAATTGGCCTTCCTCTATCCAAGTGGTTGCAGACTTAGGTTGACCTTCCCACTTGATTAAGTGTTCCATGTACACTTGATGCCTAGTAGACTTCTTCACCCTAGATTCCAAGACCTATTCTGCTATGGGTTGCTTCTTCTTTGGCATGTCATTCCTATCTATATCCTGCAGCACCCTTGACTGATCCTCGCCTTGATGTGTTATGTCTCCTTTGAACAAGACCAGGTCAGAAACATTGAACACTGATGAGATAGGCAAATCTGATGGCAAGTCCACCTTATAAGCATTTTCACCATAGTTGGCTAGAATTTTACAAGGCCCTACTCTTCTCATCTGCAACTTGGTAGGCATGCCTTTTTGCATCCTTTATTTGCTTAGATGAACCATCACATAGTCCCCTATCTAAAATTGAACCTCTTTTCTTCTTTCATCTACCTTATCCTTTATCTTTTGAGTGGACTCTAGGATAGCCTTCTTGACTTTTCTTGGACCTCCTTGATAGTTTGAGTAAAGTCTTTTGCTTGGTGACTCTTCATCTCCATTGAACCAAGGTCTCTTGGTCACACACTCCTCTAGGGTGTCTTCCATACACAACCTCAAAAGGACTCCTTCCTATGGTCCTATTCACACTGTCATTGTAGGCATACTCTACTTGTGGAATGACTAGATCCAAAGTCAGCCCATACTCCTTGATCAAACACCTTAGCAAGTTGCCCAACACCATATTTATAACTTTAGTTTGACCATTAGTTTGTGGATGGTAAGATGAGCTGAATGAGAGATTAGTTCCTAAACTTTCCCATGAGGTTTTCCAAAAATGGCCCATGAACTTTCTATCCCTATCTGACACAATGCACAAAGGGAATCCATGAATCCTCACAGTCTCTTTAAATAATAGATGTGATACATAGCTTGCATTACGAGTAGTTCTACATGGAATGAAGTGAATCATCTTAGAGAACCTTTCTACTACAACATAGATGCTATCCACACCTGATTTTGTTTTAGGGAGTCCAACAACAAAGTCCATACTCACACACTCCCAAGGCCTATTTGGAATTGGTAAGAGTTGATAAAGGCCTACATTGCTTGAACCCCCTTTAGCTCTTTGGCACACACCACTTTTTTCAACATACCATCTCACATCTCTTGCCAACTTAGGCCAAAAATAGTGTCTTTGTACTAGCTCCATAGTTTTTTTATGCCAAAATTCCCACTTAGGCTTCCATTATGCTTCTCTTGGATCAGATTTTCCCTCATGGATCCCCTAGGCACACATAGCTTATTACCTTTGAACAAGAGTCCATTTTGAAGGGTGTAGTCTGTATACTCACCATGGAAGTGGTTCTCAAACTCTTGGCACACCTTGTAGGCTTTTGAGAAGTCTTCATCCTCCTCATAAAGATCCTTGAAACCCTCTATTCCCATGCTTTGCAATTGAACTTCTTGGACAGTCAATAGCTTCCTACTTAAGGCATCTTCTACCTTATTGACCTGCCCCTTCTTGTGCTTGATAGTAGAGGTGAAGGATTGAAGATACTCCATCCAATTCAAGTGCCTATTGCTAAGCTTCTCTTGAGTATTAATATAGCACAAGGCCTAATTATTTGTGAACACCACAAATTCTTTTGGCATGAGGTAATGCCTGCACTTCTTGAGGGATTGCACTAGTGCATATAGTTCTAGGTCATAGGCTGAATACCTTTTCTTTGCTTCAATGAGTTTCTCACTAAAAAATCCCACAGGCCTTCCCTCTTAGCTCAATACACCCCCTACTACAACACCACTTGCATCACATTCAATGGTGAATAATTTGTTAAAGTAGGTAACAGTAAGATAGGTTTGGTAGCTACCTCTTGCTTCAATGCTTGGAAGGCTTTATCAGCTTCCTCAGTCCATTTGAACTTGGTTTTAAGTCCACCCTTGATAGTGTCAAGCATTGGTGCAAATATACCACTGAAATTTCTCACAAATTTCCTATAGAATTGGGCCAACCCATGGAAACTCCTAACTTTAGTCCCTATTTTAGGGGCAGGCCAATTCAAGATTGCCTCCACCTTGTTTGGGTCCATTTTTAAAGTGCCCTTGAACACCAAAAATCCCAAGTAAACCAGTTCCTGCTGCATGAACTCACATTTTTCAAGGTTGATAGCCAATTGTTCCTCATGTAGCCTCTTCAAAACTAACCTTAAGTGCTCAAGGTGCTCTGCTTTGGTTTTTCTATAGATGAGTATGTCATCTAGGTACACCACCAAAAATCTACCAGTGAAGTCCTTCAAGACATCATGAAGGTGCTTGGGGCATTGGTAAGCCCAAATGGCATCACAAGCCATTCATACAAGCCATCTGTAGTTTTAAAAGTGGTCTTCCACTCATCACCCTCCTTAATTCTTATTTCATGACAACCAATTTTGAGATCTAGCTTAGAAAAATACATGGCACCTCCTAAACAATCCATCAAATCCTCTATCTTAGGAATTGGAAACCTATACTTGATAGTAATCATGTTGATGGCCCTTGAATTAGTGCAAAGTCTCCACTTTCCTCCATTCTTGGATGCTAACACCACTGGGACTTCACATGGAATAATACTTTTCTTGATCAGTCCTTGATCCAATAGCTCTTGCACTTGCCTTGGTAATTCTTTGTTTTGATTAGGGGTAAACTTGTAGGCTGCTTTGTTAGGCAGAGATGCACTGGGTACAAAGTCTATTTGATGACTTAAAGCCCTTCTTGGAGGAAGTGTTGCAGGTGCTCATCACTTACAATGTCCTTGAACTCCTCTAACATTTTCTTCACCTCTATAGGTGTCTCTATCTGCAACTTATGTTCCTCTTCCTTAGGTTTGACCATAATGGCACATCCCATTGTTTCACTATCATGTAATGAATGTAGAAACTCCTTCCCACTACTAAGAAAAACACTAGGTGTCCTTGAGGCTCCTTCTTCACTCTATGCCAGAGACTAAATCTTGAATTTTTTGCCATCCTTCTTGAAGGAAATGGAGTTCTCTTCTCCAACATAGATCACTTTTCTATCAAACTACTAGGGTCTTCTCAATAAGAGATGGCAGGCATCCATGGGTAGGACATCACAAAGAACCCTATCCTTATATCCACCAATGGAAAGCTCCACCCATGTCTACTCATTCACTAATACACTCTACTCCTGATTCAACCAAGTCACCTTGTAAGGGTTTGCATGGGGAATCTTGACAAGTTTTAGCTTCTTTGCTACTTCATCAGATATGATGTTGTCAGTTGATCCTGAATCAACTATCACCTTGCAAACTTTGCCTTGGATCTTGCATCTCACTCTAAATAGAGCTCTTCTTTTCTTGGGTTCTCCTTGGGTAGGTTTCCTTATGAGCACTCTCCTAAACATGAAGTTCTCCCCCATCTCTGATTCTAGCTTGCTTACCTCATTTGTGCATGAGCTACTGCCATCTTCTTGGGTATAGGCTACCCTGTTTTCACCACTAAAGCTTGTAGGTTTTTCATGACACTTATAAGAAGGGTGTCCAAGCTATCTGCATTGATAGAACTTCATTGTGGAAAAGTAGGAGCTACTCCTTCCTGTACTTCTTCCTCTACTACCTTGAGATCCTCTTCCTCTACTGAATGTTCCTCTTGAACTAGTCTTTGCAACTTGTTCTAGGAGTCTACTCTCTCCTTGACTTCTAGAGTCACCTCCTCTACCACTAGAACCTCCTCTTTGACCCCCTCTAGAGTCTCTACCTCTACCTCTCTTTTTGGAGTTAGGTTCCTGCTTCTTTCTTTGCTTATCTTCTAGCTTCTGGGCCATATGATGACACCCAAGGACTATGGTAGGAGTAAATAGGTTCATCTCCTCTGCTATGCTCCATCTTAATCCACTTAAATACCTTTCCACCTTGATACTCTCCTCCTCTTTCACTTTGGACCTTAAACTTAACTTTTGAAACTCTTGAGTATAGGTGGATACATCCATTTCTTTTTTCTTGAGATTCAACCTTCTTCTATGCTGCTGGATTTCATAATCTATAGGTAGGTATGCTTCCCTCACTTTGTTTACCATATCTTTCCAATTAGCAATTGGATGCTTTCCCTCTTTCTCCCTTTCTTCTTGGAGATAGTTCCACCAAGTTAGAACTTGGCCTCTCAACCTTTCTTTGGCCACTTTGACCTTTTGGGCCTCAGAGATCCCTTCACATTTGAAGTGATTCTCCATACCCTCTATCCATTGCATGACTAGTTCTGTGTCCATTCTTCTAGTAAGAAGTGGAACACCTTCAAGTGCCTTGATGGTGATGGCCTTTAGTGCCTTTAATAACTACTCATCTTGAGTAGGAGGATCAGGTGTAGGCACCTCATCATCTATAGTCTTCTCCTTCTCTTTAGCATCCTATTCCTCTATTCTATCATTCACTTTATCTACCTTTTCTTGGACATCATCCAAGAGTTGTTCCATCTGATACAATCTTTCTTGTAGGAGTCTATTTTCTTCCTCCTAATCTTCTACTTTATTAGCTAGCTCTACATTCATCACCATCTTCTTTTGAGATGACCCTACTGATTCCTCTAGAGGTTGAAACATCCACTCTCCAAGCTATCCACTTCCCAAGCCTTAAGGCTCTGATACCAATCTGATGGGGAGATTGGGATAGACTAGCTAGTCTATGCTCCCTGATCCTTGTCTTGGATTACTAGTGTGCTTTATCCACACCCTATGGTCTCTAGGACTCCTTTTCACAATAGGATCCCCTGACCTAGCCCAATCTGACCACCAATAGTGAACTCTTCTTCTTCCTAGCTTGCTTGCACACTTCCTAGCTCCATTCCCTTATATAGATCAATAAGGGCTCCTTAGCTTTCTCATCTCCTCAAGCTCTGAAAAGGGTATAGATGACTTCTAAGTTTTTTTACACCCAATAGAATGACTCCAAGGTACTAATTAAGTTGGCTAGTTACCTGATTTCATAGTTTCTTCCCAAAATAGGGCTACTAGCAAAGAGCCCCAATTAGGCCTCCTCTCCGGGTTTATAGGACTTTTGGCCCACTTCATTCACACAACCAGGGCTAGTCTTCCATAAAAACCTCTATTAAAATTCCCAACCCTCAAGGATTTTCAAGGTTTTAGGGCTTTAATTATCCGTACAATGCCTCAACCAAAAATGAGGGTTTCTAGGGCTTTTTAAGCTTGTTGGAGTCACAGGGGTAGTTTGGTTTCATAAAAACCTAAAATGGATTGGTGGGGATCTCTCCTTCATACCAATGAGCCTTCACTCATCCCTCTTGAACTCCTCCAAAGTTTTTTTCTTCAAGCTTTCTCACTCGTCCTCTAGAGCTCTTCCACTACTGACCACACCTAGTCAGACACTGCTTAGTCTTGCCTAGGGCTTGGTCATAAAATAGCTTGCACTCATAATCCAGGGCCCTACTTGCATATATGTATAGATTAGGGTCTATACTACCATATCCCAAAGACCCATGGTGTTTCCATGGTGGGGATAGGAGTTACAGGCCCTACATTACAAGCCTCTTCAAACTGGACACAGGACTGGCAGATTCAAAATAAAAACAAAGACACACATAAAATAACCAAGAAGCTACTCTAAACACACACAAATGAAAGTAAATACACCAATTCCAATGTAAAATTCTAAAGATTCTATGATAAATCCATTAACTCATTAAATCATGCCATTAATCTTGACTAGCACACACAAACATTGTCACAGTCTGATTCTTACAACTCAAATCCGTACACACTAATTTCCAACCCTTGAATTAGGGTTTTTTAGGTCATAAATAGTCTCTTTCTCAGGTTTTGAGCTAGGTTAGGGATTAGAACCACTTGGGTGAGGTTTAGACTCACAATGAGAAAATTTGCTAGCAACTTTTTGAGAAACTTTTTCTTGCTCGAGCAACGTTTGCTCTTGTCACATCCTAGGACCTTTCTTAGGTCTAGTACAAAGCACACATGTGCTAAAACCCTCAAAACCCCTATTCTAAGACTTTGACCTATTTATGATGAAGTAACCTCAAGATGACATCATTCCCTGAGTCACTATACAATCAAAATGGAAGATCAAACTATGACTCTAGGACCTCAACTAGACCCTACACACACCAGGTGAGCTTAAAGCTCTTATTCTAATTACAAGCCTTCATTAGGTAGTTCAACACAACATTTTTATGACTGGTGGGAGCCCTAAGAGGGTGCTCCTAGACCAAATAATCTCAAGAAAACAAAAAGAATGGTTCCTCATAACAAAAAAGGATCTATCAAGGCAGAAACATCCAAAGAAATGGTCTTAAAAATCTTTGCTAAGAAAATAAACATCCAAGAGACAAGCATGGGTGAATACAAGATGGATCTTATTATATCTTTGATAGATCTCCCCATATCTCCTAAAACACAAGTAAGACCTTCATCAACCTTCACACCATCCAATGGTAGGGCTCTAACTATAAATGAGGGAACCAAAATGGTCAAAGAAAAGGTATCCATTGAAGAAGAAAATGAAGAAAAGGTTGTCTTACAATGGCTTTACAAAGAACCCGAAGAAGATGGAAATTTCAAACATGTTGAGATATCCCCAAAAAAATATGGAAAGGGATATGAAATCATGAAACAAATGGGATACAAAGGAAAAGGACCCTTGGCATAGAACAAACAGGGACTTGTAGAACCTCTACACAAGGATTTCAAAAATCCTAAAGACAAGACTGGATTAGGTTTTAGAGAAGCAAGATTTCATCCTATAGGAGAAAGGGGTCCTATGTTTGATAGATCAAGAGACTCAGATGATGAAGAAGAGGTAGAAGGAAATCCTATTGCCTATGAAATGTTTTTTCTATTACAAGGAGACCCATGATCTAAAATTGGTGCAATCTCAGAAAAGAACCAAATGAAGAACAAGCAGAAGAACCTGCGGAAGAACAAGAGCAAGGGCTTCCTATTTTTAACACACCTCATTTTGATGAAGAACCAAAAAATTCAACTCCACAAGAACCATTGCAAGAAGAAGATGACCATACTAATGAAGGAGATGAGGCACCCATGACTATTTCCCACTTCTTGGGGGTTTCAGATTACAGTCAAGCAGACTCACATGAATATGAATGGGATATTCTTTTTGATGCTACCATGGACATATAAATTGATGTGATACACAAATTTTCTCCTATAGTCTTGATTGAAGATGGAGAAAGTTCTAATGATAGATCATTAGAGTTAGATTTACATAACACTAACATGAAATCTAATAATAACAAACATGACTCTAATAATCCTAACATCTATTTAGAGGAAAACTTAATAGATGACATCTTGCAAGTTAATAACATTGATATTAACATGGTGTTGTCCCTTGAACCTACTGAATCTTTGTCCTTGAAATACCCAGACTTGATAGACTGGGATGAACCTACAAATACAAGCCTATTATCTTTTGACGATGACTATTCCATATCCTATTATCTAAATGCTTGTGAACCCTTCCTTTCTTCCACTAGTGTAAAGAGAGAAACTATGACTGAGGAGGATATCAGGTTTCTTAGTCTCAAAAAGAAAAAGAAAAAGAACAAGAGATCTGATGGTGAAAACCACCTAGTGTTAGTATCAGATCCTAAAAGAGAAAAAGAAAAAGGTGTATCCAATGGTGAAAACCTCTTAGAGGTGCCAAAGGATGAGATTCTTGATATCCTCCTAGATCACCTTCAGGAAAGATCATCAATTCTGATTGAACCTACACAACCCATTAACTTGGGAACAACAGAAGCTCCTTAGTCCACATTGCTCAATCATTGACAAAAGAGGAAAAGATCCAATTCACTATTTTCTTCAAAGAAAAGAAGATCAACTTTTCTTGGTCCTACTTAGACATGCTTGGATTGGATACATATTTGATCATGCATCACCTATCTATTTCACCTGACATAAAACCTGTAAAGCAAAAACTCAAAAATATGAACCCACATGTGGCATTGCTAGTGAAAGCAGAATTGGAAAAATTATTGAAAGCTGGACTCATTAGAGCTATTGATTATGTGGAATGGATCTCAAACATCATTCCTATTTCGAAAGTAGAAAAATCCATAAGAGTGTGCACAGATTTTAGGGATCTAAACAAGGCTTGTCCAAAAGATGACTTTCCACTTCCAAATATAGACATGATTGTGGATTTGACAGTAGGCTATGATATGTACTCCTTAATGGACAGATTTTCTGGATATAATCAAATCAAAATTTCTCCCAAAGATCAAGAGAAGACTGCATTTACATGCACATGGTGAACATACTATTGGAATGTGATGCCATTTGGTCTAAAAAATGCAAGTGCCACTTATCAAAGAGCAATGACCACAATATTCCATGAAATGATGCATAAGAACATGGAAGACTATGTAGATGATACATTGGCAAAGTCAAGGATAAGGACTACACATATAGAGGATATAATAAAAAACTTTGACAGGATGGAGCAATTTCAATTAAGATTTAATCCTAAGAAGTGTGCATTTGGTGTATCATCTGGAAAACTATTAGGGTTCATAGTCTTAGCAAAGGGAATTCAAGTGGATCTGGAAAAAGTAAAAGCTATTCTAGAGATGAAATCACCAAGGAACATTAGTCAAATGAGAACGCTACAAGGTGAGCTACAATCCATAAGAAGATTCATCTCTCAACTAGTGAATAAAGCACAACCTTTCACAAAGTTGATGCATAAAGGGACCACATTCACTTGGGATGAGCTATGTGAAGACAACTTCTCCCAAGTCAAGAAATATTTGATGAATCCTCTAATTCTAATGGCACTGATTTATGGAAAACCTCTATTGCTCTACATATCAGCTACAAATACATCATTAGGGGTATTGCTTGTGTAGGAGGATGAGGCTAAGAAAGAAAGAGCTATATATTATATCAATAGGACTCTGGTCACATATGAGTTGAACTATTCAATGATTGAGAAGGCATGCCTAGCAGTGGTGTTTGCATCTCAAAAGCTGAGACACTATATGTTGGCACACAAGCTAAAACTAATGGCTAAAATTGATCCACTTAAATACTTGTTGAACAAAGAAATGCTAACAGGAAGACTAGCTAAATGGGTCTTAATTCTGAGTGAATTTGACATTGAATATGTGGACCAAAAGGCCATAAAAGGACAAGTGATTGCTGATCAACTTGCAAAGACACCATTAACTGATGAAAAGCCATTACTTGTGGAGTTTCTAGATGAATCTATCATGCACTTAATAAAACATCCTTGGAAAATGTACTTTGATGGCTCCTTCACACAACAAGGATCAGGAGCTAGATGCTTATTCATCACACCACAAGGATATAAGATTCCCAAGGAATACAAAATGATTTTTCCATGCACCAACAATATAGTAGAGTATGAAGCTCTTGTGAATGGGCTCAAGCTTGCAATAGACTGGAAAATCATTGAATTACACATCTATGGAGATTTGCAACTCATTATCAATCAAGTGAATGGTGACTATTAGACCAAAGGTGACAAGATTATGCCTTATAAAAGAATGGTGGATGACTTGAAAAAGTAATTTGTCTTCATCATATTTTAGAAAATTCCAATATTAGAAAATAGAGCAGCTGATGCAATGGCTACTTTCGCATCTATGTTACAATTGGAGGAACATCAATTTCACTATGACTTCCTAGTGGAAGAACTCCCTTTCCCAGCTTATGAATCCCCTAAATCCCAAATTGTTTGTGCCCTGGAAACCCAAGTGTTATCCAGATATGCCCATATCTATGCCTATTTTAAAGACCAAAAAATTCCCGAAAGCTATTCTAGAAATGAAAAGAGATCCCTCATAAGAGCAGCATTGCGTTACATAATCACTGCTAATGACTTGTTTAGATGTAGTCTAGATGGAATGCTTCTTAGGTGTTTAGAACATAAAGAGTCTAATCATGTATTAAAAGAATTCCATGAAGGTGTGTGTGGGTCACACTCGAATGGTTTTTCATTAGCTAAGAAACTTCTAAGAGTTGGATACTATTGGCCCACGATGGAAAAAGATGCTATCCATTCTTCAAAAACTTGTAAGAAATGTTAGATTTATGGTAATCTAATACATGCTCTAGCTAGAGAGTTGATTCCCTTCATAACACATTGGTCATTTCAGTAATGGGCCTTTGATTTGGTTGGTCAAATTTACCCTAATGCATCAAGCGAACATAAATACATCATCACTACAACTGAATATTTCACAAAATGGGTGGAGGTTGTCCCACTATCCAATGCAAATGGAAAACAAGTTTCCATGTTTATCTTGAATTATATCATTTGTTGTTATGGCATACCCTCATCAATTGTGACTGACAATGGGGGTCAATTAAAAAATAAAGACATCGATGAGCTATGTCTTCAATTCAAAATCACTCAGCATTGTCCCTCGATCTATTACCCTCAAGGTAACAGACAGGTTGAAGTATCAAACAAGAATATTTTGAAAATCTTGCATAGGACAGTAAACAAATCAGGAAGGGATTGGCATTTGCAAATCAATCCAGCATTATGGGCTTACAAGACAAGCATTGGAACACCAATTGGTGCAACTCCTTTTGCACTAGTTTATGGATCAGAGGTAGTCTTACTAGTTGAAGTAGAGATTCCATCACTGAGGGTATCATTGAAACATATAGTCAATGATGAGGACTATAGAATCTCTAGACTACAAGAGCTTGAATTGCTAGATGAGTGCAGACAATAGGCATTTGACCACCTTAAATCTTATCAGAAGAGAATGTCAAGAGGATACAACAAGAAAGTGAAACCAAGAAATTTTCAAATTGGAGATCTATTTCTAAGAGAAAATCCTAAGAATCAACAGAATCAAGAATAGAAGGGAAAATTTGAACCCAATTGGTTGGGTCTCTTTGTCATTACAAAAACATTTAGATCAGGAGCCTATCAGTTGGCTATGCTTGAAGGAGATGTTTTACTATATCCTATCAATACTCTACATCTAGGTTTTATGCTTGACATTCTTGAGAAAGCTCTTGTACAGTGAAAAGAGTCTTGAAAAAAGTTCAAAAACAACAAATATGGATCCCGGAAAAAAAATCAAAAACAATGAAAAAAGTCCTAAAAAATGACCATCTCAATGAAAACCTAGCAAATAGGTGCCTTGGTGAGTCCAAAAAAAATGGAAAAAGAGAAAAATACAAAAAATAAAAAAGAACAAAAAAATTGGAAAAGAGAAAAAGTCTCTCGGTGAAAACTTGGTAATCAGGCACCATGATAGCAAAAAAAGAAAAAGTTTGGCCAAGTAGTGAAAACGTAGTAAACAAGCACTACTTGTAATCAACGCTCCATCTATCAAGACAACGCTTGTGCATTTTTCCTATGTAAATATCAGTTTGTATATATCTTCCAGTCACTTTCATGATGCACCAAGTCCTAAGATGAACTATCAGAGAATTATGCCTTCCTAAGATTGGAATCTATCCACATTAGGGTCCTAGGTAAATTGTTTTACCTAGGGGGCATTTGATCAAAATCACATTGGTTGATAGGATGTTGAGTCCGTAATTGACAATAAACTATGAACAATGGTATTTTTCAATACCACCCTTGTCCGCAATTGACAATAAACTACGAACAACGGTGTTTTTAAACACCAACCACTGGATCTAAAATGTGTTTCTCAACACAACATCATGATGAAAAGAGTTCTTTTAAACACTAAAATAGGTTAGACACTTATGGATGAAGAAAGAATTGATGATTGATAATAATTCCTATGTATGTGTTTGCAAGATTAATCAAGAGTGTCTTTAAACACTATAATCACAACTGTATGTTTCTTTTAAGAAAATACAATGATCATGTTAAAAGGACAATGAACTTTTCTTATTGTCAATTTTTTATTGTTATGTTTCCTTGAGTAACTCGATGAGGTCTACGGACTAAGAGGAACAAGGATTGGGAACATTACATTTTCTTTGTCTTCTATTTGTGGTAATAAATCTGATGATCTAAGGGGATCATGGGGAATGGGTGTCTACTATAGGTGTCTCCATCACAATTGGAATGCAATGTATACCTCGACTTGTTTCCTATGAAAACCTTAGTGAGGTTGGATCTATTTCCTTGCCTGTTGAAAACTAACAAAGATAAATTACTTCCTAATAAAGTGCATGGTAATTCGGATTATACCCTAGGATATGAATACAAAAAAAAGGTCATTGCAGGTATACATTTACACATGATGCACCAAAAAAGAAATGGTTTATATCAAACAGGAAGTAACTGGCAAGAAATTCTAAGCTATGTGCTTTAATGTTTAGGTTATCTTTCAAGATGACAAATAAAAAGGATGTATTCAGATTTTCAGGATCGCTAAATCTATCTATGAAAATTGTACTATCATAATGAGGTCTCGCTAACAAAGGCTCTATGATGAAAAATGACCCACTTTGAATAAACAGTGACTGTCCTAAGTGTCTTAGTCTAGGTAAATTGCATTAAGGTTAATTTTAGTTGCATATCATATTAATTTGCATTAGATTCATTTAGATGCATTTCATGTCTTTAGTTGCATTAAAATTCATTTTAAAATTGCATTCATTTTAATTTAGTTGCATTCATTTTAATCTTGCATACGAATGAAAGTGTGGATTCAGCTATCTAAACCATTGACATAAGTTAAAAATCTATCTAAAACATATTGATATGAGATGAAAATTCTGAAAGCATTAATCATTTTCCATGTTTGATCAAGAACATCATGAAATCATAAGCAATTGAAACTAAAATGACTGAGTATAAATCATTGATATCCATAATCCATTTCACATCATAAAACCATTTTCATTTTGCATCCATAACCATCCATCCATAAATAAAAAATGAGATGTCCATACATCGCATCACAATACATCTCATGCACCCATTTCCATACATAAAATAAAGTTTTCATTCATAAAATCTTTGAAAAGACAAAAAACATAAGAATATATCAGTGAACTATATCATGACATCATTTTATCATCACCTAATCTAATCATGACCAAGTACAACCATCACATCAATATCCAAATCATAAAACAACTATCAGATATATCACATGTGCAGAAATTGAAAACATTACATAAAACAACAATAATATTAGATGAGACATCCATGACAAGAATTAGCAGAGGCATCAATATATCAAAATAGAAGAATATCATAAATATTCATAATAAGAGTATCAAGAATTTTCATCAGTATATCAAAACATCAATGAATCGGAGTATCAGTATATCAAAGCATGGATAAACAATGAGACAATGTATCAGCAAATAAATAATGTCCAGATGACATGAGAGTGTATTGATAAAAAATGGTACAAATACATGATATTGTTAATACAATACATCAGTGATACAAAATATGAACATCCAGAGGTCTATGCCTCACTGGCTCCCTCATCCTCTCATGGAGGATCAGGAGGGGGTACATTTTCTCTGCCAAGTGGTGGAGGAGGAGGCATGGAACCTTCAGACTATTGTGCTATAATTGAATACAGAGGAGCCCTCTGGGCAGCAAGAACCATGGCACAATACAAAGTAAAATAGTAAGTGGCCCTGTGTCCCTGGTGGGTGGTGGTGTGCGCAAATCTATCCCTCTTGGCCCTCGGCTATGTCAATTGTGCATCTCTATCTTTTCTCAGCTGCCCAATCTATGTTTCCCTCTCTTCTTTGAGCTGGATTAGTTGGGCATCTCTCTCTACTAACTGCGCTTTAAGGGTGGGTATCTCTAATCTCAATGTTGCCTGCTCCTGCTCACACTATGACAGCCTATCTCCATCATCACCTACAGGAGGACCCCTGGGTGCCTATTGTTGTTATGTCTGGTCATCTCCTCCTCTTGCTGCTCTTTGAGCATGCTCATCTCTATGTAAAAATGGCCCTATGTCTCTCTGAGGAGGAGTGACCTATAGTCTCCTCGGCCTCTACAGGCTTGTGTCTCCTCTTGAGGTATGCCATCTGCTACTCCCTATGCCTCTGCCTCCATCCCCACCCCTATCATCTCCTCCATCTCCTCCATCCCCATCACCTCTACCTCTACGGGTTCCATCTCCTCCATCTCGCCCTCTCCCCCTGTCTCCACCTCGAGTAGCTTGGCCCCAGCCACCAACATCATCCTTAGGGTCACAATCTAGTGCATTCTCAATACGCGGGATGGCATCCTCCTGAGTAGTGAATCTAGGATACAAATGCCTAAGATAGTAGGCATGGTACTCATTTCTAACCCCTGCATCATGCACATATACCTAAATATCCCAATCAACACGAGCCATCTGAGAGATCTCATGTACAGCTATCTCAAATACCAATCTGACTCCCCATTGGGCCTCCTCACTCCTGATACCGACATATAAGCATTTCTCATGGGACATACCCTGTACTTGGCCATACTGTCTATAGACGTGTGTAATCATGAACCTCTCAATAATATAGCATGTTCTGCGCACCAGGTACATGCTCTGAAATAAATACAACATCTACCTCACATCTGATGGCCATGCCTCGCAGTCTAAATAAGGGCACCATATAATGTCAGTGACATAATCTAAAAGATGATGCCAGTACTCCAACTTTCCTAGATGGGGCTGCTGAATAAGACCAGAGTACATAAAGATATAAGGCAATCTGGTGTCATAGCGCCTATCCACTATCGGTCGTGTAATAGGGATGTGCTCCCATGCCCAAATCTGCAGCACAACACTCCCAACGATCATGGATCTCGAGTGATAATATATTATCTCATGGAGCTCATGATACATGTGAGCTAGAATACAACTACCCCATGCATATCTACCAGGGGCCTAGATCATTTGACTGATCACTCTCAACCAGCTGCACATAAAGCCATGCTAACCCCTATCAGGCATCAACATACCACCTATCAAACCAACTAAATATACAGGCATAGGGGCATAGTTGGTGACCATGTGGTCCCAACTCAGATATCACCCCATAATGGTATCATCCTGAAATAATCTCCAGGCATTTGCAATCGCTGCCAGCCCAAATGCCTCATACTCTATATGGGTACCCATGACATATACATGGGGAATCTGCCACATGTCCTCTAGTGTGAGGGTCATCTCGCCTGTGGGAAGATAAAATGTTTTATGCTCAGAATTCCACCACTCCACCAATGCCGTCAGAAGGCCACGAGTTACCCAAATGTCGGGTAACTGCACCAAACTCCACAAACTGTAATGTAGCACCACACATTGATCATCTCGACTCAGCCAATCATGTAAGGCTAACACCTGGACAGGTCTAGGTGATCTAAATGACACAACAACAAAATCAATCTACACAATAGAAGATAGGGGCACTATGTTAGTATTAGACAAAAGAAATTGGCTGAAAAATTGCTCAAAGTTCAGAAAAACAAGTACACTTGGCTCAAAAATCAACAAAAACCAAAAGCAACTCAGTAATCCCAGATGTGGATTAGGAAATCCAGGATGCAAATTAAGAAATTCTGGATGTGGATCGGGAAATCTGGGAGGCAATCTGAGATTCCAGATATGACTCTATTATTGAAAAAGAAAAAGAAATCCTATGAAGTTGTTTGAAAATAACCAGATGCAACTCGAAGGGGTGTGATTTGGGAAATATCGAATGCGATCTAGAATCCAGTAAAAGACCAGGTGTGACATGGGATTGACCAGATACGATCCCGTATCTGGTATGAGATTGAAGAGAAAACTAGCTATAAAATGCATGTAAATGCGTGAAATTTAAATTTTTCAAATTCACAAGGTTCGTTATTGGATACTCATAGGTGCGTCATAATGCCTCAGCCGATCATGTTGCCTAGCCATCTCAAATCGATGCTTCTCCATTGGGGACACCATTGTCACTCAGAGCTCAGTAAAAGTCAAAGGGTTAAAAGTAAAAGAGAATAGTAAAAATGGACTTTTTGACCTATTTAAGCCTCCTAGGGGCCCCAGAACCCTAATAGGACATTATTGATAAGATGTCACAAAGGCTTAATATCGGGACAAAAATCAAAATAGGTGATTTCTATCACTCAGATGCAGTAAAAATAGAGTTCCAAAGGAAAGTCAACTTTCTGAATGCAGAAGTCAAACATGGTCAAATTGCACTCAAACAGGGGCAAACAAAGCAAAAATGATATCATGAGCAAGGCAAATCAGTATAGTAATAATTTTCAATCAAATTGATGGTCAACAATAGTCAAAGTTTAGTCAAATGCATTTAATAAGAGTTGAATAGAGCACAATTAATGCACAAAAAGCTTGCCAAAAGCTATAAAAAGTGATATTCTCACTAAAAAATCAAGTTTTTATGCCAGGATATTGCTTAAACATCAGTCAAAATAGGTCAACTCTCTCAAATTCTTGGTCAAACAATGTTTCTTTAACACTAAAAGTGATCTAAATGGCTTGATCACTCTTTTGAATCAATCTACACTTGATCCAAGATTATTTCAATAACCGCAATTCTTTCTAAATGCTTGAAAATAATGATTTTATTCAAATTTGTTCTAATTTCGGTCCCAAGGGAGCATAATCATACCAAAATTTAATGCTTGGAATCAAATTCTTCAACACCAGGGGCATGGCATCATAGTTTTCTTCAATCAAGTTAAGGTTGTTAATCTTTATGACATTGATCAATTTCATCGCTTCAAATCAAATTGCTTATTTGTCAGCATGTTCAAATTTAATTGAAAATTCTTTTCAAAATCTCCTATTGGTTTTCGTTCAATCAAGCTCAAAATCGAGTGTCAATTCTCGTTCAATCAAGCTCAAAATTCTCAAATTCAGAGTAATTCTCGTCACTACTCTCTAAATCTCCTTAAAATTAGAGTGTCTCTCACTGCTCTCTAAATCACTTGAGTGCAAAGTAGTTCTCATTGCTCTCTAAATCTCCCTGAATCATGCTCTAAATCAGATTTTCTTTGAATCCATGTGTTGTTCACAAAGCAATTCAAAGAGGGGAAAATGTAATCACCTAAAATTAGGCTAATAGAACCTAAGGCCCTATTTGTCCTAATTTGAAATAATACCTTAATTATGTTAATTTGATTCCCAATCATTAACATAATTCATCAATTCAATAGAATCAATTCAATCTTAAAATCAAGCATTTATCACTAAGGTTTCAAGCCAAATCAAATTGATTAACTCTAGGCCCAATTAATTAATTCAATCCCACCAAATGCATGGCTAGAGTTATTAATTAAAAGAAAATCATAAATACCTCTTAAATCAACAAACACAAAACCACACTCTAATCATTAAGAGGCTCTCACATGGATCAAGGATCAAGCCAAGATGCATCTCAACCACTCCTCACAAATGCATCTCAACCATCTAATTCCTCCTACAATCTATAAAAGAGGATTTTCAAAGGCTTATTTCTTCTTCTTAATCTTTTGGATCTTGAGCTTGATATTGTGATTCCTTCCTAGTTTCCTAATGCTTGGATTTTGAGGCTTCATAATCTTTGGATTATTGAACTCTCATGTTAATGTTTTCACTCCTAATAGCTAATGCTTTGGTTTTTGATAGTTTTCCATGCTTTCATGCTCTAGCTAATTAAGAAATCTTTCAATTGGGTTATTTGGTAAAGAATTCATGTTTTCATGCTCAATTATGAATAATTTCTTAAGATCTAGTTTGATTTCATACATGTTGCATTGAATCTTTCATTTTAGTGTCACATTGTCACTATTTAAGGGTCAAATTTGAGAGCTACTAACCCTTATTTCACACTTGCATTAACTAGAGAGCAATAGGATGATTTCACCTATTAGTTTCTCTAATTTGATTTAAATCTCTTGCCAACAAATGATATAATGTCTTATTGAAGTGCTGTGTTACAGGTCCACAAACTCACAGACACAAGTACTAGACTTGCAGTAAGAGATTTGCCTAAGATTATGAAACCTACTAACATGATTTGCAAAGAATGTGTTATGGCTAAGAAGAAGAGAAGTTCATTTTCGAGCAAGAAGTTTACATTAGCAGAGAAGTTGGAAATTGTTCATACATATTTGAGCAGTCCCACAAGGACTAGAGGATTCTGTGGTGAAAGGTATTTTATGATTCCTGTTAGTGATTTTACAAGATTGATGTGGATTGCATTTCTTAAAGAAAAGTATGAAGCATTTGATAAATTTAAATTGATTAAGAACAAAGTTGAATGTTTGAGGTCTGATAGAGGTGGAGAATTTACTTCAAAGGAATTTAATACTTTTTGTGAAGTGAATAGTATAAAGAGACAACTTTCAGCCCCTAGAACACTTGAACAAAATGGTATTGTAGAAAGAAGGAATAGATCAATAACTGAAGCAACAAGAGCTATGTTATTTGAAAATGATTTGGCAAAGACATTTTGGAGAGAAGTAGTGAACACAACAGTATATACAATGAATAGAGTACAAATCAAAGAAGATAAAGACAAGACACCTTATGAATTGTGGTTTGGACATGTGCCATCAGTTAAGTATTTTAGAATTTTTGGAAGTAACCGTTATATTAAAAGAGATGATGATATTAAAAATTTTGACCCTAGAAGTGATGAAGGTATATTTCTTGGTTATTCATTGAAAAGAAAAGCTTATAGATATTTCAATAAAATAACTAAAACTATTGTTCAGAGCACAAATGTTAAAGTTGTTGAGAGATTTAAAATTCAAGAAAGAATGCTTGATTATGAATCAAATGAAGGAACTCATCCTAGGATTGATCAAGAAAATGTTGAATTATTTTATTAAACTGACAATGATTTGCAGAATGAAAGTCATATTGAGGAAATCAGAGAAGAACCTAGAGAAGAACATAAAGTTGAAGAAAGAACTGAGACAATGACACCTAACAGGAATCTAGCAAGAAATCATCTTGTTGAGAAGATTATTGGGAGCATAGAAAAAGGAGTTCTAACATGGAATAAGGTACAAGAATAAATATGTTTGATTTCTCAAGTTGAAATTAAAAATACTAATGAAGCTTGTAAAGATGAGAATTGGATTAAATCAATGAAGGAGGAACTAGATCAGATTGAAAAGAACAAGACTTGGACTTTGGTCCCTAGATCTAAAGATAGGAATGTTATAGGAACCAAATGGGTATTCAAAAACAAGGTGAATGAACAAGGAGAAGTTGTAAGAAACAAAGAAAGATTGGTTTGTAAAAGATACTCACAACATGAAGGAAGAGACTTTTGCACCTGTTGCAAGGATTGAAGCAGTAAGAATGTTTTTGGCTTATGTAGCTCATAAGAAATTCAAAGTATATCAGATGGATGTGAAGTCATCATTTCTGAATGGAGAATTAGAAGAAGTCTACGTTGAGCGGCCTGAAAGTTTTCCCATAACTCATGAAGAAGACATGGTATGTAAACTAAACAAAGCTTGATATGGACTTAAACAAGCACCTAGAACCTGGTATGCAAGAATAGATAAGTATTTGATAATATTGGGATTTTCTAAAGGGACAACAGATAGTAATTTATATCTAAAAGAAATTGAGAATAGTTTGTTGGTTATAGTTATTTTTGTTGATGATATTATCTTTGGAGGAGAAGATGAAGCTTGTGATAAATTTGTAGATGAAATGAAGACTGAATTTGAAATGAGCATGATTGGTGAGATGAAATATTTTTTAGGATTGCAGATAACACAGAACAATGATGGTATTTTCTTATGTCAGACTAGGTATTTGAATGACTTATTGAAGAGATTTGGAATGGAGAATTGTCAGCTGGTTGGCACACCTATGGTAATTGGTCATAAGTTATCTAGCATAGATGAAACTCTTGTAGTTGAACAAAAGAAGTACAGATCTATGATTGGAGGTTTGTAGTATTTAACTCATACAAGACTAGATATATCACATGCAGTTGGAATAGTTGCAAGATTTCAAGCTAATCCTAAAGAGTCACATTATGCAGCAGTAAAAAGAATACTGAGGTACTTGAAAGGCACAAGTGAATAAGGATTATGGTGTGAAAAATCTGATGATTTTACCCTATGTGCATATACAAATGCAGATTGGGGAGGCAGCGTTGATGACAAAAAGAGTACAAGTGGTGGAGTATTTTTCCTTGGAGGAAGATTGGTCTCTTGGCTAAGAAAGAAATAGAATTGTATTTCATAGAGGAATGCAGAAGGATAATATGTAGGAGCAACAAACAATTGTAATCAGATAATATGGATGAAACAAATGTTGAAGGATATTGGAATCAATTTTGATGATCCTATTATCATACATTGTGATAACACGAGTACAGTAAGTATATCAAATAATCTTGTATTACATTCTAAGACAAAGCATATAGAAATAAAGTATCATGTAGTGAGATAGAAAGTTGCAGAGAAAGAAGTTAGACTTGAGTATATAAGTATGAAAGAGAAGATTGCAGATATATTTACAAAGCCCTTACCTAAAGATACATTTGAGTATTTAAGAGGTATGCTTGGGGTTATGCCCCAGCCTACTTTTGAGTAGTGATGTAGATTGTTGCATCAATCTAGTGGTATATGAGCTCTATCTCTTTTGGACTGGATGTTGGTACTTCCTCTATGGGGGAGTATGTGTTTTTGAGCTGAGTCATGAAGGACTCTAGTGAATGTATTTTCTGAATAGTGTCTTTTGACATTGAGGATTGACATATTGATGCCTTATTTTTCATTGATGTCAATGGGGGAGAAGGATACATGAAAAAAATGCATTGATTGGGATGAGAAGAATATGATTGTTAGAAAACGAAGCAAGATTTGATTGATGAAGAGAATTTGAAAATATTTCAGAGCAGTAGTGTTGCAGTTTGGTATTTATGGAACTTGGATGATTTTTCATCTATGTTGTCATTAATGCCAATGAGGGAGATTGTTAGGAATGAATGTTGAATATATCCTATGGGGGAGTATTCTGAGCCATTCTTTAGCAGTTGCAGTTGCATTCATAACTGCGGTTGTCATTGATGTCAACACAGTGATCTATTGGAGGTTAGTAGAGAAGTAGGCAGTGTTTGAATTAGCACACATGGAGTATTGAAGATCAAGATATGCGGAGTTGAGGACTTACTCTATATTGTGTCCTGAGATCATGGTCAAGAGCGCATATGAAAATTTAATTATTCATGGCATTTATGTGTAATTCAATGGAAGTAATATTCAGGCAGTGTTCCTGAGAAGTGGCTTGTGATAACTGGATGATATCTCCTAATCAGGATAGAATCTAGGCATGCAAAGTTGCATAGTTGATGAAGACACTTTGGTAGAGACCTAGATAAGACAATGTGGTCAGAGGTCACACGTGTGAAGATTTATTATATTTGGAAGCTAACAGTTTTATGAAATTATGAAATATTATGTAACGTGTAAAGGATTATATTTTGTAATTGGTTAGGCCTTCTATGCCGACCCATTTGTAATTATTTGAGTGTGGTATAAAGGAAGGATTATTTTCCTTATTGTAAGCATGTATGGTAATGAGAATTGCAGGATTGAGCAATATATGTTGTAAGAAGATATGTGCATTGTAGAGATCTTATATTAAGATCTGGTGAAGTAGTTGGTGCGGTTTGGCACAGGTAGAGGAGCAAAGATAAGTTGTAATTATTATTTTGGTATTATTATGTTTGATTAATAAATAGATCAATTGGATAGTGTGTTCAGTGATCTTCCCCCTAAAGCTATTTGGATAGTGGGCCCTTATGTCTTCCATAATTCCTAACAAGGTTAGAATCTTTTAACAGGGATTCAAAGTCTCCTAACATGGACTCATATGTACTGAATGTATTTCATAAGGACTTTAACAGAGTCCATCCTCTCATAAGAAATTTTTATATTGGTACATCTTTTGTGGACATCATTCCCATCAGGGTTTACTCTCTGATCAAGAGGTTCCCTAGTTAACATATCTTGTGTTATTGTGTCATTATGTATATTTATATTTCCATGGTTGTTTCTTATATTGATTACATGGTTGAAATCTATTAATGGTGATAAAAGTTGTATTTATCTAATAATTGATTCACACCCCCCATATCCCCCACCCTCATTCTGAAGTATCTTGGTGGACTTTACTTTCTAACATAAAATCCTCATAATCAAAGAAGACAAATAAATAGAGTTTGGAGCATAACTCAAAATCATCAATAGGATCCACAAAACCAAGAGGACATCAAAATCATTTAAACATCATAATGTCAATCACATAGGAACACTATAAGTTTCAAAACATAGCCATAATCCAGATAAAACATAGGTCATCTGTAAGTCCTCTTTTAAATCCATTTCCACTATTTGGGTACACATTTAAGATATCATCATGTATACAATAGAACATAGTCTCCAAATAATAGAGAAGATCAAGAGAACTACACTCATCAACCAGTCAAGATTAAATTGATTCCAAATCAATAAGATGCCAAGAAATAAAAACATGACACTTGTGTGATGTCTGTTATGTAACTAGACCCAACTCATACAACCAAATAGCTCCACATGTAAAAATCAACCAATACAAGAGTCAAAGTACATGAGATAATAACATCAAACCATCTCACAAAATACACAAAGATGAAATATCAAAATATTTCGATCCTCTAGTAATACTTAGGGCAACCCAATATTAAAACCCTCAACCGCTCTATCAATATATCATGAACAAATCAAGAGTCTCACAAGGATGCTATACCATAAATTACATTCACAAATCCTTATACCCATACACATAGCCACATTCTAGGGTTCCACTTGTTAAATAAAAAACCAAAAAGACTCCACAGTTCAAAAGCCACATCAAGATACACATATATGACAACAAACATGAATTCATGAGAGAAACATCAAGTCAAATCAAGGATCATACAAGAAGCTATATGCAAAATGCTAAGTTATAAATCTAGACACATACCCTCTATTAATTACCAAGTAAGCCCAATATATCCAAACCAAACACATATTTCATATCATAAATAAATAAGAACTTTTGTAAATTCTACCAAACAATAAATGAAACCAATCTTATGAAATTAACCTATATTTGTCATCGGATAATAAATTATGGAATAATAATATGTATATGGGTGGCTGCAAGAAGCTGGGTCCCACTTTTGGCCAAAAAGTGGAAGTGTTTTCTCTATTTTTCAAAATTTCTGTCAATTGATGTCCAAATTTGAAGCACTTAAAGATTGAATCTTGAAAAACTTCAGTAATATAAAATTTAATGCTCGGAATCTAGTTTTCAAATATGTAATTTATTTCAATACCCACATGGTATAAATTGAATTTTAGTATGCATGTCTAAAAACCACTTTTTCAAAATGCTTGTTTCAGGACCACACCTCACGTGTGTACAGACACCCTTTTTTGAAGTAAATGAATGTATTTTTGGGAATCCTTTTGGGAAAAGGTACCTAAAACACTGAAGATTGATGAGAATATTTTATCTTATTTTTTTAATAAATATTTTTTATTTATTAATTTTTAATTGACTATAAAGTATCTTTTTTAAACCTTTAGTGTACGAACACCATAATTTGATGATAACTTCACTTTTTTTCAAATTTTTTTTTATAAATTGAAAAGAATTATATTTAATTTGATTACATATAACTCATTTTTCAAAAAATTAAAAATTAAAAAAGTTATTAAAGTTATAGTTAACCTTGGTATTTCAAGTTTAGGTACCACGTTGGCTTAATAAATATTGTATAAATATTAAAATTCATCATATCACTATAAAATTTATATTTTTATAATCTGCACAATAAAAGCTAAAATGGGTTTTCGTTTTATCAAAAAATTCATTTGGGAAGTTGTCCTAAAAATTATGGCAAGGCAAAAATTTTACTCTGTAATGCCTTAGCCATTTTTTTGCAGGGTCAAGCACAGGCTTGGTGGGACCAAGCCTGTCCCGAACCAAAACCCAAGCCAAGAGGTAAGGTTCCCCACCCATAGATTTACAAATTGGGCACCCGTTATTTAAATTCAAATAACAGACGCCCATTTTGTAAATCTAAAATGAGCACCCATTTTTAGTATCAAAAAATGGGCGCCCGTTTCATGAAACTAAAATGGGCGCCCATTTTTTGAAACTAAAAATGGGTGCCCGTTTCTTAAAGAGCCATTACAATAAAAAAAACCAGACTGTGGGCCTGATCTAATGATTGCGACTTTTCATTTTGTTTTTTTATCAATTCACACCAGACAAAGAGAATATTTCTGCCAACATTCCTTTTATTTGTCTTATTTTGAATATGACATTCATAAAAGATTGTTTCAATTCAAATTTTGGTGCAAAAATGGGATCAAATCAACGTAGAAAGAGGTTAAAGAAGAATCTGACACCTGAGGAGATTGCATAAAATAGAGAGGAGGCAAAATGACAATGAGAAAGAAGAGAAAGACTTCGAAACCCGAATAATGTTGGAGCATCGAGTTCAACAATTGTTTCAAAAGAGGAGGACAATGAAGACACCATAATGGATGTAGAGGTTGAAGAAGCAAAATCAGGTGCATCTTCTAATCCCGTATTGGATACAAGTATGTCTTCGCATCCAATTGTTACAACTTATTCTGATAAAAATGTTCCTGATTTGCTAGAAGCAGGTTACAATAGAAATGATTTAAATTTTATTCCTAAAAAGAGATTAACAAGTTTAATTGCATGTGAAATTTTAGAAATTAGTAATGTTAATCATAATGATAAAGGAACTGAAAGTCAAACCCTAATTGAAACTAAAAATCAAACACCAATTCAAATTGAAATCAACAATGTAAATGTAGACATAGAAACACCGATTGAGAAAGAAACTCATTTGAATGATAATGAAATAAATGAACAATTTCAATTAAAATTTGATGTGTTAGACAATCTGCATGATTTGGTTTCATTGAGACAGATTAGGACACATGCGAGCAGATTGTTTAGACAATTTTTTTATAATAAGAAATTTGGGTTTCAATGTCAATTAATGTTATAATTAATTAAAATGTCTAAAATGCGAAAAGTGATGAAGAGGTTAGGCATTTATGTGAAAACTAAGAAGGATGAGTCTCTAAAACAAGTTGTATCAACTATTGCTAGTGCCTTTGACACAATTGGAAAGAAAAGTCATTCTAAAGATAGTAATGCGGCACGACGAGCAATAACAACAGCTTTAGTAAACAAAACTACTACTGATAAAAGAATGATTTCAAACATAAGTGGATATCTTAATATTAACTGTAAAACTTTAGCAAGAGCTGTAAAGAGAAGAGTTAATTTTGAAAGTGATCCGGCAAACCATTTATGGACCTTCAGTGGCAGACTCCCGAGGTCTGACATGAAACTTACTAGTGAATTCAAAACTTTGATTAAAAAATTTTGGCACGATAATACAAGAGTATCCCCTAATGCCAGAGATGTTCTTAAATTAAGAGTTGGTTCAAAAGTTCATGATCCACATCCAAAACACCTTTTAGATATGACTCAAACAGAATTGTATAAAAAATTTGTGGATGATAAGGTGTTAACTATTAGTATTAGTAAAAGTTCTTTTGAAAAATGTAAACCATGGTATGTAAGGATTAACAAAGAAAGAATCACCTGTTGTTGCAAAACTCATGTTAAATTTCATTATCATTATGATATTTTTCTATCTATACATTCTACTATGCATACTAATGAAATGTTGCAGGAATGTGGTATAAATATACCACCTGAAACTGTAAAGGAGTTTATATCAAATTTGTTTTGTAACCCACCTAATGAGCAATTTTATCTTTTGAATGCATGTGTTTCTGGTGTATGTGATGTATGTGGCAATCTTACATTATTAGATGAATGTTTGCATGAAAATATTTCATTTGATTTTGGACAACAATTAGTTGATGTACAAAGATTTAAAACTATTGAGTATCCATTGAAGGATGGAAAAGTTGGAAAATGGTGTGACCTAATAACTGAAAAACTTAGTGTTAATACTTTTATGAATGAATTCAAGAGTAAGATCATACCTAAATATGTGAAATATGGGCAGCATGGGCAGCATCAGGATCAGACTGGGGACCCATACATATACCCCCACAACTCATGCAAACATGTGCTATGCTAGGGGTAGTCCTCCCCTGGGTCATGTGCTGTAACAAATTGCCCGTAAGGGCACTCAAAGAACCAAAAGATGACTGCACTGCTCGATGATAGACAGGTGCATGAAGTACAGGAGTTGGAAGAGGAACAAGGGGCTCATTGTGCACATGATTTCTAGTTCTATCACTCAATTTGGCCCCTAGCCTATCCTATGGCATGCCCCGGCCAACCCCCTGAAATGCTCTCATGTCAAATAATTGGGTTTCTTACCCAATTCAAACTCAGCCCATAATTTGTTCAAAAAATAAAGTGGGACCTCATGATTAGCGTGTGGTAGATAGTCAAATACCATCCACCACCACTCCCAAAAATGCTCTGCTATCCCGGGGTGTCTACACCATCTAATGGAAATGTGTGGCTTCTTGCCAACTATCTACTCACCCATTGTAGGGCTCAAAAAAATAGTGTGCCAAATCATTTTTTATAATTTTTAACTTATTAACCTCTTTATAAGAGAGGCCATTAGCATAATATACACACATAGACTCCCTCCATGACTCAAAACTATCAATCTCGTAGTCTAATGTCTGTATAGAATCTACTACACCTTGCATGCTATATGCAAGGCGTAGTAGCTGGATAGACAGATATGGATCATGCCTAATAATGTTTATGTCTCTCAAGATGTCCTCTACATTTCTCCTAATATTATCTCTGAGCTCTCTAGGTGGAGGTGGAGGTGGAAGTGGAGGGGGAGCGGGGGGTGGAGGGGGTGGGGGAGGTGGAGGAGGAGGTGGTGGTGCATGCTGACCTATAAGCTCATCAATGTGAAAATCATCCATATTGTCAATCTGTGTACAAATAAAAACATGATAATTTACAATTAACATATTGTAAAATATATTTTACCTTACAACTTGAATGACTTAAATAATCAAAACTTAAGAGAGAGAGAGAGAGAGAGAGAGAGAGACAATTAACATGATAATTTACAATTAACATACTGTAAAATATAAAACATAAAAACTTAAGAACAAATAAAAACATGATAATTTACAATTAACATACTGTAAAATATATTTTACCTTACAACTTAAGAGAGAGAGACAGAGAGACAGAGAGACAGAGAGACAAAGAGACAGAGTGAGAGAGAGGAGAGAGAGTGTGAGAGTGAGAGTGAGAGGAAGAGAGACAGAGAGACAGAGAGACAGAGACAGAGACAGAGAGATAGAGAGACAGAGAGAGAGACAGAGATAGAGAGAGGAGAGAGAAAGATGAGAGAGGGTGAGAGAGAGGAAGAGGATAGAGAGAGAGAGTGTGTGTGTGTGTGTGTGTGTGTGTGTCTGTGTTTTTAAATTTATGTTTTGGATGAACTAAATTTATGTTTTGGTTTTCTAAATTTATATTTTGATTTTCTAAGTTTAGGGTTTTGTAAATTAACTTTTTATCTAAGTTTACATTTTTATTTTATTATCTGGGGTTTTAGTTTTCTATGTAGGGTTTTGCAATGTAATTTTGTATACCTAAATTTTACCAGTTTTTTACTTTAGTACGGTAATTTACTTGAAGTAAATTGAAATAAAAAAGAATTACAACTTTGAAAGATAAAATATAAAATTAAATTTATGCAATAATTTTGAAAATAACATTAAACATAGCATGAACTAAATTTATGTTTTGGTTTTTTATTTATTTATATTAAATGATTTTCTAAAATTTGGTTTTCTAAGATAATAAAAAACAATAGTACGTAGAGAGGAGAGAGAAAGAGGAGAGAGGGAGAGAGAGGAGAGAAAAAGAGGAGAGAGAGGAAGAGAGTGAGAGAGAGGAAGAGAGAGAGTGTGTCTATGTTTTTAAATTTATGTTTTGGTTGAACTAAATTTATGTTTTGGTTTTCTAAATTTATATTTTGATTTTCTAAGTTTAGGGTTTCGTAAATTAATTTTTTATCTAGGTTTATGTTTTTGTTTTATTATCTAGGGTTTTGGTTTTCTATGTAGGGTTTTGCAATGTAATTTTGTATATACCTAAATTTTACTAGTTTTCTACTTTAGTACGGTAATTTACTAAGGAAATTGAAATAAAAAAGAATTACAACTTTGAAAGATAAAATACAATTAAATTTATGCAATAATTTTGAAAATAACATTAAACTATACATTTTTAAATTAAAAATAACCTGAAACTACAATTTTTAAAAACAAAAATCATAAAAAAATAATAAAAAAGAATTGTACATACCTGGAAGATGAAAAAAATGGCATGTGGGGTCGACAGGGGAAGCTAAGCTGGGTGCCCGAGCTGTACCAAATGTGATTCCGTTTTCACTGTGGATGAAAATGACAAGAATTTCGTTTAAAAGAAAAAATATATAGATTTTCAAAACAGGCGCCCGATTTGTTCAAAACGGGTGCCTGTTTTGCTTTGGGTGCCCGATCCTAAATGGGTGCCCGATTTGAAAAATTGCTTCGGGCTCCCGAAGCTAAATGGGCGCCCGATTCTTAAATATCGGGCACCCAATTTGTATTACCTATTTTCCTTCATCGCGGACTTCCGCGGAATTGGCCCCCAACTCCGAACACACACCCATATGGCTAACATTCGAACTCTTCAAATTATACAAAAATTCATAAATAATTCCTTACTATAAAAGAAAATCAAATTCCTAAAAAGAATAATTAACATATCTATTAGCCCATTTTATCTTATTTCCTAAACTTAATTATAACTTAACTAATTTTAACAACCCAAGAGAATTAAGTTGATATACTTTTAAATAAAGAACTCAACTCATAGAGAAATAATCCCATGCCAATGAACCAATGTTAAGTATTATTTATTTTGGCCACAAAATATAATAATTGAATCATCTATATACTTATAGAGACTTAAATGAAACCACAACTACTATTATGAATAAAATAAGTTAAGTTATAGATAGATGAAAACTTGGCTACTAATCCCAAAAACATAATAAACATTAAGTAATTTATGACTAAGGAATTATATTATTAACTTAAATTAATGTATCTAAATCAAACAACCTTATCTAAAGAATATCTAGAAGTATCGCAAGATTATTCTCAAATATAATGTAATTCTTAACATTACGTAAGCTACAACTCCAAACAATATCTTAAATTAGATATACATTTAGAACAACATTATAAATTTCACCTAACCTATATATAATTGTACAAACAAATCATTTTTAAGCCATCCAAAATAAACCTAAGAATAGTTAATATTTAATTACTATTAAAATTATTTAATATAATTTCATAGCTTACTTTCTTACTATTCAAAAATCTAATTGTTAGAGAAATTAACCATAAGTAACTTGTTTATTTAAAACTTATTAATTAAATATAGTAGTACTTAAAACTAATAATTAAATAATAACACTCAGTCTAATGATAATTCTCCAGCAAGTAAATCACAAATTTATTTTATAATTATATTTTCCCTTTATCAATTTTTATAATGATTTAAAAGCTATTAAATAAATAAATAAATAAAATATTATAATGTTTAAGCTTCTTATAAAATACATAGTTTGACTAAATTTCAAAAATTGGAAAATACAACAGATTTTGGTGAAATTTTCACTATCTGTTCTTAAATGATCTACATATTTTATGGTCGAAAACCACAAGAAATTTGAAAAAAAATATGTATTTTGACAAATCTGAAAAAATAAAAAATTGACATTTTTTTTCTCTTTACTACATTTTTTAGAAAACTTAACGGCTCCATTTCCAATTCTACCTTACTAATTTCAAAATTCTTCTAAAGAAGAATATATTCTTTATTCTTAAAACTACTAATTTTTAAATCTTAAGGGCTCGTTTGGTAGCGGGAATTAGAAAATGTTGGATTTGATCAAATGCTGAAATGGTCGAATCATGGATTTGATAATCTGGTTTTTCATTTCTGGATTATGTTTGGACCATTTGGTTCCACTTTTTGAAACTGGAATTGGAATTTGAGTATGATTTATTTTTTTTATTTTTTTAAATTGTTTTAATGTTTTTGAATTTAATAATTCATTGTTATTAATGAAATTGAATTTAGAATGGAATCGTAGACCAGGCAGCCAAAGTTGGTGGTAGGCAACTAAATTACAATCACAAAAAAAATTTGATAAAAAATTTGAAAAAACATTTTTAAAAAAATTTGACAAAAAATTTGAATAAATAACAAAGTTACAAACCACCCAAACAAATAAAAAATAAATTAAATCCATCCAAAAAAATTAAAAAATTAAATGTAAACATGAAAAATTTAAAAATTTGCTTTGCCTCAATTCTAAACTAATTCCTGCTACCAAAAAATTCAATATCTTTATTCCCGAGAATGAGTTCTCTAAAGCTAATCCTTACTAATATCAAATAAAACTAAAGAACGAGAAATCGTTTCATACTAAGGAAAGCTAATCTTATTTTCTAAGAAACTTAAGTCAATTTCCTATATATGCAACGATATTGAAGAAAACTTAGAATCTGAAATAGATTCAAACAAAATCTAAGATTCTTTCAACAGAGAAATAAAATTTATAACCTTAGTCAGGTGAGTTAAGAATTCATAAAATATATAATCTACATTCTTATACGCTAGTAAGGAAGTTGAGGTAGAGCACTAATCCTGAGGGATAAAACATTAGACAAGTCAGCAAGGAAAGCCCGCCCATAATAGTTACTAGGCAGGGAATTGCATTGCCAAAAACAGTTTTATCACCAAAACGGCAGATAAGTATGACTAAATAAAACCAAATCTACTAACAGGGTTTAAACCATTTCTTTAGACATTGCATGCGACCGAGCAAAAGAAGCAAAAGACATACGGTGGGAAGTAAAGCTGGCTGAAACAAAGGCTTCAGAGGGACACATACCAGTGCAGAAAATCTAAATGCTTCCACAGCCTAATGCATCTGCAGTTAACTAATTTCATTCATGAAAACAATTCCGTTATAAACTATCACACAGAAAATGGGTAAAGAAAGTTATTAGTGAAGCGATTGCTGCTAATAACAGATAACGACTCATGACAAAATCATCATTCTAGTTAACAGCAATCTAAACAGCTAGAAACTGTAGTTAGGATCTTATCAAGAAAGAAGGAATATGATAGAAGAGGTATGATTTAGCACAAAGTTATAATATGGCTTTGAAGCTATTATTAATTGCATGGGGCTGGAAGAGCAGACGTTTGCCAAGTCCCCATCCCGAAACATGAAATTTGGATTTAAAAGAGTGATTGACCCAATATGCTGCTCACTTGGTTAACGTCTCCCAAGGAATGCTGTGATTGCAAGTTTCAGGAAACAATGGGACAAATATGGTAAGTATACTAAAATAAGACTTACAATTTTTTTATTCTTTTTAAAAAAAAATAAATTAATTTTCTAATTAAATGTTGATCAAAATATATTGAATAAACATCAAGAAATATAGATATAGCCATACTAAATATTGTACTTCATAACAATGTTATCAATTGAAGAGATGTACTTTTTAAATATTCTATTAATTTTAAAATAAAATTAATAAAGAAGGATGATAATGATTATTGATATTTTCATAGATCCCTTGATAACCCTCTTTAATTATATATCAATATTTTAATAATTAGCATACTCTAACATAACACCCTAAAAGAAAATGATCATACCAATCATTCAAATGCATCAAACCAGAAATGAAACATGGACATAAGTACATGGAGGGGTAGTACACAAATAAATATATCTCTCTTACACACATGCAAATCTATACCTCTATTTCTTTTTAATGCATGCAAATATCATAGCTATGATTAGACATGTATTTATTTTGACATGCTTATACATATTATGCAAAATTTATTAAAGTAAGAATATGAGAATTTAGAAGAAACTCTAATTGGGAAAGCATGCATTTCTTCCTAAAACGAATTCTGTGAATTCTAGAAAACAACCACGGATTACCAAATGTGAATAAAAATCTTAAAGGAAACCTTAATCAAAGTTTCCTTCCAATAGATTTTCTAAACAGTCTTGATTATACAAAGATTCATCTTTTCCAACACTCACACAACCAAAAACAGATAGGAAGAAGAAATAGATTTTAAAAAATTATAAAACTTTCAAAGGTTTCATAAACCCTGCCTCAAATCGAAGAATTGAATTCAAAGAGATAAGAAAACTGAATCTAAAACTAGAAATTCAAATCTTTCAAAACCCAAATTCATTAATTCCAAAATTCACCTAGAGAGAATTCTTCAAAACCTGATTCAATAATATCTCAAATAGCCTCCTAGATCTATAATATAGAAAACCCAGCAAGCTAAGGTTTGAAAAATACAACCTTAATTATGAAAATAGAACTCAACTCTAAAATTAATAAAATCACTTAACTTGATTTTCAACTCCACTAAAGTTTGCACAAGTAAACTCTTAATTTAAGTTCAACTTTGTTTTTATCCAAACTTTATGCATTCAAAAGTGTCTCATTTAATTTTAATTTTAATTTAAATAACTAACATGCAACTTTGAAATTAAAAGTAAATGTTAAAGTAACACATTACTCAATTGTGCATAAAATATGAGTTTTGGATTTATTATTAATTAAATCTTCAATTATTATATTTGGACTTTATAATTAAATCATTAATTAAATATAGGTATTTAATCAATACTTTACAATTAAATCACCACATAATTAATATCAAATTTTTATATAATATTAATTAAATCTTTATTTATTATTTTTGAACTTTATAATTAAATCATTAATTAAATATAGGTATTTAATAATACTTTATAATTAAATAACCTTATATTTAATATAATAATATTTAGAAGGTGTAATAATTAACCATTAATTAATCTATTTATTGCCATGATGATAAAATGCAACATCTACCTAATGAATACATGCATACTAAAAAATTAACTAAATCAAAATACAAGCAGCATACTCGATAGGGCTCATGAATTCACGTCAACTTGACAAATTTGAATAGGGTAGTCAATTAGATACTTGTCTAATCATAGGACAAAATGTAGGTTTAGGATAAGGTTTAGGTCTGAATGCTATCTCCCATCTTTTACCATTGAGACATGTAAGAGAGCTCACTCCTACCAATCCAAGGAAGATGATGATCGGTACCTACAAGTTTGCATACATGTATACATAACAAACAATGATAGGGATCGGTACATCATGTGGATCTCTCAAGTAAGTAAGCATGACTCTATCCCTCATCATATCAGATACATCAAATAGAATTATTAAACATACAAACCATTCATATAAATATAAATATAGGGGTCAATAGGTTAGTAAAAACATAAAGGTACATGCAGCTAGCAATATGATATACATCCAATAAATAAAGTACCAATGTTTCGCATAATCAATAGGTATTTTCATAACATTAAAAAATCACCAAATCCATTTGAAGATCTAACACAAGAAATAAAAGGGCCTAATAGTATTCGACATCAGAAATAGAAATGGTAGCAAATGGGTGGGTATTGTACATTATGCAAGTTCTAGTGAGTTTTGTGTCAACAGTTATAAATCCTTACTAGGGTAAACAGAGAGTTTCGGAATTGTGATTTTCTTTATCTATTTGGTATAATGTCCCTAAAATTGGTGTAGTAAATAGTTTTGATATGTTTTTAAGGATACTAAAGTTGTAGACCGATATATGAAGTTTTGATCATGTTTCATGAAGGCTATAGGTCTGTAAATCTATGTGATTAATTGTGAATGACAGTTACAGTTAAAGAGTTCTATGTATTTTTGTATTGAAACATGGCCTTTTAAAGATGGAAATAAATTGATATTGTTCTTAAGGGACATTGTAAACTTCCATGATGTTTGGATTTTTCAAAAGAGTGAAGGTTGGACCCATGTGTTGTCACTTCTCTATTAATGTGTATTAAGTCAACCACTATCAAACTAAGATAAATGGATTTTTGGCATTCCTTTACTAATGATAGGACCTGAGTTGAGTTAGAATGGCTGGAAAATATTTTAAAGATGACCTAAAAATGAATTCAAGTCACAAGTTGGAAGTCCTTTATATCTCTATTTTGACAATTCTAATTTAATGACAGTTAGAGTAGTATGCTAAGATATTTCTTGCAATATTGGGATTCAGAATCTTGAAGGTTTATCATTTATGTTTTAAATCATGTTCCAAGACTTGTGGTTTTTTATTAAAACATTATTATGAACACAAAGTTTTGATGTTCTTGAATGCCTCATTAGACCTTGTTTTTTCCATTGTCATTCACAATGGAGTATTTGTCTTAGATATCTCAAGACAAACCTCTTATATGTTGTCAAGAATCCAAGAGCATAGTTTTAAATACAAAGACAATTGTGAGTTGTAATTTTTGTGAAGGTCATAAGCATAGAAGTTACTATGAAAGCCTAGTTGGCTTAAGGAAATAAGGTTGGCAGGCCTCTTTGAAGGAATTCATACAAATTAGTGAATGTTCATTTTCACATCATGATTTATAAAATACTAGAAGGTAATTGAAATGCCTTCGTGGAATTGGGAGTTGGTTGTGTCTTGAATTGTGACCAGTTGTGTTAAGTGATAGTAGCTTCTTGAGTCTAATTTTGTCTAAGTTTTGATAGTGGGAGATATTTGATTGATGAAAAGTGTTTAAGAGTGTAAGAAGGATGTGTTGAGTTATTGATGTAGGAGCATCTAGGGTGCAAGAGCAATCTTGCATCACCCAAAAATATTGTCTAGTTTCAATAAGGGCTATCTTTGAACAGGGTTACTATTTTTAGTAGGTTGTTCATTTGAGAAAAATTGTTCCATTTTCTTCCCTAGAGTTTCATTTTAGATATATAAGCCTGCTGCTAAAGTTTCATGGTACCTGATCTTGGAATCCGGTTTTGAAGTTATTACATTTTCTATTTTGGTGGGGTAGTACAAAAACTGTGAACTCAATTTTGAAGGCTTTAGAGGCTTCAAAAAGGGGTCAAACTTTGATGGACTCATAATTTGTGAGCCAAGGGCATAGCGTGTTTTGTGTCATTTTTTTAAATGGGGTTATAAGAACCAATCGACTCAATGTTTCACAAGTTATGATTTTTGAAAGTTGTGCCTTCAAGACTCTAGTTTCAATACAAGCAGAAAAGAGACAAAAATCCCTTAAGGTAGGAAATTGAGTTATTGGGTGCCAAAATGGGAAATTTTCACTTTCTAGAATATTCTAAGGTGGTTAATTGTGCTACTTATATAGGGCTAAAGGGAAATTTTAGAGTTTAGTTACAAAAGTGTAGATTGTGGCTCTGTCTTGTAGATTATTATAATGAAAATTCACATGTGGTTGTAGCATGTTTTTTTTTTAATATTATAATGCCATTTCATTGAACATAATAGAAATAATTTTTTTTGTTATTTCTATTAATCTACTCTTGAAATTTTTTGTTTATTTATCTTTCATTTTGTGTGTGTGTTTAGCTAAATAAGGGAGTACCCTTCATCAAGTGGTGTCAGAGAAAATTTCCTGAGCATGTAGATAGATTGTTGAGCGTGAGGTAGTTTGCACTAGGATTATGGTTGTGGGTCTAAAAGCTAAGTATAAAAATGCCTCCACGAAGGAATCACGGTGGAAGAATTGTGGGTACAATAGAAGAGTCTTTTAGAGCCCTATAGCTTGGCAAGTGCAAGCACTAGAAGAGGACGTGCATAAAGGAAACAATATTAGGGCAATAGTTGCAAGTGATGATGAATCTAAAAAAGAAAGAAAATTTGAAGACGAGCAAGAAGCAACTAGGGATCCTAATGAAGCTAGGTTTTTTAGGGCCATTTCCAAGATTGGAAAGAGACCCAAGATTGAAGTTTCTACATTTTCTAAAAATCTCAATCTAGAGGAGTTGGTCAACTTGATCAATGATATGGAGGATTACTTTGAGCTAGAGGAAATAAAAGATACTGAGAGGATCAGATTCCCAAGGGCCAAATTGAAAGGTCATGCTAAAATTTGGTGAAAAGAGGTTCAACTAAAGAAACTAAATAGGGAAGGAAAATATTAAAATGTTGGATTGAATGGTGGAGAAATTGAATTGACAGTTCATTCATATTGAATATGATCTTGATTTAATAAATAAAATGAAAGGGTTGAAGAAAGAAGGAAAATTTGTCCAAGAATATACAAAAGAGTTTTATCGAGTTCTTATAAGAATAGATCATTTTAAAGCTAACAAAGAGAAGGTTTCCTATTACATAAATGGGTTGAGGTTGAGTATTCAAGAAGAGTTGATAATGGTAAGAATGTCTATCATTGAAGATGCATATCGTTTTTCTTTTAAGGTAGAATAAAAATTGAACAAGAAGTCTAAGAGAAATCAAAGCAGATGGGGTCATGATGGAAGTCCTAGAGGATGGTTTTATGGAGGCCAAAATGAAGATTAGAAGAAGAATGATGGCTCTAGTAGTAGTCAGAATTAGAGGGGAAATAATTCCTATCTCCTTCACAATCAAAATAACAAAGATCAAAGAGTAAGAGAAAGAGGGCAAGGACCAGGAAGAGTTTTTCATGTCACATGCTTCCATTTTGAAAAGGGACATAGAGCTCATGAGTATCCCTAATATTTAGGGAGAACAAATAGAAGAATAAATGGAAATTCACAAGATGCACATCCAAATGAAGATGCCAAGTCATCATATTCTAAAGATGTTAAAATAGGAGAGGTGGATAAATTGAAGTTAGAGAGAAGATAACTATTACTCCTATAGAGCATTAATGGATTTCATTAGTAACATTCAGTCATACAATTGGTAAAGGAGACCGGACATGATAGTCGATCAATACACAGAGACTAGACACCGAGCAAAACACAAGGTAGATCACTATGTTAACTAAGTACATTTTTGACTGAGCACTCTTACTGAGCCAGATGATCATAGAGTATCAAGCACAATAGTCATCAAGCATTCATATGAATCAAGCACCAATTAATTATCAAGTGATGAATGTAGTATACACCGAGTGAAACAGGAAATGACATAGCAGTTTGGAATGGCACAAACTACAAGACAAATGGTTTACATTGATTAGAAAATGGTTTACCAAGCTTGAGATGAAATTTAATATGGATGTAATCATTTAATTATTGATGATTCCTATGTAAAGATGATCTAGGTTATTCATTTCTACCATTGATCTTAGTTTTTCTACTGATAGTTCTAAGCCCTAATTAGGTCAAATCAGTTTGATATAAAAAATTTATAGATGTCATTTTGACAAGTACCACACATGTAGTATCCACCATTGGAAGACATATGAAGATTAGAAAGGGTTATGATTGACAAGAAATGGTAGAGTATATAGTTTATCAGAAATAGAAGGCTTCCAAGAAGAATTCAGAGAAGAGATCAATCACATTAAGGTGATAACAAATAAGTACATAACAAATCTGATATCAGGCAAGATAGGCTATTATTTACTGATCAATCTTACTGTTACTTTTTAACCATTGTAGAAGACCTTAAATCTCTTAATAGAGTGAACTTAACAGTTATTTTGTAAAATCTCTTAACTAAGTGCACACTTAATTGTGTTGCTAAAATCCTCTAACCAAGTAGATCTAGTTGATCTTATTATTACTCCTAACAGGGTAAGATCACTAGAAGTGATCAAAATCTTTGTAGCCTTAATTGGAAACTTTGTTACTATAGTAGTGAAGATTTTTGGATGTCATCCCCATCATCATTTTTACCTTCTAACAAGGGTTTCTGTGATACCAAAATAGAAGTTTCATGTGTATGAAGTTTCATGAATGCTTTATTGATTAGATTACATGCATTTACATTTTAGTTATGTTTTGGATGTATGTTAAATGTAAATGATACAGTCAGTTATTGATATTCATGTTTATAAGGATTCATTTTGAAAAAATTTTAAGGGTATTGATTCACCCCTCCCCTCTCAGTACACACCTTTCCATAATTCCAACAATTGGTATCAGAGAAAGTTCTCTTTTTAAGGAAGTTTAATCACTGAAGAGAAAATATCTTAAGCATGGAAAGGTATAATCTTGACAAGACTATTGAGAATCATAAATTGTAGATAAACATCTACCTTGAACAATTTAAGGAAGCTAGAGAAAAACTAAGAGAGTTACTAGCCAAAAGGAAGGATATGGAGTTTAAATATAATGAGACTGATTATCATGAAGAAGAGATAGATGATCTATTTGAGGAATCTAGATCTATATATGGTAACATATCTAATTCATCTAAAGGAACCATATCAAATCTATCTGAAAAGAATCAACATCTTATTGAAGAAGTGAAAGAATTGGAGATCGGTCAAGAGACACAAATGGTTAGAATGATTGATGTCATGAACACTGCAAGACATGTTGAACAAGAAATAAATTTGGCTATTGAAGATAGAAGGCAAATGACTAAAAATATGGAAGAAAAGGAATATGACATAGTAAGATGCACTGAGCATCATTTTTAAATTTCCAATCAAATGGTTGTCATGAGTCAGGAAGTCAACCAAGTAAACAGTGAGCTTACTAAGAAATTGGAAGACATTAGTGAATTAAGAGAATAAAATGAAAGATTGAAGAATGAAGTAAAGATCCAACAATAGCATAATGAGATGATTAAGAAAGTTGAAGAAAGCACTAATAGAATGGATGAATTCCTAAGTAGTCAAAGCAGACTTGACAACACTACTGATTTAGGCTATACCGAGTAGGGAGAGTCATCGATACAAGCTGAACAAAAGAGTTCCTATGCACAACCAAGGCCAAAGAAGCTCTCATGCTATCATTGTGGAAAATCAAGCCACACATCAAATTTTTGTAGAAGAAAAGAAAAAGGTATTCCTAAATCCACTCCTAAATTTGATGGTTATTGTTATAACTGCAATAAGTATGGACCTCAAGAACACGAGTTTAGATCAAATTTGAATAAGTCACCTAATAAGCACTATATGGAATAGAACTATCACACTTGCAACATGAATGGACACATCACAAGAATACAAGACAACGATGAAGCAAGTCTAGAAACCAAAAGGACAAAACAAGACATATCAACTGAGAAGACAAGGTAATGCATATACTTGGGATTAAAATACTTGGGTCTATTGCAAAGTATGTGGTAGATATGGACATATAGAAGCTAATTACATGAGAAAGCACTGGAGACAAAGATCATGAAATTGGACAAATTTTGGAATGGCATGTTTGCATTGTCACAAGGTTGGTGATTTAAGAAAGGACTGTAGAGACTGAACACTAGAGGTAAATGTTAATACAAATGGAAACATAATTAAAAAAATCATGAGGATAAGAAATCAAATGTGGAGAAAAGAAACAAATGATAATGTTGGATCAAGCACAAAAGTTAGTGACACCTCATCCTTTGGATTAGATGATTTCACCACCTCCACCTAAGAAAATCAAGTAAGTATGGAACTGAATTTTTATCAATTATATCTAATAATAGTTACTTATAACTATTGAATGAATACCAAATCAGCATGAAATAAGATGCACTGGGGTATTATATGTTTTGAGCTTAAAATGTGTATAGTTGATAAAAGCATGACCGAGTAAAAGATTATTAGTCGGTGAAAATGCAAAGGTTAACTGAGTTGAAGTATCAATTGAGCAATATCTAGTGTTAACCAAGCTAAAGATTCAAAGTGATAATCGAACCTCTTGATATTTACCGAGCTATGGTAGGTAAAGCATTTAATGTAAAAATTTGAGTGAGAAAAGAGATTTTAGGTATAAATAAACAACGATGCAAGCCATTTTGTCACATAGCAATCAAGAGAAGAACCAGAGAAATTCGAGGGAATTTGAGCTAAGATTTTTTCAAGCATTCAACGGAGATTTGAGTAGATCTCGAGCCATTTATCATCATTCCAAGTAAGTTCTTCACTACCAAGTTATATTTCTTGAAGATTTTTCGAAGCCCTAAACTTTTTAGAACAATGGAATCCTCATCCAAGTATGAAAAATCCAAGACCAAAAATGACAAGAAGGTCACATTGATTAAGTCAACAACATGTGAAGAACCCAAATAAAAATTGCATCCTGAGATCGCTTCACAAATTGATCAATCAAGTGAATTTTCAAGCATACCACCAAGGGTTTTACTGGTATAGGATATATGTGCACTTATATCCACTACAAGATAAGTTAAATCATAAACTTTGAACAACAATCAACATACTAGGAGCTAAGTGAGAATAGAAAGCTCAAGGATGAGCATAAACACCTGGAAGTTAAATGATTGACAAATGCCCTATATTTCCCGAGGGAGTTCAAGTCAAAATGGATTAGGGTTGTACTTAGCCATGTTCACGAAGGTAAAATGTGGTTGGATGAAGTGGTTAAAATCTCTAAGGATGTTATTCATGTGGTTACTAGATACCCAACTAATGACAAGGTGGAGGCAATAAGGAACCCACCGAGGGTAGAGACTGAGAAACTAATAGGAGCTAAGTGGGATGGTAGACGAATAAGATTCAACACCATCACCCATCTGGAAACAAGGTTTGGAGCCTATGTCATTGGCTATAAGATTTTTAAATCTAGCACACCCAACAATGTCTCATGCAGAGTAGTAGACATAGCTTATCAAATTGTCAAGAAAGGTTTATAGTTAGACCTCTCTGAGCTACTGTTGAAACAATTGGAAGATAATATGAGGATCATCTGGGTAGAAAAGACCAATACTTGTAAGTTAGGTTCATTATTTTTTTGTACATTTTTCTACTTGCAAAACTACTTCCCATATGTCAGTAATGTAGACCTGGATATTAACCGAACGGTCATCATTCAAATCAATGAATTTATCAAGAATTTAGGTTAGAATTTTGTAGTTGTGATGGATGATTATTTTGGAAAGTTTAAGGATAGAATGCACAAAAGAAGTAGAATACCAGGACAATTGGTTGAAAAAAATAAGGAGGATATTTTTTTGGGTGGACACTGAAACCACACTAATCAAGGTAGATGATCCAAGAATTACTTGGCTACCTCCAATGGGATATGAACTCGACATTGATTGAGCCTCTAGGTCAATAAAGGAACTGTTGGCTAAGCCCAAAGATCCTAAAGCTACTAGGTTAAGAACCTATGAGGAAGAAAAGCTAAGGATACAAATAGTAAGAGTAAAGGTTAGCAGGAAATCAAAGAAAATGATGGAATCATTAGTTAATAAATTTAGTGAAGAAGAAGAGGAAGAAACAGATAAGGCAATTGAAGAAGAAACTGAGGAAAACTTCTGATTGGCAATAGTGAGCATGAGGAGGAAACCGAGTAAGATAAAGAACTCCAAGCTGCACCAGTAAAGGCCATCACGAAGAGAAAACAAGAAAAGACCCCTACCCAAGTGAGGACAAGATCCTCTATAGCTGCTTCTCCACCTGTGAAATGAATAATGACAAAAATCACAAGTTCTACTCCTGGGTATGTGTAGGATCATGGTATGCCAAACTAGGCCCTTAAGTGGCAATGAAAATTCAGAAAATCAGGTTTAGGCAAGTTGACATAAAAATTTACACAAGTTATAAATATTATATCAAAAATATGTAAGAAGATAATCTATAGAAAATTTAATTTAGTTTCTAAGATACTAGGCCTTTTTTGAAAAATAATTATTCTATATGTTTAAAATTTCAAATTTCAATGTAGTATTACAAAAATTTTAGGAAAAAAATGAGAAGTAGGTGTATGTCTGACCACCTTAAACACAATCAAATGATAAAAAAAAAAATTACAAGATTATAGATATAAGTAGTAGACTCATGTCTGGATGTGACACATTTTTTTGTAATTTTTTTCTAGTAAATAATTATTATGATTTTTATTCTAAAAATTTTCCAGAATACAAAAACTCTCGTATTTGACCACGTTAACTTAGTCTAAACTTTATCAAATTGAAAACATTTTTTATTTTTCTTGTAGTACGAAAAGCATAGAATGTGACACATGTTTTAGATTTCAAAAATGTTATACAATTTGAAAGTTATAGCTATTTTTTAATAAGTCTATCAATCATGACTATAAAGATAACAAGTAGGTTTATGTCTAGCTACATTAAACAAAATCAAATGATAATATTTTTTTATAAGATTCTAGACAAAAGTAGTAGACTCATGTCCAGATGTGATGTATATTTTTTTGTATTTTTTTTCCATGTAAATAATTAATTATGATTCTTCTGCTACAAATTTTCCTGAATATTAAAACTCTCGTGTCTGACCACCTTAACTTAGTCTAAACTTCATCAAATTGAAATTATTATTTATTATTATTATATTAGGTGAAGCATAGAATGTGATGTATATTTCAGATTTCAAAAATGTTATATTGTTTGGACGTTATAGTTGTTTTTCAAAGAGTCTATCAATTAGGACTTCTTTTTCACATCACCACTTTTTGGCATACCATGATCCTGCACATACCCTCCTACAAAAACATATCAGAAGAAAAGAGGTGCAAAAGACACCACCAAGAAACCAAATAAGAGGAGAAGACTGATAAGAGGTAAGGATGATGTAGATTCTAAAGAAGAAGATGATCAAAGTCAATTTAAAATTGTTGTAAATAAGAATCAATCTGTTGATGAGTTAGTTGAAAACATAAAGGAGACGGGTAGACTAGGTCACCCTAAGATGAATCGGTATGGACATATGTCAACTGAGGATTAGGAGAAAGTGTAAGAGGAAAGAATCCACATGATGATTAAATTTAGAAGATTACCTATTGAATTTGTAAAATATATTCCTAAGGAGCTTCATGACAAGGTATCAACAAGGTGGACCTATGCCTTGCATACCGAGAAAGAAATGAGGAAATGTTCATTAATGTTGGAAATTCCTAATATCTCTAAGGAAAAAATTGAAGAATTCATTAGAATGCATGCCAACAAATTTTTAATGAAAGGTCAGGCATTAAACATTTTGGCAGGAAAATTGGAAGAAGTTGATGAAAATAGTAAGGTCTTATGGACAAAAATTTTGGAATCTAAGGGACAAGAAGATAAAACTACATTAGCTATAATCCCTAAGAAAAAGGTCAAAGGTAAAGGAAAAGGGGTACATTTATACGATGTCGACATAGCTACCAAAGAGCCAATACATATATCAGATACTGAGGTACAAGATGATACTTATGCTGAGGACTTCTATCTGCTAAGATATACTGAAGAGGACAAACATGATGCTCTTGAGACATTAGTAACAACCAAGAATGATGAAGTCACAATAGAAGATATTACCAATGGATATCCTAATGATGAAGCTTAGTTTGTTGAAGATATCACTATGGTTGTAGAAAATATTGAAGAAGATCAACTTACTGAGGCAGCAGTAGTAGACATACTGGGTAATTTTCCAATATTGGTACAAGAAATTGATATTGTCACTCAAGGGAAACCTAAGGATCAAGCACCCAAGAAAGAGAAGGACACCACTAAAGGATAGGGTGAAGAAAAATCAAAGGAAATAACTGAGCTTGAAAACAAAGAGGTAGAAAATAAAGAACTAGAAATTGAAACAAATGTAGATACATCTACAACTAACACAGAGTAAGAAGCCCAAGGACATCAAAATGAGGTAAAAGTCAAAGGGAAGGATAAGGAAGAGAGTGTGTCAACCGAGAAATAAAATTATAGTCTAGAGACTAAAGCTCTAGTACCATATGGGAAATCTCCCACATCTAGAACACAAGAAAAGAAGAAAAAGAAGAAACATGGTAAGGGTCCAGTCACATTAGATGAGATCATTGAAATTCCCACATGTGACCTAAGAACCCTAGACCTGGAAGCACTAATAAGGTATGGAGAACTATGCACAAGGAAGGCTTCACAAGAGAAACTAAGAAAAGAAAGCAAGCATAAACATGTCTTAGAAAATGTTAGAGAAATTTTGATTCAAGTAGACCCCGATATCAATGTTGATGAGGCAACTCCCATCATTTATCAACTTGCTACTCTAACCGGCCACATAAATTGTGCAAACATAGATGTTGACAAAAGAATTAAAGAAAGAGAAGAGGCTAAGATTCATTTAAATCTAGCCAAGTCAAACAGCCAAGAAGTGCCAGTTAATAAAGTGAAGTTATTAGAGCTAATAACCGAGCTCGATACTATTATTCAACAAGTTATTACAATTTTGCACAAGATATGCACTATAGACCATTTCACTACTGAGCTTAGTGAAAAGATACATAAATTAGATGAAGAATTAAAAGTTTGTACAAATGGTCTTTTAACCGAGCCAAATACATTTTATGAGCATTATTCTAAAGTTCAACAAATCCAACGGTTAAGACTAGAACTCGAGAAGGAGGAAGATAAAATCAAAGAATAAGTAATCGAGCTATAGGCAGAGTTACTTCCACACCTCAAGGTGATGCAAAATTATGTAAAAAGACAAAAGAGTTAGTTTCCACCCCTGAGATATCGATTATACAAAAAAAAAATTGATATGCATGCACAAGTCAGATTAGAGCAGATTGCTCTTGAGAATCTCAAAGAGGAATGGGAAAACCTCTTGGCTACTTTGCAAAAAACCCATTAGAACATATTTGACAATCTGTAAGTACAATTTTTTCATTAATTTCAAAAAAGGTGGAAAATATATGTATATATATTCTTGCATATATTCTTGCATGTACTTCACATTGAGAGCATGTACAAAGCGGGAGTTCACATAGATACATTTTTTTGGTTAAGTTGAAATTTTGCAATCGGTACACATATACATAAAGTTTTTGATACTAATGCCAAAGGGGTTGAATGTTACTCCTAGAGATAATTAATGGTTTTCATTAATATCATTCAATTATAAAGTCAGTCAAGGAGACAAGACAGGAAAGTCGATCAATACACAGAGCCTAGACACCGAGAAGAACACAAGGCAGATCACTATGTTAACCAAATATAGTTTTGACCAAGCACTCTTACCGAGCTAGATGATCATTGAGAATTCATATGAACCAAGAACTAGTTAATTATTGAGTGATGAATGAAGTATACACTGAGTGAAATAGGAAATGACATAGTAGTTTGCTGGAAGGAACAAACTACAAGGGAAATAGGTTACACAATTAAAAAATGGTTTACCAAGATCAAGATGAAATTTAATAAGGATGTAATCATTTAATTATTGATGATTCCTATGTAAAGATGATCTATGTTATTTATTTCTATCGTTGATCTTAGGTTTTATAAGATAGTGTCTAAACCCTAATTAGGTCAAATCAGTTTGATATAAAATTTGTATAGATGTCATTTTGACAAGTACCACACATGTAGTATTTTCCATTGAAAGACATCTCAAGATCAGGCAAGGTTATGATTGACAAGCATTGACAAGTATACAGTTTCTTAGAAAGAGAAGACTACCGAGCAGAATTTAGAGAAGAGATAAATCACATTAAGGTGATATCAGATATGTACATAATAGATTCGATATCAGGCAAGACAGGTTGTTATTTACAAATCAATCTTACTTACATACTTTTCAACCATTGTAGCATACCTTAAATCCCTTAACAGAGTGAACTTAACAGCTCTTTCGTAAAATATCTTAATCAAGTGCACACTTAATTGTGTTGCTAAAATCCTCTAACCAGGTAGATCTAGGTGATCTTATTGTTACTCCTAATAGGGTAAGATCACGAGAAGTGATCAATATCGTTGTAGACTTAACTAAAAATGTTTTTACTATAGTAGTGAAGCTTTGTGGGTGTCATCCCCACCGTAGTTTTTACCTTCTAACAAGGGTTTCTGCAATACCAAAATGCAAGTGTCATGTGTATGAAGTTTCATGAATGCTTTATTGACTAGATTACATGCATTTATATTTTAGTTATGTTTTGGATGTATGTTAAATGTAAATGATACAGTTGATTATTGATATTCATGTTTACAAGGATTCAATTTGAAAAAAAATTAAGGGTATTGATTCACTGCTCTCCTCTCTCTACACACCTTTCCATAATTCCAATAGATAACATCTAAACCCCTACAAGATTTATTGGTTGTAGAAGGATCACAAGGATTTGGTCAATGAATAATGTTTGGCAAAGTTCAAAATTGGAAACTATCATGATGAGGTATTGTGTGATATGATGACAATGGATGCTTGCCATTTTCTATTAGGGAGACCATGGGAATTTAATCATCATGCAACACATGATGGGTATGAAAATACCTAATCCTAGACAAAGGATGGAGTTTTACACAAGATGGAGCCAATTAAGGAAACTGAGTAAAGGGTATTTAGTAATGCCAGAATATGTTTAGTTGATGGAAGTAAGTTTCTAGAGGGAAAGAAGCATGAATTTCTTTGTTTTTCTTTAATTCCAAAAGTTATTAAGATGAAGTGGAAGATGTTCCTGTAGAAGTTGCAAGTTTTTTGAATGAGTTTTGAGATATTGTATCTCATAATGTACCTGATGGATTGTCAAAAATAAGAAAGATTAGTCATCAAATGGACTTGATTCCTAGAGCCAGTTTTCCAAATAAAGGAGCCCATAGAATGACTCCAGAATAGAGTGAAGCGTTGAACAAACAAGTGCAAGAGTTATTGTAGAAGGGGTTCATTCGAGAGAATTTGAGTCCATGTTCTATAAAAGCAATACTAGAACCAAATAAAAATAGATAATGGAGGAAGTGTATAGATTCTTGGGCTATAAATAAGATTACTATCAAGTATAGGTATCATTTCCCAAGGATGGATGATATTATGCATTTCTTGAGTGGAGTTGAGTACTTCACAAAGATAGATCTAAAGAGTGGATATCAAAAAATAAAGATTAGAGAAGGATATGGATAGAAGAAAACCTTCAAGACAAATGAGGACCTATCTAAGCAGTTAGTCATGTCTTTTGGGTTAACCAATACACCAATCACATTCATGTTGCTCATGAACAAGGTATTGAAAGAATTTCTAAGTAATTTTGTTAATACGTACCTGGATCATATTTTGATCTTCAGTAAGACATTGGAGGAGCATATAATGCATATTAATAGGGTCTTCGAGAAGTTAAGGGAAGAAAAGTTGTTGATTAATTTAAAGAAGTGCAGTTTTGTGAAGGAGTTATTGTACCTAGGATTTGTTATCTAAACAAATGGTCTTAAAATACACCAAGAGAAAGTTAAGTCTATCCTTGAATATCTTACACCAAAGAGTGATGCTAAGGTAAGATTTTTTCATGGTTTGACTAGATTTTACAAAATTATTATTAGAAAGTTCAATATTATCTATGGACCCTTGACTAAAAGTATGAGAGGGGCTAGAAAGGAGTTTAAGTGGATTATAGGAGCAGCAACAAGTTTTTATTTGTTGAAAAGAAAATGTATAGGGAAGACTGTTTTGGCACTTCAAGATTTTAATAAGGTATTTCTAGTAGAATATGATGATAGTGGCAATGCCATTGGAGCCTATTTGAGTTAGGAAGGTAAACTCATTGCTTATTTTAGTGAGAAGTTGAATGACGCCAAAAGAAAATATTATTTTTATGATCAGTAATTTTATGCAATAGTTCAAGAATTGAGGAGGTGAAGACATTATCATTTTCCTAAAGAATTTTCTTTTTTTACTAGTCATCAAGCTTTATAGTATTTGAATAGCCAAGGAAAGGTTAATTAAAGGCATTTAAAATGGGATGACATTTTTTACTGAGTCACACTTTTATTTTGAAGCACAAGAGTGGAAATTCTAATATAGTTGCAAATACCTTATGTAGGAGGTATAATTTTTTGACAAAGATGCAGATCAAAGTTGTTGAGTTCAATGAGCTCAAGAGTTTGTATCCTGAGTATCCTGATTTTGTTAAGGCCTAGAGAGATTGTGTAGAACCTATAACTCTAGATAGGGCCATATGGTTGGATTTTATAATCCAAGATGATATTTTATTCAAAAGGGAGCCAATTGTGAAATCCAAAGAGTTCCATGAGGGAGAACCTAATCAAAGAGAAGCATTGTGGAGGATTGGATGGACATTTTGGTTGAGATAAAACTATTTCTCTAGTTGGTGAGCATTAGTATTGGCTACAATTACAACAAGATGTTGAGAAGTTTGTTCAAAGTTGTAGAATATGTCAGATGGAAAAAGGAACCAAGTAGAATACAAGGTTATATCACCCATTACCTGTTCTTAAAAGACCATTAGAGGATATTTGTATGAAATTTTTAATTACTTTATCATGGACATAGAGAGGACATGATTTCTTTTTTATGGTTGTAGATAGGTTCTCAAAGATGAAACATTTCATTCCTTGTAGAAAGACTAATTTTCTTGTTCATGTGGAAAAACTATTTTTCAAAGAAGTTGTGAGACTACATGGTCTACCAAAGAGCATAGTTTCTGATTGGGATACTAATTTTGTGGCGTGTTTTTGGAGGACATTGTTGGAAAATTTAAAGATAGATTTTAAGTTTGGCTCAACACACCATGCACAAATTAATGGACAAATAGATGTGGGGAATAGGAGTTTGGGAAATTTTTTGAGGTACTTTGTAGGAGATAAACCCAAGGGTTGGGATTTGATTTTACCACAGGAAGAATTTTCATACAATAATTTTGTCAATGCGAGCACTAGTAAATCACCATTCCAGATTATATATAGAAATAGTCCTATAAATGCTTCAGAATTAAGGAAGTTAGACAATAGATAAAGGAATGGTATTGAAGCTGAATATTTTGCCAAAAACTACAAGAATTTTTATGAAGAGGAGAAGAAGCATATTAATAAAATGATTATTTAGTACAAGGATAAGGAAGATCAGAAGAGGAAAGATTTCCAGTGTAAATATACAATCAGTTGAAGATGAAGATGAATAAATTTGGACCATGTAAAATATTGAAGAAGCATGATTCGGGAAATGCTTACAAAGTAGTGTTTCCTAGTGAACTCAATATTTCACCAGTGTTTAATATTTCATATTTAATAGAGTATCATGAAGGAAGTATCAAATATTAGATAACAGAAGATTGGTAAAATATTTCAGCACCTACTTCAGCTACAGATGAGATAGAAGACATCTTGGATAGTCATGTCATAAAATTGCAAGGAACATGAAATATGAAGAGTATCTAGTCAAATGGAAGTGACAAACTATTTGAGATTTATCATGGATATCAAATGAAGAAGTTAAACTCCTTGATTTTTATCTAAAAAATTGAGATGTGACAAGATCACTTCTCAAATTACCTTGGGTGTCTGATGTACCAACATTTAGAGTGTAAGAAAAAAATCTTGCATCACCCAAGAATATTGTCTAGTTTTAATAAGGGTTATCTTTGGAAAGGGTTACTATTTTCAATAGGTTATTTATTTGAGTATGAATTGTGCCATTTTCTTCCTTGGAGGTTCATGTTGGATATATAAGCCTACCAATAAAGTTTCATGGCAATATATAAACCAATTTTGAAGTTATTACATTTTTTGTTTTGGCAGGGTGGTACAAAAACTTTGAACTTAGTTTTGAAAGATTTATAGGCTCTGAAAAGTGGTCAAACTTTGATTGATTGGTGCTTCATGAGCATAGGGAAAAGATAATTTTGTGTCATTTCCAAAATAAGGTTATAATAACCAATCTACTCATGGTTCACAAGTTATTATTTTTGGAATTTTTGCCTTCAAGACTCTGGTTTCAATACAAGTGGAATAGAATGAAAAATCCCTTAAGGAGGGAGATTTAGCCATTGAGTGCCAAAGTGGGAAATTTTAACTTTCTAGAATATTTTAATGCAATTAATTATGCTACTAATATAGGAATGAATGGGAATTTTAGTGTTCAGTTCTAGAAGTGTAGATTGCATCTCTATCTTATAGGTTATTTTAATGAAAATGCCCATGTGGTTGTAGCATGTTTTTTTCTAAATATTATAATTCTATTTTATTGAGGATAATAGAAAGAAAGTATTGTTTTTGTTTCCATTAATCTGTTCTTGCAATTTTCTATTTATTTCTCTTTTGTGTTGTGTGTATTTGGCTAAATAAGGGAAGTACCCTTCATCAAGTGTATTAGAGAAAACTTTTCGGAGCGTGTAGATAGGTGATTGAGAATGAGGTAGTTCGCACCAAGACTATGGTTGTAGGTCTAAGAGATAAGTAAAAAAATATCTCCATGAAGGAATCATGGTGGAAGAATTGTGGGTGTGACAGAAGAGGCTTTTAGAGCCTTCTAGAGTTAAGTGCAAGCACTAGTAGAGAAGTTTTGTACAAGAATCAATATTAGAGAAAGAGATACAAGTAAGGATGAATCTAAAGAAGAATGAAATTTTGAAGAAGAGAAATAAATGGATAGGGATCTTGATGAAATGAGGTTTTTGATGGCCATTTCCAAGATTGGAAAGAGACCAAAGATTGAAGTTTCTATATTTTCTAGAAATCTTAATCTAGAAGATTTGATTGATTTGATCAATGGTATGGATGATTACTTTGAGCTTGAGGAATTAGATGATATTGAGAGGGTCATATTCAAAAAGGAAAATTTGATGCTAAAATTTTGTGGAAAGAGGTTCAACTAGAGAGAAATAGAAGAGGGAAGGATAATATAACAAGGTGGGATTGAATGGTGGAAAAACTAAAGAGATAGTTCATTACTGTTGACTATGAGCTTGATTTGATAAAGAAAATGCAAGGGTTGAAGCAAGTAGGAAAATCTATCCCAAAATATATAGAAGAGTTCTATCAAGTTCTTATTAGAATGAGTCATTCTGAAGCTAACAAGGAGAAGGTTTCTCATTACATAAATGGGTTGAGGACAAGTATTCAAGAAGATTTGATAATGGTAAAAATTTCTACCATTGAAGATGCATATCATTTCTTTTTAACGTGAAAGAAAAACTAAACAAGAAGTTTGAGAGTAAGAAAAGAAGAAGGGGTCATCATGGAAGGACTAGAAAATGATCTTATGGAGGCCAAAATAACTGTGAGAAGAATAATTATGACTCTATTAGTAGTCAAAATTAGAGGATAAATAATTCATATCACCCTCATGGTCAAAATAACAAATATCATAGAGGAACAAGAAGAGGGAAAGGAATAGAAAGATGACATTTTTGTGGGATGTGCTTATGTTGTGTAGAAGAAGCACATAGATCTTATTAGTTTCCCCAACACCAAGGGAGAAAAAATAGAAGACTAGATGGAAATGCATGAGTTTCACATGTAGATGAAGATGCTTAGTCATCACATTCTGAAGATGCTAAAAGAGGAGATGTCTTTGTCACCAAAAGGGCCTTACTAAATTATGAGAAGGAACCTGAGAAAAGGAAGAATTTTTTTTACACAAGGTGTAAGTGTAATGGTAAAGTATGCAATGTCATTATTAATAGTGGTAGTACTAATAATATTGTTTCAAAATAAATGGTGGATAAACTGAAGTTAGAGAGAAGAAATTGTGTGAATCCCTATAGGATTTATCTATTGCAAAAGGATCACAAGGCCTTGGTAAATGAATAGTGTTTGGTAAAGTTTAAAATTAGAAGTTATATCATGATGAGGTATTATGTGATATTATGCCTATGGATACTTGTCATCTATTGTTAGGGAGACCTTGGAAATTTGTTTTTCATGCAGTACATGATAGGCATGAAAATACACACTCCTTGAAAAAGGATAGAGTCTAACACAATATGAAGCCATTGAAGGAAACTTAGGAAAAGGTGTGTAGTAATACCAATATGTTTAGTTGAGGAAGGAATTTTCTAGAGGGCATGAATCATGAACATGTATTTTTCTTTGATTCAAAAAGTTGATAAAGATGAAGTAGAATATGTTCCTATATAAATTGTAGGATAGTTGGATGTGTTTTAGGATATTGTATCTGATAACGTACTTGATGGATTGCCAACAATAAGAAAGATTAGTCATCAAATAGGCCTTGATTCCTAGAGCCAGCTTTCCAAATAAGACAACCCATAAAATGACTCCAACAAAGAGTGAAGAGTTGAATAGACAAGCACAAGAGTTGTTGTAGAAGGGTTTGATTTGAGAGATTTTGAGTCCATGTGTTATACCAATTGTACTAGCACCAAATAAAAATCAAGAGTGGAGGATGTGTACTGATTCTTGGGATATCAATAATATTACTATCAAGTATAGGTTTCCCTTTCCAAGGATGGATGACATTATGAATTGCTTGAGTGGAATTGAGTACTTCACAAAGATAGATCTAAAGAGTGGATATCACCAAATAAGGATTAGAGATGGAGATGAATGGAAGACATCCTTCAAGATAAAGGAGGCTGTGTATGAGTGGTTAGACATTCCTTTTTGGATAACCAATGCACTGAGCACATTCATTTGTCTCATGAATGAGGTATTGAAATAATTTCTAAGTAATTTTTTCATTATTTACCTAGATAATATTTTGATATTTAGTAAGAAATTAGAGGATCATATAATGTATATTCCTAGGGTCTTTGAGAAGATAAGGGAGGAAATATCATTGATTATCTTGAAGAAGTGAAGTTTTTTTAAGAAGGAATTATTGTTGTTAGAATTATTTTAGAATAAATAAGAGGGGGTGAATCAGTTATCCTCGGGTCCAGATGTACCAATTCAACTTTTAAGCACTTCAAACAACTTAGATCTTTAGAACAGTCCACTTGGTCTCTATAGCATATAACCAATAACACAAACTTGCAATCCACTATCCAAAAGTAATCAACTTGAAGACTATGAAACACTTAATACTAAAACACATCAAATAAAATTCACACAAGTATGACACTAGGATCTAACATGGAAACCCAGTCTGGGAAAACCCACCAGTAACATGCTACCAATTTTCACTCTTCTAAAGTGATCTCTATGAGAAGCCAACCCTGTTAGAGGTTACAATACATAGTGTTAGGTGTGACCGTATTAAAGGATTTAATCACACTATTAGGAGTGGCCTTGTTAAAGGACTTAAGAAAATTCCATTAGAATGTCACCTTGATTAAAGGATTTATAAATGACTGTTAGGTCAACCTTTATTAAAGGATTTCAATTGATATAATGTTTAGAAAGTAATAGAAGGTTTGATCTAATAAATACTACTCACTTTGAAAATATAGATCCAGTGTGGCTCATATGTTGATCCTCTGACTAGCATTCATTATCATCTCCATCTCTGATCTACTTGGAAACCCTTCAATAAATCACCTCTTCACAACTCTTTACAGCTATTCTCATCCTTCTGCTCAAGTTCTACAACCAACTTAATCAATCACTTGCATAACCCACAATTAGGTTATCCTTATACCTCCTTAACTAGGTAGCTTGATCTTTTTCTTCTTAAAAATTACTGTAGATCTTAGGTTTTGGTCACATTCATCAAATCCTTCCAACATTTTGTTCTCCTTCTAACCTTCTAGTTACTTTTCAAAACTTCTCCTTGAATCCATGTATAGAAACGTGCAAATAGGGTTTATCATGCATTAAATTCTCTGGGACATTCATCCTTATCTTCAACATGATTTAGATATTACAAGAATTCAACTGTGTCTGCTAGGAATCTCAATCCCTTCAAAAAATTTAAAATGCTAACACTTGGTCATCACTATGTTCTTCTTCTTGGTCTTCACTGGATAACTCGGTCACTACTTAATTGTTCTTCTCAACACTCACTTTTTTCACTTGGTCCAACTTCTGATACTCATTCATTGCTAATGCTCAGTTGACACTATATTTTCTCATCTTATACTGGCACTCAGGCACCACTAGCATCACTCGGCTTATACTTTAAGTTCCTTAGTCTTCAACTCTTTTACTCAGTCAAGCCTATGCTTTTAGTCTTTCTTTATGCATCTCTTCTATGCTTCAATTCAACTATCTTCTTCACCTATTATTATAGATAAACAACACATTATCTTGTCAATGTGTCAACTTATCAATTGCCCATTGTATTTTCTCATAACTCAACCTTTTTACTAGGTCTTCTTGTTATCTCATCTTTTCAAATCCTCTTCATCAATAAAATGATATGTCACTCTACTAAATAGAAACTATCTCACCAATTAAGGTTTGACATCAATGACAATATAACATTTTTTTCAATTGTGGCTTCCAACAATCTCCCTCTTTGGCATTGATGGCAACACGACACGTTTAAGTTACCATACAACCCAAAAAAAACATTATGCATTGAAGAAACTTATGTCAACTCCTTTTGTGTTCTATTATCATATCTTCATTAATATCATTAGCTTCATTCTAATTCAGTGGTCCAACAATCTCCCTGATCTCATCTTTTAATTTCATTCTAATTTTGATCCATGCAGTTGTGATATGCAAATATCAGATCCCTCTTTGATAGATATCTCTTTGTTCCTTCAACTGTTCATGTACTTACTGATCATAGAATCTCTTCCTCTTATATCTAATCTCTCCCTCTTTGGTTTTATATGAATCAATTTCATTCTTTCATCTACTCATAGTAACTTTTATTGAATCTCTCCCTCTTTGACAACAATGCCAAAGATATTTTCAACTTTCTCATTCATCTTCACCATGTAGATATCTTCATGTCACTTTTCTGAACTATATGATCCTTATGTCATCTTTCTTATGATTGATAAATATCTTGTGCTTAACTCTTCACATCTTTAGGCATTTCCTAAGGTGCAACCTTCTTGCATTAATTTGTTACATATTCTGATCAATACATTTGATGCAATCTCCCATTTGTTTTAGGTAGCCTTAGCTAGGGGAATCACCCCTAATTTACCTCTTAGATACTCATGTGCATCCTTAGGTAAATCTTTAGTGAATATATCATATAAATTCTCCTTTGTATTCACATATTTCAATCTCACTTCTTTGTCTTCAACTATCTCTCTCAAGTAATGATACTTCATAGCAATATGCTTGGCCTTAGTGTGCATCATACGGTTCTTTGATATATTAATAGCACTTGTGTTATCAAATAAAATAACAACTGGCTTAGTGATCTCTTCCTTCATACCTTCAATAATTTCTTGATCCAATCTTCATTATCCAAAAAATATTTCACTAATTTGGGTTCAAATTCACATAATAATCATGTTTGGTTTTTCAACTTGTTTCTTTTCATGACTCCTGAATCTTTTGTTCCAATGATTTGATATGGCATGTTTGGTTTTTCAACTTGTTTCTTGTCATGTCTCTTAGATCTTTTGTTCCAATGATTTGATATGGTTTATGATGTCTTCTCACATATTTTGCTAGTGTAGGCTCTGGTCTCCTTTCTTCTTTTTGTTCTTCAGGTTCATCTAGAAAATTCACTTCATGTTCATTTTGTATCTCTACTTCTTCTCCTGATTGTTCAACAATTACCTCTTGATGCTCGACATCTCCCTGTTGCATCTTGGCGATTTCTTGTTATAACTTGACAACTTTGTTCTCTGGTTTAGGTAAATAGCAGGGCTCTCGTTCATTCATGTGTATAAATGTTTTGTAATCTTTAGGTTCTTTCTTGCATTCAACTTCATTCTTTTCTTCATATTCATCAATTCTCACATTTTCACTTTCCACAACTTTGTAAGTGTTAGAATTAAAACACTTATAAGATTTTCTCTTAGTGGAATAACCTAGGAATATGCCTTCATCACTTTTAGCATCAATTTTTCCATTCCTATTATCCTTCAATATATTACATTTTCTTTTGGAAAGACTTTAAAGTGTTTCACATTAGGTGCATAGCCATACCATAACTCAAAAGGTGTAACATTTTTACCTTTCTTGACTTGTACTCGATTCAAGGTATAGAAAATTGTACTTATAGCTTCTCTCTAGTACTTTTGTGCAACATTTTTCTCCATCGTCAGGGTTCTAGCACAATCCATGATTGATTTATTCCTTCTTTCAACTATACCATTCTATGGAGGAGTCCTTGGTGCAAACATATGTCTCTTGATTCCTCTATCATTGTAGAATGTGTTGAACTCATTAGATATGAACTCACCTCCTCTTTCAGGTCTCATACATTTCAAATGCTTACCTGTTTCTTTTTCAACCCTTGCCAAATACCACTTAAACAATTGAAAGGCATCAAAAATTCCTTTAAGAAACATCACAATTATTATTATAGAGTAATTATCAACAAATAGAATAAAATATTTATCACCATGGTAGCTTTTCACTCCAATAAGTCCACAAAGGTCAATATGAACCAATTCCAAAATATCATCATAAGTATAGGCTTTTCTCTTGAAACTAGACTTTATCATTTTTTCCCAATTGACATTGCTTACACATCACATTATCAAGTTTTGTCAATCTTGATAACCCTCTTACTCTTTTCATCTTACTGATGCTTACCAAATAATGAAAGTTCCCATGACACAACCTCTTATGCCACAACCATAAATCATCAAATTGCACAAACAAACATGTCTAGTCAGATAGGTGTAGATAGAACAAGTTACCTCTTGTATATTCTCCACTTCCAATTAGTTCACAAATAGCATCAAAGATCTTAGCCTTTTTGTGATGGAATTCAACTCAGTATCTAGTTTTTTTCAACTATGCAACACTCAACAAGTTATATTTTAGTCCTTCAACCCAATAAGAATAATCACATCTGATCTTATCATTCAATCGTATTGATCCTTTACCTTTCATGAGACATGGTGCATCATTACCAAACTTAACACAACTTCCTTTGTAATATTCTAAGGTTTCAAACCTACTTTTATCACCAATCATATGATGTGAAAAAATACTTTCAATTATCCATTTATCACTTATTTTCACTAAGGATTTCACTTGCAAGAGCTAAGTGTGAAACCTAGCAATCTTGTGAAACATGGGACTACTTTCAGGTTGTAGGTGCCCTATGAGAAAGCAAACCTCCAAGTTAAGGGTCAGATTTCCTTGAATCACGTGAAACTTAAGTAAAATTTGAAGGAAAAGGGGAGAGAAAGATACATTAACTTGAAATGAAACTAGGGTAATTCACCAAACTTGAATAGATCCACAAACTACAAACAAACTCACAATGTAATTCAAACATAACCTAAACACCACAACTTTCCTCTAATTATGATATTTCCCTTAGAAACAAGAAGGTGTTGATTGTAAATGAGAAGGTAAAATGAGTTCCACAACCCTAAATACTTGTAAATGCACAAAATTATGACTTTAGGAAACAAAATGTTTTTCAAAATATTTAAATGAACAATATACTAAGTAAAGGATTAAATTCAATCACAATAAAATTGATACATGACTCACCAAACAACTCAGAAAACAATAGGAACAAGAAGGATAACTACTATTTATTCAATCAAAAGGAGCCAAAATAAAATCTTCTTTTCTAGGAGATATAAACATTCATATCTCAGAGTGAGCTAGGATGGAAGAACTACCTCTATCACAAAATGTGAGGTATAAATAGATGATGGGGGTAGGAAACTACATCTCCAAGAAATCTGGAATCCCATGACTGCCTCCGCCAAATCCAAGATTGAATAGGAGAAAAATATGCATTTTGTTGGATACAATTGTCTAAAGGAGATTGTTGGATTAATTGTGTGTTGTCTTTGATGTCACACAAATGTCATATCATTTATCATGCTCAGTTGGTCAGCAAAATAGTTCTCAGTGTTTACCGAGCTTAGTCGGTCAACAAAGCAGTTCTCAGTGTTTATCGAGCTCAGTCGGTCAGCAAAGTAGTTCTGTGTGTCTACCGAGCTCAGTCGGTCAGCAGGAAGTTTTTAGTGTCTACCAAGATCTCTCGGTCTCCAAAGGATGTTGTAGAATTCATAGTGTTTACCGAGTTCACTCAGTAACTGAAGGAAATCTTTTCAGGATTAGTGTTTACCGAGAAAGGTCGGCCCAGTAAAGATTTTTTGTTAATTTGAGGAATAAAGTTTGTTTATTCTAGCCAACTGTTGTAATGATTATTAATTTTTGTAATGATTATTAGTGCCGACTTGACAATTTGAATGGACAATCCAAATGGTATATATAGAAGGTCAAGTTGTGAATTAAAAGTGTACAAGTGAAAAAGAAGGAAAGTGTGAGCGAATTTTGAAGGATGATTAGATATCCTTGAGGAGCAGCAAAGATATATTTGATTAGGAAGGATCTAGTAAAGCATAACAGAGATCTGTAATAAAAAATTTAGTTGCATCATTATTCAGGTCACTTCATTATTACTTTCTTACCATTATAGCAGTGATTTCAAAATCTCTTAACAAAGTTGGTTTAACAGCCATTTTGTAAATCCTCTAACAAGGTGACAGTTCTATTGAATTGTTTCAAAGACCTCTTACAAGGCCACTCCTAACAGGGTGATTAAATCCTCTAACAAGGTCACACCTAACAGTGTGTTTTGTAACCTTTAACTGGGTTGGCTCCTAACAGGGCTCACTTTAGAAGAGTGAAAAATAGTAACTAGTTACATTGGTGGTTTTTCCCATATTGGGTTTCTACGTTAAATCTAGCATCTCTTGTGTTCATGTTATTTTCTTTATGCATGCATGTTAATCACTGATGAATACATAAGAACAATTATAATTAATACTCACTGCAATAACCAAGTTTCAACATTTCTTTGTATGTTTACCGAGTAACGACAGAAAATGATTTATTAAGACATCTAAGGGATCTGTGGTAATATTTTTATGGTTAACTGATTCACCTCCCCTCTTAGTTACTCCATCTATATTTCCAACAATTGGTATCAGAGCTTTTAGTGCTTGCAGGAAGGGTTTCAAGGACCTAAGCTAAAGATCAGGATGTCTTACAAGAGAGAAATTCCAAGGCTTAACAGAGATAACTTTTCATCATGGCAAGGTCTCATGAGACTTCATCTGGCTTCCATTGGTGATTCAAGATGCAAATATATTGATCAAGAATATACAGCTCCTACTGGCACATTAACTGTTGAAGACATTGTAGAGAAAAAGAACCATAACACCATGATGATAGACATTGCATCAGCTCTCAGCTATGAAGAATTTGATGAGATCAAAGACTACACAACTGCTTATGCAATGTGGACCAAGCTAAATAAAATTTATGGTGGTGATGAAAATGTGAAGAGAGCCAAAGTATAAAGCCTAAGAGGACAGTTTGATCAGATGAAAATGAGAGAAGATGAAAACATTGCAAAATATGTTGAAAGGATCAAGGCAAGTGTTAGTGCAATTAGAGCTTCTAGAGGAAAAATTGATGATGAAACTATTATAAGTAAGGTTCTCAGAACATTACTTCCTATCTATGCAATAAGAGTATCATCTATTCAAGAAAGAAGATGTGAAGAAAATCACAATATAACTTTGGATGCTTTAGTGGGAAGATTGACAGCCTTTGAGTTGGATAACTATGACAACTATGTTCCAACTTCCAAAAATATTAAATCAGCATTTGAGGCCAAACTTTCACTTAAGAAGGGCAAGAAAATCCAATCAGAGAGTGAAGAAGAATCAGAGGAAAGTTCTGATAGTGATCTTGAAGTTATTGAAGCATTACTTGTAAAGAAATATACAAGAGGCAGAGGTAAATACAAAGGTAAAACTCCCTTAATCTATTTTTCATGTGAAGAAATTGGTCATATTGCAGCTAGGTGCCCAAACAAGCAAAGAAAGGATGAGAAGAAAGGTCACAAGTAAAATGGCAATAAGAATTTCAAATCATTCAAGGATAAAGGTAAGAAAACATGTTTTTTGGCTAAGGATTTTGATGATAGTGAAGAAGAAATTGTCTTCATTGCTGTAAAAGATGAATTTGATGATGATGAAGATGAGATGGCACTTATCTCTCATATAAGCAAAAATGATACATGGATCATAGACAGTGGATGTTCACATCATATGATTGGTGACAGAACAAAGTTTGAACACCTTTAAGACTATGATGGTGGTAATGTAAGGTTTGGAAACAATGAACCTTGTTGCATAAAAGGAAGAGGATGAATCGCATTAACCAAAGAACTTATATGTGATAATGCATATTGGGTTGAAGGACTAAAGCATAATCTTCTAAGTGTAGCATAGCTAATCAACATTGGATTCAAGGTTGAATTCATGCATGGCAAAGCAAGACTACTGGATGACAAGGGAAAATTGATTGGATTAGGCAAACAAACCAAAGGTAACTTGTTTTATCTTGATCTTGGTGAATGCTCATGTTTTATTGCTCAAATTGAAGAAAGTTGGTTATGGCACAAAAGGTTATGTCATGTAAATTTTGATAACATGGTGAAAATAAGCAAATTCAAGAAAGTAAGAGGCATTCCTACTTTGAAGAAACCTGATGTTGGTCTATGCAAGAATTGTCAGATTGGAAAAATGGGAAAGACTAGCTTTAAAAGTAAAAACTATTAGTCTGAAGATATTTTAGAGATTGTGCATACTAATTTATTTGGACCTATTGGAATTGAGAGCTATACTGGAGAAAAATTCTTTATTCTCTTTGTTGATGACTACTCTAGAATGATGACTGTTATGTATCTAAGAGAAAAGTTAGAAGCATTTGAGAAATTCAAATGGTATTTGGCAAGAGTAGAAAAGGAAACAGGGAAAAGAATGAAGTGCTTAAGATCAGACAGAGGTGGTGAATTCATCTCCCATGAATTGAATAATTTTTGCATTGAAAGAGGAATCAAAAGATAGGTATCAACCCCAAGAACTCCTGAGAAGAATGGAATAGCTGAAAGGAGGAACAGATCTATCATGGATTGTGCAAGAACTTTAATGATTGAAAAGAACATTGCTATGAAATACTAGAAGGAAGCTATTAGCACTACAGTTCATACCTTAAACCAAGTACAATTGAAGAAAGACACATTCAAAACTCCTTATGAGTTATGGTATGGCTATAAACCCAATGTAACTTACCTGAAAGTATTTGGTAGTAAATGTTACATCTTAAAAGAATCTAGAAAAGGAAAATTTGATGTGAAAAGTGATGAAGGAATATCCTTGGGATATTCTTGCAAAAATAAGGCATATAGATGTTTGAATTTGTCTACTCACAAAATCATAGAAAGTGCACATGTGAAAGTTGATGAGTTTGCAAAAAAGACTGAAGAAGAAAGCAAAAAGGAACCAGAGGATTACAGGAGATTTGTTTACATTGAACCTGATACATTACCAGACACATCTGTCAATAAGGAGACTACATCTACCGAGCCCAATACAGTAAACGAGTCACAAGAAGAAGTTCAAACCGAGTCACAAGGACCCGAGTCTCAGTCTGAAGCTACCGAGCAAATATCTACATAGCCCAAGCAACCTGAACCTAAAGATGAAATTCAAGAAGATGACAATGTAACTCATTCAAGAGGCAAGGAACCTATGTTGGCCAAATATGTTAGGAGGCATCATACACCAGATCAGATTATTGGAGACAAATCAGATGGTACTATGACAAGAAGTAAACTAAAAGGTACATGTTTACTTGCTGATTTTGAACCTAGAAATGTCAAAGATGCATTGGAAAATGAAATTTGGATTGAGGCTATGAATGAAGAAATAAAAAAAATAGAGAAGAACAAAACATGGACTCTTGTACCTAGGCCTAAAGATAAAAATGTAATTGGAACAAAATGGGTATTCAGAAATAAGTTGAATGAAGATGGTCAAGTATCAAGAAACAAAGCTAGATTGGTATGTAAAGGATATTCTCAAGAAGAGGGCATAGATTATGGTGAGACTTTTTCTCCTGTTGCAAGATTAGAAGGTGTAAGAACTCTACTTGCATATGCAACACATAAAGGATTTAAGGTATATTAGATGGATGTAAAATCTACATTTCTCAATGGTATTCTTGATGAAGAAGTCTACATTGAGCAACCTGAAGGTTTTATTGATCCAGACAAAAGGAATATGGTTTTCAAGTTACACAAAGCATTTTATGGTCTGAAACAAGCCCCTAGAGCATGGTGTGAAAGATTACATAACTATCTTATTCAGATTGGTTTCAAAAGAGCTAATGATAATAGTAGTTTGTACATCAAGGAAGGACCAAATAACAAAATTGTTTTGGCAGAAATATTTGTGGATGATACTGTGTTTATAGGTGATGATGATCAGTGCAAAGAATTTTTAGAGCAAATGAACAAAGAATTTTAAATGTCTATGTTTGGTCAAATAAAGTTCTTTGTTGGTCTTCAAATTCAGCAGAGCGAGAATGGTATCTACATTACTCAGTCTAAATACATCAAGGAAATACTTAAGAAGTTTGGTATGGAAAATGAAAAACTAGTTGGTACCCCCATGTGTACTAGACTAAAGCTTACCAAAGATGATGATTCAAAAGAAGTAGATCAGACCTTATACAGATCAATGATTGGAAAATTATAGTATGTAGTTCATACAAGGCCTGATATTGCCTTAGCAGTTGGTATAGTAGCAAGATTCTTAGCAAAACCCAGAGAAAATCATATGATGGCAATCAAAAGAATCTTGAGATACTTGAAAGGAACTGAAGATTATGGCTTGTGGTATAAATTTGGAGGCAATCTAGACTTAAAAGTGTTTACTGATGTTGATTGGGTAGCAAACATTGATGACATAAAGAGTACAAGTGGTGGATCATTCTTTCTTGGCAAGAGGTTGGTATCTTGGACTAGTAAAAAGCAAAATTGCACATCCCAATCCACAACAAAAGTAGAATATGTTGCTGCAGCAGTAAACTGCTCTAATATTGTTTGGTTTAAATAGTTATTGGAAGGCATGAAGGTTGAGATCAAAGAACTAGTTGTTATATTTTGTGATAATACAAGTGCAATAAATATTTCAAAGAATCTAGTAATGCATTCCAAAACCAAGCACATTGCTATAAAATATCACTTTGTTAGAGAATTGGTGTAGGACAAGGAAATCAGATTGGAATATATTCATACAAAAGAATAGATTGCAGATATATTCACCAAGCCACTACCTAAGGATGCATTCTTGTATCTAAGAGGTAAGTTACGGGTCATTTCCCTATCCGAGGCTCACTAAATAAAGTTTTAGTGATGCATCAACCAGAGCATATTGAAGATCAGTCAGTTGATGTAGCTTAGTCAAGGAATCATTGCATATGAATCAGTACTCAAGGTACATTGCTATTCACCTAGTATGTGTTGTCTTTGGCATGTGTTGTCAAAGAGGGAGAGTTTGCTGTCATATTTCAAGAAATTTCTAAAGATTTCTAAGAGGGAGAGTTTTCTTGGAGATTTTTTCAGTTAGAAAGAGAATTTTGTTGATAGAGGGAGTTCTCATAGATGAGAATCAAAATGAAGCTAAGGATATGTTCCTTACTCTATGTTTTCTATGAAATTTCATTGTGCTATGACATGTTGTGTTGCCATCAATGCCAAAGAGGGAGATTGTTGGATACAATTATCTGAAGGAGATTGTTGGATTAATTGTGTGTTGTCTTTTATGTCACACAAATGTCATATCATTTATCATGCTCAGTCAGTCAGCAAAGTAGTTCTCAGTGTTTACTGAGCTCAGTCGATCAGAAAAGTAGTTCTCAGTGTTTACCGAGCTCAGTCGGTTAGCAAAGTAGTTCAATGTGTCTACCGAGCTCAATCGGTCAGCAGGCAGTTTTTATTGTCTACCGAGATCTCTCAGTCTCCAAAGGATGTAGAATTCATAGTGTTTACCAAGCTCACTTGGTAACTGAAGGAAATCTTTTCAGGATTAGTGTTTATCGAGCAAGGTCGGCCCAGTAAAGATTTTTTGTTAATTTGAGGAATAAAGTTTGTTTATTCCAGCTGACTGTTGTAATGATTAGTAATTTTTGTAATGATTATTAGTGTCAACTTGAAAATATGAATGGACAATCCAAATGGTATATATAGAAGGTCAAGTTGTGAATTAAAAGTGTGCAAGTGAAAAAGAAGGAAAGTGTGAGCGAATTTTGAAGGATGATTAGATATCCTTGAGGAGCAGCAGAGATATATTTGATTAGGAAGGATCTAGTAAAGCAGAACAAAGATCTATAATCATAAATTCAATTGCATCATTATTTAGGTCACTTCATTGTTACTTTCTTACCATTGTAGCAGTGATTTCAAAATCTCTTAATATAGTTGGTTTAACAGCCATTTTGTAAATCCTCTAACAAGGTGACAGTTCTATTGAATTGTTTCAAAGACCTCTTACAAGGCCACTCCTAACAGGGTGATTAAATCCTCTAACAAGGTCACACCTAATAGTGTGTTTTGTAACCTTTAACCAGGTTGGCTCCTAACAGGGCTCACTTCATAAGAGTGAAAAATAGTAACTAGTTACATTGGTGGTTTTTCCCATATTGGGTTTCCACGTTAAATCTGGCGTCTCTTGTGTTCATGTTATTTTCTTTATGCATGCCTGTTAATCACTGATGAATACTTAAGAATAGTTATAATTAATACTCACTACGATAACCAAGTTTCAGCATTTCTCTGTATGTTTACCGAGTAACAGCAACAAATGATTTATTAAGACATCTAAGGGATCTGTGGTAATATTTTTGTGGTTAACTGATTCACCCCTCCTCTTAGTTACTCCATCTATATTTCCAACAGCATTTAGGTCCATGGGATATGTTGTCCAATAATTAGGTGACTTAACCTCCCCTAAAGGTGGTGAAATTAGGAGGTTTTCATAATTTTTTCCTTAGAAAACTTTCTCTTTCAAAATCAAGTCTCACTTAATTCCTCTAATCATGCCTTGGTAGGTAATATTTGAACAAGATGATTTAGAAAACATCACTTGTCAAATATTTTACAATATAAATATGCATGATTTTACATTAAAATATCCCACTTAGTAATGACCCCTAATAAGACTTATAGGAAAAATATTATCAAATACCAAAACCTAGGTATCTAGGGGTCATTTTTACATTTCTAGTCTTCCCCACTAAAATGGCTTTCATTAAAATATTTTTATTCTCTTTGAATAAAAGTCCATATTTTCTTTCCTAATTCCCTATTTCTTTTAGGAAAGATTAAAAAAATCTTTAAATAATATTCTTATAATATGTATCCCACCTTTGTGTTATAAAATAAACTTTCCAAAAAAATCTCCCATTTTAAAATGTTTTGGAAACACCTCCAAATCAGCTTCCTTACCTTTTTAAACTACTTCTCCCTTGCAAAAAGCATGTGTCTTAAGGGTAATTTCTAATGGGAATAAAACTTAGTCTTTTGAAGCTTTCCATTTAACTTTGGCTTTGCTTGGAATAGGATTCAAATATAGTAAGAGGTAAGAGGTAAGTGTTTTCATTATTTCATTTCAACATTTTCAATTTTTTGTTTTACCTTGCATCATGGCTGCTCCTTCATCGTTTCTTCTATGGTTTGGAAGTGTTATTTAGGTTCTTTTCTTCCATAGAATGGAAATGATCAAGCTTACTATTGTTTTGTATCATGGAGGGCATCATATAGCTACTCTTTTGATGATTGTTTTTGCTTATGAATATGCAGATTTTGTACCACTATTGTGCCCTTTTCTTTGAGAGATACACATACAAATGTATCATATTTTCTACTTTGATCCTTGAAAATATTGATTTCTAAGATGTGCATATCAATTAAGACTTTGATTTTGTTGAGATCCATATGCAAATGTTGTTTTGATTAAGATATATGCAGATTTTTCTATTGCTTCATTCTTTTCTTGTAGCAATGATTTGTTTCTCTCTATCATGGAATCAATGAAGATGATCATCTCAAACCTCTCATTTTGATATTGGTCTCTGGATAATACCCTCTTTCATTTGCAGGTATGTATAGATCATTTCTTTGAAAGAGGAAAGAAGCCTACTATTATGCACTTGTGACCATACCTTCTCTATTCATAATGCATCTACATGATTGTCTTGGATGCTTGATCTTAATCCATAATCATATTGTTTCAGATTGATCATGTTTCTTTTTATCATATGCTTTCCTCTAGCTCCTTCATGCATGAGTTATAGTTTATGATGCATGCCTTCTCATTCTCCTGAATGTTCCATTGAGTATTGTTGCTCCATTGATTGCCCCTTTTCTAGAATAGAACACCTTCATAAGTGTTTTTTGTTCAGACATAGTTTTCCTTCAAACACGGCTTGTGATGACTACCCTCAAAGGCCTCCTATTTTCTAAGCAAGGATATCTATTACAAATAAATGCAATGTCACAACTTCTTATATACCTTCACATGGAACAAACAAGTTAATAAAACATGGCACCTCATGCATCATTTGAGTTTGCACATGTCTTGAGCATGTTTCACTTACATGTACATGCATAACTATAGATATAGATAGGTCATTGGATATTAGTTATTTCTTAGATCATCTAGATCCAACCCATCTTCATCATGCAGGCTCTGGAGCAAGTGAGGAGTGTACTTAATCATTCCTCTTTCCTAGGAAATGACTTTTACCCCATTATCTATTTTTATTTACTTATGTAGGGTACATGTATCCATCGATTATTGAAGGATATTCTCATAGCCTATTTGAGCTCATATGATTTTCTTTTCTTTCCTTTGTGTACATACTTTCCATTCATGATCCAATATATGTATGTCATTTCATTTCATTAGATAGTTTCTTTTCCTTTCTTTCCTCTTCATGCACTTTCAATTTATCTCAAGAAATGAACTCAAATCTAATCTAGATCATTAGAAATTGAAAACTAGGATATCTTAGCAAGCTCACCTAGTAAATTGTCTAACAATATCAACCAGTTTGAATGAACATAAAACTGGTAACATTTCTGGTGACCTCAGTCGAGTGATTTCCTACTAAGTACCTCTTAACCAGTTTCCTTTCCACTATCCATTAGGAATGGAGTCCCCTAACACCCATTGAAGAACTTGGCATAAACATGAAAGCATAATAGCTCCTTCTAAAAAAAAACCACTAAGTGCCTGAGATAAACTGGTATAATTCTGAGGAACTCAATCATGTGAGTATTGATGGTTTGTATCAGTGGGCTCTTGACTCACTAATACCAATCATCGATGCTTTCTTGAAGGGTATTGATGATGGAATCAATATGTCTTAGACTTATTTCTAAACAACTAAACTAAAAAATGTGCATCAACACTTAGGGAAAATCTGAAAACTTCTATGCTACCCTATCCTAACTAGTATCAGAAAATTAGTTAAACAAATCCATTGAATGGACTATTGAAATAACTGCCCATCCTCCTTAGAGTGTTATACCTTTCACATTTGATTCCAAAAAACATGATATGGAACACAAAAACATGTTGAAATACTTCGAGTACCCACCCTTGAAATTGGTATTCCAAAGTACTAACCTTAAATAGATCATAGGTGTTATTTTTCAAGGGAGGTTGATAAAATTGAACAAGCTCCTACTCATCAAGCAATGGATCTCTGACATCATCCTCCATTGATTCTTTGAGCATGGATATTTCATTTGAACTTATTTGAGAAAGATATCAAATAGGAAATCCCCTATAGAGTATGAACCCATTCCTTTGTATGCTAGTTGTCCCTTCTTGTTCAGTATGTACCTCACTAATGACCTCAACATGTTGATCAGTGAGATTTTCTCCAAAATTTTGCCCCTCCATGATGGCCTACTATACCAATTCTTCTTTTGTGGTCAAAGGATCATCTTCCTCTTCTATTGGAACAACTAGTAGCTCATCAAAGCTCTCAACTATCATTAGGCCTTTAACAATCACTGGTTCTTCCTCATGGTCTTGGGGACATGATTCTTGAGAGTCATTTTATTGTGAAGAGTCTTCCATCAACTTATTGTAGGTAGGTTTTGATTCTAAAAATAGGATAACATCAACCTCCTAAAAAACAAACTCTTTCTCAAGAACATGCATGTTATTATCTATTTCAGGAGGATGAGGAACATCAACAAGTGTTGAATAGAAAGCATCAATTATGGAGTCAAAATCTTGTTGTTGTTCTAAACTAGCAAAAATAATATCATCTTTATATCTATTAACATAATCGGGGAGATCAACCAATAAATCTTGTATTTTCTCATCTTGCTCAATATAAGAAGTCATTATTTAAATAGAATAGTTAGGACCTCATAGTCTTCACTTGCTTCCTTGCCCCTGTCTTTCTTCTCTAATTCATCATCATGCTGTAACAAACTGGTTGTTCCTCTTGGACATTATGCAAAGGTGCACCTAAAGAACAAGATTCGTCTTCTTCCTGGTGGTCTGAAATTCTATGAGGTGGAAGGACCTCTTCAGGGATTGATTCATAGGGCATTAACTATTGGAGGATGGTTTCATTCTTACTTGGGAAGTAAAACCCTTCAGGTGTCTCCTCTATAGGAATAGAATGGAGTGACTAGAAATTTGGGTTGGGATCATGAAGAGTCTCTAAAAATGCATGGAGGCTAGGGAATGGGAGAGACCTAGGCCCCTTCTGATTAGGATTTTGAATTGAAGGAGAAATCCTAAAGCTTGGAATTTCAATAGAAGTGCTAGGGGACTTACCAGGAAAGAAACTTGGAATTTGAGCCTTGTGATTCTCTTGTCTCATTTGCAAAGCTTCTAGGTCTTCCTCTTCTACATGGAACTATACTTCCAGGCTTGGATCTCCTTGGAACTTTGGACACATGGGAGTAGCCTTACCCTCAACAACATGAGGCATCTCCTCCTGGATCTCTTTTTCAAAAATATTTGGCATTTTGAAGCCCAGATACAAGGTCCAAGAAGGCCGCTAGGGCTACACTGGACTGTCACTACCCTTTGGTGGGTCTATTGAACTCACTTGCACTAGGTTAGCAACATCTTCTTGATCTCTTTGCCTTAGTGCTTAAGCTAACAAGTTCCTAATCAATTGATTTTTTCTTTAATTTTTTCAGCAAGTCTCTCTTTCTCATGATCATGAAAATCACCATTTGCTACTAACTCTTTTTAGAGATCCCCCTCATTTTTTGTAGCTATCAGATAGATGACCCTTACTAATTCTTTATACTCTTCAATATTTTCTTTATAGACCTTTTCTTGTGTCAAGATCTATTGGTTCTTTTCTTCAAGGGTCTATTCATGGGTTGTCCACTTTTCCTCTAGCTACCTTGAGAACTCTTCTTTTTGGGCCACCATCTCCACATATTATCTCATTAAAGACCTCATTTCATCTTGAAAATTTGTCAACCAATTATTAGAGCTCATATCTAAAGTGTTGTTGGAATGATTCTAAGGATTGTAATGGTAACCATCATTCCTTCATTGGGAGGTTCATAGGCATGCTTCTAGGATGCTTGATGCGGGGTGGGAGGGTATGGTGGTTCATATGCATGTTGATAATTTTTTATTGGTAGGATATTTTGGCTACATGTAGTTGCTTGGCTAGATTGATATGATAAGAATGAAGGCACATGGGTATCTTTCTCATGGTATGGGGGTGATAGGGTGAATATGTATTAGGAATGACCATGCTTATTCATCAAATGAGCTAGTAAAAATAGATATTTTAAGAAACTTACTAGCACATGGAATGCTTAAAAAAGTAGATCTTTTCTTAGAGTCTCCATGGTGTTTAGAAAAATACCTTCAAAGTTTGATTGCAGTGAGGATCACACCAAAATCTCAATGAATTATGGGAAACACCACTAGTCCCATCAAGCATGCCAAAACTATTGTCACTAAGGATTGCACCCACAACAGCTAAGTGTGAAACCTAGAAATCTTGTGAAACATGTGACTACTTTCAAGTTATGGGTGAACTATAAGAAAGTAGACCTTTGGGTTAAGGTTCAGCTTCTCTTGAATCACCTGAAACTTAACTAAAATTTGAAGAAAAATGGGAGAGAAAGATGCATTAACTTGAAATGAAACTAGGGTGACTCACCAAACTTTAATATATCCACATACTGCAAACAAACTCACAATGTGATTTAAACATAACCTGAACAACACAACTTTCCCCTAATTATGATATTGCCCTTAGAAACAATAAGGTGCTGATTGTAAATGAGAATGGAAAATGAGTTCCACAACCCTAAATAATTGTAAATGCACACAAATTAGGACTTTAGGCAAAAAAAAGTGTTTTTGAATATTTAAATGAACAATATACCAAGTAAAAGATTAAATTTAATCACAATAACATTGATACAAGACTCACCAAACAACTTAGAAAAAAATAGGAACAAGAAGGATAACTACTGTGTATTCAATCAAAAGGAGCCAAAATACAATCTACTTCTCCAGGAGCTACAAACATTCATATCTCAAAGTGAGATAGAATGGAAGAACTGCCTCTATCAAAAAATGTGAGGTAGATGTCACATAATAGATAGATACTGCTTACCCAAGGAAAGGGGTGAATCCCAAATAGACAGAAGGAGATTGCATCCTTAACCCCCAAGTGTAGGAACAAAGATGGAAGAGGATACCTACTTCACAATGCAAGGAGATATCTTGTTTAGCAACAATACATACCATATTCTTAGCAAGGGATATTGACCCCTACATCCAAGAGTATAGATAATCATGAAAAGGATATGTCACTCATGGAAAAAGGATTCTCAAAGAAATAGATCTTATCAACAAGACCCCCACCAAAGAGGAGTGCTTTAGATAAAATATCATCTTTCAACAGTGGGAACAAAGATTCAATCATCAAGCCCCCTGCAAAGAAGAGGAAAAGGAATCTTTGAAATTAGGGAAACAACTCTAACACCAAAGCAAGGGTGAGAGTTTATAAAGAACATAATTTACAACATAGAGAAGAAGTGATGACTTAGGACAACTTCTCATATATGAAGGTTATCCATAGTCAAAATATCTGTCAATATGATGAAATAATATTGCAATATAAAAAAATACCACTTAAGCTAAGGAAAGCAGTTCCCTAGACAAAGAGAGAAAGGGAATAAGCTTGCCCCCTAGGGATGAAAGGAAAGGGATACCTTTGCAAAAAACATGTCCTAGAAAAGATATCTTCAATAATAGAAGAGAGCAATGGATGAAAATCTATCATAATACAAACCATCGAGATAAATGAAAGAATAACCAATTAAGCTCAAAGAAGGAACATAATGGATTCTAAAAGACAAGAAGAAATATATCTCTTGCCCCCCAGTGAGGGGTAAAATTATGAAGAAATATCAAAGGAGAAATTTCTTTTCTTTTATCTTTATGGACCAGATAATATGGAGAAGGTACTTTGAAGAATCTTTGCACATCTACATCTTGAACCATAGTTTGAACCTCAACATAAGCATGGCAAAAACTAGGAATAGAAGATGAAGAATTAGGAATCAGATTAGGAAAGATAGGATTAGGACTAGGAATATTAGGAACACTAGTAAAAGTGTAGGAAGTGATATGAATGGAAGACACAACCAGAGGAACACTTGGAACCACAGTTGGAAAAGGGTTGGAATAGATATAAGTAATACTATGGTAAGAAGGTTGTGAGGTAGGATCTTGATTTTCCTTAAGGTCACCACTAAGGAGAAGAGTGTTAAGGGAATTCATATCTTTCTCTGCTAATGTCTTGTCACTAGAAGGAATCCTAAATGGAGGTAAAGCATCTATAATGTCATCTTCTTTCGCATAAGGGAAGTGTGTTTTAGAGAATATGTCATCCTTTTGTATCAAAAATTCTTCACAAGGAGGGGATAAATCAATGTATTTATCCAAGGGTTCATCCCAAAAAGTAGAATTATCCACAATGGCTTCATGAGGAAGAGAGTAATCAACATCCAAATCCAAAGGTTCATCCCAAATAGGAGGATTATCCATAATGGTTTCATGAGGAAGAGAGTAATAAATATCCAAATCCAAAGGGTCATCCCAAATAGGAGGATTATCCACAATGGTTTTGTAAGGAAGAGATTAATCAACATCCAAATCCAAAGGTTCATCCCAAATAGGAGGATTATCATCCCTATCCATAAAGCACATCATAGGATCATCAAAACTCACTAAAGCTTTATCCCTAAAGGGGAAAGGAGGTAAATTATACTATAAAGTAGGCTCATAGAAAAGACATATATTAGGAGAAGAATTAACATCAATCCCTAACTCATCTTTGTAAAGGTCAATTGAAGAGGTTGTAGAGGAAGATGAAATACAAATAGGATCAATGGAGATCTCATTCAAAAAAAATTCATCCTCACTTCCATGTACCTCATTAAGGTATTTATCATCTTGAACAACAAAAGCCTCATCAAAGTACTCAAAACAAGAATCATACATGTTGAATACTAAAAGCATGAAAATGTAAATGTTTTTGTATTTTTAAAGGAACTTTGCAATTTTTTTTATTTTTGAAATATAAATGCAAGGGCATAAATAAACCTAATCTTAATGCAAGAAAAGATTAACCAAAAATCTAACACAATAGGGCATCTAAATCCATAAAAGAAAGGAGAGTAAGTATGTCGGGTTCACCAAAATGTAAAGGATAAAATATGGATGGGGTCCTAGAACAATGGTTTGCACATAAAAGAGACCCCAAAACCAATATTTTATACTTACATTTGAATTGTATTGATATGGAAAGAAAATATAGATGATTAATATTGAAATGAAGAGATAAAGGTACTTACCTCTGAAAAAGAACCTGCTGAAAACCCTGTCAAACAGTCTCAAAAACTATTGATTTTTGTGTCCTTCAACTGAAACTGCGAGATCTACAAAACCCAAAAATATTTTCTAATTTTGAGGGAGGTCATATTTGACCCTCATAAAAGGTCAAAGGATAGATTCTTTATTTGAAGGTTGATTCTGACTTTGTTCATAGATCTTGGAAGTTCACCGAAAAAGGTATCCAAATCTACTCTCAGATCTAAAATCTCACACCTGTACCTGCAAGAAAAAGAGGGCTTTTGTTGTTTTTTTGGGTGGTTTGCCTTGGTCAAACCCTGGTTTGGAATCAACCTTAATATTGAAATTAAAATGGAGAATGCTAGCAAGTAGTAGAAGTAGATCTAAGAATGAAGCTATGACATTCAATAGATATGCAATTGTATTTGAAATGTAATCAAGTATGTTAATATGAAAGCTTGGACATAAATGTAAATCTAAACCTCCATTTTTTTATGCTTGAAATCCACTTTGAGGGAAGGATGAATGGATCTTGAAGATGAACAAAGGATCTTGAAGGAAGATCACACCATCATGATGGCTAGATCTAGGGTTTGAATGATGAATCTTGCATGCTTGAACCAAATCCCTTCAATGGCTTGAGAGATTGAATCCTTGATCTTCAATGGAGAACTTGTATGGAGAAGAGGACTTTAATGCTTTCTTGAATGGATTCTTGCTTGATCACCTTGAGAGCTTGAGAGAAATTGCTTGAGGATGAGATGTGAATAATGGATGTGAAAATGAGAGAGGAAGGCCTCCTTTTATAGTGAACTAGGGCACAATCCTCTAGAGAGGCCACCTTGGAGAATTAAATCCTAATTAGGTCCTAACCTTTAGAAAATATACCTAGATTAAATGCAATTAGAGGATTTACCATTTTGAAACCCGAAATGGCCAAACCGGAGGCAAGAAAACAAATATCCCGAAAGCCCGATGCCCGAAAATAAAGGAATTTAGAAACTTGCAAGAGGGGGGCAAAATCAAGGTTGGGACTGACCTAGTCAGGTAAAACCTTGATCCTAACCTAGTCAAGTTCAAGTTTGATACTGACCTAGTCAGGATCAACCTTGAATTTGACCCTGGGCCCAGATTCAGTCAGAACCAGGACAGGAGGTCCCGGGGATGCCCAGAGACCTAGAAATGATATCAGAATAGGGTAGAGTGCTAGGGAGAGGCACAAAATCCTATGATGAACATGATGAAGTCTAGGAGGACCTATTTCTAAGTCCTACCTATAAAATAGAGCCACAAAAGAGGGAAATTCAAGAGAATCGTTGAGATCTTATCCCTAATTTCACCTAGAATGAAGAAATCAAGTGCAGGAAAGAAGTGGAAAAGAAGTGGAAAGCGGGGAGAAAGCTAGATCCAAGAAAAGATCATTTCAAGGCATTCAACATGACCCCAAACCACTTACTTGGAGGGATAAATGCTCTTAACATGGAAGTGCTTCCATTTTAAGATGATACACTTATAATCTTGTAATCAAATTCAATCGATCTTTATCTAGAATGGGATCGTGAGATCTTATCATGTGTTCATGGTTGGTGAGTGTTTTTTATAGATGGTGTAGGATGAAGAAGAGGTTGATGAGACCTCAAAATTATGAATGTAACTCTAGAGAAAGGGAGGAGGGTTTCTCATAATCTTGAATCCTTGCAAGCTCTATAGCAATGCCAATAAAGATCGGTTTGCAGAGATTCCTAAAAAATCTTTGACACAAGTCAACTTTGAAAATTTGATGGCCCGTCTGAGGCATGATATTTTCATAACTCGTGACTTTTCAATTTCATCAACTGGTGGTTTATTCAATCTTGAAGGTTAAGAGGTAGCATAATATGTCTATGTAATTATTTTATGTATCAAATTTTGTTAGATCAGTTTTAGGTTTTGACCCAAAGTTTGTTGCATTCCAATTACTTTTGGAATCCCAGGGTCATTAATGTTAAGAAGTAGAAGATATTTTTGCAAATTAGATTGATGAAGGATAAGTGGGAGCATCAGATCATATCTGATTTCCTTCTTCTATCTATTTATTTTCTTCTTCTCTCATCTCTTAGAGTTGTGACTTGGTTGTTTTGGTAGACCATTCCTCCTAGCTCCAAAAATTGAGAGTTCTAGTAGAAAGTTCTTGTCATGCCCAAAATTAGGGCAAAACACATAGACAATTTTTTTTTTTAAAGTACAAACAACTACAATGCAACTAATACTGAATGCGTTGCGAAAAGGTGACGACATGGTGAAGTTATTTTTTGAGTTGCAAGGTCTAGACATAGATTGAGTTTGGGTCACATCACGTGCAGATGCAGAGTCGGTATTCCAACTCGTTACATAGGTTAGAGACCCTAAGTTTTAGTGCTACAAGAACACTTGGGTTAGGTTGATTAAACTATAGTCTCATGTATAGCAAAGTGTGGCATCATGATCGCAAATCATTTGTTAAGAACATAAGTTAAGTTAGGCTGATTTTATACTCTTACACTTACTTTTTTTTACTAGATGTTTCACATGAGTGTACTAAATTGTATTATAGGTTGACCTAGCAATACTTAAATCCTTAATCCTAATTATAACATGATCCATTTAGAACTAATGCATTTTACACTTTCATCATTAAGACATTTACGACCTTCAACGTATCTTTTAAACATGATCCTCTATTACAACCAAGTTGACTAAATAAGACCCCTTTAATAACCTATCAACCCTTTAGCATTTGCAATCAAATTAATTAACCCCATCTGTGTTATTATTATAATACTTTAAACAAAAAACCCAATTAATTATTCTATCCACATTAGATTTCCTAACACATTTGAATTAAAGTCCTCATGAACACAATAATTTCATCCAAATATATTACTAAAGGATGAATTAAAATTCCCTAAAGATCTATCATAATTTTACAACTAATTGATAACAACAATACTTAAGTTATAATCCACCCCTTTTCTTTTTAGAAGGAAATCCTTAAATTACATTTACTAACACACATTATTTAAATAAATAATAACTAATTAACTACAAAAGAATAACATTTATCCCATCTCCTAACTATTCTTTAAACACTTAATCCTAGGAACATATTAACAGAACCCACTAACCCCTTAATATAGAATTTATTTAAATCCTACCCTTTTGAACACATGAAGCCATATTTCATTAATCATTATTAAATTTAATTAAACTAACTAACCTAAACAAATAGTTACTAACTAGATCATTTGAACAAATCCTAACTAGCCTAACCCTATCAGCCTACCCTATTCCCCAACCTACCTCCTATCCCATCAACCTCTCCCTTCCCATGGCCCACATATCAAATGGTATGAGGTGAAGGACAAAATATCAAAGGGCCAAAAAAGGTAGGGGGTTGAATGCCAAGGAGAAGTGCAGATTTGTTGAAACTTAAATTTGGGGCCCACCATAAATTTAACCTTGATTAAGTGCAAGGTGATCAAGTTTGGAATGGTAGTAGGCCAAGACAGCACATGGTACACATGGCAGGGAGAATGTATGCATGGAGGTAAGGGTAAAAATTCAATTGGATGCCTCCATATCCAAGGAGGATGGGCAATCCAAGAGGACAGCTTCCCCAAAAAGGGCACGCAAGGTAAGAGATTACTTTCTGATTGCTCCTCTCCTTTTTTTTTGAAAATAAGAAGCATGTAAAGGGGTAATAAAGGTAAAGGGGTAATATGGGTGTGGGACCCACGAGATGTCCCTTCATTGCATAATTATGCCCTTCCCCATTAATTAAGCACTTTATTTTGTACTAAAAAGGGTTAGTAGGAGGGGTTTAGTATTCTAACCACAATCTTAGTGAGGGGATAATAGGAGGAATATTCTCTGTCACAAATGGGAATTAAAATTCCTTCCCATACATTTTCCAGAGAGCTATTTTGGCTCTCTCATAACATGAAAGTTGTATTTTTATTTTCTCTTCCTCCTTAACAATGTATTTCATTTTTGGAGTTAAATAGATGTATCATGAATTATTGTTTATGCATTCTATTGAGTGGATTGTTTATATAAGTATTTATAATAGGTAGTTATTACTTATTTTTTATGATTTGGTTAATAATCCATTACTATCATGATTTTCTTAAATAAGATTCAAGGTGCAATATTGAATGTTAATGTATAATGTTTTGATCATTGAATTAAAATTCATGATCCTAAAGATGATTAGTTGCAACTATAACTTAGATAATTCATTCCTCAAACTTATAACATGAACTTTTGATCACAATGTTTATAAAACAAATTTTCAAGGAAGGAAATAGAGAGTGTTAAACTTGAAGTTATGCAAAGTAATACATTTGAAGGCAAGATATGATTTGTTCAATAAAAACTTGAACACATAACTTGCTAATTTTCACAAAATAGTTGCATTTCTTTTAACAATATTGGAATCTACAACACTTGATCCATTCCATTAAAAAATTCATCTTCAACATGAAAGCACAATACAATAGGTTATAATAAAATGGAGAGGTCTCCAAAACAATGACATCAAGAACACCTTCCATTCTCCAAATCCAAAATGGCTCCATCATAAGGTCTATCCAAAATCTACGAAAAAACACATAAAACTAACCATAGAGAGCTCACCTCCCATCCTAGGTCTCAAAGAGACCACCCCCAAGCTAGGAGAACTGGTAACCAATGGGTGACATCCACACCATTCACACAACAAAAAAACACCCATCCAAGGCTTGCACAATGGGATTCAACTTGAACCCATAATAAGGGGTTAAGGTGGACTTCCATGTAGGAGATTACCAAATGAATACATACAATAACCATGCCTTTCCAAGGCTATAATCCACATACATTTTTCCATACATTCCCCTCCTTATCTCCCCCAAATCAAGATCAATAACATTGGCATGCAAGGGCCCAAACACCTTGCATTTTTTCCCTCTTCTTTCTATGAGAAGAGACTCTACACATTCATGGAGTCCAACTAACCCCTTCCCCCATACTTGGCCACTTCTTCCCTATCCAAGGGTGAGTAATGCCATTACACCCTTCACAAAACTCCCTCATTCAAACAAAGATAAACACAATAAGTATGAAATCAAACCCAAAATCTCATTCACTTACATCACAACAACACAAAATACATTAATCACATATGAAAGAGAATGATATACATACTAATATATTTGCAACAAAAACAAAGAAACTTTCATGGCAATGGTGGAGACCAACCTTCACAAGTATTATGGTAAAATGATGCTTGAGAAGAGCCTAATCCCTTTTTTCTTCCTTCAATCCAAAACCTAATGTCTCTAAAAGTAGAGAGTGGGTGAACACCCACTAACTCTACAAAGGGCCTCTAAAAAGCCTCCAAATCCTAGCCACCCACCAACATTAAATGCAGAATTGACCCCTAAGTCCTATGGCCTTTACTTGTCCCCTAACATAAATTCAAGATTGGAAAGGAGTGTGGGTTTGGGTAAAAAGTCAAGACTCACTCCATTTTCGTAACATGTAAGAAATGGATTATTAAGAGGGTCACCAAGGCCACTAGGGGGTTTTAGAACTGTTAGAAATGTTCCTAACCCATACCCCTATCACTAAGGTACTAGGATTTTGCTAAAATTGGTCCTTAGGACAATGTTTTGGCCTCTAGAAGTGACTAAAATATAAATTTAATTTAAATAATCTAATTGGTGGGACTTTACAAGTATCTCCAAATAAAGGGGTTTAATTAGGTTCCTAATAAGTCGGTTAGGCTTAGGGTTACATTTCTAACCTTACTAGACAAGTCATTACATAAACACATAACAAGTGTTAAGTGACACTGTAAAATAACATAATACACCATTGACATGTCACTAATTACATAGTGGAAACATCCAATACATACATACAATTTATGGTCACGAATTAAATCACTTAACAATGAGGTTTGAATCTCTTCTTTAGATTCAAACTTGGCTTTACAGTTTGCACATATGGTTGGTTATTGATTCTCCGATAATTTCCATGGTAATTTTCCTACACAGTAAATTGAACATCAATAGCTCAATAAAATCACATGTATATATATAAATAAAATTACATAATCAATAGACTGAACATTCTACATTTTCATTTAACAATATTTTCCCATTTCTGCACCTAATAACCATAATTGATTGCATAATCAAAGTAACATAACATATTCCTCCATTTGAATTAAAATACTGAAATAATCATCATAATGCATGCATATACCCAAAACACCATAAACATCATCAATAAAGTATACTGAAGTAATCATCACATGATGTTAATAATACTAATAATGTCTAGTCCATCAAATATAATGTCCCAAAATATTGAATCATAATGTATCAAAATAAGTGTATCAGCTAAGCCATGATGGGTCAGGGTGAGGCCTCACAGTTCTTGTGGGTAGGAGAATTTATGTAAATCTTCCATAGAGCAATTCTATGAATGTAGGTTTATTCCTTTTGTTGGGTTTTTTGGTGTTTTAGTTGTATTTATGTTATATGACAAGGGTAGCTTATATTTTTTAACGAAATATAATATTGGTTTAGATCTCTCCATTGTATGACTCAATTAAGTCTTAAATGGAATAAAACAAAAATTTATCCCATTTAGTGTCTTGTTGTGAGATATGCAACATTGTTTTCATGCTTTAATTCAAAGAATTACTTAACACACTTGACAAAAGTTGTAGATTTGTTGGGTTTGTGCCGGTATTTTGATAAGTAGGTTGGGTTGGGATTATTGTTAAAGAATATTGTAAGGCAATGTTATTAGATCCTAGGCTATTGACGAAACTTTGTTATATGATGTTGTTCTTCTGATGACTCTATTACCCAAATGGATGAGGCAATGATATCAGCTAATTGTGGGATTTACATATGTGTTGTTGTTCATATCCAAGTGGTCCTTTCTGCAAAAAATTGATTTAAATCATAATAACTTTACTTTTGAGTATGTTCTATTGTTGTCTTACTCCAATCTCATGCTCCATTCAGGTTGATGTTCAATGGATAATTAGCCATTATCTAGAATCTACCCATTATGTTAATTTCCTTATATGAGATCATCTTCTTTGGATATTGATTCTAGTTAAGGTATTTAAATTTTTTTTTAAGAGAATTAAAGGTTTACCCACCTTGGTTTTGTACAAGCTAAACTGTAGAAGGGTCTACTAGATCCTTGTCTATTGGTTCAAGTCTCTAAGATTTTTCATTACTTGAGTTGGCTTCTCCATAGGAAATTGAAAGATCAACTTGGTAGCTATTGTGTAGTGTAAACCTTTTTAGGAGCCAACAAAATGGTGACTCTATTGGGGAGTATTTGTTATAAATTTTGTTTTTAGAAAACTTTATAGTGAGCTTTCTCCCATTTTTCCTAAATTTTTCTGAGGATATGTGATATATAGAATCATGTATTGAAATGATTTTTCTCCTTGTAAACTAAGTAAATTCTCATAAATGTTACGCGAGAATTTGTTTTCATCTTTCAATGTAAGTTTGTCTAGATCTACCTTTGTTTCAAAATTATTTCATATTATCTCACCTGTTGTGAGTGGCGATGTCATGTGCCCTATTATAGAACCCTAATTATGATAATAAAGATAAATATATAAATGAGATAAAATAGTTATATAATATTTTAATAAATATATAAATAGCTTCAATATATATTATTATTGAATACATATAAACTTAAATTGTAAGATAATAATATTTAATTAAATATATCAAATTATTATAATATAAATAATTAATAATAATTGAATTAAATATAATAATATTAGAACATATAGTACTCGTATAATATATTTTATTATAAATAAATATAATAAAAATTAGAAATTAATCATATAATATAATATTTAAGTTGAGTTTATATCATTATAAATAATCAAGACGAGTAACAAATATATCGACTTGAGATCTATGAATAGTGTGGAAGCCATAAGGATCAATGATGAACAATAGACCGATTATAGGTAAGATTGTCTTAAATATATTGATCATCGTAAAAGGATATATAAGGATATCGATTAATAATAAATAACAAAATATAATTATAATTATAAAAATTAATAAATAATAAATAAATATAATATAATTATACTTATAATAATTAATAAATAATAACTAATAACTAATAAAATATAATTATATTATAATAAAAAGGGGCACTCAAATTAATAAATTATAAATGATGACCCATAATTAGAAATCCTGTAGAAAGTGCTACAACTACCAAAGACAATACTTAATCTACAATCATCCCAAGTGTTAATTAGTTCTGACTAGTATGGTATCAAGCATTGTCAAAGAAGAGTCATAAAGATGATTAGTGGTACTTTTTCTTAAAACAAAAGTATCAAGTATAAAATAATTCATATTATAAGGCTCTATTTGATATGTGTTGACAATGATTATCAACTAATTATCATAAATGATACTATTTGTTGAGAAGGGGCATCATTACATAGAGACACATCCCCCTACCAATGTACATATGGGAAATATAATATGTGGGGTACAAGGATAGAGGGAAAAGAGAGGAAGAGATTTAGATTGGTATTTAACGGTGGTTGGAAACATTCTTAATATGGAAGGAATATAAATCAAGAAAACAAAGAGGAAGACAAGTCATCTTCAATGTAAAGGAGGAAGTAAATAGAGAACTAAATCAATATAAAATAGAAAACAAAATATAAATTCTTTGGTTTATATTTAATATAATAATGAATATAAATTGAAGTCTTTATTGGTGGAAATAATGCTATCAGTGTAGAGGAACAAAAACTCTCATAATGGGAATCACATGGATGAATGGCTTAAGAAAGATATCAAATGCCAAGACATGATTGGGAATTACTAGTGACTTCTTCTATTAAAGAGATGAATTAAGAGAACATCAAATACAGGCATATCAAATTGATTTGAAGCAACAAATAGATTGAAGAGTGTAATTTAGAAAGGGATTGGAATTACAACTGGGTTAGAATTGGTATGTAACAAGTCATTTCCTCTAGTGTATTTATCTGATCAGGAACAGTAAACATTTGAATATGGTGAAGTATTTTCAATATGAGTTATGTCAGTCTAGGAAATCTATTTCTACAACATTAGACATTTTGACTTGTAGCTACCTTGAAGAAATATGAGTTGGAAAACTATCCAAATGGTGGTTGTACTATAGGGCAAGTGTTTTATAAATTAACCCATAAGTTATTTATGAGTGCTTGGGTATTTTGAATTAGTTTGGAACTGTTAATATGTTGTTGAAAATAAACAAGACAACTTGCATTCAAAGTATTTGACAAAATGTCTATACTCTGAAATCTAAAGGTTCAGGGATAATAAGGCTAAATGTGATAGGGATTATTACAATTATTTTGTCAAGGACACCTACCTTTAAGGAACCACTAGGATATATGTTGAGGAAACTCCCAAGTAACAGAGACCATGGAATGAATCATAAATAAAAGATAATAACATCAGAGGAATACAATCATAAACATTTTGAAAGCCTTCAGAGTCAGATGAATATCTCTAAATAATGGGTTTTAAATCAAGAGACTAAGTTAAATTCACATTCACAAGTAAATTCCCAACCCTAGTTGGGAATTTTAGGATAATTCAAGCAAGGTCCTAGTTGGGGACATTACAGTGGTATTAGAGCATGATCTTTCCATCTAGTAGGGTAAAGATAAAATAGAGATTCATATATAAGAAAAAATATTGATCATGAAGATGAGGTAAGGAATCAAAGAACAAGTACGCACCATTGAATATGATGACTAAGATAATTTATCATCCCTCTGTTATTCGAATGAACTTATCAATCAATGAAAAATAAATATGTGAATTATTAATGTTAATAATGTTGTCATATTTTATGAGTGTTATCTTAAACACATAATGAATTATCAACTCGCCCATTATAGTTGGAAGGAGGGAGAGTAGGTAAGAGGGTATATGATTGATCCCTAAGTGAAGCCAGGAGGGATGAGTTTTCCTTTAGACTTAGCTAGGATATATGAGTTGAGGACCCTAGTACACCTCCCTGGCATTCCTTTGTGATGAAAATCTAATAATAAATTCACCCCATCATAGTTGGAGGTGAGACTAGGTAGGTAAAATGGTAGGGCTGATGGATAAGGAAAGAGGGATGGACTCCACTCTTGGGCTTAGACTAATCAAGTCAAGAGACCCCACTACAATGTCCTGACATTCATTTTTTATGAAACAATAAATTCACCCCATCATAGTTGGTGAGACGACCAGATAGATAAGAGGGTAGGGTTGATGGCTAAGGAAAGAGGGATGTGTTCCACTCTTGGGCTTAGACTAATCAATCCAATGGACACCGCTACAACACCCTGACATTCCTTTGTGATGAGAAAAATTTAATAATAAATTCACCCCATTATAGTGGGAGGAAGGAAAGTAGGTAAGAGTGTACACTAGGAGCTTAGCCTTACCAAGTCAAGACCCCACTATGTTTTCCTTCACATTCCCTTATGGTGTAAGATATGAATTTCATCATCGCCACCTTAACTCAGAGTGCTTAAAGAAAAGACATCTCTCATAATTGTTGGAGGAAGGAGAATAGGTAGGAGGGTAGGGTGGTAGTGTAAGCTTACGGAGTCAGGACCCCACTATATATGCCTTAACCCTCCCTTATGAGGCAAGATACAAAGAGAAGGAATGGTTAGAAGATGAAATTAACCACTCAAGTTTCCTTATCCAACTCTAAGATGATTTGTCCATAAGGAAGACATGGTTAGGGAAGGAATGTAACTATTGAGGGTTTCCTTGTCCACCCTGGTATTTCCTGTCTCTACAAACCTTGAATGAAATATCAAATCTCTAGTGTTAATAAAGTAATAAGGGTCAATATTATTTCTAAATCTAATCATAATAACCATTTCATTCAAATTATTTAATAAGTGATAATATTATACTCAAATTTAGAATATATATATACTAACTTTGTTGGATTTTAGTCAAGAGCATGATGATGAAATAAATTTTCCTAACCCTGGCTTATGGAATTTCAAGGTTTGGTCAATAAGAAATAATGTAACAATTATTTCATTATGTGTATACATTATGTATGCTTCATTTTTTCATGCATTGGTGTGTCTACTTTGTGTCTGCTTTGTGTCTTCGTGCATTAATGTGTATACTTTGTGTCTACGCATATTCCTACATATATTTTCAAGTGTCAAGAATAATAGAATAACTAGAGAGAGATGAATCAGGGGCATGATTACCATGCAAAAATAGTGTCAAGAAAATTCAAGTAGGTACCACCATGAGATGATCTAATCTTTTCTCTCAAAAATAAGCGAAATATTGTTACCAAATTCCCTTATTAAATTATAAGTGAAAAATATATTGTTTCTTGAGGACAAGAGAATTTGGGAAGGGCGGACTATCACGTGCCCTATTATTGAACCCTAATTATGATAATAAAGATAAATATATAAATGAGATAATTCAATATATATTGTTATTGAATATATATAAACTTAAATTGTAAGATAATTATATTTAAAAAATATATATATAAAATGATTATAATATAAATAAATAATAATAATTAAATTAAATATAATATTATAAAAATATATACTACTCATGTAATATATTATATTATAAATAAATAATAAGAAAAATAAGAAATTAATCATATAATATAATATTTAGACAAATACATCTCTATAAATAATAATATTTAAGTTTATTTTATATCATTATAAACAATCAACATGAATAACAAATATATCGACTTGAGATCTATGAATGGTATGGAAAGCATAAGGATCAATGATGAACAATAGACCGATTATAGGTAAGATTGTCTTAAATATATTAATCATCATAGGAGGATATATAAGGATATTGATTAATAATAATTTTTTTTTAAAAATTATAATAATTAATAAATAATAAATAATAAAATATAATTATATTATAATAAAAATGGGCAATCAAATTAACCAATTATAAATGACGACCCAAAATCAAAAATTGTGAAGAAAGTGCTACAATTGCCAAAGATAATACTTAGTCTACAATGATCCCAAGTGTTAATTAGTTGTGACTAGTATGGGATTAAGCATTGGCAAAGAAGAGTCACAAAGACAATTAGTGGTACTTCTAGTTAAAAGAAAAGTATCGAGTATAAAATAATTGATATTATAAGGCTCTATTTGATATGTGTTGACAATGATTATCAACTAATTATTATAAATGATATGATTTGTTGAGAAGGGGCATCATTACATAGAGACAAATCCCCCTACCAATGTACATATGGGAAATATAATATGTGGGGAATAGGGATAGAGGAAAAAGGGAGGAAGCGATTCATATTGACATTTAACGGTGGTTGGAAACATTCTTAATATGGAAGGAATATAAATCGGGAAAAGAAAAAGGAAGAGGAGTCATCTTCAGTGTAAAGGAGGAAGTAAATAGAGAACTAAATCAAGATAAAACATAAAACAAAATATAAATGCTTTGGTTTATATTTAATATAAATCAAAGTCTTTATTGGAGGAAATAATGCTATCAGTAGAGAGGAACAGAAACTCTCATCACTGGAATCACATGGATGAACAGCTTAAGAAAGATATCAAATGCCAACATGTGATTGGGAATTACTAGTGGCTTCTTATATTAAAGAGAGGAATTACGAGAACATCAAATACATGCATATCAAATTACTATGAAGAAACAAACAAATTGAAGAGTGTAATTTAGAAATGGATTGGAATTAAAAATGGGTCAAAATTGGTATATAACAATTCATTGCCTCTAGTGTATTTATCTGATCAGGAACAGTAAACATTTGAGTATGGTGAAGCATTATAGATATAAGTTATGTCAGTCTAGGACATCTATTTCTACAACATCAAGCATTTTGATTTGTATCTACCTTGAAGAAATATGAGTTGGAAAACTATCCAAATGGTGGTTGTACTATAAGGAAAGTGTTTGATAAATTACCCTATCAGTTATTTATGAGTGCATGGGTAATTTAAATTAGTTTGGAATTGTTAATATGTTGTTGAAAATAAACAAGAATACTTGCATTCAAAAGAGTTGACAAAATTTATATACTTATAAATATAAAGGTTCGGGGATAATAAGGATAAATGTGAAAGGGATTATTACAATTATTTTGTCAGGGACACCTACCTTTAAGGAACCGCTAGGATATATGTGGAGGAAACTCCCAAGTAACGGAGACCATGGAATGAATCAGAAATAAAAGACAATAACATCAAAGGAGTACAATCATAAACATTTTGAAAGCCTTCAGACTCAGATAAATATCTCTAAATAATGGGATATAAATCAAGAGACTAAGTTAAATTCACATTCACAAGTAAATTCCAAACCCTAGTTGGGAATTTTAGGATAATTCAAGCAAGGTCCTAGTTGGGGACATTACAGGCGATTCTGAGATCTATATTTGCACCAGTTGCATTATTGTAGTTAAGATATAAAGGAATTTTAGTAGAGAGAAAGAATATTTGATATCTTATGATGAATTACCTGGTCAAGGAAGGAATACATATGAGGTCATGTTGTTGGATATGGAGGTCTTGTTGTGTTGTTGTTGGTTTTTTAGAAAGTGTGAGTTGAAAAAAGTTTTAACTGTTAAACTTTTGTCTTCTTTAGAGAGGTGGAGACTCTACAAATGAGTTTAGTGAAGGTGTGATGAAAGATTTAGATCTATAAAGTTTTCCATTCAACAAGTTTATTTGCAGACACAACACTTTCAGGTATTTTTATTTTCATGTGAAAAATGTTTTCCATGAAAATCAGTTGTAAAAAATTGAGTCCCTATTGAGTGATTTCAGAACTAGGTGAGGGAATGTTATTAAGGGTTACATACTTCTGAGATGTGATTTTTTAGCTTATGCATTTAATTTGATGAATTATTTTCTTCATTTATGATAGAGAAATAGGTCATATGCTACAAGTTATAAAATAATATTGTATAAGTGGGTGTGATTTCCTTGTACATGTTTGAGAAGTGTCAAACATGTTTTCACATAATATGAAACCCATGACAAGTCATTATAGTATTTTCTCTATGGAAATATATAGGTCATCTTATTTTAATGGCATTAGAGACTTCCCCAATATTGTTCCTACTAAGATTAGGAAGTACTTATCAAAGTTTAGTGGGAAGAAATCAGAATCACCAAGTATTTTATGGAGTTTTCAAATTTTATGGGTGACTTTGAGATTGGTGAGGTGGATATTTTCATGAATATTTTTGTTCATACCTTGAAGGAGAATTCCAAATATTTGTTTTCCTTTTTGCCAATTTTTTCTCTCTTTATGGGAAGATTTAAGTTCATCTTTAATGGAATAGTTTGGTGAAAGGATTGATCCTCATGCAGTAATAAATAAGTTCATGGAGATTTATAAAAATGATGATGAACTAGTCCCTTCTTTTAATCTCATATTTGCAAGAGTATTGGGTGATATCCCAATAAGTTTAGACCTAATGGTGAGCTATTTTTAATAATTTACTTGGGGGATTTTGAGGAAAATATGAGTTTCATATTGAGAGACAAAGATCCCAAGACCTTGCATTAGGCATTTATGATAGCCATGGATATTGAAAATAATTTAAAATATGGAATCCCAAGGGGTTTTCTATCTACTGGTGTTCATTTTCACAAACAATCAAATGAAGGATGGTGTGAGTTGAGAAATGAAAATAAATATCAAAATATTTTTGTCCCTGTTGATCATACTAACCATGTTTGTAATGTCGATTCAAAGGATAATGTGAGAGAAGAGAACTATTTGGCAAAAGTGGTTGTTCCTGTTATTACAAATGAAAAGGTTAGTGAATAATTGTGTAACCTTGATGAAGAAGAGATAGAAATGTTTTCATTTTTCACACCATGTGATGGAATTATTTCTTGTTCCATGTTAAAATCTACATGTGATACTAATCAGTAGTCCTAAGTTTTTGAAAATTCGTGTAGCTTGTATCAAGAAAGTAAAGAAGGCTATGCATCTGATAATGATGATGAAAATTTTCAAATTGTTGATGATGTTGATTCAATTTTACATGAATCACCCTCATGCAGTTACTTTTTTGAAGAAGAATAAGATGAGAGGCCTGACAATGAGATTTCATGTCATGAGGATTACAATGATGAAAATAGTTCTTGTTCATATTTAGTTGTTTCTTCTTTGGATGGATATTATTGTGACACTGATGTGGACTACAGTTATAATGAAGAGTATAATGAGTTGTTGATGAAGATGATGATGTAGATCATCTGGTCCAATGTCACAATATTTATGAAAGAGTTTTTCTCTTGGTTTGTAATAAATTGTATGAAGACTTCATTGAAGAACCAAGTGTTTTATTGGTTGAAACAATGTATGAAGTTGAGGAATTGCATGAAGTCAAATCAAAGGTTTTAACTTCTTTTCAACTGGATAAGTTTTTTATAATGCATGAAAGTCATTGCATATCATATTTTGATGCAATACTTGATGAATCTTACATTTATAATGCACCTAAAGGTGAAGTGAATGATATTCCATACTTGTTGGAGTATGACTACATTTTTTAGTGTGATTGGAAGGTCATGAGAAATTGAAAATATGGAATCATTTTTCATCTCATGAATGCTTATGTATGTGTGCATTGAGTATGCAATGGTTATTTTTTGTTTCCGGTCACATATGAGGATGAAAATCAAATTTTTTATAGGGATAAATGCTGGTGTTACATCGTTTGGTGGCCTGAGGCCACCAATTAAGAAATGAATCTACTTTTTTTTGTAAAAGAATAATTTTAGTAGAAGTGTGTGGTCTAATCTACCTAGAGATTTGAGATCTTTCTATGCCTACAAGAGGCATACATCCCAAAAAAAAGCCATTGTTCATACTCTCAATTTATTGAGATTACCATGTTAAATTTTGTGAAGGAGCCCTTTGGAATTTGAGTGAGTTCCATGTTATGGCCTTCATGCATTCAGATTCCTTGTGTTTTTCATTCTTTATTTTCTAATAAGGTATTCCCCTCACTTTTATTTTAGCCCATATGATCATTTCTACCCCATTGTTCTTCTATTAAGGTTTTGGGTTTTGGGTCAATTAAAATCTTTTTCAACAAACCCTATGTTGTTATTTTATGTCATTACCTTTTTTACTCATAAGTCCAAGGGTGTTGTCATGATTAAAAAGGGGATATATTTGTTAAATCCTAGCACCATAACTATTTAAGTGTTTTCCCTTTTTATTCTTTCATGCCTCAAGTTGTAATTTTCCTAAGTCTTTCCTCATAGCCTTAACTTTTTATTTCATTAAGATGGCTTAATTGTTCATGCTTGGCTAGACCCTTTTCTTTTTTCAAAAGGTGGGTTATGTGTTGTTCTTTCATTCTCCCCACCATCCCATGATGATTTCACAAGATGGACCTAGCTAATCGTGGGATAGTGAGGCTTCTCCATCTATCACTTATTCATTGATTAGTGGTTTACATTGATATCTTATGTTATGTTTGGAATTCATCTTGGTTGAAGATTAGATTAATAATACATCCATCTTTTAACACATATTTAGTTTTAATGGTGATGTTTTAATCTATCCAAAAAGGTTATCGATGAATACTCTACCTCATTGGTGCTCAGAGTATAAAATGTTTCAAAGATCAATGGTCTGTGTGATCTTGAGATAAAACTTTCTTGAAGATTATTCGGTGTAGGATTATGAGATGATGTATTATTTCTTTGGTTCTATATGTGACTGGGAGAATGGGACAAAGATGTGTGGCATTTTTTGATAGATGGAGGTGATTGATTGGTTAGATTTAATAACACAATTTTAAAATGTTGAAGTTGTTGATTATGATAAGGTTAAAATATTTGCAACTTAAGTGATAATATTTTAGCACATGGGTAAAATACATGAAGATGTTTTGATCCAATAAAAAATGCGATCAACTTTTATTTCATAAAGATGAGTGTATGTTGTGAGTGATGGTTAAAGATAGGAAGGGATCAACAATTCTCATGATCCCATAATCTAATTCAATTGATCTTTATCTAATGTGAGATCACAAGATTTTACCATGTCTTCATGGTTGGTTACTGTTGTTGATAGATGGAGCAGAATGATGAAGATGTTGATGAGACCTCAAAATTATGTATGTACCTCAAGAGAAATAGAGGGGGGTTTCTTAGAATCTTGCATACTTGCACTCTCTATAGAAATACCAGTAAAGATAGTTTTGTAGAGATTCCTAAAAATCCTTGACATGAGTCAACTCTATTGGATTACGAAGAGGGGGGTGAATCATTAATACTTGAATCCAAATACCTAAAAAACTTTTCTTTGATGAACTCATTAGTAGCACGGTTAAACATTGTTCACTATTTACTGACAATAGTAAATAAACTTTAACAATTAGTAAATCATTCACACAAATCATGCATCATATATAAACACCAATATTTAATGTGGAAACCCAACTTTGGGAAAAACCACTATGGGAATTGTCACCCACTAAGAAAATACTCTTCTAAAGTACACCTAGTTAAGAGCCAATCTAGTTAAATATTATAATGCACACTATTAGGTGTGACCCTGTTAAGGTATTTACCACAGATCTGTAAGGATATTCACCCTATTAGGAGTGGCATTTTTAGAGGGCTTCAAACAATCTTTAGAATGTTACATTTTTCAAGGATTTTACAATAACACTGTTAGGTCTACTCTGTTAAGATATTTCTCTATTACAAATTCTAGTAAGCAATAGTAAATAAATTGACCTATAGATTTGTAACTATCTTTTCTCAATCAGATCCTTTTTGCACTCTTCAATCTTCACTTCAATTCTTCATTATCCACTGGCATGAATACTTCATCAGATTCTTCTTACACACTCAGAATCTTTATGTTCCTTCTTCACTACTTGAGTTGACGACTCTTCTTTTCATCACTTTTCCAACCATTTGTCCATACAATCCCATCCTTTATATAGATAAAATTTTCCTCTTAATCTCCTCTATTACATTTTCCTTTAATCAATCTTAACCATCCAATCATTTATACCTTGAATATGGATCAAGGTAATACATTTTCTTTTCACCTAGGAACTTGAACTTTTCTTGAAACTTGTTCCACCTATTTTTTCCATTTAGATCTTTTCATAGATCTTCATCTTGAATTTTCTTATTTGTAGATCTTTGTAACTAACTCTCCTCATCATCATGTTCATCTAGCTCATTATAGCTAATCATTAAATATAGATTCAATCCTTATTTAATATATGTTCCTTTCTCGGTGTTCTTCATTTGAATTTTAGTTAACTTCACTTGGTGCCTTGAGTTCCTTTCACTTTATAGAGTAACCTTTCCTTTTACCTTTACCTTGCTGAGTGACTTTTCCTTCTTGGTAGAAAAAATAACTTAACTTACTGACTTATCAAATCTTCATTACCATGCTATACCGACTTAACATAATCATATATTAGGTAGAAAATAATTATATCAACATGATCTTAACATTGTCTAATCTGTATTAGTTTCCCAATTAAGTTCTTCAACTTCACAACATCTCATTTCTTCTTCTCCTTAACATTGTCTGATTTGTATCAGTTTCCCAATTAAGACGAGTACCCTTCATGAAGTGGTATCAAAGAAGAACTTCCTAAGTATGTAGACATAATGCATGAGAATATTGGATTAGTGGTGATCTTACTTCTTCTTTGAGGAATTTCCTTGTGGTCAAATGAAGTTCCTTATTTTGGGTAGTTTTCAAAGATTTTGTGTGTGGTCGATCTATGGAGATCTTTGGCGTGTGCGATGAAAAGGGTTTGTTCCTTTCTATTCATGGAGGATATGTCTATAATTTCACATCTTTAGGTGGTGTGGATTGTGAGATCTGGCATATTCTTCAACTAGTTTTTTCTTCACATCATAGGTTCAGCTGTGTTCACTAGTTCATTGTTGAGGATTGCCATAGACGTTTTTGATTGATGGAGCTACATGTTGTGGATCTTAAGGTGGACCTATGTGTGGTTGAATTTTTTGGTTGGATCACAAGTTGTGAATTAATAAAATGTTGTAATTGACTTAGGATATAGACTGATCTAGTCTAATACATTTGTCTTGGGATATGTAATAACTTGAATGCTAACCTATGGTGGCTAGTATGTATAAATTTAGTGCTTACGATTATAAGAGGGGGGCCTAGTAGAGTGATAAGCTTGTCGAGAGATGAAAGAGGGTAGATATGGGGTTTGCTAGATTAGGATGAGGATCTTAGGTTCATTTCATTGTATATGGTCGTAACCAAGAGGGCATTACAACTTGGCATGTTTGAAGCTAATTTGATGTAGTTGATGTTACTTGATAATAATTTTTTTGTTATTCAGTGATATCTTATTGTCTTTTTCTATTTTTGGTTGTGTTGATGCTTACTAAAAGATTGGACATCTCCTTCAGAGACTTCTCCAATCTTGACAGCATCAAATGGTATCAAATCACTAATACATTTGGGGGCATTTTACGACGGCAATTGCGACGGCTATGTGTCGCAATAGCGACACCCATAGATGTCACAATTTTTTAGTCGCAAATTGCGACGTCTATGGATAGCCGTCACAATTGCGACGCCCTCCCGTCGCAATGTCACTAAGATTTATTAGTGGCATGGGCGTCACCCCCCCATCGCATGGCTTCGGAGGGCCGTCACAATTGCGACGAGCACCTGTGTCGCATTACGACAGGAGCCCGTCGCAATTGCGACGCCCGTGGGTGGATTAAAAAAAAAAATTATTTAATACATTGCTAATGAACCACATTAATGCTTTTTTCTTTCAACAAATGAGGACAGTCACTGTAAAGAAAACATGATAATGTACACTCACTGTAAGGACAGTCACAAATGAGGACATCTCACAGTGACTGTCCCTTGTGTAATTGCCACTTGAATGTATTTCTATTCAGCCACATTAATGCTTTTCTTCTTCAACAAATGAGGATAGTCACTCTAAAGACAACATGATAATGACTATGAGTGTAAATTATCATGTTGTCTTTAGAGTGACTATCCTCATTTGTTGAAGAAGAAAAGCATTAATGTGGCTGAATAGCAATACATTCAAGTGGCAATTACACAAGGGACAGTCACTGTGAGATGTCCTCATTTGTGACTGTCCTTACAGTGAGTGTACATTATCATGTTGTCTTTATAGTGAGTGTACATTATCATGTTGTCTTTACAATGTCAATAAATGCATTATTACTTAAACTGAAGAGTACTCTAAATAATATGTCATTGTGGAGTTCTGATTGCTTCCAATTTGATATACGCTTGTTCTACTTATGTATCCAACATCATGTAAGAAAATTTGATGCTTTTAAAATAGATTCATTTAGCCATGAAATACCTGTGCATGTTACATACAAGATTCCAAGGCCCAAAACTGATTACTCATTATAATTCATGTACAGAATGATAATCAACCACAATGAGGCATGCGTAGGCGCTGCTTAGATTTTGAGGCATCAGAAGCTCGTAGAAGAAACTTGACCAATGGCTCATGGAATGCAACAAACTTATTGCTTAAAACAGGAGCATTGGTAACCACAGATGATGGTTCTGAAAAGAACACTTCACCATCAATGTCACATGAGGGAACTGCAATTTCTGATGGCAAGCAACTTGTAGTATATAAGAGAGATGCAGGTACAGATGTTGGGATCAGACGACACAGAAGACAAAGAATCTCAGGATGAGGTATGGGAGAAGGCTATATCAGAGGAAAAGCTAGGGCTTTGTTACTGTCCCTTGTGACAGTAACAAAATTTGATGAAAATAATTTTTGTTTCACTCAACTTTGACATTCACAACTTCCTCTTTTATTATAATAAGAAAAAATACAGTGACTTTAGAGAAAATAATGAAACTAATACAATTGCAATACGGTGGTATTTAGAACAAACAGAGCTTCACAACCATCAAAGAAGAAAAAAGCACATGCATATATCGAGTACTCCTCAATCAGAGAGATAGAGAAGAATTCAAAACATACCCAGACCGAACATGGCCATACCAAGACCAGCATCAGACAATATTCTTATTGACTGCTCTAGGATAGCTGGCTTTTCAACTTTCCATCTACAAAATAGATTATAAAAACATGAAAATATATCAGAGATGTTTGATATTGATACAAAACAACACAGATTCATTTCTTTGTACACCTGTATATCATAAAAATCCTTGCACACTTTGAAAAATTGTATTGCCTTTTACTTACTCAAAAGTAATTTACATAAAGTAGTCATTTGATTAACATGGATCCTAATATTCACAAGTACATGGTCATGTGCTCCATCATAGCATCTTATAGATTTAGATCTGTTCTCTGAAATAATTCAATGTTTTGTTTACAATCCACAAAAGAAATATTTTCCCTCGTCTACTTAATCCTAAACAAAAGGCCATATAGCAATATAGATAGAACTATATAACAGAAACCATAAATAATGGTAACCTTAGCAGTAGCAAGAAATTGTTGCAAAAACTTTACCTTATCATACCCAGATTGTTGCTTTGCCTAGCGGAGGGAAATTTGATCAGTAAAATTGACACAGAGTATGATGTCTCCATTGTCATGCTGGATAACAAAACACCAACTTGAATGGGCATGTACTGTCCCTTGTGTAATTGCCACTTGAATGCATTGCTATTGAACCACATTAATGCTTTTTTCCTTCAACAAATGAGGATAGTCACTGTAAAGACAACATGATAATGTACACTCACTGTAAGGATAGTCACAAATGAGGAAATCTCAGAGTGATTATCCCTTGTGTAATTGCCGCTTGAATACATTGCTATTGAACCACATTAATGCTTTTTTCCTTCAACAAATGAGGACAGTCACTGTAAAGACAACATGATAATGTACACTCACTGTAAGGATAGTCACAAATGAGGAAATCTCAGAGTGACTATCCCTTGTGTAATTGCCGCTTGAATACATTTCTAATGAACCACATTAATGCTTTTTTCCTTCAACAAATGAGGACAGTCACTATAAAGACAACATGATAATGTACACTCACTGTAAGGATAGTCACAAATGAGGACATCTCATAGTGACTGTCCCTTGTGTAATTGCCACTTGAATGTATTGCTATTCAGCCACATTAATGCTTTTCTTCTTCAACAAATGAGGATAGTCACTCTAAAGACAACATGATAATGTACACGGGCTGTAAGTGTACATTATCATGTTGTCTTTACAGTGACTGTCCTCCTTCAAGTGGCAATTACACAAGGGATAGTCACTGTAAAGACAACATGATAATGTAGAGAAACATTGTCATTTGTATTTTCAACAGCGCCGAGAGAGATTCCCTCCGCGAAATCACAGCTACAATTTTTGAGTACGTTGGGTTTATTTTTCTTTTGTCATTATTAGGTAATCTGGTATTCAGCTATTACAGAGCTAAAATACCTAGAAATGAGGACATATCTATGTTGAATTTATTGTTAGCGGCTTTGGTTATTTAGAAGTTTAATTTTATTTGTTCATCTTTCAAGCACAAACATTTTGTGGACCGTAACGTCTTCATTGTTTCGGGTATGCAATGAAACAGCCCTAACTTGCGACTACCTTCACAGTACTTGTGTACATTATCATGTTGTCTTTATAGTGACTGTCCTCATTCAAGTGGCAATTACACAAGGGACAGTCATTGTGAGATGTCCTCATTTGTGACAAGGACAGTCACACATGAGGACATCTCATAGTGACTATCCCTTGTGTAATTTCCACTTGAATGTATTGCTATTCAACCACATTTATGGGCCCGTTTGGACCACAGCACATAGTAGCATCTACAAAGAAGAATATCCCAAGTGTAACAAGTTGTAAGAATATACCAACAGTTCTAAGAAGTTCCCTAGCACATAGTAGCATCTACAGAGAAGAATATACAACATGAGGGCAGCCACTGTAAAGACAACATGATAATGCACACTCATTGTATGTGTACATTATCATGTTGTCTTTATAGTGACTGTCCTCATTCAAGTGGCAATTACACAAGGGACAGTCACTATGAGATGTCCTCATTTGTGACAAGGACAGTCACACATGAGGACATCTCACAGTGACTGTCCCTTGTGTAATTGCCACTTGAATGTATTGCTATTCAACCACATTTATGGGCCCGTTTGGACCGCGTTACACAGTAGCATCTACAGAGAAGAATATCCCAGGTGTAACAAGTTGTAAGAATATACCAACAGTTCTAAGAAGTTCCCTAGCACATAGTAGCATCTACAAAGAAGAATATGGGTCAACGAGGTTGACTTCAAAGCCATGCAATCTAATGGTAATAGTAATATCATAATTTGACATACTATCAGAAATACTTCCTAAATAGACTATTCAATCTTATAAGAGATGGATTCATGAGAACTATTATTTATGAAATATGAGTCAATGACTTTAATTAAAAAAATTACACAATCTAATTCTTGTAAAAATATCAAAATTTGACACATTGAAAATACCTTCCAAAAGTATCGTTAATTGATTAATATGAATCACTACTCATGAAATATAATTTTATAAACCTAATCTAAAAACTACACAATAAAAATCTTAATAGCAATATTGTAAGAAACTATTCCCAAAAGCAAGCCTAACAAAATTTGATGAAAATAATTTTTGTTTCACTCAACTTTGACATTCACAACTTCCTCTTTTATTATAATAAGAAAAAAAATGTCTTTTTAGATATACCTCATGAACCATACTCGAATAATCTATCATTTTTCTTCTCAAAAACATATTTGCAGAGCCTGCTTCTTTTACTTGTTTGTACTTTTATCTCTCTGATGGAAAGGGTTCCTTCAGGACACATTTTTCCAAGTTCACTGCTTGAGATATTTGAGGAGGGTTCCCCTGCTTGAGTATCCATCCAACCCATATTCGAGTAGTTCTACAATTGCACAGTCTAAATTAATAATACTAACAATTGAATGACGAATGATGATACATAGAATTGATATAAACTAATCCTAAAAACACTAAAACATTATTAATATATTTATATTTCATAAATAAAATTGATATAAAAGATCTGGAAAGATACATTAAAAAATAGAAAAACAGTAATTTATAATAGAAGGAAACTTAAATTGCTATTTAAAAAAAAAACAAGAGTCTTAAATCTTATCATTTTGTTTCATTATCATCCATAAGTACACACCTCTAGCATAATAATTATATTTTACCACCCCTAAAATGAAAAAAAGATTTTCACAAGAGAAATTGAAGCTAGATTATAAAAATGAACCATCTTATTGGAAACTGGAACTGTTATCATACCCAAAAGGACTACAAAATTTCACCTTATCATACCCAGATTGTTGCTTTGCCTGGCGGAGGGAAATTTGATCAGTAAAATTGACACAGAGTATGATGTCTCCATTGTCATGCTGGATAACAAAACACCAACTTTAATGGGCATGTACTGTCCCTTGTGTAATTGCCACTTGAATGCATTGCTATTTGATGCAGGGGCATCCCTAATGCAAGCCAAAGACACCATGATTGAAGGAAGTTGCCATGAAGCCAAGGAGTCAAATCCTATCAATTGGAACATAAGATTTTCACCTTGGAGCTTTGAAGGATTGACTGGTGAAAGGTCCTTTTGATTGACAAATTAGAGTCTTTTTGAATGACAAATCAGAGTCTTTTTGAATGACAATAAATTAGAATAGGATTTTTAGATGTTTTCTTGGTTTGTAATAAATATTAAGGATTGATTTTATCTCCTTATAAACATCCACTTGTTGGACACAAGACCCCTTGGTGACTTATAAACCTTGGGCATCTTTTGAGTCCTTGGATGAAATGAGCATAGTAAGTGTTTATTAGGTGTCTTTTAGATGTTGTTAAGAAGTTTGAAGGTCCAAAATAACTTTAATAAGGTTCCTAAAGTTTCACAACACATTTTTAACCTTCTCAGCAAAGTTGTTTGCAAAGTTGTAATGCAACTTTAAAAGTTGCTTAGCAAAGTTGACATTTGTTGGATAAACTATTCTAACCACCTAGATGGTTGAACCAACATTTGGAGAGCCTATTTTAGGCTTCAAATGGTCAAAGACAGACAGAGAACTAGTATTGTAATCATTTTGCTTTCATAAAAAATAAAAATAACCCTGTTTTAGTGCATTTCTGGTGAAAAACAAACTCTGTACAACTGTACGGATGGTGGTTGGATGATAAAATTTGCCTGGAAGTTGTAATAGTGACATCTGATGCTTTGGAAGTTGGTTTGATTGATTCTCTTTGTTTTATATCTAAGTTATTTCAAATTTTCTGTGCATTGTTTACAAACCCTCATTTTCAGGGTTTGACTGATGTAAAGACCTTAACTCACGTTTCAACCATTGGAATTCCTTCTTCCTTGGTGGAATGAGAGTTAAGGATGTATATTTGTATATTCTAAAAGCCCTGAGGCAGGGGGTTGCATCTGCATTTGTTGAGAGCGAGCCCTAGATCAAAAACTACCATGTTTTTGGCTGGGAAGATGGTTATCAGATTAAAATCAAAAGCTTGCATCGTATTGAGGACTTGAAAACTTGTGCATTCTTGTTTATCTAGATCAAGAGAACACTCCAAAACTCTGATCTTAGTTTCATACACCCATTTTCAATGCTTTGTTTTGGAACCCACACCTAAAAGCATGCATTAGGTCTGCGGACTCAATGAAGACATTGATATGCTGGAGTGGAGTCAGGGTCTGGGAGTTGGTGGTCTGTTAGAAATCCAAAAAGGGTACTCAGAAAACATATAACTTCTTAGAGTCCTTTGGCAAGTTGCAGAGTTATGGCTGCAGAGCAGGTTTGGGAGACCTACTAGGGTCACTAGGTCAGTTTGTTATTTTGATGTCTTGGGTTGTTTAGATCACAACCAATGCATGATTCTTGTTATTTAGATGATATCTAAGGGGTTTCTAAGTTTTTCTGCAGGAAGTAAGATCTAGAACCTTAAAAGTCTCTTTTGATAGAAAATTAGGGAACTTGTCCCTAAAAGGAAATTTGTTATTGAATGGGATTGAGTCCATAAGTTGTTGTGTGATCCTTGAAACCTTCAAATTCATTACTTTGCAGAGTTTAAACATTAACCTATAGAAATCAGAGCCTAATTGATTGGTTGAGTCATTTTGGTGTCTTGAAGTGGGTTGGGACATAGATCCAAGTTTCTTGCTGACTACTCTGCATCACTATTGAACCACATTAATGCTTTTTTCCTTCAACAAATGAGGACAGTCACTGTAAAGACAACGTGATAATGTACACTCACTGTAAGGATAGTCACAAATGAGGAAATCTCAGAGTGATTATCCCTTGTGTAATTACCGCTTGAATACATTGCTATTGAACCACATTAATGCTTTTTTCCTTCAAGTGGCAATTGCACAAGGGACAGTCACTGTGAGATGTCCTCATTTGTGACAAGGACAGTCACACATGAGGACATCTCACAGTGACTGTCCCTTGTGTAATTGCCACTTGAATGTATTTCTATTCAACCACATTTATGGGCCAAGTTGTGAAGCTTATGGGGTGTTATTTGTGAGGTGGCATAGTGTATATTTGACTCACATAAATGAAGGGCTTGTGCAAGGTGGTCAAAGGGGAATTTCTATTGGAAGTTTGATTTTTTGTGATGATATTAGTGAGTTACTGATCTTGGAGTGATAGATGTTGTTCTTGAGCTCATGAAATCTTGAATTGGTTTTTTGGGAGATGAAAGATTATGGATTTGGTCTACAATTGTAGAGGATTTATGAAAGGATGTATTGGAAAGAGGATGTTACTAGTTATGAACCTAGGAAGGAGGTGAAACCCTTTAAATACCATTGTTGGTGAAAAAATTGTTGAATCGAGGTAGTTTGCAAAGATATTTAGTAGATCAGCATTTGTGAGGTAGCTAGAATCTTGCAGATAGATCATTGATATGAGGCAGTTGCACCTTGCGAGAAAAGGGAAGAAGTTTATGAGAAAGGATGACCGGTTGGTTGAAGATAGAGTCTTTATCTTACTTGAGAAGAAGATGGAGGAGATTTTTGGTAAGTTGGAGGAGATTTTTGGTAAGTTAGATGGGAGATTAGGAGGTTGAATTATAGTTGGCATTTACCAATCCAAAAGAGGATTCTTTAGCCTATGAAAAAGGCTTGTTCAAAAAAGTAAAAGGAAAGTTAAGGTTGCTACTGCAGAGGTAAATCTTAAAGAGGTAAATATTGAACTTCCTAAGGTTGAGATGGTAGATCGAGTCAGTTTTCATGATCAGATGGTTGGGTCTAATTTGAAAATTTTAGAGAATCTAGTTGTTGGTAATGAGATTGATAATGATGTGGAGTTACATTTTTCTAAGGGTAATGTTGAGGATGTTGGTATTGATGAACTTGTTGATAGGGTCTTCATTGGAGATGATGTTCCTGCTATTGATGAGGAGTTGCAGAGTCGGTTGTTCATGTTGGATGTTTTTACTTGGGTTAAAAATTTACAATTGGTGGTTAAGGATATAGATTTGAATGATGAAGATGGTGGACATATTCAATTCCTTGTTGCTAATAAGATGATGGTGGAAGATGATGAGTTACATGAATTTTTTGTGAAGGAGAATGCACATCTGATGCATTATGCTAAGAATGTTGATAAGTTTGTTTTGGTTAGTAGGTTTGGTGACTGGTTGGTTGTAGTCTATAGGATTCAGAGGTTTGATTGGAGGAAGAAGAGGTTACTTGTGTCTAGGTTTATCTTCTTGCCTTTGAGGATTGGGAAATTGATGCTCAAGATTGGGTTTTTTTCATATTTTCTTGTGGCATAAAAGTGTGAGGCACACTTTTCTATCTACCCTGGGTATCTAAAGCAAGAACACCTTTGGTTCCTAGTGATCTTACATATTCTTGGAGTAATTTCCTTATGGTTGGATGAAGTTTGTTGTTTTGGGCAGTTTTCAGAGATTGTATGTGAGGTTGATCTATGGAGATATTTGGCGTGTGCGATGAAAATAGTTTATTCCTTCCTATTTGTGGAGGCTATGTCTATGATTTCTCCTCTTTAGGTGGTTTAGATTGTGAGTTATGGAATGTTCTTTTCAGACTGGTTGTGTTCTTTATGTCACTAGTTCAATTGTATTCATTAATTGATTGTTGAGAATTACGGTTGAGGTTTCTAATCAATGGAGCTGAGTGGTGTGGATCTTGAGGTGGACCTATGTGTGGCCAATTTGGTTGTTTGATCATTTCTAGTGAATTAATTAAATGAGGTAATTTATTAGGGATCTAGGCTGGCCTATTCTAATATATTTATTTTGGGATATGTAATATCTTAAATGTCAGCCTATGGTGGCTAGTATGTATAAATTTAGGGCTTGTGATTGTAAGAGGGGGGGATAGTAGAGTGCTAATATTGTAAAGAGATGAGAGAGGGTACCTCTAGGGTTGAAAGATAAGAATGAGGATTTGAGGTTCATTCAATTGTATATGGTCGTAAATGAGAAGACCTTACAACATAGCATGCTTGAATCCATTTTGATGTAATCGATGTTACCTTATAATAAAGTTGTTTTTATTCAGTGATAACTTGTTTTTTTTTCTATTTTCTATTCTCTTGAATCTTGTTGTAAGATTGGACATCTCCTTTGGAGACTTCTCTAGTCTTGAATGCATCAAGATAAAACATAGAGAAGAGGTATTTTGCACCAAGACTATGATTGTGGGTCTGAGAGATAAGTATAGGAAATGCCTCCATGAAGGAATCATAGTGTAAACATTGTGCATGTGAAAGAAGATTTTTTTAGAGACTTGTAGAGGCAAGGGAAAGATTTTGGTACTCTTAATTTATTGAGATTACCATGTTGAATTTTGTGAAGGAGCCCTTTGAAATTTTTAGTAAGTGCTCTGTTCTAGCCTTCATGCATTCAGATACCTTATGATTTTTCATGCTTTATTTTTTGAGAAGGTATGTTCATCACCTTTTTTTCAACTCATATGATCATTTCTGGCCCTTTGTTCTTCTGTTAAGGTTTTGGGTTTTGGGTCAAATAAAATCTTTTTCACCAAACCCTATGTTGTTATTTTTTATCATTACCTTTTTGGATCATAAGGCCAAGGGATTTTTAGTTATTAAAAAGGGGAAATGTTTGCTAAAACCTATTTCCATAAGTGTTTAAGCATTGGTCCATTTTAGTCTTTGGTGCCTCAAGTTGTAACTTTCCTATGTCTCACCCCATAGCATTTCCTCTTTATTTCATTAAGATGGGTTAATTATTCATGTTTGGCAACACCCTTTTATTTTTTCAAGTGGTAGGTTACATGTTTTTATTGCATTCACCCTCTGATCTCATCATGATGTCATAGGATGGACCTACCTAATTATGGGGTGTCGAAGCTTTTCCATCTGTCACTTATTCATTGATTGGTAGTTTACGTAGATATCTTATGTTATGTTTGGCATTCATCTTGGTTAAAGATTGGATTACTAATACAATCATCTTTAAACACATGTTTATTTTCAATGGTGATCTTTTAATCTATTTGAAAAGGTGGTCGGCGAATATTCTAAATCATCAGTGCTTTGAAAATAGAGTGTCGCAAAGATCAATTGTCTTTCTGATCCCATGATCAAAATTTCTCAAAGATTATTCACTGTGGGATCACAAGATGAGTTTGTGTGTCTTGGTTTGGTATGTGACTAGGAGTGTGGAACTGAGATGCCTAATAATTGGTGATAGATGGAGGTGATTGATTGGTCAAATTTAATAATAGAGTTTTTAGATATTGAAGTTGTCGATTATCCTAAGGTTAAAATATCTACAATTTAAGTTATAATCTTTTAGCACATGGGTAAAATAAATGAAGATTTTTTGATCCAATAAAAAAGATGATCAAATTTTATTTCATAAGGATGAATTTGCATTGCAATTCATGGTTAAAGAGAGGAAGGGATTCATTGTTCTTATGATCCTATAATCAAATTCAATCGATCTTTATCTAGTGTGGGATCATGAGATCTTACCACATGTTCATGGTTGGTGAGTGTTTTTAATAGATGGTGTAGGATGAAGAAGAGGTTGTATGAGACCTCAAAATTATGCATGTAACTATAGAGAAAGGGAGGGGGGTTTCTCATAATCCTAAATCCTTGTAATCTCTGTAGCAATGCCAGTAAAGATGGGTTTGCAAAGATTCCTGAAAAATCCTTCACACAAGTCAACTTTCAATAGTTGATGGCCCATCTGAGGCATGATGTTGGCATGACTCATGAATTTTCAATTTCATCAACTGGTGGTTTATTTAATCTTGAAGGTTAAGCGATAGCATAATATGCTGGTGTAATTATTTTATGTATCAAATCTTGTTAGATCAGTTTTAGGTTTTGACCTAAAGCTTGTTGCATTTCAATTACTTACAGAATCCCAGGGTCATTCATGTTAAGAAGGAGAAGATATTTTTTCAAATTAGATTGAAGAAGCACAAGTGGTAGCATCAAATTAGATCTGATTTCCTTCTTCTATCTATTTATTCTCTTCTTCTCTCTTCTCTTAGAGTTCTGACTTGGTTTTTTTGGTAGACTATTCCTCCTGGATCCAAAAATTGAGAGTTCTAGTAGGAATTTCTTATGGGTAGGAGAATTTTTTTAAATCTTCCATAGAGCAATTCTATGAATCTAGGTTGATTCCTTTTGTTGGTTTTTTTGGTGTTTTAGTTTTATTTATGTTATATGTGTTGGAAATGTAAATGGGAAAGTAGAATTGAGAGGGGGGGGGGGTGAATAAAAAATTACTAACTTCTATCCTTTTAATCTGTTAGAACTTTATGCATCATTTGAGAAAAACTTGAACAATCTAAGTAACATATTTTGTTAAGCAGCATACATGAAATCACACATAACACAATATATTTTGGTAACCCAGAAAACCTTGAAAGGTAAAACTGGGGTGGGGATGACACCCACAAATATTCACTACTGCAGATAATAAAGTTTTCCTGTTAGGGCTACAAATTGTGATCAAAACATGATCTACCCTGTGAGAGGTCTGCTTTGTTAATAGCTAAGAGACTTATACAGTCTACCTTGTTCAAGGATTTACAAACTTATAATAAAGTAAGCACTCAGTAAAGAGATTTACAAAAGTCTACTAAGACTACTCAATTAAGAGATTTACCCTGATACACTGGTCAAAATGTCTCAATATCTGATCTTTTGGTTTTCACTGATATGTTGATAATAGTTCTTCTCTTTACTGTATGATTGTGATCTCTTTTATCTGATCTTTCTTGATTTTGTCCTTTCACTGCTTTGCTCAGTCATTGAACTCTGTCTGAATACTTCTCCTGATCATTTCCTCATACTCACATTATTCATTTGATCTCAATATCTCCTTTTTTCTTTTATTCACACACACATCTCTGATCTAGATCTTTCCCTTATATAGTAACAAAAACATTTTATCGTTACAAGATCTACGGTTCAGATATTTTTCTATTGCCACCTAAACTATACAATTTTCTGATTGGCTCTAGGTTTTACATAGGGATCAATGATAACAATATGGATGCATAATCACCTCTGTAATTACCTCAATAAAAAACATTATTATCACCAAAAATGGTTTACCTCGATCATTGTGCCATTCCTAACTTGTATGCCAATTCTGGCTAACTCGGCAAAAGTTATTCCTGGCACTCGACATCAACTGTACTCAGCATCGGTTGAACTTCTCTATCACTTGGTAATCATTGATATATGTAACTCGGCATCGGTTATACACTCAGTATATTACAAACATAATGTGACCATAACTTTACTCGGCAGTACTACTGCTCGATAAGTATACAATACAAAACTCGGCCTTTACAAAATGACTCGGTCGTAGTGATGACCAACCATCATTGCCTAGATATATGACTAAGTGTCAGACACTAATAGTCAACAAAATTATAGAGATCTACAATCTCCCCCTTTGACATTAGTGGCAAAAACACTTTGTCATGACATTCGTATATACAATTACAAAAATATGTTTGTACTAGCCTAATACTCCCCCTGAGATATATATACATATTCAAAATTGTGTTACCTATCCTTGTTCACACTCGTGTCATGATGATTCTCCCTTGTTTTTGACATGACTAATTTCTTCATCAGTAGGTAAGTTACAAATTTTCTCCAGAAAAGGTCTGTGCAGCACCATGACCATGTATGCATCTATCCATGTAGTTGAAGTGAGATTTAACACTTTAGTTTGTACTTCTAAATCAGTAGCTAGACTGATGAGACCTTTGGTTGTAGACAAATGTGAATCACTCTGGATCAATGTTTTAGCCTTAGCTAATTTTCTTTGTATAGCCTCCAGATGTGATGTAAGAATAGTTTGAATAGAGAGTAGGTGAGAATGAATCTTTCCATCATTTTCCATCAGCTCAGCTAACTTACCCTGTGTTTGTATTACTTTAACATAATGTCCAACACTGGTGCTGGCATCCAAAGTTAGGGATTGACTTGTAGCTTGAATCTCTTGCTTGAGAGTCTCAAGAAAGTGTTGGTTCTCATCTGTGAATAGTTCAACATTGCATAGCTTGGCTAGTAGAGACTGTCCATCCACAACTAATCGCTCGATCTCCTTTACCAAAGTGGACAACTCAACTTGTTTAACTACAATCTCAGTAGATATCTTATCTAGCTTTTTTGTCTTAAATCTGCATTCATACCATTCAAATAGCTTATCACTTGCACAAGTAACTTCATTATTGACTTTTTGAACAATGTGTACAAGTTGTTCCAATATAGGAGTATAACTATTTACATCCAACAAGTCATATACTTCCATTAAATATGTCCTTAATTTCATGAAGAACCTATTTTTGTTGATGCTCCCTTCAGAGTTCTACTTGTCTACTTTTCTTTGTCAACAAATCTTTCATTATTTGTAGCTACTCAAAAGAAAGGTTATCAGTATCCCATTTAGGAATAACAATTACTTCATCAATTGTTACCTCATCTTTCTCCTTTGGTGCTCTCGGTGGGGTGCTTCTACTTGGCAGATGTACAAGAGCTTTGATTGCCTCTTGTTCCTTCGGCACTTGTTCTTCAATGGATTTTCCTCTACTGTTTCCTTCTCCTTTCTCCTTTTCCTCAACATGAGGTCTAATAGCTTGTTCATCTAATTTTATTGCATGTGCATCTGTGTTGTGTTCTTCCTTAGAAAGACTCTAAATTTTATCTTTTGCTCTAACTTCTTCCTTGGCAGAGTGAGTTAGTGGTACCAACTTGATTGATTACTCGGTAAGACTTGTACCGACTAACTTATCAATAGTAGAAACTCCAGGTATAGTAGGATTATCAATGGCAGATTGTGTGCTTGTGAGGGTGGGATAATCCTTGACTTACAATAGTATTGTGTTACTACCTAGCAAGGGTGTTCCAGTTGTTGTTTTGTTCTTTAAATCATCCTCAGTTAAGAATGAGTTCTTAATGGGGCTCTCCTCTAGTATATCAACAATATGAACCTCAAAAGTATCTTGTGATTTCACTTCCTTAGGAGTATCAGTCTCCATTTTAATTTTCTTGATGTCAGGTTCAACAACTATTGAAGTGGTAGAAACTGTACCTTCATTCTTTCCTTCATCCTTTTCTTCTACCGGGATGGGTAACAAACCAAACACTACCTTCCAAATTTTCAAACTTTCTTGAACATCATCTTCAATCTTGTGTTGAAGGATAAGATAGGCTCTAAGTTTAGGATCAAACTTGCCTCTGTATTGGTTAATTATCTTTTTGATATTTGCAGGAGTGAGAGTGGATTCAACTTGTTCTAATGTACTCTCTCTTATTTCCTTCTCTATTTGTAAAGCATACTCCTACTTTTGTGCGACTCTGTGGCACAATTCCTTTGGAATCCTATTTTCAATTTCAATCGGCAGCATCTTGAAAGTGCATAACATTTGAAGAATAGCATCCTCAACTTTTTCTTTATCTCCAATACTCATCGGTCCAAACTTTAATCTCTTCACTTCATCAACTCCAACTATGCTAGTAATCTTATGACATAATTCATCAATAGTGAGTTGATGTGAACCCTATTGTGTTGCCTTCCCCTTTATTTCTTCATCACTTTCATCATCATCTTGTGTTAGAACAAGTTTCCTTCTTGGCTTCTTTATAGCCTTGGTCAGCACTGCCTTTGGTTGAGCATATTTTCTCTTTGCAAATGTAGCAGGCATCGTAGGAGTCTCGGTAGTAGTCCTTCTAGGCCAAGGTCTAAGTGATGGTGTCTCAGACACTTTACATTTCAACACTCTTCTTTTAGGTGGGGACTCGACAATTATTGGTTTCTTCTCTTCTTCTTCTTTTGTCTCACTACCACTAGTTGCACTCTTCTCATCTTCTCCCAACCCTTGGGTTAACTCTAGTGGTGCATCCTTACCAGATTCTTTAACATATTCTTCTAGATTCTTTACTATTTTCTTTCTTCTTCTCTCAGTGGTGGCAGCCAATAATCCCAAAGAGATCTTGGATTTGGCCTCTTCAAATGTACCAAAGTAAGGGGCCTTGTTATCAACTTCCTCAACTAGGAGGGCTGTGATTGTAGTAGTAGCTTCATCAATATTGAGTTCATAGGGTAGTGGAATCAACCATGAAACCCTAGGTAGGACTGCCTATGCATAGGTAAAGTATGTGTCTACTAGAAAACATATATCTTTACTATATTTCTCAATCAGATACACAGGGACTCTAGTCCTATTCCTCATCTTCTTCTTAAACTCAATGAAATAATTGTCCATTATCCCTTCAAAATCATCACCAATCTTGTTTATGAAATCATTTATCTGAACAGTAATGGGTTTCTTCTTATCCCATTTCACATCACCATGTGTAGGAAAACACTTCTTGACATAAAAGAATATACAGATAAGCAAGGAACCAAACTTACACATAGAGTTCTTCGCCATCCTGATGGAGTTCAAGTTCTTAGCAAGTTGAGTCAGTTGGAGCTCGGCAAGATCATATGTGTGCCCTTTCTTAATTATCTTCCAAGCCTGGTCCACTGCCATACAGGGGACGTCCAACCAACTAGATTGGTAAAACTTATGCAAGATAACTCTAACAACGAAGTCAATTTCTAGATCAGTGATGGTGGAAATTGTCATTCTGCATTTGTTCTAGACTACCTGTGTGTTGTCTTGAATATCCTCTTTTCCTTCACATTTCATCATTCTCTTTCCGTCAATGGTAGGGTAACCAGTGACATCATGTATTATTTTCTTCGTAATCTTCACCAGTCCATCTTCCATCCATAATTGCATGTCGTGCACTCAACCCAACATGATCTTTATCCATTCTACCTTGAAATTTTGTGGGAAATTTAGGGCATGTACTAACCCTTGAACGGCAACAACCTTATGCTCCGGCTTCAGCACTCCGTTGACACATAATTTGTCATATGCTTCCCTGATCTCATAATCATCGATATCTCCAATTTTTCACATATAGCAAGACCTAACATCGTTCATCATTAACACATTTTCCAGAATCAAAGATAGGGCTCTGTTCAAATCTCCTTTGATCGCACTTTCAGATATTGCCTTGAATATGCTCGATTTGCAAACTTCATTCCTTACAAGTTATAAATTGAAAACTTCCATTCCCTATTTCCTGACTAGTGCGGATGAAGATGATGCCATTTCAAACTGTAATTTTTGAAAAGAAAATAATTACTCGGTAAGGTACCTTTTTGTCAATTAACCCTATAGATGAATTTTGCCAATGGCACACTGAGAAGATTCGGAATCGCTTTGCTTGATCTGGTTGCACAAATTCTGAATTGCTCTAAAATCTCAAATAGCCTGGTGAAATGAAATTAACAGAAACTTTCCACTTTATAGAACCCGAAAAAAATAGGATTAGGGCCTCATAAATGTTCCATATAGATTTTAGGTGAAATATAGCTGTCTCAAAAAACTGATGTTAAACTCAGTTAAACACAAGCTCGGTCGATGTAAACATTGCAATACAACTCGGCATAGCATTTCAGCAATAACAGGTGCTCGACAACCATTGTTAGCTCATTCATGACACTGATGCTCGACATCAAAATGAAATTTTCTATTTTGCTCAGATATGTCCTAATGCATCTTAATCTATGCAGATATGGACTTTTTCTCGATTCTATGTTAGGAACTGATGTAAAGTAAGGCTTTGCAAGAATCAGTTCCAAACATACCTTTCATGCTTAGTTGGAAGAAGTGTGATCACCTGATCCATCGGATTGGGTGACCTCAGATGTTCTTGCTTCACTTGTTGTTCCTTCTTCTTTCTTCCTCCATGTCTTTTCCATCTGGTTCCTTAATTTTTCACAGATATCCTCATTCTGGTTGTCAACATTTCTCGGCATAGGTGATCTACAATCTCTCTTTAAGTGATCGACCTTATTACATTTATAACAGACCATGCTTCCATTCATCCAGCTTTTAGATTTGCCTCTAAAATGAGTCTTCATGCAATTTTCTCCAATATGTCCATACTTACCACAATAATGGCAATTGTACCATGTGTTGTAATCCCAATTGTAACTGTTGCGCTTGGTGACTAGTTTTGTTTTCTCATTAGGTGACCACCTTGGTCTAGATCTACATTCAAATGATTTGTGTCCATCTTTCTAACAATTGAAACAACTTCCTTGAAACTTGGGTGAGGTGGATGAATTCCTAGCTTTAGATCTACATTCATGTGCTTGATGTCCATGCTTCTTGCAATTAAAACAATGTCCATTAAACATAGGTTTAGAATTAGACTTACCATGTTTTCTTCTGCATATGTTGGTTGTATGTCCTGGCTTCCCACAGTGATGACATGTGGGCTTTTTATTTTTTGGTTTAACAATCTTTTGTTCTCCATTCTTTGATGACTCTCCTTCTTCAGTAGATGAATGTTCATTCAGTCCAAGTCCAGATCTATCACCAGATCTCCTAGGTGACCTTAACAGTTCTTCAAAATACTTTGTAGCTTCATTAGGTTTGTTCATCCTTTCATTGATTTATTTCTCAGTTCTCAACTCATGTTTCAGCTGATCATTTTCATGTTTTAATTGATTGTTCTCCAAGTCTTTCCTACCCAATTCTTGGTTGGCCAGCAATAGTTGATTTACCATATCTAGTTGATTATTAGTCAACCTTTGCATGTCACTAGTTCTTTCATCTAGCCTTATTGCCATTTATCTTTTGTCTTCTTCAGCCATTGCCTTATCATCTTTAGCTTTCTTTTTCTACTTCACTACTCCATAGAGTCTGATAAATTGAATTTTGTGTTCTCTCTTTAGAGTCCTAATTTCATCATTCAGTATGGTATTTTTCTCCATCAGTTCTTTCATGGCTTTGTCATTTTCTATGGCATTACCAGTATCAAATAGTCCAGTGATGTCTTCTACCTTGTACTGTGGCTCACTTTGTTGAATAGCAATTTCTCTTCTTTTGCTCAAAGATTTCTCCAGTTCCCCTCTGGCTGCTTCTAGCTATTGTAATGCTAGTTGAACTTCAATCTTTTGATTCTCTATGACTTTTCCCAGTTTGTAAGCTTCCATCTTTAAGATCTTTTCCTCAAGTGGTTAGACTTCCCTATGAGAAACCTTTAGCTCTGATACCAATTGTTGGAAATGTAAATGGGAAAGTTGTACTAAGAGGGGGGCTGAATTAGAAATTACTAACTTCTATCCTTTTAATCTGTTAGAACTTTATGCATCATTTGAGAAAAAATTGAACAATCTAAGTAACATTTTTTTTAAGCAACATACATGAAATCACACATAACACAATAGATTTTGGTAACCTAGAAACCCTTGAAAGGTAAAATTGGGGTGGGGATGACACCCACAAATCTTCACTACTGTAGATAATAAAGTTTGCCTGTTAGGGCTACAAATTGTGATCAAAACATGATCTACCCTGTGAGAGGTCTGCTTTGTTAAAAGCTAAGAGACTTATACAGTCTACCTTGTTCAAGGATTTACAAACTTACAATAAAGTAAGCACTCGGTAAAGAGATTTACAAAAGTTTGCTAAGACTACTCAGTTAAGAGATTTACCCTGATACACTAGTCAAAATGTCTTAGTATCTGATCTTTCAATTTGCACTGATATGCTAATTATAGATCTTCTCTTTACTGTATGATTGTGATCTCTTTTATCTGATCTTTCTTGATTTTGTCCTTTCACTACTTTTCTCGATCACTAAACTCTATCTGAATACTTCTCCTGATCATTTCCTCATACTCACAGTATTCATTCGATCTCAATATGTCCTTTTTTCTTTTATTCACACACACATCTCTAATCTAGATCTTTCCCTTATATAGTAACAAAAATGTTTTACCGTTACAAGATCTACGGTTCAAATATTTTTCTATTGCCACCTAAACTATACAATTTTTTGATTGGCTCTAGGTTTTACATAGGGATCAATGATAACAATATGGATGAATAATCACCTCTATAATTACCTCAATAAAAAACATTATTATCACCAAAAATGGTTTACCTCGATCATTGTGCCATTCCAGACTTGTATGCCAATTTTGGCTAACATGGAAAAGGTTATTCCTAGCACTCGGCATCAACTGTACTCAGCATCGGTTGAACTTCTCTATCACTCGATAATCATTGATATATGTAACTCGGCATCGGTTATACACTCGGTATATTACAAACATAATGTGACCATAACTTTACTCAGCAGTACTACTACTCGGTAAGTATACAATACAAAACTTGGCCTTTACAAAATGACTCAGTCGCAGTGATGACCGACCATCATTGCCTAGATATATGACTAAGTGTAAGACACTAATAGTCAACAAAATTATAGAGATCTACAATATGCAAGGGTATCTTAGATTTTTTAATGAAATATAATATTGGTTTAGATCTCTCCATTGTATGACTCAATTAAGTCTTAAATGGAATAAAACAAAAATTTATCCCATTTAGTGTCTTGTTGTGAGATATGTAACTTTCTTTTCATGCTTTAATTCAAAGAATTACTTAAAACACTTGATAAAAGTTGTAGATTTGTTGGGCTTATGCCGTTATTTTGATAAGTAGAATGGGTTGGGATTATTGTTAAATAATATTGTAAGGAAATGTTCTTAGATCCTATGCTATTGATGAAACTTTGTTATATGATGTTGTTCTTCTGATAACTCTATTGCCCAAATGGATGAGGCAATGATCTCATCTAGTCGTGGGATTTACATATGTGTTGTTGTTCATATCCAGGTGGTCCTTTCTATAAAAAATTGATTTAAATCATAATACCTTTACTTTTGAGTATGTTCTATTGTTCTCTTACCCAAATCTCATGCTCCATTCAGGTTGACAATTAATGGATAATTAGCCATTATCTAGAATTTCCCCATTATGTTAATTTCCTTATATGAGATCATCTTCATTGAATATTGATTCTAGTTAAGGTATTTAAATTTTTTTTTAAGGGCACTAAAGGTCTACCCACCTTGGTTTTTCTAGAGCCTAAAGTGTAGAAGGGTTTACTAGATCCTTGTCTATTGGTCCAAGTCTCTAAGATTTTTGATTGCTCGAGTTGACTTCTCCATAGGAAATTGCAAGATCAACTTGGTAGCTATTGTGTAGTGTAAACCTTTTTAGGAGCCAACAAAATGGCGACTCTGTTGGGGAGTATTTGTTATAAATTTTGATTTTAGCAAAATTTATAGTGAGCTTGCTCCCATTTTTGCTAAATTTGTCCTAGGATATGTGCTATATAGAATTATGTATTGAAATGATTTTTATCCTTGTAAACTGAGTAAATTCTCATAAATGTTGCATGAGAATTTGTTTTCATATTTCAATGTAAGTTTGTCTAGATCTGCATTTGTTTTAAAATTATTTCATATTATCTCACTTATTGTGAGTGGTGATGTCATTTGCCCTATTATAGAGCCCTAATTATGACAATAAAGATAAATATATAAATGAGATAAAATAGTTATATTATATTTTAATAAATATATAAATAGATTCAATATATATTGTTCTTGAATACATATAAACTTAAATTGTAAGATAATAATATTTAATAAAATATATAAAATGATTATAATATAAATAATTAATAATAATGGAATTAAATATAATATTCTTAAAATATATACTACTCATATAATATAATATTTAGATAAATACATCTCTATGAATAATAATATTTAAATTGATTTAATATCATTAGATATATAACCCTACTAGTAAAGTGTCATGGTAGGATTGAGTTTGGTTTTGAAGTTATTGCATTTTCTATTTTGATGGGCTGGTACAAAAACTTTGAACTTAGTTTTGATGGCTTTAGAAGATCTGAAAAGGGGTCAAACTTTGATCACGTGGTGCTTCACTTCTATAGGGCGTAGATAAATTCATGCCATTTCCAAAATGTGGTATAATAGCTAACTAACTGAATGTCACAAGTTATGATTTTTTAGAATTTGTGCCTTCAAAATGCTAGTTTCAATACAAGTATAAAAGAGAGAAAAATCCCTTAAGGTAGGAAATTGAGCCATTGGATACCAAAATGGAAATATTTCGCTTTCCAAAATCTTCTAAGGAAGTTAATTGTGCTACTTATATAGGGATAAAGTGGAATTTTAGGGTTCAGTTCCAGAAGTGTAGATTGTGGTTCTATCTTGTAGATTATTGTAATGAAAATGCCCATGTGGGTTTAGCATTTTAATTCCATTTCATTGAGGATAATAGAAATAAAGTGTTTTGTTGTTGCCATCAACCTATTCTTCCAATTATCTATTTATTTCTCTTTTTTGTTGTGTGTTTGGCTAAATAAGGGGAGTGCCCTTCATGAAGTGGTATTAGAGAAGAAGTTCCTAAGCACGTACACATGATGCATGAAAATATTGGTTTATTGGTGACCTTGCATCTTCTTTGAGGAATTTCCTTGTGGTCAAATGAAGTTCCTTGTTTTGGGTAGTTTTCAAAGATTTTGTGTGGTTGATCTATGGAGATCTTTGGCATGTGCGACGAAAATGGTTTGTTCCTTTCTATTCGTGGAGGGTATGTCTATAATTGCACATCTTTAGGTGGTGTGGATTGTGAGATTTGGCATATTTTTTCCATACATTTTTTTCTTCATGTCATAGGTTCAGTTGTGTTCACTAGTTCATTGTTGAGGATTGCAATGGATATTTCTGATTGATGGAGTTGAATGGTGTGGATATTAAGGTGGACCTATGTGTGGTCAACTTTTTGGTTAGATCACACCTGGTGAATTAATTAAATGTTTTAATTGACTTAGGATCTAGACTGATATAGTCTAATACATTTGTCTTGGGATATCTAATATCTTGAAGACTGACCTATGGTGGCTAGTATGTATAAATTTAGGGCTTGCGATTGTAAGAGGGGGGCTAGTAGAGTGATAAGCTTGTAGAGAGATGAGAGAGGGTAGATCTGGGGTTTGATAGATTAGGATTAAGATCTTAGGTTAATTTCATTGTATATGGTCGTAACCAAGAAGACATTACAACTTGGAATATTTTAAGCCAATTTGATGTAATTGATGTTACTTGATAAGAATTTTTTTGTTATTAAGTGATATCTTGTTGTGTTTTTCTATTTTTGGTTGTGTTGACACTTTCTACAAGATTGGACATCTCCTTTAGAGACTTCTCTAGTCTTGACTGCATCAAATGGTATCAGAGCATAAATCTTGGTGTCTCAACTTGTGAAGCTTATGGGGTATTGTTTGTGAGGTGACATAGTGTATATTTGACTCACATAAATGAAGGGCTTGTGCAAGGTGGTAAAACAGGATTTTCTATAGGAAGGTTGATTTTTTGTGATAATATGAGTGAGTTATAGATCTTGGAGTGATAGATGTTGTTCTTGAGCTCATGAAATACTGAATTGGTTTTTTGGGAGATGAAATATTATGGATTGAGCCTGTAATTATAGAGGATTTATGAAAGATGTATTGGAAAGAGGATGTTACTAGTTATGAACCTAGGAAGGAGGTGAGAACCTTAATACATACCATTTTTGGTGAACAAATTGTTGAATCAAGGTAGTTTGCAAAGTTGTTGAGTAGATCGTCAATTGTGAGGTAGCTAGAATCTTGTAGATAGATCATTGATATGAGGAAGTTGAACCTTGGGAGAGAAGGGAAGAATTTTATGAGAAAGGAAGACCAGTTGGTTGAAGATAGAGTCTTTATCTAACTTGAGAAGAAGATGGAGGAGATTTTTGGTAAGATTGAGGAGATTAGGAGGTTGAATTGTAGTTGAAATTTACCGATCTAGAACAGGATTCTTTGACCTATGAGAAGGCTTGTTCAAAGAAGGAAAAGGAAAGTTAAGGTTGCCACTACATAGGTAAATCTTAAAGAGGTAAATATTGAGCTTTCTAAGGTTGAGATCGTAGATCAACTTAGTTTTCATGATCAAATGGTTGGGTCTAATGTGAAAATTTTAGAGAATCTAGTTTATGGTAATGAGATTGATAATGATGTGGAGTAGTCATATTTTTCTGAGGGTAATGTTGAGGATGTTGGTATTGATGAACTTGTTGATAGGGTATTCATTGGAGATAATGTTCATGTTGTTGTTGAGGATTTGCAGAGTGGGTTTTTCATGTTGGATGTTGTTACTTGGGTTAAAAAATTGTAATTGGTGGTTAAGGATATAGAGTTGAATGATGAAGATGGTGGACATATTCAATTCCTTGTTGCTAATAAGATGATAGTGGAAGATGATGAGTTGCATGATTTTTTTTTTAAGGAGAATGCACATCTGATGCATTGTGCTGAGAATGTTGGTTATTTTGTTTCTATTAGTAGGTGTGGTGACTGGTTAGTTGTTGTGTAGAGGATTCAGAGGTTTGATTGGAGGAAGAAGAGGTTACGTGTCTAGGTTTATCTTCTTTCCTTTTAGGATTGGGAAATCGATGGTCAAGATGAGGTTTTTTTCATATTTTCTTGTGGCATAAAAGTGTGAGGCACACTCTTCTATCTACCATGGGTATCTGATGCAAGAACACCTTTGGTTCCTAGTGATCTTACATATTCTTGGAGTAATTTCCTTATGGTCAAATGAAGTTCATTGTTTTGGGCAGTTTTCAGATATTTTATGTGAGGTTGATCTATGGAGATATTTGGTGTGTGAGATGAAAATGGTTTATTCCTTCCTATTTGAGGAGGATATGTCTATGATTTCTCCTCTTTAGGTGGTTTATATTGTGAGTTATGGCATGTTCTTTTTAGACTGGTTGTGTTCTTTATGTCATTGGTTGAATTCTATTCATCAATTGATTGTTGAGAATTATGGTCAAGGTTTTCGATCAATGGAGCTGAGTGGAGTGGATCTTGAGGTGGACCTATGTGTGGCCAATTTGGTTGTTGGATCATTCTTGGTGAATTAATTAAATGATGTAATTTATTAGGGATCTAGGCTGACCTAGTCTAATATATTTATTTTGGGATATGTAATATCTGAAATGTCAACCTATGGTGGCTAGTATGTATAAATTTAGGGCTTGTGATTGTAAGAGGGGGGGATAGTAGAGTGCTAATATTGTAGAGAGATGAGAGAGGGTATCTCTAGGGTTGAAAGATCGGAATGAGGAGATGAGGTTCATTCAATTGTATATGGTTGTAAATGAGAAGGCCTTACAACATAGCATGTTTGAAGCCAATTTGATGTAATTGATGTTACCTTATAATAAAGTTGTTATTATTCAGTGATAACTTGTTTTGTTTTTCTATTTTATGTTGTGTTGACTCTTGTTGTAAGATTGGACATCTCCTTTGGAGACTTCTCTAGTCTTGAATGCATCAAGACAAAATATCGAGAAGAGGCAGTTATCACCAGGACTATGATTGTGGGTCTAAGAGATAAGTATAGGAAATGCCTCCATGAAGGAATCATAGTGTAAAAATTATTCCTGTAAATGAAGAGGTTTTTAGAGTGTTGTAAAGGCAAGAGAAATATTTTGGTACTCTTAATTTATTGAGATTACCATGTTGAATTTTGTGAAGGAGCCCTTTGAAATTTTGAGTGAGTTCTCTATTATAGCCTTCATGCATTCAGATACCTTATGATTATTCATGCTTTATTTTTTGAGAAGGTATGGTCATCACCTTTCTTTCAACTCATATGATCATTTCTGGCCCTCCTTTCTTTTGTTAAGGTTTAGGGTTTTGGGTCAATTAAAATCTTTATCAACAAAACCCTATGTTGTTATTTTTTATCATTACCTTTTTGGATCATAAGGCCAAAGGTGTTGTTGTTATTAAAAAGGGGAAATGTTTGTCAAAACCTAGTTCCATAAGTGTTTAAGTGTTGGTCCATTTTATTCTTTCATGCCTCAAGTTGTAACTTTCATAAGTCTCACCCCGTAGCCTTTCCTTTTTATTTCATTACAATGGGTTAACTGTTCATGTTTGGCGAGACCCTTTTCTTTTTTTGAGCGATGGGTTACATGTTGTTATTGTATTCACCCTATGATCCCATCATGATGTCATATGATGGACCCACCTAATCATGGGATTTCAAGGATTTTCCATGTGTCACTTATTCATTGAATTATGGTTTGCATAGATATCTTATGTTATGTTTGGAATTCATCTTGGTTAAAGATTAGCTTACTAATACATCCATCTTTCAACACATGTTTATTTTCAATGGTGATCTTTTAATCTATCTGAAAAAGTGTTCGATGAATATTCTACCTCATCAGTACTCAGAAAATAAAGTGTCACAAAGATCAATAGTCTGTGCGATCCCATGATCAAAATTTCTCAAAGATTATTCGATGTGGGATCACAAGATGAGTTTGTGTGTCTTGATTTTGTATGTGACTGGGAGTGTGGGACCAAGATGTCTAATAATTGGTGACAAATGGAGTTGATTGATTGGTCAAATTTAATAATAGAGTTTTTAGATATTGAAGTTGTTGATTATGCTAAGGTTAAAATATTTGCAACTTAAGTTCTAATCTTTTAGCACATGGGTAAAATAAATGAAGATGTTTTAATCCAATAAAAAAGGTGAACAAATTTTATTTCATAAGGATTATTTTGTGTTGTGACTCATGGTGAAAGAGAGGAAGGGATTGATTATTCTTATGATCTTCTAATCAAATTCAATCGATCTTTATCTACCATGGGATCATGAGATCTTACCACATGTTCATGTTTGGTGAATTTTTTTGATAGATGGTGTAGGATGAAGAAGAGGTTGTATGAGACCTAAAAATTATGCATGTAACTCTAGAGAAAGGGAGGGGGTTTCTCATAATCTTGAATCCTTCTAATATCTGTAGCAATGCCAGTAAAGATGGGTTTGCAAAGATTCCTGAAAATCCTTGATGCAAGTCAACTTTGAAAATTTGATGGCCCATTTGAGGCATGATGTTGGCATGACTCATGAATTTTCAATTTCATCAACTAGCAGTTTATTCAATTTTGAAGGTTAAGAGATAGAATAATATGCTGGTGTAATTATTTTATATATATCAAATCTTGTTAGATAAGTTTTAGGTTTTGACCTGAAGGTTGTTGCATTAAAATTACTTTTGGAATCCGAAGGTCATTAATGTTAAGAAGGAGAAGATATTTTTGCAAATTAGATTGAAGAAGGACAAGTGGCAACATTAGATCAGATCTGATTTCCTTCTTCTATCTATTTATGCTCTTCTTCTCTCTTCTCTTAGAGTTTTGAATTGGTTGTTTTGGTAGCCTATTCCTCCTGGATCCAAAAATTGAGAGTTCTAGTGGCAATTTTTTGTGGGTAGGAGAATTTTTGTAAATCTTCCATAGAGCAATTCTATGAATTTAGGTTGATTCCTTTTGTTGGTTTTTTTGTTGTTTTAGTTCTATTTATGTTATATGAAAAGGGTAGTTTAGATTTTTTAATGAAATATAATATTGGTTTAGATATCTCCATTGTCTGACTCAATTAAGTCTTAAATGGAATTAAAAAAAACTATTGTGAGATATGTAACTTTCTTTTCATTCTTTAATTCAAAGAATTACTTAAAACACTTGATAAAAGTTATAGATTTTTTGGGCTTGTACCGGTATTTTGATAAGTAGATTGGGTTGGGATTATTGTTAAAGAATATTATAAGGAAATGTTCTTAGATCCTAGGCTACTAATGAAACTTTGTTATATGATGTTGTTCTTTGGATGACTCTATTGTCCAAATGGATGAGGCAATGATCTCAGCTAGTCGTGGGATTTACATATGTGTTGTTTTTCATATCCACATGGTCATTTCTGCAAAAAAATGATTTTAATCATAATACCTTTACTTTTGAGTATGTTCTATTATTGTCTTACCCAAATCTCATGCTCCATTCAGGTTGACAATCAGTGGATAATTAGCCATTATCTAGAATCTCCCCATTATGTTAATTTCCTTATATGAGATCATCTTCTTTGAATATTTATTCTAGTTAAGGTATTTAAATATTTTTTTAAGGGAATTAAAGGTCTACCCACCTTGGTTTTGTAGAGCCTAAAGTGTAGAAGGGTTTACTAGATCCTTGTCTATTGGTCCAAGTCTCTAAGATTTTTTATTACTTGAGTTTTCTTCTGCATTAGAAATTTCAAGATCAACTTGGTATCTATTGTGTAGTGTAAACCAGTTTAGGAGCCAACAAAATGGTGACTCTGTTGGGGAGTATTTGTTATAAATTTTGATTTTAGCAAAATTTATAATGAGCTTGCTCCCTTTTTTACTAAATTTGTCCCGGGATATGTGCTATATAGAATCATGTATTGAAATCATTTTTATCCTTGTAAACTGAGTAAATTCTCATAAATGTTGCCTGAGAATTTGTTTTCATCTTTCAATGTAAGTTTGTCTAGATCTGCCTTTGTTTCAAAATTATTTCATATTATCTCACTTGTTGTGAGTGGTGATGTCATGTGACCTATTATAGAGCCCTAATTATGATAATAAAGATAAATATATAAATGAGATAAAATAGTTATATTATATTTTAATAAATATTTAAATAGATTCAATATATATTGTTCTTGAATACATATAAACTTAAATTATAAGATAATTATAAAATGATTATAATATAAATAATTAATAATAATTGAATTAAATATAATATTATTAAAATATATACTACTCATATAATATATTATATTATAAATAAATAATAGTAAAAATAAGAAATTAATCATATAATATAATATTTAGATAAATACATCTCTATAAATAATAATATTTAAGTTGATTTTATAGCATTATAAACAATCAACATGAGTAACAAATATATCGACTTGAGATCTATGAACAATATGGAAGTCATAAGGATCAATGATGAACAATAGACCAATTATAGGTAAGATTGTCTTAAATATATTGATCACCGTAGAAGGATATATATAAGGATATTGATTAATAGTAAATAACAAAATATGATTATAATTAAAATAATTAATAAATAATAAATAATAAAATATAATTATATTATAATAAAAAGGGTCAATCAAATTAATCAATTATAAATGATGACCCAACATTAGAAATCCTAAAGAAAGTGCTAAAATTGCCAAAGACAGTACTTAGTCTATAGAGATCCCAAGTGTTAATTTGTTGTGACTAGTATGGGATTAAGCACTTTCAAAGAAGAGTCACAAAGATGATTAGTGGTACTTCTGGTTAAAAAAAGTATAGAATATAAAATAATTGATATTATAAGGCTCTATTTGATATGTGTTGACAATTATTATCAACTGATTATCATAAATGATACGATTTGCTAAGAAGGGGCATCATAACATAGAGACACATCATGCTACCAATGTACATATGGGAAATATAATATGTGGGGTACAGGGATAGAGGGAAAAGGGAGGAAGAGATTTAGATTGGCATTTAACAGTGGTTGGAAACATTCTTAATATGGAAGGAATATAAATTAGGAAAATAAAAAGGAAGATGAGTCATCTTTAGTGTAAAGGAGGAACTAAAAAGAGAACTAAATGAATATAAAATAGAAAACAAAATATAAATGATTTGGTTTATATTTAATATAACAATGAATATAAATCAAAGTCTTGATTGGTGGAAATAATACTAATGGTAGAGAGGAACATAAACTCTCATCATGGGAATCACATGGATGGATGGCTTAAGAAAGATATCAAATGCCAAGACATGATTGGGAATTACTAGCGACTTCTTCTATTAAAGAGAGGAATTACGAGAACATCGATTACAGGCATATCAAATTACTGTGAAGAAACAAACATATTGAAGAGTGTAATTTAGAAAGGGATTGGAATTACAGCTGGGTCAGAATTGGTATGTAACTAGGCATTGCCTAGAGTGTATTTATCTGATCAGGAACAGTAAACATTTGAGTATGGTGAAGAATTGTCAATATGAGTTATGTCAGTCTAGGACATCTATTTCTACAACATCAGACATTTTGACTTGTAGCTACCTTGATAAAATATGAGTTGGCAAACTATCCAAATGGTGGTTGTACTGTAAGGAAAGTGTTTGATAAATTACCCTATCATTTATTTATGAGTGCATGGGTAATTTGAATTAGTTTGGAACTGTTAATATGTTGTTGAAAATAAACAAGATAGCTTGCATTCAAAGTATTTGACAAAATTTCTATACTCAGAAAGCTAAAGTTTCAGGGATAATAAGGGTAAATGTGACAGGGATTATTACAATTATTTTGTCAGGGACACCTATCTTTAAGGAACCGCTAGGATATATTATATGGAGGAAACTCCCAAGTAAAGGATACCATGAAATGAATCAGAAATAAAAGACAATAACATTAGAGGAGTACAATCATAAAAATTTTGAAAGCCTGCAAATTCAGATAAATATCTCTAAATAATGGGTTCTAAATCAAGAGACTAAGTTAAATTCACATTTACAAGTAAATTCCAAACCCTAGTTGGGAATTTTAGGATAATTCAAGCAAGTTCATAGTTGGGGACATTACACTAGCATTGGAGCATGATCTTTCCATCCTGAAGGGTAAAGATAAAACAAAGATTCACATATAAGAACAAAGATTGATCATGAAGATGAGGTAAGGAATCAAAGAATAGGTATGCACCATTGAATATGATGATTAAGATAATTTATCATCCCTTTTTTATTCAAATGAACTTATCAATCAATGAAAAATAAATATGTGAATAATTAATGTTAATAAGATCGACATATTTATGAGTGTTATCTTTATCACATAATGAATTATCAACTCATCCATCATAGTTGGAAGGAGGGAGAGTAGGTAATAGGGTATATGGATGATCCATAAGTGAATCTAGGAAGGATGAATTTTCCTTTAGACTTAGGTTATATGAACTAAGGACCCCACTACATCTCCCTAACATTCCTTTGTGATGAAAATATAATAATAAATTCACCCCATCATAGTTGGAGGTGAGAATAGGAAGGTAAGAAGGTAGGGATGATGGTTAAGGAAAGAGGGATGGACTCCACTCTTGGGCTTAGACTAATCAAGTGAAGAGACCCTACTAGAACGTCCTAACATTCCTTTGTGATGAAAAAAGAAATTCACCCCATCATAGTTGGAGGGAGGACTAGGTAGGTAAGAGGGTAGGGATGATGGCTAAGGAAAGAGGGATGAATTCTGCTCTTGGGATTAGACTAATCGAGCCAAGGGAGCCCACTAAAATGTCATGACATTCCTTCGTGATGAGAAAAATCTAATAAATTCACCCCATCATAGTGGGAGGAAGGAGAGTAGGTAAGAGGGTAGATTGGGAGCATAGCCTTATCGAGTCAAGACCCCACTATGTTTTCCTTCACATTCCCTTATGGTGTAAGATATGAATTCCATCATCACCACCTTAAATTGGAATGCTTAAAGAAAATACATCTCTCAAAATAGTTGGAGGGAGGAGAGTAGGTAAGAGGGTAGGCTAGTAGCATAAGCTTACCGAGTCAAGACCCCACTATATCTACCTGAACACTCCTTTATGAGGCAAGATATGAAGATAAGGAATGATTAGAGGAGGAAAGTAACCACTCAAGTTTCCTTATCCAACTCTAAGATGACTTGTCCATAAGGAAGGCATGGTTAGGGAAGGAATGTAACTATTGAGGGTTTCCTTGTCCACTTTGGTATGTCATGTCTCTACAAACCCTGAATGAAATATCAAATCTCTAGTCTTAATAAAGTAATAAGGGTCAATATTATTTCTAAATCTAATCATAATAACTAGGTCATTCAAATTATTTAATAAGTGATAATAGTATACTCACATTTGGAATATATATACTAACTTTGTAGGATTTTAGTCAAGAGCATGGTGATGAAATAAATTTTCCTAACCCTGGCTTATGGAATTTCAAGGTTTGGTCAATAAGAAAGAATGTAAAAATGCTTTCATTATGTGTATATGTCATTCATGCTTCATTTTTTCATGCATTGGTGTGTCTGCTTTGTGTCTTTTTGCATGAATGTGTATACTTTGTGTCTTCACATATTCTTGCATATATTTTCAAGTGTATGCTCTTCTTGGTTTATTTAGAATAATATAATAGCTAGAGAGAGATGAATCAAGGACATGATTACCATGCAAAAATAGTGTTAAGAAAACTCAAGTAGGTGCCACCTTGAGATGATCTAATCTTTTCTCTCAAAAATAAGAGAAATATTGTTATCAATTTCCCTTATTAATTTATAAGTGAAAAATGTATTGTTGCTTGAGGACAAGTAAATTTGGGAAGGGCAAACTATCGTGTGTCCTATTAGAGAACCCTAATTATGATTATAACGATAAATATATAAATGATATAAAATAGTTATATAATATTTTAATAAATAGATTCAATATATATTGTTATTGAATTTATATAAACTTAACTTGTAAGATAATAATATCTAATAAAATATATAAAATAATTATAATATAAATAATTAATAATAATTGAATTAAATATAATATTATAAAATATATACTACTCATATAATATATTATACTATAACTAAATAATTATTAAATAAGAAATTTATCATATAATATAATATTTAGACAAATACATCCCTATAAATAATAATATTCAAGTTGAGTTTATATCGTTATAAATAATCAACACGAGTAACAAATATATCGACTTGAGATCTATGAACGATATGGAAGCCATAAGGATCAATTATGAACAATAGACTGATTATAGGTAAGATTGTCTTAAATACATTGATCATCATAGAAGGATATATAAGGATATTGATTAATAATAAATAAAATATATAATTATAATTATAATAATTAATAAATAATAAAATATAATTATATTATAATAAAAAGGGGCACTCAAATTAATCAATTATAAATGAAGACCCAAAATCAGAAATCCTGGAGAAAGTGCTACAACTGCCAAAGACAATACTTAGTCTACAATGATCCCATGTGTTAATTAGTTGCGACTAGTATGGGGTTAAGCACTATCAAAGAAGAGTCACAAAGATGATTAGTGGTACTTCTGATTAAAAAAAAAGTATCGAGTATAAAATAATTAATATTATAAGGTGCTATTTGATATGTGTTGACAACGATTATCGACTAATTATCATAAATGATACGATTTGTTGAGAAAGGGAATCATTATGTAGAGACACATACCCCTACCAACGTACATATGGGAAATATAATATATTGGGTATGAGGATAGAGGAAAAAGGGAGGAAGTGATTTAGATTGGCATTTAACGGTGGTTGGAAAAATTCTTAATATGGAAGGAATATAAATCAAGAAAACAAAAAGGAAGACGAGTCATCTTCACTGTAAAGGAGGAAGTAAATAGAGAAATAAATGAATATAAAATAGAAAAAAAAATATAAATGATTTGGTTTATATTTAATATAACAATGAATATAAATTAAAGTCTTTATTGGTGGAAATAATGCTATCGGTAGAGAGGAACAAAAAATCTCATCATGGGAATTGCATGGATAAATGGCTTAAGAAAGATATCGAATGCCAAGATGTGATTGGGAATTACTAGTGGCTTCTATTAAATAAAGGAATTAAGAGAACATAATATACAAGCATATCAAATTATTGTGAAGCAACAAACAGATTGAAGAGTATAATTTAGAAAGGGATTGGAATTACAACTAGGTCAGAATTGGTATGTAACAAGTAATTGCCTCTAGTGTATTTATCTGATTAGGAACAATAAACATTTGAGTGTGGTGAAGCATTTTCAATTTGAGTTATGTCATCCTAGGATATCTATTTCTACAACATCAAACATTTTGACTTGTAGCTACCTTGAAGAAATCTAAGTTGGAAAACTATCCAAATGATGGTTGTACTATAAGGAAAGTGTTTGATAAATTACCCTATCAGTTATTTATGAGTGCATGATTAATTTGAATTAGTTGGAACTTTTAATATGTTGTTGAAAACAAATAAGACAAATTGCATTCAAAGTATCTAACAAAATGTATATACTCATAAATCAAAAGGTTTAGGGATAATAAGGCTAAATGTGACAGGGATGATTACAATTATTTTGTCAGGGACACCTACCTTTAAAGTGTTAGAATAACTAAGAGGGGGGGTGAATCAGTAATCCACAGTCCCAATCATAAAATGTATATCCAAAAATAATTTACTAAAACTTCTGCAGATCAGTAACATAAGATAGTATTATGTTCATGCTTTTACCAATTACCAGTTAATAACATATAGTGATTATTGATCAAATCCAATATGAAACATGTAAAGTATTACAAAAAACAATCATCATAGTCAACACATAACACAAGATATTTAACGTGGAAACCCTATAAAGGCAAAAACCACCTAGGACCGGCAACCCAAAAATTGTTCACTCTTCTGAAGTGAGGTCGGTGAAGACCCAACCTTGTTAAAGGTTACAAACACACTATGAGGTGTGACCTTGTTAGAGGATTTTAGACCAACCATATCATCCAACCAGCATTCACTATGGGGTTGACAGGATAACAAATGTACACTCTATGAATAACATTACAAGACTTTCGAGTCCACTCTATTAAGTGATTTATCTATTTACAATGGTTAAAATGTAACAACAGGTGATCTGATTACAATACAACTTCAATTATAGATTATCAGATCTATGTTAAGCTCATTCAAATCCTCTAATAAATATATCAATTCTATTTCAATCAATATTCAGTAACTTATTGTCGCTCGGTTATATCTTTATGACGCTTGGTAATCTCTGTAGTTTGGTTCTCCTTAACCAATCTAATCAGGAATGCATGAAGCTTGTTCACGTGATATCTCTGTAGTCTCCTTCTTCCGGCATTATTTCATCATGAAATCCTAGTCTCTTAAATAGACAAGTAAATCATTTTAATTCCATCCATCAAATTTTGCCGCTTAATCTCCTTTGTTGATTTTTCCACTTTAAACTTCCTCGGTTGATGTGTCAGTAACATGTTTCATTTCAATCCCTTAGATTTTCTTTGAATTATGTTAGCCATCGATCTTCGTAACAAATATTATCTTTAACCTTGTAATCATAACACTTTCCAGCTCATCAACTTCCATTGGCTAAACTAGTCATTTAGTTCTTTTCTTCTACTCAGTTAACAAAGAAATGCATCAGTGAACAAAAGCTCAGTTTATACTATGCTCGGTATACACTACACTGTGTCGGTGTATACTAGAATGCTTCTTTAACTGACCACACTGCTTTGTGCATTTTTCTCTATCCTCATCATAGATGAATGCAACATAATCAATTCAATAACATAAGGTCATAGACTCATTCATAAGTTACCCAATGTATTTTGTATCCTCATCTATCATATCCATCTTCCTCATGTAGATATATATGTTCTTTGTCTCTTTTCTTCTTCTTTCTACAGATGTTTGGGCATAGTAACTTACAAGATAAGTATTGTCAAAACTAGTTGACATCAATGACAACATATTACTGATTTAATCATCTTACATATCTAATCAGCAATTTAGTGATCTCAAATCATAGATCTTCAAGTCATACAATTTATTCAAATCAGTTGTAGTTCATCAATCTCTCCCTTTGGCATTGATGGCAACACAAGCAATATGAAATATGTCATAGACATACCAAACATGTATTCTACAACTCTGTCAACAAATGTTGTAACTTGGTATAAGCTCTCCCTAGCTTAATATGTTTAATTACTACATTACATAAAAAAATTTGCAAGTGCAGACTGACTTCTTTAGATATGATCTTTTTAGCTCGCAGGTTTTCTTCTATTCTTAGTAACTAATCTTCAATGCTCTCCCTTTTTCTGTATCTCTCTCCCTTTGTCAAAACTAGTTGACATCAAAGACAACATATTACTGATTTAATCATCTTACATATCTAATCAACAATTTAGTGATCTCAAATCATAGATCTTCAAGTCATACAATTTATTCAAATCAGTTGTAGTTCATCAATCTCTCTCTTTGGCATTGATGGAAACATAAGAAATATGAAATATGTCATACACATACCAAACATGTATTCTACAACTCTGTCAACAAATTTTGTAACTCGGTACAAGCTCTCCCTAGCTTAATATGTTTAATCACTATGTTACATAAAAGAATTTACAAGTGCAGACTGACTTCTATAGATATGATCCTTTTAGCTCGTAGGTTTTCTTATGTTCTTAATAATTGATCTTCAATGCTCTCCCTTTTTTTTTTATCTCTCTCCCTTTGTCTTTAGCTTCATATTCTTCATATTGATCTCTCTCCCTTTGATAGAAATTCCAAAGATCAATAAAAACATACAACTATGTAGTAGCCATGTAACCCTCTATTGTCTAGTGCATTCTCTGTATCTTGGTATATTGATGTGCAAATTTGTTCTAGTACTTCAACCTTTCACAACCTTAGATAGAATTCCAAAGTGTGAACTCTGCTACATCAACATGTATGATCTTCTGATAATACTAGGTTGATGCAACCTCTAGATCACCTTAGTGACCGGTAGGCAGGGGATGGACCCCAAGTCTAGTCGTCAAGTATTCATATGTATCCTTTGGTAGAGGCTTTGTAAATATGTCAGCAAGTTGTTCTTTTGATGTAACAAATTCTAGCTTCACTTGCTTCTCCTATACTTGTTCTCTTAAGTAGTGATACTTAATAGATATGTGCTTTGTTTTAGAGTACATCACTTGATTCTTTGAAATATTAATAGCACTAGTGTTGTCACAATATATAATCACTGGCTTAGTGATTATCTCATTCATACCTTCCAACACTTGCTTAATATATGCAATATTTGAATAGTTAGTAGCAGCGGCAACATACTCTACTTCAGCTGTAGACTAGGAAATGCAAGATTGTTTCTTACTTGTCCATGTAACAAGTCTTTCACCAAAGAAGAATGTTCCTCCGATGGTACTCTTTCTATCATCCACATTTCCAGCCCAATCAGCATTGGTATATACCTTCAATTCAAACTTGCCTTTCTTAGGATACCACAGTCCATAATCTTTAGTTTTCTTTAGGTATCTTAAGATTCTTTTTGTAGAAACCATATGTGACTCTCTAGGGTTTGCAAAAAATATAGAAACAGGTGCAAAAGTTTCACCATAATCTATTCCTTCCTCCTATGAATATCCCTTGCATACTAACCTAGCTTTGTTCCTTGTTACCTCTCCATTCTCATTAATCTTTTTTCTAAATATCCACTTAGTACAGATAACATTCTTATCCTTAGGTCTAGGTACTAAACTCTAGGTTTTGTTCTTCTCTATCTATTATATTTCCTCTTTCATTGCATTAACCCATTCATCATTCTCTAATGCAACTTTCACATTCTTCAATTCATATTCACAAACTAGACATGTATCTTGTCTTGCTTTACTTCTTATTTGCATGCTATCTTGTCTGTCTCCAATGATTTGTGTCTCAGGATGATGTCTTCTGAAAAATCTTTCCAGTATTTGATCTCTTCTTTCTTGATCATCCTGTGTAGGTTCATTTTATTTCTCGGTGGGTGCTTCCTGCTCATCGGTATTTCCTTCCCGTTCGTCAGTATTTTTTTTCCTGTTGACCGGTTGTCACTATCTGCAGCATTGGTAGGTACTTTGGTTGTTCAATGTAAGTGAATCTACCATAGTCTTCTAGTTCCTTTGTGCTTTCCTCTACATTCTTATCATCAAACTCATCAACCTGAACATTAGTACTTTCAATCATTTTATTAGTTACTTTGTTAAGACATTTGTATGCTTTACTTTTAGTGGAATATCTCAGAAATATCCCTTCATCACCTTTTGAGTCAAACTTCCCATTTCTTTCATCTTTCATAATAAAGCATTTACTTCCAAAAATCTTGAAATAACTTATAGTGGGTTTGTGGCCAAACCATAACTCATAAGGTGTCTTATTAGTGTACTTCTTCAATTGTACTTGGTTCAGAACATAAATAGCTATCCTAACTGCTTCTCTCCAGTATGTCTGAGCAACATTCTTTTGTAACATCAGTGTTCTTGCATAGTCAACTATTGACCTATTCCTGCTTTCAGCTATTTCATTTTGTTGAGGAGTCCTCGGTGCAGAGACCTATCTTTTAATACCATGCTCATTACAAAAGTTAATAAATTCATTAGAAATAAATTCACCCCCTCGGTCAGATCTTAAGCATTTCAATTTTTTACCAATCTCTTTCTCAACTTTTGCTTTATACCACTTGAACATCTTAAATGCCTCTGATTTTTCTTTCAAGAACATGACTGTCATTAATCTAGTATAATCATCAACAAAAAGAATAAAATGTTTGTCTCCATAGTAACTTTGAGTTCTCATAGGACCACATAGGTTGGTTCTCATAGGACCATATAGGTTGGATAACATGATCAGGCTTAGATAAGTTAGGTAGACCTCTAACCTTTTTCTTTTTACTGATCTTAATCATATTATCAAAATTCACATGACATAACCTCTTATGCCACAACCATGCATCTTCATCTTTCATCATTAAACAAGAAGACTGATCATTATCAAGATAAAAAAAATTACCTCTTGATTGTGTTCTAGTTCTAATAAGTCTTCCTTCATCATCAAATATCTTCACTTTCTTTCTCTCAAAAGAAACTCGATGGCCTGAATTGTTTAGTTGTGCCACACTTAGAAAATTATAGTTTAGTCCTTTTACCCAATAAGCATTGTCACATCTAATTTTTTCATTTATCATCAAGGATCCTTTTCCTCTAACCATACAAGGTGCATCATTACCCATTCTAATAGATCCTCCATTGTGTTCTTCAAGATGATCAAATTTTTCTTCATCACCAATCATGTGATGTGTACAGCCACTATCTATGATCCATATATCATTTTTATTAACCTTAGAGATAAGTGTTGTCTCTACATACCTCTCATCTTCATCTAAGTCATCCTTCATTTCAACAAATACTACCTCCACATCTTCATCAATGTCGGTATCAGTGACATCTTCTTCTACAATGTAGCACACCTTTCCTTTATCATTATTGTCTCAGTTGTCTCTGTTGTAGTGTCAGTACCTTCTGTTGCCTCTTCTCCCATAGCTTCCTTCACCAAATCAGTCTTTGTTTCTATCATCATCTTTCCTATGTGTAAAACTAGCAGCAATATGACCAACCTCTTTACAGTTAAAACATGCTAAAGGTAATTTACCTCTATATCTTCCTTTACCTTTAGGTAACCTTTTGGCCATAAGAGCTTCAAGTTCATCAAGCTCATCATCAGTATTGTTATCACTATCATCATTCTTATTTCTGCTACTAGACTTACCAATCTTTAGAGAAGACATAAAAGAAGATTCAACAGATGGCACAACACTATTATCAAAGTTGTTTAGTTCAAAGGTTGTAAGCTTACCAATCAAATTATCAAGAGTAAGGTTTTTACCAAATGTAGACCTAGTTTCATGAATTGCAAATATTTTGATTGCATAAACTAGCAATAAGGTTCTGAGAACTTTTCTTACCACTATCTCTTTGTCAATAACACCATTAGATGCTCTAATAGTACATACTACTTCTTTTAGTCTATTTGTGTACTGCACAATATTTTCTCCTTCCTTCATCTTCATATAATCAAATCTTCCCCTTAAGCTTTTAGCTCTGGCTCTTTTGACATTCACATCACCACTATAAACTTGAGCAAGTTTATCCCACATATCTTTAGCAATAGTGCAATTTTTAATATCTTCAAATTTGACATCTGTACAGGAAAAAAAAATCTCCATCATAGTAACATTATGTTCATGCTTGTCTCTTACTTGATCAAGGGTCAAGGGACTAGTGGGCGGTCCAATGTATCCATTCTCCATTAGTGTGAGGGCAGAATTCCAAATTCCAGATACATGCAACTTCATTCAACTTTGCCATACTGTGAAGTTATCCTTGTTTAGCTTTGGCACTTCCCTCTTATACATTTTGAGCTCTTTATGTTGAAGTCCTTAAAACTCTGTTCCAAGCAACCAACACTCTAATACCAATTGTTAGAATAACTGAGAGGGGGGTAAATCAGTTATCCACAGTCCCAATCACAAAATGTATATCCAAAAACAATTTACTAAAAATTTTGCAGATCGGTAAGATAAGATAGTATCCTATCTGTGCTTTTACCGATTACCAATTAATAACATATAGTGATTACCGATCAAATCCAATAAGCAACATGTAAAGTATTACAATAAACAATCATCAAAGTAAACACATAACACAAGAGATTTAATGTGGAAACCCTATAAAGGGAAAAACCACCTGGGACCGGAAACCCAAAAATTGTTCACTCTTTTGAAGTGAGGTCGGTGAAGACCCAACCCTATTAAAGGTTACAAACACACTGTGAGGTGTGACCTTATTAGAGGATTTTAGACCAATCATTATTGTCCAACCAACATTCACTATGGGGTTGACAGGATAACAAATGTACACTCTATGAATGACATTACAAGACTTTCTAGTCCACTCTGTTAAGAGATTTATCTGTTTACAATGGTTAAAATTTAACAACACATGATTTGATTACAATACAACTTCAATTGCAGATTATCATATCTATGTTAAGCTCATTCAAATCCTTTGATCAATATATCAATTATGTTTCAATCAATATTTAGTAACTTACTGTCGCTCAGTTATAGCTTTCTGACACTCGGTAATCTCTATAGTTTGGTTCTCCTTAACCAGTCTGATCAGGCATGCATGAAGCTTGTTCATGTGATATCTCTGCAGTCTCCTTCTTTCGGCATGATTTCATCATGAAATCCTAGTCTCTTAAATAGACAAGTAAATCATTTTAATTCCATCGATCAAATTTTTCTGCTTAATCTCCTTTGTTGATTTTGCTGCTTTAACCTTCCTCGACTGATATGTGAGTAACACATTTCATTTCAATCCCTTAGATTTTCTTTGAATTATGTTAGTCATCAATCTTTGTAACAAACATTATCTTCAACCTTGTAATCATAACACTTTCCAACTCATTGACTTCCATCGGCTAAACTAGTCATTTAGTTCTTTTCTTCTGCTCGGTTAACAAAGAAATGCATCAGTGAATAGAAGCTCAGTTTATAATCTCCTCGGTATACACTACACTACATCGGTGTATCCTGGAATGCTTCTTTAACTGACCACACTACTTTGTGCATTTTTCTCTATCCTTCATCATTGATGAATGCAACATAATCAAGTCAATAACATAAGGTCATAGATTCATTCATAAGTTACACAATGTATTCCTTATCCTCATTTGTCATATCCATCTTCCTCATGTAGATATATGTATTCTTCATCTCTTTTCTTCTTCTTTCTACAGATGTTTGGGCATAGTAACTTACAAGATAAGTATTATCAAAACTAGTTGACATCAATGACAACATATTACTGATTTAATCATCTTACATATCTAATCAGCAATTCAGTGATCTCAAATCACAAATCTTCAAGTCATACAATTTATTCAAATCAGTTGTAGTTCATCATAAGGAACTGCTAGGATATATGTGGATGAAACTCCCAAGTAATGGAGACCATGGAATGAATCAGAAATAAAAGACAATAACATCAGAGGAGTACAATTATAAACATTTTGAAAGCTTTCAAACTCAGATAAATATCTCTAAATAATGTGTTCTAAATCAAGATACGAAGTTAAATTCACATACACAATTAAATTCTCAACCCTAGTTGGGAATTTTAGGATAATTCAAGCAAGATCCTAGCTAGGGACATTATAGGCAACTCTGAGATATATGTTTGCACCAGTTGCATTATTGTAGTTAAGATATAAATAAATTGTAGTAGAGAGAAATCATATTTGATCTCTTATGATGAATTACATGGTCAAGAAAGGAATACATATGGGGTCATGTTTTTGGATATGGAGGTCTTACTGTGTTGCTGCTAGTTTTTGAGAAAGTGTGAGTTGAAAAAAGGTTTAGTTGTTAAACATTTATCCTCTTTAGAGATGTGGAGACTCTACAAATGAATTCAATGAAGGTGTGAATAAAGATTCATATGCATAAATTTTTCCATTCAATAAGCTTATTTGTAGACACAACACTTCCAGGTATTTTTATTTTCATGTGCAAAATGTTTTCCATGAAAATCAGTTGTAAAAAATTGGCTCCCTATTAAGTGATTTCAGCACTAAGTGAGGGAATATTATTAAGGGTTATATACTTCTGATATGTGATTTTTTAGCTTATGCATTTAATTTGATGAAGTATTTTATGCATTTTATGATAGAGAAATAGGTCTTATGCTACAATTTGTAAAACAATATTGTATAAGTGGGTGTGATTTCCTTGTACATGTTTGAGAAGTGTCAAACATGTTTTCACATAATATGCAACCCATGACAATTCATTAGAGTATTTTCTCTATGGAAAGATATAGGTCATTTTATTTTAATGGCATTAGAGGCTTCTCGAATATTGTTCCTACTAAGATTAAGAAGTACTTATCAAAGTTTAGTGTGAATAAATCTAAATCACCAAGTAAGTATTTTCTAGAGTTTTTAGATTTGATGGGTGAATTTGAGATTGGTGAGGAGGATATTTTCATGAAGCTTTTTGTTCATACCTTGAAGGAGGATTCCAAATATTTGTTTTATTTTTTTCCAATTTTTTCTATCTCTTCATAGGAAGAGTTAAGTTCATCTTTCATGGAACAATTTGGTGAAATGATTGATCCTCATGAAGTAATAAATAAGTTCATGGAGATTCTAAAAATGATGATGAACTAGTCCCTTCTTTTAATCTCATATTTGCAAGAGTATCGGGTCATATCCCAATAAGTTTTAGGCCTAATGATGAGTTTTTTTTAATGGTTTACTTGGGGGATTTGATGAAAAGATGAGTTTCATATTGAGAGACAAAGATCCCAAGACCTTGCTTCAGGCATTTATGATAGCCATGGGTATTGAAAACAATTTAAAATATGGAATCCCAAGGGGTTTTCTATCTACTGGCGTTCATTGTCACAAAAAATCAAATGAAGGATGGTGTGAATTGAGAAATGAAAATAAATATCAAAATATTTATGTCCCTTTTCATCATACTAACCATGTTTGTAACATTTATTCAAAGGATAATGTGAGAGAAGAGAACTATTTGATGATCTACAACTAATTGAATATCTCCATGAACTGAAGGAATAGTGATTAGACATCATCAAGTTACTAAAGTGATATGTAAGATGATTAAATTAGTCAATATATTGTCATTGATGTCAACTAGTTTTGACTATACTTGTCATGATAGTTACAAACATTTGGACATCTATAGAAGGAAGAAAAGATGAAGAAATGAGATATCTACATAAGGAAAAGATGGATATGACATATAAGGATAAGGTATACATTGGGTAACTTATTGATGAGTCTATGGCTTAATATTGTTGACTTGAGCATGTTACATTAATCTATTATGAAGATTAGATTTGAATTGAACAAGTTAATGTCATCGGTAATTCAAGATTCTATATACACTGAGCTCATGTAGTGTATACCAAGTGATAGTAATAACCAAGTTAGTTATCACCGATGCATTCAGTATTAATCGATTATGGATGAAAACATTAAATGCTAAGAATAGCCAACTGAAGTTGATGAGCTGGAAATTGTTATGATTTCAAGGTAAAGGATGAAGTTAGTTATAAGATCCACGACTAACATAATTCAGAGATGATCTAAAGGATGAGATTGAAATGTGTTATGGACACATCTGTTAGGGAAGGTTTAAGAAACAAAATGGATGAAGGAGATTAAGAGGCAAAATCCCATGGCTGATATGAAAATGGTTTACTTGTCTATTTAAGAGACATGAGTTTCATTGTTGAAACATGTCAGACAAATAGAGACTACAAAGATTTCACGTGAATACTTTTTCATGCATTCTTGATCAAATTGGTTACAAAAAGAACCGAGCTGCAGACATTACCGAGTGTCAAAGAACTATTTACTGAGTGAAATAAGTTGGGAAATATTGAGGAAGTGAATTGATTAATGATTGGATGAGTTTTATGAGCAGAGCATAGATCTGAATATTTGCAATTGAGTTGTATTTGAATCAGATCAGAATAGTATCACTGATTGAAGCCAATCATGAGAGTGCGAATACCGATTTTGTCAAATTTTATGTTGCAAGTGGATGTTGGTATTATGATACGTAAGATCAAAATAGCCAAGGTATCTGTTTGTGCAAACAAGCATAAATCTCCATTTTATCCTATGTACAAGTCCTCGATGATTCTTTGATGATCACATCCTTAGACAAATAATACATGATTTAAAACTTTGATTTTAAGACAGTCATTAAGAAATCAAGAAACATATCATCCTTACATCATAGCTTGTCTAGTCTAAAACTTTCATCGATTCGCTAGAAAGAAATGATTTGATCAATTGAGTTAACACTTAGAAATTTTTTTGCCATGTTTTTCAAATCCATAGTTCAAGTGTAGTTCCATCCATTTCAAATTTTTAATCCTGATAAAAGATAAGGTCATTTAAGTTCTTGGATCAATTTTTCATTTTAGACTCAAATTGGATTGGGATGTAGATTTGATTAAGTGTTCCTCTTTCGAGTGTGATGAATTGATTCTCTGATTGAATAAAGCTTGTTGATGAACCCTCACTCCTTTAGAGTAGATTGCCCCCAATTTGATATTGATTTCATTTATGGGACTCAGGAGAATTTTTTTATTAGGTGACCAAAATCTTGAGGCACTTGCAAATGCAATTGTGGGGTTTTATTATGCAATATATACACATGCCGGTGAATGCAATATTTACAAGGTGACCTTCTAGTTATGCAACTGGCTTGGACTTTCAATGGTGCCTGTTTACCAGGTTTTCACCGATCGAATGGATCTAGCTCTTTTTTCTATTTTTAAAGCTTTTCTCTTTTTTTGCTACCAAGGTGCCTATTTTCTAGGTTTTCACCAAGGCACTTTTCTTCTTTTTTGATTTTTTTGTATTTTTCTCTTTTTCAATTTTTTTCATTTTTCAAGATCATATATGAATGTTTTTGCTTTCTTCATGCTCAATTTTTCTCTATTTTTTATCTTTTCTTCTTTTCCAATATTTTGGTCTTTTCAGGATCTCTTTTCACTATGTACAATAAATATGATGCTCCTCATCTGATACTCTTTATACTCTTTCATCTACCTCATGTATAGAACTTCTTGAGATGTATACTATTGATTGGCTCTTGCAGTTCTTCACCATCACAATCTCCTAGTTTGTAGGTACTGGTCCCAAAATTTTCAACAATGAGAAATGGTCCTAACCAGTTTACTTCCCACTTTCCTTTCTTTTCTTGTTTTGATTGGTTCTTAGGATTTTCTCTCAAAACTAGATCCCCGATTTGGAATGTTCTTGGCTTGATATGTTTATTGTGTTGGTGTCCAAAATGACACTTATGCTCTAATAGGCTGCCAGTATACCCTCAGATGGATCTTAGGAATGGTTAGCTCCAAAATTGCTATGAGGTCTTAGGGTAACTGGACCAACTATAGGGACAAGATTGCCCTCTTTTGCTTTTGGCTCTGCAAAACTAAGGCAGGTTCACCTAACCTAGTATAAAATATGCTTCATACACCAAGAACTAGGCTTGAATAATAGATAATAGGATAGTAAGAAAGTGCTAAGTGTCAACCACACACTCATTAACTCTCCATTACTATAGGTAGAACCACATGCAACCAAATACTAAAAACTTAAGGAATGGTTCTTAATTTATGCTTTGAGATCATAACAACAACAATCAGTATTTGTTGATAATGAGATAATTATTTAGGCCAGTGCCTCATCCATTGGGAAAGATCTCCTAGAACAAGAATGCTACACACATCAGACAATAGCTGAGATTCAAAGCCATAAACACATCTAAAATCCCCTTTACTACTTATAAGATATCCTTACATAGACAATTAGATAGATCTATGTCCCATCTAAAGCATCATTTCATCTAATCCTAGATTAGAACTTAAGAATGGATACATACAGATAAAACAATATGCAGAGAACTAGAAAGTTCAGAACCTATCTAAGTTGACACAAAGGAGAGATAAGAGTCATGTATTTGCATTAAGTATGAAGAATCCTTAAGTATAAACAATCAAACCAGAGGAGTCAAGCTTGCAAATTATAGCTTAGACCTGCAACTTTTTCTCTATCATCAACAAAATACCAAATGCGAAAATGTTACAATCCTGACTGGGCAGAAGACTCACAATCAAAAAAGTTTTAAAATCTAACTCCTAATGCTACAAAATGATCATAAAAATCCCTTTATACCAGGGTTACAAGGCAAGCGCAATGATCATTTGAGATTTCAAATTTTCAAAATCACCTAACCCCATCGAGAAATAAACACAAACATGACAAGGGGTCAAGCCACAGCAACAAGTGCCACCAAACCATTCAAATCTGGCCACCAAAGCATTTAAAACCAGTCCCTCCTATTGCAAAAACTCTCAGCAAGTTCAAACGGTCACCAACACTTTGCAGGCTTTAAACCTTTTAACCATTTGCCCCAGTCGCACAACCGCGCAGTCACAACTCACAGCCACAGAAAACGGGTTCAATTTATGCTTGGTCGCATGATCGCATAACCCAAAAATGGGTTATGTGAACATGTGACAACCCGCTATCCACATGCCTTCTCCTAACTACCGATGCCAAACCGTCACTGCAAAAGGGCATGTCGCATGTTCGCAAGCCAAAAAATTGGCTCACACGAACATGCGACAACCCGCTAACATGCACCCTGCTAGCCGTCAAATCACCACCAAGAATCCCCACCTGGGCCCATGTTCAAACCATAACGACCCACCAGCACGGACCAATCAAAAATTGCCATGACACCACCTGCCAACCTCAGCCACCGAATAGCCGCAAATGGGCCCCAGCATGCGTGGCACCTTGTCACATGATCGCATAGCCTGGAGATGGGCTATGTGAACATGCAACCACCCATAGGCTGTTACCTTGCCGTGCATAACCGCCACCGCACAACTCTGAAAACACGTCACTTGACCATTCTCGCATGATCGCATAACCCAAAAATGGGTTATGTGATCATGCGACAACCCGCAGATAGTAACTGCAACCGCATGAAGTCAACACCAGGGGGTTCCATTGCATGATTGCAAGCCATGGAAATGGCCCTTGTGATCATGCGACAAGGCCATGAGACCACCTCATCACCACCCGCCAGCCAAAAGAAAACTACCATCTCAGCACTACATGGCATCTGGACCCACTGCACAAAATGCATACCTCCGCAACAAAAGCCAATGGGCCCACTGACAAGATGCCAACACATTGCCATGGACATGTGGCACCCTATTGCATGATCGCATAGCAAAAAATTGGGCTATGCGACCATGCAATAGCCAATCACAGGCCACCACATGTCTACCTTCAGGATCATCACCGCAACCACTAACTATGAAGAGCTGGGACCCATGCGGATAGATGGCAAGCGATCGCATGATTACATATCAGAAAAGTCTGACATGCGGCCATGCGACAGCCAATAAGAACGTGCCATCTATCCCCCCTTTGACATTGGGCCCACCAAACGGAAGCAATGCTAGAATAGACAAAATCGATGGTAGGTGCATGATCGCATGGGGAAAGAATATTCCATGTGATCACATGCCGACCATTGATCTCCTCCCTCTAGCCCCACATCATCGCACATGCGCAGTTAAGATAGAACAAGGAAAGCTGGCAGAAAAGAAGACATGTAAGGTCGAAAACACATAGTGTTTTTGGTGAAAGATCGAAAACACATAGAATTTTCACATGACACAAAGGTAAACCAGGAAGCCAAAAACATCGAGGGTTTTATGCAAGCCAAAAAGGTCAAAAACAATGTGGATTTTCAAAAATACTATGGGTTTTCGACACTATGGCAAAATTTTAAAGTTTGCTTCCCGCAGACCTTAGAAATTGAAAATATTTCTGGGTTTTGCACATTAGGCGATGTAGTTTGGACTGAAGCAAGGTGACAACAATAAAGAGCACAAGGCAAGACACTTGACAAACACTTGCAGGGAATAGGCCAATTTCACAAGATTTTTGCTATGGTAGAAAATCGGCCTAACAGTTTGTATGCCTTTGACATCCTATTCCGGTACTCCTTTAAATGATCAAATGGTTGCTTTTGTTTTTCATCCAAAAGTTCTAGTTCTTGCAGCCTTGCAACCCTATAGTCTTCCTCATTTATCAATCCATGCATAGATATCCTCAAAGATGGAAGTTCTACCACTAATGGAAAAACTGCTTCTGTTCCAAAGACTAATGAAAAAGGTGTAGCCCCTATTGCCATCCTTATTCTCATTCTATAAGCCCATAAGGTCAGATTTATCTTAATGTGCCAATCTCTCCCTGAGTTGTCCACCATTCTCTTCAAAATCTTCAAGATGTTTTTGTTTGTTGCTTCAGCTTGCCCATTACCTTGAGGGTAATAGATTGAAGAAGAATGATGAATCATGTGAAACTTGGTGTACAATTTTGTTAAGTCTTTGTTCTTAAAGTGCTTGGCATTATCCATTATAATAGCATGAGGTATTCCATATCTACAAATAATATGATTGACGATAAACAAAGCAACCTACTTTCTTATTGCATTTGATAGGGGTACAACTTCAACCCACTTAGTAAAGTATTCAGTTGCAGTGATAATGAATTTGTGACCATTTGAGGATGGTGGATAAATCATCCATATTAGGTCTAAACCCCATTGATAGAATGGCCAAGGTGTTTTCATTGGGTGAAGCTCTTGTGTGGGCACGTGTATCAAATTTCCATGGAATTGACACTTTCTACAAGTTTTGGCAAAGTTACAAGTGTCTTTCTCCATCGTGGGCCAAAAATATCCTATCCTTAAAAGTTTCTTAGCTAAGGATAATCCATTTGAGTGTGATCCAAAAATTCCTTCATGGACTTCTCGCAAGGCTAAGTTTGATTCTTCCTCTTCTAAACATCTAAGGAGCATTCCCTCTATACTTTTTCAATACAATGTTTCTAAAATGATGGTATATCAGGCGGCTTGGTGAATGAAGCTCTTCTTTTGATTCTTGGTTTGGTTTATGGGAAGGATTTGATATTTCAAGTAAGTATAAATTGGTCCATACCAAGGTGATTCATTTGTAGTTAACAAGCAAATGGTGTAAGGGTTAGCAGGGTCAAATGCAGGTTGAATCACTTCTTCTACCAAGAACTCATATCTAGCACTCTGATCAGGCATCTACAAAAGTGAGGCCAAAGTTGCCATAGCATCCGCTACCTTGTTCTTTTCCCTCAGAGCTTGTTCAAATGTGATGAGTATGAAATAATTCTTGAGATTTTGTACCATGTTTTTTTAGGGTATCCATTTTCATCCTTCGTTTGATATTCTTCATTCAATTCATTTAAGACTAATTGTGAATCTCCATAAACCTTTAATTCTGTCACTTTCCACTCTAATGCTAGCTTGATTCCAATAACCAATGCTTCATACTCTGCTATATTTTTGGTTCATGGAAATAGCAATTTTTAAGACTTAGGGATAGTAGAACCTTGAGGTGTGATGAGAAGTATGCCTGCTCCTAATCCATGGTGAGTGTAAGAACCATCAAAATAAAGCTGCCATGTTTTTGCTTCCACCTTCACAATCTCTGAATCTGGGAATTCCACTTGTATAGGATGATCATCATGAAGTGGTGCTTCTACTAATTGGTCTTCAATTACTTTCCCTTTGATTCATTTTCTATCAACATATTCTATGTTGAATTCACTAAGTATCATTACCCACTTTGCTAGCCTTCCATTCAATGTTGTTTTGCTGAGTAAATACTTCAAGGGGTCAATTTTGGCAATGAGCCTTATCTTGTGGGCTAGCATATAATGGCATAATTTTTGGGAAGCAAAAACTACAGCCAAGCATAGCCTTTCCATAAATGTATAGTTTAGCTCGTATTTGACCAAGGTTCTACTAATGTAGTAAATTGCCTTCTCTTTTCCTGTTTCATCCTCTTGTGCTAAAAGTGCCCCCAATGAATTCTCCATTGCTAAAATGTATAAGATTGAGGGATTTCCTCTGATAGGTGGCATCAAGATTGGTGGGTTCATAAGATATTTCTTTAATACATTAAAGTCTTCTTCACACTTTTCATTCCACTTAAAGATTGTATCCTTATGCAAAAGTTGGGTGAAGTTATGACATTTTTTAGCTAATTGGGAGATAAATCTCCTAATGGATTGGATCCTTGTAAAGATCTCATCTAACTAATGTTCTTAGGTGCTTCCATTTCCATGATAGCCTTCACTTTAGCGGGATCCACCTCTATCCCTTTTGTAGATACAATATAACCCAATAGTTTATAGGATTGGACTCCAAATGTACATTTCTTTGGGTTGAGTCTCACTTTGAATTCTTCTAGCCTTTCAAAAAAATTCACCAAAATTGGAAGGTGTTCTTTTCTTGAATGAGATTTGGCTAGTATGTCATCCACATAATCCTCCATGAATTTATGCATCATATCATGAAATATTTTGGTCATTTCCCTTTCATAGGTCGCTCCTACATTCTTTAACTCAAATGGCATGACATTCTAGCAAAATGCACCCCATGCACATGTAAAAGAAGTTTTATATTGGTCTTTTGGTGCTATCTTGATTTGATTATACCCACTAAATCCATCCATGAGTGAGAACATAGAGTGCCCTGTCGTTAGATCTACAATCGCATCAATACTCAGAAGTGGGAAATCATCCTTAGGACATGCCAAGTTTAAGTCTCTAAAGTCCATGTAGATTTTGATGGATTTGTCTGCCTTTGATACTGGCACTATATTGGAGATCCATTGTGCATAATCAATGGCCGTTATGAATCCCACCTTCAATATTTTTTCTAACTCCACTTTGAAAAGTAGATCTATATGAGGATGCATTTTTCTTAGCTTTTTTTTAACAGGTTTTTCTCCTTCCTTGATGTTTAGGTGATGCATTATCAAATTGGGGTCTAAACCCAGCATATCATCATAAGACCATGTGAAATTAACTTGTCTTTCTTTAAAGAACTCAATGCATTCTGTCCTTTCTTCACTAGATAGGGATACTGCTAAGTGGATGAACTTCGGCTCTGTTTCTGATCCAATATTTATCTTTTCTATTGGCTTAATTAAGATCGGATATCTTTCTTCATAATGCTCTGGTAGAACATCCAAACTCCCTTCCATAGGTGCCTCGGTTGGGTTTTCACCTTTGGAAATATCCTTTATTTCTTTATTTTCTTCTTGATCTAATGTTTCCACAAAGTGGTTTTCAACACTTGATTCTTTTCTTTTTCTATTTTTTTTTATTTTTTCATTTTTTCTCAGATTAGAAGTTTGGATGCTCCCTTTGATAATTTCTTCTTTATATTCTTTGATAGAAGAAGGTTCAACCATGTTGAGGTATTGGGACACCATGTTGTCATTTAAGAAAATTGGCAAGGTATTTGGTTCAATGGTATTCCATTCAATTAAGTGCGGGAGCATGAGGGTTAATGGGTCAACACTTAGGTTCGTTTCAATTGGGCTTAAGGTATATATCTCATTATTGGAGGGTTCATACATTGAATCTTGAAAATCTCAAACATGGGCTTCCTCTAAATGTTCTAAAGAAGAAGGATCAAAATCCCCCTCACAAGAATCCTCTCTGGTTTCCATTGGATAAAATTCATGTGGATTAAACCTAGCAGTTGATTCTTCCATATGAAATCTCCATGAAGGAATGTATGCTTTGCCTACCCATTGATTGATTTCTATTTCTATACTTGGTACATCATTTAGAACCACTTGGCTAGAACTAGATTCTTGATTTGGAGTTGATTCTATCATTGGTCCTTTATTCTTGGTAGAAGCATAGGTATGAATGACATCAATCCCCTTGTCAAGGAATGAATCATCTGATAGGGTCTCCCATTCCCATTCATTAGAATCCTCATCACTATGAGACTCTAATTGTAATATTTGGCTATAAAGTTGGGGATGATGTTTTTGAGTGTATCCTTCCTCAAGATACCCTATTCCTGCTTTCTCCTTGGAATCTTGCCATGTACTTTCTAAGGGTTCAATGATCCCTTCATTCTTTGTGCCTAAAGGTCCTTAACCTTTGTATACCATCTTTTTCATGATTGCAAACCCTTTCCCATATTGATGTGTGGCAATGGTTATATTTTGGATATGTTTGATGTGGGCACTTTATTCTTCATCTTTGTATAACCATTTTAGGATCTCATTGTCTTCTTCATCCATGGTAGATGATGTACTTGCCCTCAAAAAGTTCTCATTATATTTATGGGTTAGGTTTGAGGGTCTCCCAAAGGACTTGGGTGATAAAGGTAGATCCATCATGGATAAGGAGTATTCACCTACTCCCTTTTGTTTGATCTTACATTGCTTATCAAAAAATTTTATCATTTGGTCCATCTTTTGATAATGGGCCTCTTTGGTGTATACTTGAGTAGCTTGGATATGATCTTCTTTTATTTCTTCAATAATGTTATCCTCCTTAACCCTCTCTTTTCCCTTAGTCAATGTGGTTAGGTTAATGAGTTTTGGTGTGTCTTCAATAACAACTTCTTCTTCCATCTTTTCTTTCCCTTTCAACCAAGGGGTGTTCTTAGAACTTTGGCCTTGCTCCATTTGCTTAGATATAGACCCTTCAGTATTACGTGGAACTAGGGATTCATTGATAGGCTTGACATTCTTACAATATTGAAATGGGTTTAAATCCCCACTTATCATTATCTCTTGTCCCATATATGGGAATTTTAGGAATTGATGATAAGTTGAAGCAACAACTTTCATTTCGTGGATCCATGGCCTTCCTAGCAAGATATTATATGTCAATTTTAGGTCCAACACTTGGCATATGGTCTCTTTTTTCATGGGACCAACTCTTATGGGTAATAATATGACTCCTTTTGAGGCTCTTTCTTCATCATTGTAGGCTTTTATGGTTATCTTTTTCTTAGGGTCAATAGCCTCCTCAAACAATCCTAGGGCTTTTACCAAGCCAAGGGTACAAATTTTTAGGCCAGCTCCTCCATCTATAAGGACTCTTTTCACCCTGTGCTTATGGATAAACACTTCTATATGCAGGGGTAGATTTTGGGGATGATTAAGAGACATGTCATCTTGTTTATAAAATGATAGGCAATGAGGTGCAATTAGGTGATCTACCATATTTTGGAATTTTTCTACCTCCAAATTTAGAGGCACATTTGTTTCCAACAAGGATTTTTCCAAGATATCCTTATGAATTGGTGATAATTTGAGTAGCTCAAGAATAGAGATTTGAGCGGAAGTTCTTTGTAATTTCTCAACCAAGTTGTAGTGCTTTGATGATGATGTTGAAGCTTGGTTTGATATCACCACTTTTGGAGCATTGGCAGGTAGGATAATATTTTATGCTTGCCCCCTAGTGAAAATATTTGATGATACTTTCCTTGACTTATCTTTCACTATGATAACATTTATGGTTTGATCTTCCTCTCTTAGAGTATTTATCATGTTATCATATGTGTGAGAAAAGTTCACCTTCTCATTGCCCTTTTTTTTATTTTGATTCGTATTTGATGACTCCCCCTTTGCATAATTCAAAAAGGGGTTCTTGAAGGCCATGTGATCTCCATTATTTTGGGGTCCTTCAACTTGAATAGTTCCCTTGTCAATTAAATCTTGAACCAAGTGTTTTAACCTCATGCAGTCATTTGTTGGCTGACCCCTATTTCAATGGTATTCACAATGATGGGATGCAGTCCACCAATAAGGTTTAACCTCAAGTTCATAATCTTTCATGTCAGGTAATGTGATGACATTATTGGCAACCAAGGTTTTTAATACATTCTCCAAAGGTTCATCTAGGTAGGTGAATTTATTTTTATTGTAATTGGAGTAAGATGATTTTGATTTGTCTCCACTAGCATTATTGTTGGAAGTGTTGGCATTGTTATTGGAATTATTGGAATTATATGGAGCTTTGTTAGTTTGATTAACATTATTGGAAGAATTTTCTCCATATGGTAGCATAAAAGGGGTTGCCTTCATGGTGTGGGCCTCCACAACTCCATCATTTACAAGGTTTTTGTTGTTGTTCTTCATCCATGATTTGGATTTATCATTATTATTGTTGGACCCTTGACTATTGAAATACTTAGGCACATAATTATTATTGTTGTTGTTACTATTGTTGTTGGATTTCTTATCCTTAAATAATTTGACTTCACCTCTTTTGACCAAGACATCTTCAATCTTTATCCCATTTTCAATGAGTTTCTCAAATGTTGGGGGACATTGAAGTTGTAATCTATAATTCATTTCTGAGGTCAAATTGTTGGTGAATATTTCCATCTTCTCTTTCTCTGGGATACTTTGTGGATACCTTGCGAAAATGGTCCTCCACCTTTGTAGGAATCCTAAAAAGGACTCTCCATCTTTCTATTTGGTATCACATAGCTTGAGCATTGTGATTTTGTGCTCAATGTTATAAGAGTAATGGGTTACAAACTTGGAGGCAAACTCCTCAAAGGACTTTATTCTGGGGGTTAGTTTTGAAAACCACTCCATTGCGGGACCTCCTAAGCTTCTAGGAAAGAGTCTCATTAGATATGTATCATTATGCATGAACTCTATGCTTAGGGCACAAAACTCCCTTAGATGATCCTGTGGGTCTATTTTACCCATGTACTTATCGTATTTAGGAAAAATGGTATTGAAAGGAAAAGATACCATTGCTAAGCTTTTGTCAAAAGGAAAAGGACACAAAGCTTCTATGGAAAAGGCCTTAGGTTTGGCTATCTTCTTCATGGTATCAATTTTCTCTTGGAAGGCCTTTATTTGCCTAGTCATAACATTCATAGGGTCAGCTTGGTGTTGATCTTTCTTGAGTTGGTCAATATCAAAATCATAGGGAAATTTTACCCCCTTTTGGGCTAAGTTTAAAAAGAAGTTCTCCCTATCTTTGTCTATTAATTTCTCCATAACCTCTAGGAAATCATTGTCTTGGGCAGCTTTCTCAACCCTTTCTTCAAGTGTCTCCTTAGGATTATAATTGGCCTTTTCGATATTGTGATTATGATATGCTGAATTTCTATCACCCATCTCTTCAAGTCTTGGTTCAAATAGGTTTGTGAAAATTTCTTCTTGATTAGGGTCCTTGAAAACACTTTGGTACTCAACTTCTTGCCTTTGGTTTGAAAAAATAGTGCTATCTCTCTATGATGATACCCTATATGTTTGGGACTGCGTGGAAACCGACATCCAACAAGGGTTTGATTGGGAATGATCCTTGATTTGAAAATTGTTGATTTTATATTGAAGAGATTTTAAAATGTAAGATGAGTTTTCAATGGATATCTCTCACTTGTTTATGTATTCCAAACACAAAAATCACACATTCACTTGTCTCTTTTTACCCTCTTAACACAAAATGTTTGATTTGAAGAACGTTGTCATGGGTTTTGTACAAAAAGACACTTCAAGCACCTACCTAGCACAAGATTTGGTTCATAAACATGGCTCTAGAAGGTGGTCTTTCTATTTTATCAAGGATTTAGTATTGATTCCATTGAAATAGACTTTAATCTCTCATCCTCCAAGTATGTTAAGGGGCTTCCCACATGCACCGAGGTATGATTTTACACAATACGTGAAGACTACTAGAGGAAGGTTGAAAAATTAAAATCCATTTGTCACACACCCTATTAAGGATGCATGTGTTTCATTTTAGAGTGGGTTGGATTCCCACGACAAAAAGAGAGTGTATCCCACTTTGTGTTGTCCCTCACACCAGCCTCATTAACCCACAACTCATGAGGCAAGTGCACTAATTCTCTAGCATGTTCATTCAAAGAAAGGAAAATGGAATTAAGGTCAAGATTTTGAGAATTTGGTTCACCAAAAGGTGAAGAGCATATCCCTAACTTTTCCTTTAGTTCCCAAACACAATAGACAATTTTTGTTCAATTTCTTTCACCCACTAACTATAGGGATTTGAGTATTTCTACTATCTTCCACAAACAAGGGGCTTTGATTTAGTATTTGATTTATCTTTTTAGCTATCCAAATTACTAGATTATGAAATGCACCAATGCCACAAGCTAAGGGAAAATATTGACTAGTTGAGGCTTACCTTATTCTTTGTAGCTAACTGAAGTTAGGAGCATTTTTTATTGATTCCATTGTTTTTATCATTATCTTGGCAATAGCTCCTTCCAAATGTGCTTTTCCACCAGCAAGTTAGTCAACACCAACAAGAAAAATGAGGGGAAACCAAATCAAAATTGATGAAGCAAAGAATTCTGTAATGAATTTAGAGAACTTTAATTGCAAATTTTCAAAGAAAAACTTGAACTAAGGACTGCGGGCATGACTGAATTGATTGTACACATGACTTCACCTATTTTGTGTAGAAAATTCACAGAAAAGTGAAGATAAAAGTATACAAAATATGATCCAAATGATGAAATTGATAAAATGAGGCTTAGAGCCCCACGGTGGGCGCCATTTTGTATACTAATGAAAGTACTTCATAGAATTAAGGTTAATCATCAATAATCAAAATAGTAACTAAATTAAACCACAAAGCAATAGAGAAAACTATAGCAAATTAATGATCAATTGAGCATCCTATGGCTCTCTAGCTAAGATGTTAATGAATAAGCTCTCAGCAAGCTCTCATTAATGACAGTCCTAGAATGAGAATGATAAAGATAAACAATGCTATTGCTAACAATTATCAAAATAAATGCTAATTATGCTCTCAAATGCCTTTCTAAACTCAAATTGCAAGAGGTTCAATGCAATTCTTAGATGTGTGTTTGATGAATTATGAAGGATTTTAGCCTTCCTTTTATAGATTTTCCAATGGTAGGGGGTGTAGTTGTGTTTGATCATGGTTAAGCCTTGGTTGAGTCCTTGGTTCCACCCTTTGAAGGCAATGCAAAGTTTGTGTCCTCAAAGCTTGGGAAAAGTAGACAAGATGGATGGCTAAGATTCTCTTTCACTTTGAGTGATTGAGATTCAATTTGGCTTGATCCATGTGAATGCCTTTTCTCAAATCTCATTGGTTGATTGATTTCCTCTCCTTTTGGGTTGTTGAGAGTAATTGAGATTTATTAATTGATTTAATTGATTCATTTTAGCCATGTACCCCTTGAATGGTTTGAATTTAATTTAATCCAAGACTATACAATTATTCGATTTAATTGTATTTTGATTTGATTGCACTTGATTAAAATGCTCTCAATTTTGATTGATCTTGAATTAAGACTTGATTTTAATTTTGATTGGCTAATTCTGCATTGTGATTAAATTGATTCAATTATGTCCTTGATTTTCTTTGATTTGACTTGATTTCCTTTGATTTGATCTTTGTCCATTTTTAGGTGATTACAAATGCCCCTCTTCGAGTTGACGTGTGAAGCATGTTGATTCAAAGAATACTCTGATCTCGCTTGATGATAGGTCCTGATTCAATGATGGTTGATCTTTGATGTTCATTTGATGTCTTTCGATGGTCAATCCTTGGATTTTTTATATGAGATTGCTGTAGATATGATTGATATGAAACTCTCTTGATTGATGTGGTTCTCTGATGATTGTTCCTGATATGATGGTTGATTTAATGATTGATCCTGGTATGATACTTGATTTGATGATTGATTTCGATATGATACCTAATTTGATGATTACGAAAAATTTTATGATAAAAGCTTTCGCTTCGATTTCGATGATCAATCTCTTGATTTCTGATGATATTACTGTTGATGTTGATCTAATTATCCGATGGCATGCCCCCTCAGAAATAAAACATATTGATGCTTGATTTGAAAAAAATTGATTTGATTGACTTGATTGATACAATATGTTTTCATTTTTGAAAAACACTAATGATGTGCCATGATTCACAATTTACCCCGGTTAAATATGATAGGTTAATATAGGTTGAAGTCAAATTTTCACCTCAAAATTAGGTCAAATTAGTTTAAATAGGTTGAAAAACCTAGATTTACTATTCATTTTCACTTTTGCCTTTGGTGATTTTGCTATAATGCTGCGGTGAATTTTGAGATGGTTGTCCCTAGCTGAGAGCATCTATTTGAGAGGTGTCGGAGATATGTGAGGCCAACTAATTATGGACCTTTAGTAAGTTATTTCAAACTCCCTCATTGCATTTATTGCTCATTTATTAGCATTTATTGCAAATTTGAATTTCATCATTGCTTAGAATCTGTAAAATCACGCCTAGCAATATTTCATTGTCACCTAAGCCTTTTTAATGTTGCATCCGTGCATTTTAGTCATGCTTCCATGTAGTTAATTATCACCTAAGAAAATTTGATTCTCACCTAAGAACCAAACATTCACGCGTAGAGCTAGGGAAAAAATGCCAATTTTCAGTTATGTTACCGCATATGAAACCTTAACCATTTTGCTATCGCCTAGGCCATATTTCGTTATCACATTATCGCATGTGTGTAATTTGTCACTTGAGACAAAATTAATGTCGCTTAACAACATTTTGGCATCACCTAAGAGAAATATCGCCTATGATGATTAAAATCATGCCTACAGGCTTTTTTGCAAAATTTTCACTTGTACTTGTCCTTTTTCATGAAAAATTTAATAACTCAAGATGACCGATTTGAATAATACGATTAGGTCTATTGCATTTAAATTAAACAATTGATTAGAATATTAGTATAGTAATACCAATGAATGTGATTTGTCCATCTGTTATGATAGGTTCATGGTTTGGTATTTCACTCTCAAGATCTAGAGAGATAAAACAATGATTTTCCTTCCTCAAGATATAGAGTTAGGAGAGTTGAATAACTTGATCGACATTAGCTATTCATTGATATAATATGCTGATATGATTCTTTTTTTGTGCCAAATAGGCTCACTTTCCTATATTGTATATCTGATCAGTTGCTTTGTGGGTTATTGATCTTGGGCAGGCCCTTACTCCAGCAGAGTACCGTGCAATCGAGATTTGCGGTTTGAGCTTTCTTCTCAATCTTCCTCGGTTCCAGCTGAACCGTGGGTTATTGACAACTATGGTGGAGCATTGGCACTCCAATCACAATACTTTTCACCTTCCACATGGTGAGATGATGATCACACCGAAGGACATGTATCATTTTCTACGTATCCCATGCCGAGGAGAGATAGTCTATTATGATTCTATCTATGATTCTACTGTCTGCTGATGAGTGTTCAAGAAAAATACTATTGATGATGATACTATCACATGGACACAATTTTCTTCCTTCCCTACATTGCTTGCAATACTTGGTGCATTTATTGGTAGTTTTCTTCTTCCTGACTGACGAGGTCGTGGTTTTTCTGTTGGTTGGGGTAGGATATTGGAGGATTTACTAGTGCAACCTTGACGTTTCGATTGGGGTTCCTATGTACTGGTATAGTTATATTGATATCTTCATGAGGTGGTATACAGAGAGAGTTCTTCCTTATCTGCAGGTGCCTTGGTTCTTCAGTTATGGATTTGGGAGCATCTTCCTATTACCAGGCCTATTTCTAATAGGGTTCGGCCTCATGGTTTCCCATATGCCTTTCTATACACTGGTATGGTGGTGCAGCATTATTTAGGTCATCTGGATTATTGGCACCAATAGATTGATGATCTAGATCAGGTTTAGTGGTGACCATACATTGGTTGTGAGGGTTGGAGAGAGAATGACAATGAGTTATCGTACATGTTTGCTCCTCGTTGGATGATTGGCAAGTTTGATACCACTATTGAGAGGTTCTATTTTGGAAGAGTTTCCTAATAGTATGGTCAAATATAGGATATGCCTCAGGGTACAGTGTTATATTCTTGGGTATAGGTAGAGAGATCTATGTGGGGTCCTCTTATTGATTACCAGTTTGCATTAGATCAGATTTCTAGTATGGCTTACTATAGGTGGGAGATGCTTCCTGGTATGGCAGATGCGGGTATGTCTCATGAGTATGCAAATTGGTGGGCTCATAATAGGTTTATTTGTTTTACTGATCCAACAGAGCCTATCCCAAGTCCTCATGATGGTGGCAATGGTGGTGGTGGCAGTGATGATGGTGGTGGTGGTGGTAGGAGATATCAAAGATGATGAGGATGTAGAGATCCTTTGATTATTGTTGGTAGAGGATAGGTGAGAGATCAAGCTAGAGGACATGATGATGTAATTGATGTTCATCCTAGAGCAGTAGATAGACATGATAGAGCTCATCACCAGTAGAGATAGCAGAGATAGGCTCATGTAGATGCTGCTAGGAAGATTCCATGTGGATTAGACCCTTTAGTTTAGTTGCAGAGAGTTTCCTTGGCTTAGTAGGATGATGCTCTAGCACAACAAGTTTAGGTTCTGGCACAGCAGGTTCCTACATAGGCTCATCAGCCATAGGATCAGGGACAGGGTTCACAGGATGTTCCCACTATGGGTATTGTAGTACAGGAGGTTTAGGCTATGAGGATAGATTTATCCACTATTGTTAGCCATTTAGATTAGTTTGTTTCCTTGATGCAGCAGTTCATGTCAGCGATGGTTCAGAGACAAAGTGGAGCGAGCACCTCTCAGGCTCCTCCTCCACAAGATGATAGAGGTCTAGATGCATCGGGTCCTATCGGATCTTGATTGATTGATGATAGATTCACTCATTGTTGATGTCCTTTGTTTCATATTTCATGTTATTTGATTGGTCGGAACCTTTGATGTATCACTTTGTATGACATTGTATCTTGATATACTAATTTGATGGATCATTGATGAACACTCTTTTGATGATATGTGATGACATATTCCTTCATTCTCCTTGATGAGTTGATTTATGATATTATCTTTGGATGCAGCTATATGATGTTTTATGATGCATTTATTTTTTATTATGTGATGGATGCAATGTATCTTATTTTTATGATATAGATAGATGAATGCATTGATGTATGGATTTATGAGATGTTTTTCTATTTTTCCATGTATGGATGCAAATTGTTTTATGGAAATATGGATATGGATGATCCTATGTTTTTTATTTTTCAAATGTATCCAATTCTATCTTTAATTACATGTATGCAAACAATGCACGAGTAATGATTCTTTTTCTATTTTCCTTATATTTATGAATAATGATTAATGTTATGCATGAATGCAAAAGATAATCTCACTTTTTTTGTTTGGAATCAAGGATAATGATGTTTGAATTGAACCCCCTATTTTATTTTTCCCCATGTAACTTAAGCTAAGAAAGGAAAAACACATATATACAATGCACTTAATCTAAAATGTATGCAGCTAACTGTCATTATTCAAGATTTGGAGCTTATAATCATCATCGAGCACTTTTGGAATCCCATTTTAGTACAACCATCACTAGTTCAACTATGATGATATCAATACTTTTTACCTCTTTATTTTCTTTCCCATCGGTCTCTTTGGTACGACTATCATTGATTGAAGCCAATCATGAGAGTGTGAATACTAATTTTGTTGAATTTTATGTTGCAAGTGGATGTTGGTATTATGATATGGAAGATCAAAATAGACAAGGTATCTGTTTGCGTCAACAAGCAAGAATCTCCATTTTATCCTATGTACAAGTCCTCGATGATTCTTTGATGATCACATCCTTAGACAAATAATACATGATTTAAAACTTTGATTTTAAGACAGTCATTTAGAAATCAAGAAACATATCATCCTTTCATCATAGCTTGTCTAGTCTAAAACTTTCATCAATTCGCTAGAAAGAAATGATTTGATCAACTAAGTTAACACTTAGAAAAAATTTTGCCATGTTTTTCAAATCCATAGTTCAAGTGTAGTTCCATCCATTTCAAATATTTAATCCTGATAAAATATAAGGTCATTTAAGTTCTTGGATCAATTTTTTATTTTAGACTCAAATTGGATTGGGATGTAGATTTGATTAAGTGTTCCTCTTTCAAGTGTGATGAATTGATTCTTTGATTGAATAAAGCTTGTTGATGAACCATCACTCCTTTAGAGTAGATTGCCCCCAATTTGATATTGATTTCATTTATGGGACTTAGGATAATTTTTTCGATTAGGTGACCAAAATCTTGAGGTACTTGCAAATGCAACTGTGGGGTTTTATTATGCAATATATACACATGTTGGAGAATGCAATATTTACAAGGTGACCTTCTAGGTATGTGATTGACTTGGACTTTTAGTGGTGCCTATTTACCAGGTTTTCACCAATTGAATGGATCTAGCTATTTTTTTTATTTTTAAAGCTTTTCTCTTTTTTTGCTACCAAGGTGCCTATTTGCTAGGTTTTCACCAAGGCACTTTTCTTCTTTTTTTATTTTTTTGTATTTTTGTGTTTTTCTCTTTTTCAATTTTTTTCTTTTTCAGGATCATCTATGAATGTTTTTGCTTTCTTCATGCTCATTTTTTCACTATTTTTTATCTTTTCTTCTTTTTCAATGTTTTGGTATTTTCAAGATCTCTTTTCACTATGTACAATAAATATGATGCTCCTCATCTAATACTCTTTATACTCTTTCATCTACCTCATGTATAGAACTTCTTGAGATGTATACTATTGATTGGCTCTTGCAGTTCTTCACCATCGCAATCTGCTAGTTTGTAGGTACTAGTCCCAAAATTTTCAACAATGAGCAATGGTCCTAACCAGTTTGCTTCCCACTTTCCTTTCTTTTCTCATTCTACTCGGTTCTTAGGATTTTCTCTCAAAACTAGATCCCCAATTTGGAATGTTCTTGGCTTGATATGTTTATTGTATGCCTTTGACATCCTACTCTAGTACACCTTTAAATGATCAAATGCTTGCTTATGTTTTTCATCCAAAAGTTCTAGTTCTTGCAGCCTTAAAACCCTATAGTCTTCCTCATTTATCAATCCATGCATAGATATCCTCAAAGATGGAAGTTCCACCTCTAATGATAAAACCACTTTTGTTCCAAAGACTAATGAAAAAGGTGTAGCCCCTGTTGGTGTCCTTATGCTCATTCTATAAGCCCATAAGGTCGGATTTATCTTGATGTGCCAATCTCTCCCTGAGTTGTCTACTATTCTCTTCAAAATCTTCAAGATGTTTTTGTTTGTTGCTTCAACTTGCCCATTACCTTGAGGGTAATAGATTGAAGAAGAATGATGAATCATGTGAAACTTGGTGCACAATTCTGTTAAGTCTTTGTTCTTAAAGTGCTTATCATTATCCATTATACTAGCATGAGGTATGCCATATCTGCAAATAATATGATTGAGGATAAACAAAGAAATCTACTTTCCTATTGTAGTTGATAGGGGTACAAATTCCACCCACTTAGTAAATTATTCAGTTGCAGTGATAATGAATTTGTGACCATTTGAGGATGGCAGATAAATCATGCATATTAGGTCTAAACCCCATTGATGGAATGGCCAAGGTGTTGTCATTGGGTGAAGCTCTTGTGTGGGAACATGTATCAAATTTCCATGGAATTGACACTTTCTACAAGTTTTGGCAAAGTTACAAGCATCTTTCTCCATCGTGGGCCAAAAATATCCTATCCTTAAAAGTTTCTTAGCTAAGGACAATCCATTTGAGTGTGGTCCACAAATTCCTTCATGGACTTCTCACAAGGCTAAGTTTGATTCTTCCTCTTCTAAACATCTAAGGAGCATTCCATCTAGACTTTTTTGATATAATGTTTCTGAAATGATGGTATATTGGGCAGCTTGGTGAATGAAGCTCTTCTTTTGATTCCTGGTTTGGTTTATGGGAAGGATTTGATATTTCAAGTAAGTATAAATTGGTCCATACCAAGGTGATTCATTTGTATCTAATAAGCAAATGGTGTAAGGGTTAGTAGGGTCAACCGCAGGTTGAATCACTTCTTCTACCAAGAACTCATATCTAGCACTCTGATTAGGCATCTACAAAAGTGAGGCCAAAGTTGCCATAGCATCCACTGCCTTGTTCTTTTCCCTTAGAAATTGTTCAAATGTGATGAGTATGAAATACTTCTTGAGATTTTGCACCATGTTTTTTAGGGTATCAATTTGTCATCCTTCATTTGATATTCTTCATTCACTTGATTTATGACTAATTTTGAATCTCCATAAACCTTTAATTCTGTCACTTTCCACTCTAATGCTAGCTTGATTCCAATAACCAATGCTTCATACTCTACTATACTTTTGGTGCATGGAAATAGAAATTTGTAAGACTTAGGGATAGTATAACCTTCAGGTGTGATGAGAAGTATGCTTGCTCTTGATCCATGGTGAGTGTAAGAACCATCAAAATAAAGCTGCCATGTTTTTGCTTCCACCTTCACAATCTCTAAATCTAGGAATTCCACTTGTATAGGATAATCATCATGAAGTGGTGCTTCTGCTAATTGGTCTACAATTACTTTCCCTTTGATTCATTTTCTATCAACATATTCTATGTTGAATTCACTAAGTATCATTACCCACTTTTCTAGCCTTCCATTCAATGTTGTTTTACTAAGTAAATACTTCAAGGGGTCAATTTTGGCAATGAGCCTTATCTTGTAGGCTAGCATATAATGGCATAATTTTTGGGAAGCAAAAACTACAGCCAAGCATGCCCTTTTCGTAAATGTATAGTTCAGCTCGTATTTGACCAAGGTTCTACTAATGTAGTAAATTGCCTTCTCTTTTCCTATTTCATCCTCTTGTGCTAAAAGTGCCCCCAATGAATTCTGCGTTGCTGAAATGTATAAGATCAAGGGCTTGCCTCTGATAGGTGGCATCAAGATTGGTGGGTTCATAAGATATTTCTTTAATAGATTAAAGGCTTCTTCAAAATTTTCATTCCACTTAAAGATTGTATCCTTATGCAAAAGTTGGGTGAAGTTATGACATTTTTCAGCTAATTGGGAGATAAATCTCCTAATGGATTGGATCCTTCCTTGTAAAGATCTCATCTAACTAATGTTCTTAGGTTCTTCCATTTCCATGATAGCCTTAACTTTAGTGGGATCCAACTCTATCCCTTTTGCAGATACAATATAACCCAATAGTTTGCAGGATTGGACTCCAAATGCACATTTATTTGGGTTGAGTCTCACTTTGAATTCTTCTAGCCTTTCAAAAAAATTCACCAAAATTGGAAGGTGTTCTTTTCTTTTATGAGATTTGGCTATTATGTCATCCACATAATCCTACATGAATTTATGCATCATATCATGAAATATTTTGGTCATTTCCCTTTGATAGGTCACTCCTACATTCTTTAACCCAAATGGCATGACATTCCAGCAAAATGTACCCCATGCACATGTAAAAGCAGTTTTATCTTGGTCTTCTAGTGCTATCTTGATCTGATTATACCCACTAAATCCATCCATGAGTGAGAACATAGAGTGCCCCACCATTAGATCTACAATGGCATCAATACTCGGAAGTGGGAAATCATCCTTACGACATGCCAAGTTTAAGTCTCTAAAGTCCATGTAGATTCTGATGGATTTGTTTGCTTTTGATAATGGCACTATATTGGAGATCCATTTTGCATAATCGATGGCCCTTATGAATCCCACCTTCAATAGTTTTTCTAACTCCACTTTGACAAGTAGTGCTATATGAGGATGCATTTTCCTTAGCTTTTGTTTAACAAGTTTTTCTCCTTCCTTGATGTTTAGGTGATGCATTATCAAATTGGGGTCTAAACCCATCATATCATCATAAGACCATGGGAAATTGACTTTTCTTTCTTTAAAGAACTCAATGAATTCTATCCTTTCTTCACTAGATAGGGATACTGCTAAGTGGATGAACTTCAGCTCTATTTCTGATCCAATATTTATCTTTTATGTTGGCTCAATTAAGATCGGAGATCTTTCTTCATAATGCTCTAGTAGAACATCCAACCTCCCTTCCATAGGTGCCTCAGGTGGGTTTTCACCTTTGGAAGCAACCTTTATTTCTTTATTTTTTTCTTGATCTAATGTTTCCACAAAGTGGTTTTCAACACTTGATTCTTTTATTTTTCTATTTTTTTTTATTATTTCATTTTTTCTTGGATTAGAATTTTGGATGCTCCCTCTGATCATTTCTTCTTGATATTCTTTGATAGAAGAAGGTTCAACCACGTTGAAGTATTGGGACACCATGTTGTCATTTAAGAAAATTGGCAAGGTATTATGTTCAATGGTATTCCATTCGATTAAGTTCGGGCGAATGAGGGTTAATGGGTCAACACTTAGGTTTGTTTCGATCAGGTTTAAGGTATATATCTAGTTATTGGAGGGTTCATACATTGTATCTTGAAAATATTGAACATGGGGCTTCCTCTAATGTTCTAAAGAAGAAGGATCAAAATCCCCCTCACTAGAATCCTCTCGGGTTTCCATTGGATAAAAGTCATGCGGATTAAACCTAGCATTTGATTCTTCCATAGTAGGTCTCCATGAAGGAATGTATGGTTCACCTACCCATTGATTGATCTCTATTCTTATACTTGGTACATCGTTTAGAACCACTTGGCTAGAACAAGATGCTTGATTTGGAGTTGATTCTATCATTGGTCCTTTATTCTTGGTAGAAGCATAGGTATGAATGGCATCAATACCCTTGTCTTGGCATGATTCATCTGATAAGGTCTCCCATTCCCATTCATTAGAATCCTCATCACTATGAGACTCTAATTGTAATTTTTGGCTATAAATTTGGGGATGATGTTTTTGAGTGTATGCTTCCTCAAGATACCCTATTCCTGCTTTCTCCTTGGAATCTCACCATGTAATTTCTAAAGGTTCAATGATCCCTTAATTATTTTTGCCTAAAGGTCCTTGACCTTTGTATCCCATCTTTTTCATGATTGCAAACCGTTCCCATATTGATGTGTGGGAATGGTTATATTTTGGATATGTTTGATGTGGGAACTTTATTCTTCATCTTTGTATAACCATTTTAGGATCTCATTGTCTTCTTCATCCATGGTAGATGATGTACTTTCCCTCACAAAGTTCTCATTATATTTATGGGGTAGGTTTGAGGATCTCCCAAAGGACTTGGGTGATAAAGGTAGATCCATCAAGGATAAGGAGTATTTGCCTACTCCCTTTTGTTTGATCTTACATTGCTTATCAAAAAATTTTATCATTTGGTCCATCTTTTGATAATGGGCCTCTTTGGTGTATACTTAAGTAGCTTGGATATGATCTTCTTTTATTTCTTCAATAATTTTATCCTCATTAACCCTCTCTTTTCCCTTAGTCAATGTGGTTAGGTTAATGAGTTTTGGTGTGTCTTTAATAACAACTTCTTCCATCTTTTCTTTCCCTTTCAACTAAGGGGTGTTCTTAGAACTTTGGCCTTGCTCCATTTGGATATAGACCCTTCAGTATTATGTGGAACTAGGGAGTCATTGATAGGCTTGACATTCTTACAATATTGAAATGGGTTTAAATCCCCACTTATCATTATCTCTTGTCCCATATATGGGAATTTTAGGAATTGGTGATAAGTTGAAGCAACAACTTGCATTTCGTGGATCCATGGCCTTCCTAGCAAGATATTATATGTCAATTTTAGGTCCAACACTTGGCATATGGTCTCTTTTTGCATGGGACCAACTCTTATGGGTAATACTATGACTCCTTTTGAGGCTCTTTCTTCGTCATTGTAGGCTTTTATGGTTATCATTTTCCTAGGGTCAATAGCCTCCTCAAACAATCCTAGGGCTTTTACCAAGCCAAGGGTACAAATGTTTAGGCCAGTTCCTCCATCTATAAGGATTCTTTTCACCCCATGCTTATGGATAAACACTTCTATATCTAGGGGCAGATTTTGGGGATGATTAAGAGACATGTCATCTTGTTTAGAAAATGATAGGAAATGAGGTGCGATTAGGTGCCCTACCATATTTTGGAATTTTTCTAGAGGCACATTTGTTTACAACAAGGCTTGTTCCAAGATATCCTTATGAATTGGTGATAATTTGAGGAGCTCAAGAATAGAGATTTGAGCAAGAGTTCTTCGTAATTGCTCAACCAAGTTGTATTGCTTTGATGATGATGTTAAAGCTTGGTTTGATATAACTGGTAAATAATCCAAATGTCAACTCATATCATGCATTGAATCATATGAAAAATAAGTGCATACCCATCACAAAAATTTTATTTTTTTTTGCACTTGACCTAGTCAACAAGATCTAATTTTTTTGATATGATTTCTTCCATAAAAATAGAAATGTAAAATAGAAACCCCTACTAAAAAATAGAAAAATTTCCAAAAATATAAAAATTTCAGAAAAATCTCTTCATTTGTGCCCTAGAGACCCCTTTTACTTAAACAAACTAGTTTTTGTAAATTGACTATTTGAGCTATTATATTGCATCCAAATTTAAAACACAAAGAATGGACCCATATAGAATTAAAAGAGCTTTCTGAAAATGTAAAAATTTCCAAAAAATATGATGATTTGCACTGAAAATGAATTATTTATGAAAAATAAAGAAAAAATTATTAAAAATTCAAAACATCTTGGAAAATTTTGAATTTTTAATCAAAGCTTCCTTGATATGCCTCCAACTTGGAAAAACAATTTCAGACCAAAAATCCAAGTTGTTTGGGAGATAAAATTAAATCTTTGAAAATTTAGGGTTTTTAGTCTCCAAGTAAATCTGCACAAGGGAGTTAGCTCCAAAAAAAAACCAAGACCAACATGTAAAGGTGGGTTGCCCCATGGTGGGCACCAAAAATGTGTGTGTGAATTTTGTACCTAGCTGTAGACACAACACTTCAGTAAAACATTAGAGGTTAGCAAAAATCCCAAAATCTGTAAGTAATTGAAACTATGCTAACCAGGCAATTTACTACCTTCTAGTAGGTGCGAGTATGGTGTTCTCAGATTGGAATCGAGATCAGTGACAATGCAACACCTAAAAGAAGGATTTAAAATGATGAAAGAAATGAAATATGAATGCAAATTAATCTACTTTTTTTTGGATTTTTGATGCAATAGGATGAAAAACTGTATGAAATTAATCTAGAATGTATGAAATTGATCTAGAATGTATGAAATTGATATGTAAAAGTATCTAACAATGATATGCTAAATGATATGAAAAACTATGCAAAAACTATGAAAATTATGAATGATCTCACAAATTCACTTGTCACAAGTGCTTGATTCTTCAGATGTCAATTCGCTAGAGTAATTGTGCAAATTCGAGAGATAATGAGATTGAAAGCTTGAGGGATGATTGTGAAGAGTTGAGCCTTGATTTTATAGAAATCTAGGGCTTTGAGGATGCAAGAGAAAAGCCGTAAATCACTCTTGATAAACTCAGGTTGATTTTTGAGTTAACAAGAAATTAAAAATATTTAATTCATAAAATCATGCAAAAGCAGTTTTTATCTCCAAATAGAGCTTTAGTTCTTTTTATTTTGTTTTTTTTTCAACTCATCATCAGATGTTCAATTTTAGAAAGTTTACAATTTGAAAATAATAGTTGTTTTAAAGTTGATTGCTTTTGTGATTGTGCATGATTTAATATGAATTAATTTAATAAATAAAGTGATTTATTTTCCACTTAACTGATTTTAAAATTAAAACAATTGATTTATGGGTTAATCAATTATTAAATCAAACTTTATTCCAATTAAATCATTAAATTTGACAACTTTGATTTTAAATCAATTAAATAAATATTCAATTGATTATTTGTAGGAATTTTGATTTATTGTCAAAATAAAAATAATATTAATTAGGAATAAATGCAATTAAATCTAATTAAATAATTAAGTGGTAGAATTAAATTAATTAATTAAATATTCATCATATTCAATTAATCAACTTTAGGATAAATAATAATATTTATTGCCAAATAATATTGAGATAATTAGATAGTTTAGGAATATTTAAGAAATATTCCCTGATGCAGAATTAAGATAAAATCAATTAGGATTTCGATGTGAAGATGTGCCTTAGGTTAGGACTTTTGTATCAATTTCATTCAAATTGAAGATGTAGGAGGTTAATGAACCTATAGCCCATTTTTGGGGTATTACAGGTTTAACCAAGGGTTCATAATCTTTCATGTCGGGTAATGTGATGACATTATTGGCAACCAAGTTTTTTAATACATTCTCCAAAGGTTCACCTAGGTAGGTGAATTTCTTTTTACTGTAATTGGAGTAAGATGATTTTGATTTGTCTCCACTAGCATTATTGTTGGAAGTGTTGGCATTGTTATTGGAATTATTGGAATTATATGGAGCTTTGTTAGTTTGATTAACATTATTGGAAGAATTTGCTCCATATGGTAGGATAAAAGGGGTTGCCTTCACGGTGTGGGCCTCCACAACTCCATCATTTACAAGGTTTTTGTTGTTGTTCTTCGTCCATGATTTTTATTTGTCATTATTATTGTTGGACCCTTGATTATTGAAATACTTAGGCACATAATTATTATTGTTTCTTTTATTATTGTTGTTGATGTTGTTGTTGGATTTTTTATCCTTAAATAATTTGACTTCACCTCTTTTGACCAAGACATCTTAATTCTTTATCCCATTTTTGATGAGTTTCTCAAATGTTGGGGGACATTGAAGTTGTAATCTATAATTCATTTTTGAGGTCAAATTGTTGGTGAAGATTTCCATCTTCTCTTTCTCTAGGATACTTCATGGATACCTTGCGAAAATGGTCCTCCACCTTTGTAGGAATCCTAAAAAGGACTCTCCATCTTTCTATTTGGTATTGCATAACTTGAGGATTGTGATTTCATGCTCAATGTTATAAGAGTAATGGGTTACGAACTTGGAGGCTAACTCCTCAAAAGACTTTATTCCGGGGGTTAGTTTTGAAAACCACTCCATTGTGGGACCTCCTAAGCTTCTAGGAAAGAGTCTCATTAGATATGTATAATTATGCATGAACTCTATTCTTAGGGTACAAAACTCCCTTAGATGATCCTGTGGGTCTGTTTTACCCATGTACTTATCATATTTAAGAAAAATGGTATTGAAAGGAAAAGATACCATTGCTAAGCTTTTGTCGAAAGGAAAAGGACACAAAGCTTCTATGGAAAAGGCCTTAGGTTCGGTTGCCTTCTTCATGGTATCAATTTTCTCTTGGAAGGCCTTTATTTGCCTACTCATAACATTCATAGGGTCATCTTGGTGTTGATCTTTCTTGAGTTGGTCAATATCAAAATCATAGGGAAATTTTACCCCCTTTTGGGCTAAGTTTAAAAAGAAGTTCTCCCTATCTTTGTCTATTAATTTCTCCATAACCTCTAGGAAATCATTGTCTTGGGAAGCTTTCTCAACGCTTTCTTCAAGTGTCTCCTTAGGATTATAATTGGCATTGTTGATATTGTGATTATGATATGCTGAATTTCTATCACCCATCTCTTCAAGTCTTGGTTCAAATAGGTTTGTGAAAATTTCTTCTTGATTAGGGTTCTTGGAAACACTTTGGTACTCAACTTCTTGCCTTTGGTTTGCAAAAATATTTCCATCTCTCAGTAATGATACCCTATATGTTTGGGACTGCGTGGAAACTGACATCCAACAAGGGTTTGATTGGGAATGATCCTTGATTTGGAAATTGTTGATTTTATATCGAAGAGATTTAAAAATGTAAGATGAGTTTTCAATGGATATCTCTCACTTGTTTATGTATTCCAAACACAACAATCACACATTCACTTGTCTCTTTTTACCCTCTTAACACAAAATTTTTTATTTGAAGAACGTTGTCATGGGTTTTGCACAAAAAGACACTTCAAGCACCTACCTAGCACAAGATTTGGTTCATAAACATGGCTCTAGAAGGTGGTCTTTCTATTTTATCAAGGATTTAGTATTGATTCCATTCAAATAGACTTTAATCTCTCATCCCCCAAGTATGTTAAGGGGCTTCCCACACACACCGAGGTACGATTTTGCGCAATCCGTGAAGACTACTAGAGGAAGGTTGAAAAATTAAAATCCATTTGTCACAGACCCCATTAAGGATGCATGTGTTTCATTTTAGTGTGGGTTTGATTCCCACAGCAAAAAGCGAGTGTATCCCACTTTGGGCTATCCATCACAGCGGCCTCATTAAAGCATAACTCGAGAGGCGAGCCCACTAATTCTCTAGCATGTTCATTCAAAGAAAGGAAAATGGAATTAAGGTCAAGCTTTTGGGAATTTGGTTCACCAAAAGGTGAAGAGCATATCCCTAACTTTTCCTTTAGTTCCCAGACACAATAGACAACTTTTGTTCAATTTCTTTCACTCACTAACTATAGGGATTTGAGTATTTCTACTCTCTTCCACAAACAAGGGGCTTTGATTTAGTGTTTGATTTATCCTTTTAGCTATCCAAATTACTAGATTATGAAATGCACCAATGCCACAAGCTAAGGGAAAATATTGACTAGTTGAGGCTTACCTTATTCTTTGTAGCTAATCGAAGTTAGGAGCATTTTTTATTGATTCCATTATTTTTATCATTACCTTGGCAATAGCTCCTTCCAAATGTGCTTTTCCACCAGCAAGTTAGTCAACACCAACAAGCAAAATGAGGGGAAACCAAATCAAAATTGATGAAGCAAAGAATTATGTAATGAATTTAGAGAACTTTAATTGCAAATTTTCAAAGAAAAACTTGAACTAAGGACTAAAAATCCAATTGAGAGAAACAAATTTCTTTTTGTAAGCTTCAATAATTTCAAGATAATTTTTGTATACCTGATTATCCTCCTCTTGTGATGTCTCAAGAATAGCCTTAATGTGCTCAAAGTTTTCCTTCTTGATCTTTTTAGCTAGTGCCTTTTCTTCCTGATTAAACCTGCTTTCTAGCTTTTGGACCTTTTTGTGCCTACTCATTTATACTAAAAATATCAAACAGAGAGTTAGATAATGAAATTTATCAATTTAACAACAATTTCAGACAATAGACAGTAGGCAACATTGTCCAGCTAATACGCGTGAATAAATTGTTTACAAGCATAACTTTAATAATAGTGAGCGTCACTTTGCAGTGGCTCAAGCGTTATCAAAAGTTATACAAGCATGAACAAATTATTGTGAAGCGTGAATAGTATTTAAAACTGCGACAACTAACTAATTCAAAGTGACAATAAATCAATGCAAAGTGTGAATCAAAAGGTCATAGGCGTGATTGTTTCTATCAATTGCGAAGCAAAGCTTTGACACAGGTGATAATGAATTGCAAATTCACGACACTTCTTAGATTGTAGGCATGACTATTTCTATCAAAGGCATGAACACTTTATCACACATGTGTGAATGTTTCTCTGTCAGGTGACAAGAAATAATGTAAGACTGGATAGAAGTGATCAACCAGGCATGAGTTATCAGCTAGTAGGCGTTAAGATAGATATTGTAAGCGTCATCAGAATGATTGCAGGTGTGACTGAATTGATTGTACGTGTGACTTCACCTATTTTCTATAGAAAATTCATGGAAAAGTGAAGATAAAAGCATACAAAATATGATCCAAATGATGAAATTGATAAAATGGGGCTTAGAGCCCCATGGTGGGTACCATTTTGTATACTAATGAAAGTATCTTTATAGAATTAAGGTTAATCATCAATAATTGAAATAGTAACTAAATTAAACCACAAAGCAATAGAGCAAACTATAGGAAATTAATGATCAATTGGGCATCCTATGGCTCTCTAACTAAGATGTTAATGAATAACCTCCCAGTAAGCTCTCATTAATGATAGTCCTAGAATGAGAATGATAAAGATAAACAATGCTATTGCTAACAATTATCAAAGTAAATGTTAATTATGCTCTCAAATGTCTTTCTAAACTCAAATTGCAAGAGGTTCAATGCAATTCTCAAGAATGTGTGGTTGATGAATTATGAAGGATTTTAGCCTTCCTTTTATAGATTTTCCAATGGTAGGGGGTGTAGTTGTGTTTGATCATGATTAAGCCTTGGTTGAGTCCTTGGTTCCACCCTTTGAAGACAATGCAAATTTTGTGTCCCTAAAGCTTGGGACAAGTAGACAAGATGGATGGCTAAGATTCTCTTTCACTTTGAGTGATTGAGATTCAATTTGGCTTGATCCATGTGAATGCCTTTCCTCAAATCTCATTGGTTGATTGATTTCCTCTCCTTTTGGGTTGTTGAGATTAATTGATATTTATTAATTGATTTAATTGATTTATTTTAGCCATGTACCCCTTGAATGGGTTGAATTTAATTTAATCCAAGACTATACAATTATTTGATTTAATTGTATTTTGATTTGATTGCACTTGATTAAAATGCTCTCAATTTTGATTGATCTTCAATTAAGACTTGATTTTAATTTTGATTGACTAATTCTGCATTGTGATTCAATTGATTTAATTATGTCCTTGATTTTCTTTGATTTGACTTGATTTCCTTTGATTTGATCTTTGTCCATTTTTAGGTGATTATAGTAAGATATTGAGAACCTTGTTGCCTATCTATGTAATTAGAATATTTGCAATTCATGAAATGAGGTCTGCATCTAATAGAACTCTTACTCTTGATAGTCTAATTGGAATGTTAACTACTTTTGAGCTGAATAATTATGACAATAGTGTTGTACCAAGTGTTGAGTCTTCTTTTATGTCATCTCTAAAGATTGGTAATCTAGCAGTAAGCATAATATAAAGAATAAAAGTGTTAGTGACAACGAAGATGAATTTGATGAGATTGAAGCACTTATGGCCTGGAGACTTCAAAAAGGTAAATGAAGGTATAAGGGAAAGTTACCTTTAGCTTGTTTTAATTGTAAAGAGATTAGCCATATTGTTGTTAGATGTCCTAATGAGAAAGAAGAAGATAAAGATAATGACTGATCTGGTGATGGAAAGTTTTGCAAAAGAAATAACAGAGGAAATTGACTCTACAATGGAGACAATCAAGATTAAAAAGACAAAAGAAAGAAGGTATGTTACCTTGTTGGAGAAAATGAGAATGATAACGACACTGAAACTGATGATGAAATTGAAGTGGTATTTGTCGCAATGAAACATGATTTAGAAGAAGAGGAAAGGTATGTAAAAACATACCTAATTTCTAAAGTTAGTAAGAATGATACTTGGATCATTGATAGTGGTTGTACACATCACATGACTGGTGATGAAGATAAATTTGAACATCTTGAGCACTATAATGGAGGATCAATAAAAATGGGAAATGATACACCTTTTCAAGTGAAAGGAAAAGGGTCTATCTTATTGAATGATAGGATTAGATGTGATAATGCATACTGGGTAAAAGGACTTAACTATAATTTGTTGATTGTAGCATAGCTGAATAACTCAAGTCACCGAGTTGTATTTGAAAGCAAGAAGGTGAAAAGGACTATTAGTTAACTAATCAACCTATAGTTTATCAAAATATCATTCATGTTGGTGTACATAGCTCACACTTTAGGTTTTCTAAGGTTGTAAAAGATTGTAGAATCTAGAACAAAGAATTGTATATCAGTACATGAAGGTACTTGATCTGGACTGAACAACAAAAAATAATTTGGCTACTATAGAGTTGTTTATTTTCTTTAGCATTGTTGTCAAAGGGAGAGGAACTTCATATGAAATATCTATTTTTGAGAACATCTATGGGAAGAAGAATCAGAGAACTGAAAAAGATCAAATCCGCAGGGAGAGTCTATATGCATTTATTATTTTTTAGTGATTAAACATATAAAATACCAAGTTAGGGAGAGCTTACCGAGCTACAACATTAACCTACATAGTTTTATAATACATGTTTGGTATGTGTATGGCATATTTCATATTGTTTGTATTTCCATCAATACCAAAGGGAGAGATTGATGATCTACAACTGATTGAATATCTAGATGAACTGAAGGAACAATGATTAGAGATCACTAAGCTACTAAAGTGATATGTAAGATGATTAAATCATTCAATATGTTGTCATTGATGTCAACTAGTTTTGACTATAGTTATCATGAGAGTTACAAACATCTGAACATTAATAGAAGGAAGAAAAGATGAAGAAATAAGATATATACATAAGGAAAAGATGGATATGACATATAAGGATAAGGTATACATTGGGTAACTTATTGATGAGTCTATGGTTTTATATTATTGACTTGAGCATGTTAGATTAATCTATTATGAAGAAGAGATTTAAATTGAACAAGTTATTATGGTCGGTAATTGAAGACTTTCGTATACACTGAACTCATGTAGTGTATACTGAGAGACAGTAATAACCAAGTTAGTTATCATTGATGCATTCAGTATTAGCTGAGTATGGATGAAAATATTAAATGCTAAGAACAACGGATTGAAATTGATGAGCTATAAATTGTTATGATTTTGAGGTAAGGAGAAAGTTAATTATAAGATCCATGGCTAACATAATCCAGAGATGATCTAAAGCATAATTCAAAGATGATCTAAAGGATGATATTGAAACATGTTATGGACACATCTGTCGAGGAAGGTCTAAGTGGCAAAATGAATGAAGGAGATTAAGAGGCAAAATCTAATGGCTGATATGAAAATGCTCTACTTGTCTATTTAAAAGACATGAGTTTCATTGTTGAAACATGCTGGACCAATAGAGACTATAGAGATTTCATGTGAAGACTTTATTCACACATTCTTAGTCAAAATGGTTATAGAAAGAACTAAGCTATAGACATTACCGAGCATCAGACAACTATTTATCGAGTGAAGTAAGTTGGGAAATATTGACGAAGTGAATTAATTAATGATCAGATGAGTTTTATGAGCATAGTATAGATCTGAATATTTTCAATTAGGTTGTATTTGAAGCAGATCAGAATTGTATCATTTTAACCATTGATTCAGTAAAATCTCTTAACTGAGTGGACTTAACAGTCTTACTATATTTTCATATGACACTCAATGAATGTTAATTGTTATCTTTTTGACCCCATAGTGAATGTTAGTAAAGATTTAATTGTTAGTGATAAATCCTCTAACTAGGTCACATTTAACAGTGTGCATTGTAACCTTTAACAGGGTTGGCTCCTAATTGAGCTCACTTCAGAAGAGTGAAATATTTTGGGTTACCTATCCCGGGTGGTTTTTCCCTTAGTAGGTTTCCATGTTAAATCATTGTGTTATGTGTTATTTTTTATGATTGTTTTCTATCATACTTTACATACTGCATAGTTGATTTAATTAGTAATCACGGTTTGGATAATTACTAGTATTTGATAAAGTGAACAGATAGATTGATATTTTATCTTACTGAGTTGCATAAATGGTTGAAATAGTTTTGAAAAGTACATCTAGGAGTTTGGGACTATAGGATAATTGATTCAACTGATTAACCCCCCCTCTTAGTTATTCTAACAACAAGGCCATGGATGAATAATTCAAGAAATAGTTTGATCAGAAATCATTTGAGAAACTCCCTAGAATTAGGAATAAGGAAGAAAATTCCATGGCCACTATAGGGTCTCTACTAGATATGCCTCTTGAAGTGATATATTCTGAGTTGTTATTTGAATAACTCATCGTCCCTACCTTTGAAGTCCCCATTTATGAGGTTGTGTGTGATATTATTGGTCTTGATTCCCCATGGTACCAAGAAATCTATGCTTATCTAACAAGCCAAACCATTCCCCTTGACCTTTCCAACAACCAAAATAAGTCCTTAATAAAGAAAGCCTCTTGTTATGCCATTATATCCAAAACACTTTATAGATGAAGTCTATATGGGATACTCATATGATGTCTTAACTTAGAAGAAGCACAAATAATGTTATTAGAAGTAAATGAGGGTATTTATGGTGCTCATTCTAGTGGCTTAACCTTACCTAAAAATATTTTGAGAATTGGGCATTATTGGCCCACTATGGAGACAAGTGCTTGCATATTTGTACAGAAGTGCCAAAAATGTCAAATTCATGATAACCTAATCAATGTTCCAACTTTGGATTTGTAGTCACTCACCATTGTGGTCTTTCTCATAGTGAGGGCCTGATCTCATTGGAAAGATTCACCCATTATCCTCTCATGGTCATAAATAGATCATTATGACCACTGAGTATTTTACAAAGTTGATTGAATCTATCCTTATGACCTATACAACTATAAAATAGATTTAAAATTTTATCTTAAACTATATCATTAGATGATATGGAGTGCCTTAAATTATTATGACAAATAACAATTATCTATTAAAAAATAAACATGTTGATGAACTTTGTGATAAGTTCCACATCCACCACCGTTATTCTTCACATTACTATCCACAAGGTAATGACCAAGCAGAGGTATATAATAAAGTCATTCTAAAAATACTAAAAAATAAAGTAAATGGCGCTAGATGGGAATGGAACTTCCAACTGAATCCTTCCCTATGGGAATATCATGCCAATGTTCATACACCCAAAGGATGCACTCCATATTCACTTTTTTATAGAATTGAAGCCATCTTTCCAATTGACTTTGAACTTCCATCACTATGAGTATCCCTTCATAATATTATTAACAATGAGGAGTATTGTGTATCCTGAGTACTCGAGCTATAATTTCTCAATGAGAAAAGATAGAATGCATTGCCCCATTTATAGACGTATTAGCAATGTCTCCATAGGACCTACAATAAAAAGGTCAAAGTCCAATTCATTGAACTTGGAGACTTGGTACTCATCAAGAATCAAATGAAAATAGAAAAACTAGCTAAGATATAACCTAACTAGTATGGTCCCTACATCATCACAAGTCCATGGATCTTAAGCATATCTGATATCCACATCAAAGAGTCTACCTCTATCAGACCCCAAAGTTAGATAACTGAGAGGGGGTTGAATTAGTTGAATCAGTTATCCTATAGTTCCAATCTACTAGATGTACTTAATCAAACATTTTCAACAAAATCAAACAAATTGGTAAGATAATATTAATTATCTTTCTGTTCATTTACCGAATACTAGTAATTTCCAAAACTATCTTTACTGATTAATCCATATATGAAATATGTAAATTATGATAGAAAAACAATCATAACAAATAACACATAACATAGATTTAACGTGGAAACCGTGCTAAGAGAAAAACCACCTAGGACCAGTAACCCAAAATATTTCACTCCTCTAAAGTGAGCTTGGTTAGGAGCCAACCTTGTTAAAGGTTATAATGCACATTGTTAGGTGTGACTTGGTTAGAGGATTTATCACTAACAGTTCTCCTTCGACCAAAATTCACTATGGGGTCAAAAAGAAAACAATTAACATTCCTTGAATGTCATATTGAAGTACAATCAAGACTGTTAAGTCCACTTGGTTAAGAGATTTAGTTGTAACAATGGTTAAACTGATACGGTATTGATCTAATTCAAATACAACTCAATTTTAAGTATCCAGATCTATGCTAAGATCATAAAAACTCTTCTGATCAATAATCAATTCACTCCATCATATCCTCAAACTTACTTCTCTTGGTGTATATATATCTTTGACGCTTAGTTATGCCTACAATTTAGCTTAGTTCTGTCTGTAACCAATTTGATCAGGTATAAATGAAAAATGTCTTCAAGCAAATTCTCTTGTAGTCTCTATTCATCTAGCATGATTCAACAATGAATCTCATGTATCTTAAATAGATGTGTAAACCATTTTTATATCAACCATTAGATTTTTCCTCTTAATCTACATCATCTATTTTGTCACTTCAAGATTCCTCATTAGTTGTGTCATTAACACTTTTCAATCTCTTCCCTTCAATCATCTCTGAATTTTTATCAGTCATAGATCTTATAACAAACTTCATCTCTTATCTTGAAATCATAAGAAATAACTAGCTCATCAATTTCAGTCAGTTGTTATAAATATTTAATGTTTTCATCCTACTCAGTTAATACTAAATGCATTTGTGATAAATAGCTTGGTTATTACTCTCACTCGATATACACAAGACTCACTCGTTGTATACATAAATCTTCAATTACTGACCACATTAACTTGTTCAATTCTGATCTCTTCTTCATAATAGAATAATGTAACATGCTCAAGTCAAAAACATAATGCCATAGGCTCATCAATAAGTTACCCAATGTATACCTTATCCTTATCAGTCATATCCATCTTATCCTTATGTAGATATCTCATTTCTTCACCATTTCTTCCTTATACAGATGTTCAGATGTTTGTAACTATCATGATAAGTATAGTCAAGACTAGTTGACATAAATGACAACATATTGACTAATTTAATCATCTTACATATCACTTTAATAGTTCGGTGACCTCTTGAATCTTCATTAAGATATTCAATCATTTATAGGTTAACAATCTCTCCCTTTGGCATTAATGGAAAAACAAACAATATGAAATATGTCATAGAATACCAAACATCGGTTACACAACTATATAGATAAATGATTTATCTCGGTAAGCTCTCCTTAGCTTATTATTTAATATATTTAATCACTACATTAAAATAACATCATTCCATGCAGACTCTCCTTGCGGATTCGATCATCTCATTTCTTTTTTTAATGTTCTTTCCAACAGATATTTAATTGAAATCTCTCTCTCCCTAATATTTCATAGAAATCTCTCTCTCTCTCTCTCTCTCTCTTTGACAATAATGCCAAAAGAAAATAAACATCTCTTCAGTAGCCAAATATTTTCTTTGTCGTTCGGTCCAAATCAAGTACCTTCATGTACTGATATATAGTTCTCTATTCCAACTTCTCCAATCTTTCACAACATTAGCAATCCTAAATTGTGAGCTATATGCATCAACATGATTAGTTTTCTGATAAAGTGTAGGTTGATGCAACCTCCTAATCACCTTAGTGACTAGTATACAGGGGATGGACCCCTAGTCTAGTCCTCAAGTACTCAAAAGTGTCCTTCAATACAGGCTTAGTAAATATATCTGCAAGTTGTTCCTTAGACTTCACAAAGTCCATCTTCACTTTCTTTTCTTGTACTTGTTACCTCAAATAGTGATACTTAATAGATATTTTCTTTGTTTTTGAATGCATCACCAGATTCTTGGAAATATTTATAGCACTTGTGTTGTTAAATTATATAATCACTAGGTTAACGATCACCTCATTCATGCCTTCCAATAAATGTTTTATCCATGCAATATTTGAACAATTAGTAGTAGTAGTAGCAACATACTCTGCTTTAGTAGTAGACTAAGAAATACATACATGTTTCTTACTTATCCATGTCACAAGTCTTTCTCCCAAAAATAATGCTCCACTATTTTTACTCTTCTGGTCATCAATGTTTCCATCCCAATCTGCATCAGTGTAAACCTGTAGTTCAAATTTTCCTTCCTCCTTGTACCATAAACCATAATCTTCATTTTTCTTCAAATATCTCAGAATCCTTTTAACAATAGTAATATGTGATTCCTTAGGATTAGCAAAAAATATTTCTACAATCTCAACTGCATGTGTTGTATCAGGCCCACTATGTACCACATACATCAGTTTTCCAATCATTGATCTATACAGTCTCTTATTTACCTCATTTGATTCATCATATTTTTTCAATTTTCATCTGGTAACCATAGGTATTCCAACTGGTTTAGAATCTTCCATTCCAAATGTCTTCAATACTTCTTTGATGTATTTTTATTGTGTGATGAATATACCTTCATTCTCTTGTATAATTTTCAATCCAAGAAAGAATTTAATCTTTCCAAACATTGACATCTCAAACTATTTTCTCATTTCAGTAGAAAATGATTTACAAAGGTTATCATGACCTCCAAATATTATATCATCAATAAATATTTCAGAAATAAGTATATTATGATTAGTTCCATCTTTCAAATATAAATTACTAATGTCACTTGTCCTCAAAAAGTGAATACTAATAAGATAAGCATGCAGTCTTTCATACCATGCTCTTGGTGCTTATTTCAGTCCATACAGTACTTTGTGAAAACTACATGCCATGATCTTCTGATTTGGATCAGCAAAATCTTCAGGTTGTTCTATGTAAAACTCTTCCTCAAGTATCCCATTTAGAAATGTTGATTTAACATCCATTTGATAAACCTTAAACCCTTTATAAGAAGAATATGCCAGTAATATTATGAATCCTTCAAGTCTTTCTACTAGTGCAAAAGTCTCACCATAGTCAATTCCTTCTTGTTGTGCATATCCCTTACAAACAAGTCTTGCTTTGTTTCTAGTCACTTCACCATTCTCATTCAACTTATTTCTAAACATCGACTTAGTACCAATCACATTTTTATCACTCGGTCTCGATACCAATGTCCATGTTTTTTTTTCTCTATCTGTTCAATTTCTTCATTCATGGCCTTAATCCATTCTCCATTCTCAAGTGCATCTCTAACATTCTTAGGCTCAAATTCACAACCTAAACATTTGTTCTACCTTAACTTACTTTGTGTCATCATGCCAGCTTGTCTATCTCCAATAATCTGGTTTTGTGGACGATGTCTTCTAACAAATCTCACCAGTACTTTCTCTCTTCTTTGCTCATCATTTGGTTCAGGTTCAGTTTCTTCCTTGATAGCATCTTCCTAGTTCTCAGTTTGCATTTGATGATTCTCGGTAGAATTTTCCCATCATTCGGTAGACTCAACCTATGGCTTGGGTAGATAGTCTGGATTCTCAATATATGTATATCTACCATGGTCTTCTAGTTCCTTCCTACTTTCTTCATCATTTTCTCATCAAACTCATCAACTTTCACATTAGCACTTTCAATCATTTTGTTTGTAGCCTTGTTCAAACATTTATAAGCTTTTCTCTTAGTAGAATATCCTATAAATATTCCTTCATCAGCTTTAGAATCAAATGTACCATTTCTATCATCTTTCAGAATATAACATCTACTTCCAAAAATTCTAAAATAACTTACATTTGGTGTGTAGCCAAACCATAGCTCATAAGGTGTCTTAATTGTATCTTTCTTTAGTTGAAATCAGTTTAAGGTGTATACAAAAGTGCTAACAACTTCTCTCCAGTACATTTGTGCAACATCCTTTTCAATCATCAGTGTTCTGGCACAATCAACTATAGATTTATTCCTTCTTTCTGCAATACCATTTTGTTGTGATGTCCTCGGTGCAAACAATTGTCTTTTAATTCCATGCTCATTACAAAAGTTAGTGAATTCATTATAAATAAACTCACCTCCTCTATCAGATATTAAGCATCTTAAATCTTTCCCAGTTTCCTTTTCAACTTTAGCTTTATACCACTTAAACAATTTGAAAGCTTTAGATTTCTCCTTCAAAAACATGACTATCATCATCCTAGAGTAGTCATCGACAAATAAAATGAAATATTTGACGTAATGCCCCGCCACAAAACCCAAGAGAACTTAAATTAAACATGCAACTAATTTTACAGAATAATTTTTTTTCCTTAAGTATTAACAAACAATAACAACAATGTTTTACAATGCGGAAGCAATACAATATAATATACAACTCACATAGATTACAACTCTCAAGGGTTCCTTGACATAGATTACATAAACATTAATTAATTAATTAAGATTAGATATAATTAAAAATCTCATATAAATAAATGAACAATACATACATCATATAAAAGGTAACCTAAATACAACTAGTACCATAAGGTATCCATAATAGCCTACATCCACTGCACATGTCGTGGGGTATGTAATACAATAACTGAAATGAAGTACAACATGATATCACCTGAATAATGAATACAATGATATAAGGCCACATAGAATAAGAAGATAAGAACACATCTCCACCAAAGAAGAACAAGAAGAAACAACTACTACAGAGATCATCCAACACTGGTACATGAATGTCAAAATCTCAAATGGTAAAAGAATCACTACCACCCAACCTCATGGACCCTAAATGGTCCACTCCTACCATGCTGAGGAGATAACAATAGATCCCACTCAAAATAAAAACATCAACAAAGAAAGCTAAGGAAGAGATCCTGAAAGCTTCCTAACTCAAAAGGTACAATAGGATAACAAGGTAAGACATACTCAACCAAAGGCAACCAACATACATAGGAAACCTAAGATGAATAAAGGGAAGTATCATCACATGATCCAACTCTAAGGTGATCCTGGTATTCTCTCAAGACCCCGGTTCCCTAGTGACTCTATGTGGTATCGGTAACCTCTCGTGTAGACAAGGTACTAAATATTCCATATCCAATCCACGTAGGTAGCAAGCATCTTCCCACTCCCATCCTTAGCCTATACCAACACTCAAGGCATGGGTGAGGCACTTTATATCTTATTAAATCATTTAAAACCCCTTAATGTCATTAATTATCACTTATTAAGACACTTGCAATAGAATATCATTGCAGCCACTTCCAGGCCCAGACACCAATTACAAACCACTTCTTGCCTATACACTTAGATAACCTACCCTTATGCTCCAATTGAAAAAAAAACAAGGACAATAATAATCCAAAATCACAAAAGCTTCCCATAAACCATAAATCATGATAATCACCAAAGTTAAATAATGGAGCATAGTAGAAAATATGCACATCCTATACAAGGATCAAACAGTCCATCTCAATATAGACATAGTCAAAGGTCATCCATCCCATAATGGAAGTCTCAACGAAACCATAACAATCCTCAAAGTCTCACATCACAAGACCAGTGATACTCAAAGCATTAGTGACATCCATCCCAAAACACGGAGTAACATACTCCATAAAAATAATCATCCCAAACGTAAAGAAATCACATTAATAACATAAGGTGAACAAATAAATAAAACTCATTCATAATTAACAACTGTCACCTTTTAAGGTTAATGAAAATAAAGATCGAACACAATAAGGAAAATTAAATCACTCACAAATATCACAGAGTCATACATGATCCAATCAAGACTCCAAAAATGGTCATGACATAGAAAATTAAAACCACAAAGCCTCTGGTTCACATTTCCTAAAAGCCAACTAAATCTCGCAAAAGTCAACTACATCCTTCAATAAAAAAAATTAAGATATATTGTCCAATAGAAACTAAATCCTCATTGACAATTCATGTCTATATATGAATGCATCACTCATACACACAAGAACAATTAATTTCCAAAATAACAATAAAATTTTAATTCACTATCAATAATATAAACAAATATTTTTATTTATAAATACAACAAACTTATTATTACAAATCAAGAAGTCTCAATATAAAATAATAAAATTTAAAACCTAAATTACATTAAAATTACATCAAACTAATTTACAACAAACCAATTTAAAACTTCATATAATTTTGAACTAAAAACAATAATTAATAATTAAACTAAAAATGAATTTAACAATTTTAAATAAAATAACTTAAAAACAAAACAAGAAAAACTAAAATTAACTTTTTCTTTAAAACAATAATAAATGTTGGTGTGAGGGGACCCACCGTACCCCTCCCCACACCTATCAACATACCCCCAAGGTACTGTTGTGGCAATCCCTATGGGGCTACACATGGCAGTGCCCTTGGGCTACCATGACAGTCCCCATAGGGACTATGCATGGTAGTACCCTTGGGGCTATCGTGACAATCCCCATAGGGGGTCGTGCATGGTACCCTCAAGGGGTCATGCGGCCTATGGGGGGGGCTATGCCCTCGTCCCAAAAAGACTAAAATTTCTTTTTAAACAAAAAAATTTCCTAAAACAATTTCATCATACCATAAACATGAATAAATATTTATTTTTTCAATAATTAATTTACAAAAAATAACAACCATATAAGTTTTTTTTAATAAGAAAATACTCAAATTAAATTCACAAATTTATTTATTGAAATCATATGAATATATATTTTTTCTTGAATAACAGATCTAGAATTGATTATTCCACAAACACACATATTTCCTCAATTTAATTAAAGTTAATTTAATTCTCTAATATAATTGGAACCCTAATCACATATATTCTTAAATTCGAAAGAAAATAAATGCATGTCGCATGGATCTTCATAAAAATTAGTTCCAGAATACGAAGAGAGAAAGAGGATCCATTTAATACAATTTTAAGCATGATGAACAACAGACACGAAGAAAACAACCCTTTCAATATTCCAAGATAACGAATCCTACCTAAAAACACCAAATAATAATTGACAAAGACTAGAAACAAAGACAAGAAATCCAAGCTGGAAGAAAATTGCACCCAAAAGAAAACCTTCACACCCCAAAAATGTCCAAAACCTCTGTCCTCAAAATTATGGCCAAATCTCCAACATGTAGGAATTCCCATTCCACATGCCAAGGTTTGGAACTCAACTCCACCAAAAGGCTTTGCATAAATTTAGACTTTAATTTGCAGTTCAATTTGAGTTGAACTCAAGTCTCTCCTCCACTTTCCTTTTGTTGAAAACACTTAACCAAACTTTAACTAATACCATTAATTTAATTTAATCAATTTCTATTTGTGCAACTTAATGCATTCAATTAATTATAAATAAAATATTTAATCTAAAATGATTTCCACATGCTAAATTAATTCTTAAATTAATAAATACATTTCAATTAAAAAGAAGTTAAATTTACAATTAAATACTCTAAGGTGAAGACATTTATTTAATCCTCATTAATTAAATACTTCTACCACATAATAAACTAAACTTAACAATTTCTTTTAATTAATTTTTAATTAAATAAATAATCTCTCATGGCTAAAAATAGCAAAGATTTAATTTATTTAAAATTACACCATTTAATCAAATTAAATAATCTAAATAGAAAACACGTCAACCACCAAAATCAAAAGAATAAAAAATACCTAAGGACCCACGTTCATACTCAAGAACGGGGATATAAACTCACATTAACCAAATGAGTTTAAAAAGGGTAGGATAATAGAATCGTGTGCACTATTTTAGGACAATATCATGGCTTAGGTTAGGATTTAGATCTGTGGATTATCTCCCCTCTCTTACCATTTGAGATATTGTGATAGGGCACGCTCATCCTGTCAATTCAAGGAAGTTGATGCCAGGTACGTGCAAACTTGCATACAAAACCTGCATGTACATACATATATAAATATATAATAGACAATGGTGGGGATCGGTTGATCGTGTGGATCTCGCAAGCAAGTAACTACAACTTCATCCCTCAACCACATCAGGTGCACCAAGAAGAAATATAAAACAAACACATCAACCATACAGATGAAAGTATGGGGTCAGTAAAACCATAAGAATCAATAATTTCCTAACATATAAATCATCATCCTAAAATAACCATAACATATGTAAAATCAGACTATGGGAGGGGCACTACATCCACCTCCCTAGAATTAGGATTACTCTTGGAAGCCTACAAACAGATAAGGATATGCATCCCTTAAGCACGAACCATTTACTAAAATAAAAGACAAAACAATATCTAAAGATAAGTCATAAAACAAGAACATGATATACAATCATTATGGGCAATATAATTATAGTTTAAGAATAAACTGAAAATCACATTGATCAATCATTCATTAACAATTCAAATAGATCTAAACCTTTATTCATTCATCATTATAGAAAACATCTAGTAATCAATCACATAAGGAACACATTCATATTTACATCAAATAATAACTTACGAGGTTCATGCAAACCTAGTTAATGCAACACTCATATAAAATTCAACCCAAACACAAGTTTAATATCATACAAGAATAAACCAAAAATTACATTGATCAATCATTCATTAAAAATTCAAATAGATCTAAACCTTTATTCATTCATCATTATAGAAAACATCTAGTAATCAATTGCATAAGGAACACATTCATATTTACATCAAATAATAACTTACGAGGCTCATGCAAACCTAGTTAATGCAACACTCATATAAAATCCAATTCAAACACACAAGTTTAATATCATATAGGTATAGGTTCGTAAAGAAGAGTCTGAAATACAAAGGAGTCATATGTCTAAGTTTGGTTTCAAGTTTTGACAGTTAAGACATCTAATGGGCACACAACTTCCCAAAGTTCCCAGTGTAGAAACTCAAACTCTAATACCAAGTATAATGCCCTGCTAGGGAACCCATGAGAACTTAACTTAAACATGCAACTAAGTTTATAGAAAAAAAAAATTTCTTAAGTGTTAACAAACAATAACAAAAATGTTTTACAATGCAAAAGCAATACAATATAATATACAAATCTCAATGGTTCCCTGATGTAGATTACATAAACATTAATTAATTAATTAAGATTAGATATAATTAAAAATCTCATATAAACAAATAAATGATACATACATCATATAAAAGGTAACATAAATACAACTGGTACCATAAGGTATCCATAATAACCTACATCCACTACACATGTCGTAGGATATGTAACACAATAACCAAAATGAAGTACAACATGATATCACCTGAATAACTGATACAATGATATAAGGCCACATAGAATAAGAAGATAAGAACACATCTCCACCAAAGAAGAAAAAGAAGAAGCAACTGCTACAGGGATCATCCAACACTGGTACATGAACGTCAAAATCTCAAATGGTAAAAGAATCACTACCACCCGACCTCATGGAACCTAAATGGTCCACTCCCACCATGTTGAGGAGATAAAAATAGATCCAACTTGGATAACAAACATCAACAAATCAATCTAAGGAAAAGATCATGAAAGCTTCCTAACTCAAAAGGTACAATAGGATAACAAGGTAAGACATACTCAACTAGAGGCAACCACCATACATAGGAAACCTAAGATGCATAAAGGGAAGTGTCATCACATGATCGAACTCTAAGGTGATCATGGTAGTCTCTCAAGACCCTGATGCCCAAGTGACTCTATGTGGTATCAATAACCTCTCGTGTAGATGAGGTACTAACTATGCCATATCCAGTCCATATAGGTGGCAAGCATCTTCCCAGTCCCATCCTTAGCTTATACTAGAACTCAAGGCATGGGAGAGGCACTTTATATCTTATTAAATCATTTAAAACCCCTTAATGTCATTAATTATCACTTATTAAGACACTTGCAATAGGATATCATGGTAGCCACTTTCGGGCCCCGACACCAATTACAAGCCACTTCCCGCCTATACACTTAAATAACCTACCCTAATGCTCCAATTGAAAAAAAAACAAGGAGAAGAATAATCCAAAATCACAAAAGCTTCCCATAAACCATAAATTGTTATAATCACCAAAGTTAAATAATGGAGCATAGTAGAAAACATGCACATCCTATACAAGGATCAAACAATCCATCTCAATATCAACAGTGTCAAAGATCATCCATCCCATAAAGGAAGTCTTAATGAAACCATAACAATCCTCAAAGTCTCACATCACAAGACCAATGATACTCAAAGCATTAGTGACATCCATCCCAAAACACAGAGTAACATATTCCATAAAAATAATCATCCTAGACATAAAGAAATTGGAGTAATAACATAAGGTGACCAAATAAATTGAACTCAATCATAATTAACAACTGTCACCTTTTAAGGTTAATGAAAATAAAGATCAAACACAATAAGGCACATGAAATAACTCACAAATATAACAGAGTCATACATGATCCAATCAAGACTCCAAAAATGGTCATGACAAAGAAAATTAAAACCCCAAAGCCTGTGGTTCACATTTCCTAAAATTCAACTAAATCCCCCAAAAGTCAACTACATCCCTCAATAAACAAAATTAAGATATATTGTCCAATAGAAACTAAAGCCTCATCGACAATTCATGTCTATATATGAATACATCACTCATACACACAAGAACAATTAATTTTGAAGATAACAATACAATTTTAATTCACTATCAATAATATAAAAAAATATTTTTATTTATAAATACAAAAAAGTTAATATTACAAATCAAGAAGTCTCAATATAAAATAATCCAATTTAAAACCTAAATTACATTAAAATTATATCAATCTAATTTTCAACAAACCAATTTAAAACTTCATATAATTTTGAACTAAAAACAACAATTAATAATTAAACTAAAAACAAATTTAACAATTTTAAATAAAATAAATTTTAAACAAAACTAAAATTAACTTCTTTTTTTTTTAAATGCTTGTGTGGGGGGGCCACCGTACCCCTCCCCACACTTGTTGGCATACCCCCAAGGTACTGTCGTGACAATCCCTATGGGGCCACGCACGGCAATGCCCTTGGGGTTGTCGTGATAGTCCCCATAGGGACTGTGCACAATAGTACCCTTGGGGCTGCTGTGACAGTCCCCATGGGGGGCTATGTACGGTACCCTCAAGGGGTCGTGTAGCCTATGGGGTTGGCTATGCCCTCCTCCCAAAAAGAATAATAAAAAATTTTAAACAAATTTTTTTCCTAAAACAATTTTGTCATACCACAAACATGAATAAATATTTTATTTTTTTTGTCAGTAATTAATTTACAAAAAATAGCAACCATATAATCTTTTTTTAATAAGAAAATACTCAAATTAAATTCATAAATTTATTTATTGAAATCATATCCAGAATACGAAGAGAGACAGAGGATCCATATAATAAAATTTCAAGCACATGATGAACAACAAACACGAAGAAAACAACCCTTTCAATCTTCCAAGATAACGAATCCTACCTCAAAACACCAAATAATAATTGACGAAGACCAGAAACAAAGACAAGAAATCCAAGCTGCCAAAAAATTGCACCCAAAAGAAAACCTTCACACCCCAAAAATCTCCAAAACCTTTGTCCTGAAAATTATGACCAAATCTCCAAAATGTAGGAATTATCATTCCACATGCCAGGGTTTGGAACTCAACTCCACCAAAAGACTTTGCATAAATTTAGACTCTGATTTGCAGTTCAATTTGAGTTGAACTCAAGTCTCTCCTCCACTTTCCTTTTGTTGAAAACACTTAACCAAACTTTAACTAATACTATTAATTTAATTTAATCAATTTTTGATTATGCAACTTAATGCATTAAGTTAATTATAAATAAAACATTTAATCTAAAATGATTTCCACATGTCTAATTAATTCTTAAATGAATAAATACATTTCAATTGAAAACAAGTTAAATTTACAATTAAATAACTCTAAGGTGAAGATATTTAATTAATCTACATTAATTAAATACTTCTACCACATAATAAAATAAACTTAACAATTGCTTTTAATTAATTTTCAATTAATTAAAGAATCTCAAATGGCTAAAAATAGCAAAGATTTAATTTATTTAAAATTACACCATTTAATCAAATTAAATAATCTAAATAGAAAACACGCCAACCACCAAAATCAAAAGAATCAAAAAGACCTAATGACCCACATTCATACTCAAGAACAGGGATATAAACTCACATTAACCAGTTGAGTTTAAAAAGGGTAGGATAACAAAAACTTGTCCACTATTTCAAGACAATAGAATGGCTTAGGTTAGAATTTGGATCTGTGTATTATCTCCCCTCTTTTACCATTTGAGATATTGCGATAGGGCACACTCATCCTGACAATTCAAGGAAGTCGATGCCTGGTACCTGCAAACCTGCATACAAAATCTGCATGTACACACATATATAAATATATAATATACAATGGCGAGGATCGGTCGATCATGTGGATCTTGCAAGAAACTACAACTCCATCCCTCAACCACATCAGGCACACCAAATAGAAATATAAAAAAAAAATATCAACCATACACGTGCAAGTATGGGGTTAGTAAAACCATAAGCATTAATGATTTTCTAACATATAAATCATCATCCTAAAATAACCATAACATATATAAAATCAGACTATGGGAGGGGCACTACATTTGTCACCATAATAACTCTGAAGTCTCATAGGACCACATAAGTCGGTATGCACCAATTCCAAAATACCTTTAGAAGAATAGTTTTTTCTTTTACTAGATGTAGTCATTTTCCCTTTCTGACATTGAATGCACATGACATGGTTAGGTTTAGTTAGACTTAGTAAACCTCTAACTCTTCTCTTCTTACTGATCTTAACCATGTTATCAAAATTCATATGAAACAGTCTCTTACGCCACAACCACACATCTTCATTTCTAGCCAACAAACAAGAAGTTTCAGCATTATCAAGATAAAATAGATTACCTTTGGATTGTTCACTAGTACAAACCAATTTTTTGATTTCATCATAGATCTTCACCTTTCTACTTTCAAATGTAACTCGGTGACCTGAATTATCCAATTGTGTGACACTCAATAGATTATAGTTAAGTCCTTTCACCCAATATGCATTCTCACATCTAATCTTATTGTTCAACAAGATAGATCCCTTTTGTTTCACTAAACAAGGTGTATCATTTCCCATTTTAATTGATCCTCTATTATAATGTTCAAGGTATTCAAATTTTTCCTCATCACTAGTCATATGATGTGTAAAACCACTATCAATAATCCATGTATCATTCTTGCTAACTTTAGATATAAGTGTTATTTCAACATACCTTTATTCTTCTTCTGAATCCTCTTTCATTTCTACGAACACTACCTCAATGTCTTCATCAGTGTCAGTGTCAATGTCAGTATCAACATCATCATCTCTAACAAGGTAACATTCCTTCTTTCCTTTGTCTTTGTAGTCTCAGTTGTTTCTTCTATCATACTTTTGGTTTCCTTTATGTTCTCAGTGATCTCTTCTATCAGACTTTCTTTCTCTAGATCGATCAGTGTATTTGTCATCATCTTACATGTTAGGACATCTAGTAGCAATATGGCCAATCTCTTTACAATTAAAACATGCTAAGGGTAACTTTCCTTTATACCTTCCTTTACCTTTCTGCAGCCTCCTAGCTATAAGTGCTTCAAACTCATCAAGTCCATTTTCACTGTCACTATCACTTTCATTTCATATATTATGTTTACTGATAGACTTATGAATCTTCAAGGATGACATAAATACAAACTCAACACTTGGTACAATACTGTTATCATAGTTATTCAGCTCAAAAGTTGTTAATTTATTGATTAGGCTATCAAGTGTAAGAACATTACCCATTGCAGATCTCATTTCATGAATAGCAAAGATTCTAATAGTATAGACAAGCAGAAAGGTTCTAAGAATTTTACTCACAATAGTGTCTTCATCAATAGCACCTCCTGGTCCTCTGATATCATTGACCACTTCCTTGATTCGGTTAGAGTATTGTATAATGTTTTCACTTAAGGCTTTCAGCTCTAGCTCTCATCACATTTATATCTCCTCCATGAAGTAGTGCAAGCTTGTCCCACATTTCCTTAGTTGTAGTGCATGCTTTGATATCTTCAAATTATACAACAGATAGGGCAACAACAATCTCTATCATTGTCATGTTGTGTTCATGTTTGTCTCTCAGTTGATCAATTTTTAAAGGTCCAATAGTCAGTTGTATGTAGCCATTGTCTAGAAGATGTAGAGAAGATTCTACGATTCTAGATATGTGTAGTCTCATCCTGATTTTCCATGTAGAGAATTTATCTTTGTTCATCTTAGGAACCTCCCTTTTATACATCTTGTGATCTTTAGTTCAAGTCCTTGAAACTTTACTCCAAGCAACCAATATGCTCTGATACCAATTGTTAGATAACTGAGAGGGGGGTGAATTAGTTAAACTAGTTATCATATAGTCACAATCTCCCAGATGTACTTAATCAAAAAAATTTAACAAAATCAAACAACTCAGTAAGACAATATTAACTATCTTTCTGTTCATTTACTGAATACCAGTAATTTCCAAAACTATCTTTACTGAATAATCCAGATATGAAATATGTAAAGTATGATAGAAAAATAATCATAACAAATAACACAACACAAATATTTAATGTGGAAACCCTACTAAGGGAAAAACCACTTGGGACTAGTAACCCAAAATATTTCACTCTTCTGAAGTGAGCTCGGTTAGGATCCAACAATGTTAAAGGCTACAATGCACACTGTTAGGTGTGACTTGGTTAGAGGATTTATCACTAACAGAGTTCTCCTTGACAAGAATTCACTATGGAGTCAATAAGAAAACAATTAACATTCCTTGAATGTCATATTGAAGTACAATCAAGAATGTTAAGTCCACTTGATTAAGAGATTTAGCTGTAACAATGGTTAAACTGATACAGTAGTGATCCGATTCAAATACAACTCAATTTGAAAGTATTCAAATCTATGCTAAGCTCATAAAAAATATTTTGATCAATAATCAATTCACTCCATCATATCCTCCAACTTACTTCGCTCGGTGTATATATATCTTTGATGCTCAATTACGTCTGCAATTCAGCTCGGTTCTGTCTATAACCAATTTTTTTAGGTATACATGAAAAATGTCTTCACACAAATTCTCTTGCAGTCTCTATTCATATAGCATGATTCAACAATGAATCTCATGTCTCTTAAATAGACGCGTAAACCATTTTCATATCAGCCATTAGATTTTGCCTCTTAATCTCCATCGTCCATTTTTTCGCTTCAAGCTTCCTCGGCAGTTGTGTCATTAGCATGTTTCAATCTCTTCCCTTCGATCATCTCTAAATTTTTGTCAGTCGTGGATCTTATAAAAAACTTCATCTCTTACCTCAAAATCATAATCAATTTCCAGCTCATCAATTTTTGTTGGCTATTATAAACATTTAATGTTTTCATCCTACTCGGTTAATACAGAATGCGTCAGTGATAACTAACTCAATTATTACTATCACTCGGTATACACAAAACTGACTTAGTAGATACAGGAATCTTCAATTATAGACCACATTAACATGTTCAATTTTGATCTCTTCTTCATAATAGAATAATGTAACATGCTCAAGTCAACAACATAATATCATAGGCTCATCAATAAGTTACCCAATGTATACCTTATCCATCTTGTCCTTATGTAGATATCTCATTTCTTCACCATGTCTTTCATCTAGAGATGGTTGTAACTATCATGATAAGTATAGTCAAGACTAGTTGACATCAATGACAACATTGTTAGAATAACTGAGAGGGGGGGTGAATCAGTTAGATTAGTTATCCTACAGTCCCAAATACAAAGATGTAACACTCAAAACAATTTCAATAAATTCTGCAGCTCGGTAACATAAACTATTAAACTGTCTGTGACTTCTATCGATTACTAGTTAATTAACTCACTGTGATTACCAACTAAATCAAATATGCAATATGTAAAGTATGATAATAAAACAATCATCATACAAACACATAACACAATTATTGAACATGGAAACCCTGCTAAGGGAAAAATCACCTGGGACTGATAACCCAAAATAATTTTCACTCTTCTGAAGTGAGCTCAGTGAAGAGCCAACCCTATTAAAGGTTACAAACACACTATTAGGTGTGACCTTGTTAGAGGATTTAAGACTAATAGTTAAATTTCAACCAACATTCACTATGGGGTCAATAAGATAACAATTTACATTCCTTGAATGACATAGGGGCATAACATAAGACGGTTAAGTCCACTTGGTTAGGATATTTTCTATATCAATGGTTAAACTGAAATAGTAGTTGATTTGATTACAATACAACTCAATTTGCAAATGTTTAGATCTATTCTAAGCCCATAAAAATCTTCTGATCAATATTTCAATTCACTTCCTTAACTTACTTTCACTCGGTAATAGCTCTATGACGCTTGGTACTATTCTGCATTTTGGTTCTCCTTCAACCAGTCTGATCAGGCATGCATAAAACTATATTCACATGATATCTCTACAGCCTTTTTTCTTCTAGCATATTTTAATAAAGAAACTCATATCTCTTACATAAAAAAATAAACCATTTTCATATCAACCATTAGATTTTTCTTCTTATTCTTCTTCGTTGATTTTGCCTCTTAAACCTTCTTTGGCAGTTGTGTCAATAACATGTTTCAATTTCATCCTCTAGATCTTCTCCAAATTTTTTCAATCATGGATCTCATAAGAAACTTTATCCTCAATCTCAAAATCATAACAATTTCAAGCTCATCATTTCTTTTGGCTAAACTAAGCATTTAATACTTTCATCCATACTCAGTTAACAAAGACATGTGTTGGTGAATACAAGCTCCATTCATACTGTTGCTCGGTATACACTACACTAGCTCGGTGTATACTGAAGTCTTCATTTACCGACCACATTGTCTTGTACAATTTTTCTTCCTTCTTCATAATAGATTAATGCAACATAATCAAGTCAAAAATATGAGATCATAGACTCATCAACAAGTTACCTGAAGTATGCCTTATCCTCATCTATCATATCCATCTTTCTCCATGTAGATATCTCAGTTCTTCATCTTTTCTCTCTTTTTACAGATGTTTAGATGTTTTTAACTTACATGATAAGTAATGTCAAAACTATTTGACATCAGTGATAACATAATGATTGATTTAATTACCTTACATATCATTTTAGTAACTTGGTGATCTTTAATCACTGATCTTCAAGTCATTCAGGTAGTCAATTAGTTGTAGTTCATCAAGCTCTCCCTTTGGCATTGATGGAAACACAAGCAATATGAAAATATGCCATACACATACCAAACATGTATTCTACAACTATGTAAGTAAATTTTGAAGCTCATTAATCTCTCCCTAGCTTGATATTTAATATGTTTAATCACTATGTTACATAACAGCATTAAAAGTGCAAACTCTCCTCTGTGGATTTGATCTTTTCATCTCTCAGATTCCTTCTGTTCTTACCAACAAATATTCAAATCTCTCCCTAACTTTTTGACTTTCTTAGATTATCTCTCCCTTAGATAGATAGTTCATTGATCTCTCTATTTATCTCCCATATTGTTTATCTCTCCCTTTGACAAAAATGCCAAAAAAAAACATAAAACATGTAGCTTTGCAACAGCCAAGTAACTCTCTATTGTTCAGTGAAGATAACGTATCTTTGTATACTGATATGCAAATTCTCTATTCTAGCTCCTCAAATCTTTCACAACCTTAGACATCATCCAAATTGTGAGCTATGTTGCAACATGAATTATCTTCTAATAAGAATAGGATGATGCAACCTCCAAATCATATTAGTGACCGGTAGATAGGGGATGGACCCCAAGTCTAGTCCTCAAGTATTCAAAAGTGTCCTTCGGTAGAGGCTTGGTAAAAATTTCAGCAAGTTTCTCCTTTGATGTAACATATTCCAGTTTGACTTTCTTCTCTTGTACTTGTTCTCTTAAGTAGTGATACCTAATTTATATATGCTTTTTCTTTGAATGCATCATAGGATTCTTAGAAATATTTATAGCACTAGTGTTGTCACAATATATAATCACCGGCTCAATGAATACCTCATTCATTCCTTCTGACACTTGTTTGATATAAGCAATGTTTGAATAGTTTTTAGTAGAAAAAACATACTCTACTTCAGCAGTAGAATGAGAAATACAAGGTTGTTTATTACTTGTCCAAGTTACAAGTCTTTCACCAAAGAAAAATTCTCCTTCGATTGTGCTCTTTCTATCATCTATGTTTCCAGCCCAATCTACGTCGGTGTAAACTCTTAGTTCAAATTTGTCTTCCTTAGGATACCATAAACCATAATCATCTATTTTCTTTAGGTATCTCAAGATTCTTTTCACTAAAACCATATGTGAATCCTTTGGATTGGCAGAAAATATGGCGACAATCCCCACTGCATGTGTAATATCAGGCCTACTATGTACTACATACATCATTTTACCAATCATAGATCGGTACAATGTCTGATTTACCTCTGTAGATTCATCATCTTTTGTCAATTTGCAGCCTGTAACCATTGGTGTTCCTACTGGTTTAGCATCTTCCATCCCAAATTTTCTCAATACTCCCTTAATGTACTTTGATTGTGTGCTGAAAATTCCATCATTCTGCTGAATAACCTGCAAGCCTAGAAAGAATTTAATCTCTCCAAACATTGACATTTCAAATTCCTTTCTCATCTCATCAGCAAAATATTTACAAACATGATCTTGTCCTCCAAATATTATATGATCCACAAATATTTCAGCAATCAAAATAGTATCATTAGATCCTCCTTTCATGTACAAATTTTTCTTTTCACTAGTTCTTACAAAACCAATACTTAAAAGATAAGTATCTAACCTTTCATACCATGCTCTTCATGCTTTGTTTAATCCATATAAAGCTTTGTGCATTCTGCATACCATGTCTTTCTGATTCAGATCAACAAATCCTTCTAGTTGTTCTATGTAGACCTCCTCCTCTAGTATTCCATTCAGAAAAGCTAACTTAACATCCATTTGATAGACCTTAAATTTCTTATGTGCAGCATATGAAAGTAACATGCATACTCCTTCTAGTCTAGCATTAGGTGCAAAAGTTTCATCATAATCAATACCTTATTCTTGTGCATATCCCTTGCAAACAAGTCTACCTTTATTCCTTGTAACCTCTCCATTTTCATTCATTTTATTTCTGAAAATCCATTTAGTACCAATAACATTTTTATTTTTCAGCCTAGGTACTAAAGTCCATGTCTTATTTTTCTCAATTTTTTCAATCTCTTCATTCATAGCATTGATCCATTCATCATTCTCAAGTGCAACCTTAATATTCTTAGGCTCAAACTCACAAACTAAGCATACATTTTGTCTTAAATTTCTTCTTGTCATCATTCCTGCTTGCCTATCTCCAATGATTTAATTCTTAGGATGATGTCTTATGAAAAATATTACTAGTACTTGATCTCTTCTTTGGTCTTCATTCTATTTAGGTTCATTTGCTTGCTCAACAACTTCTTCTTGATCCTCAGTTTCCCTTTTCTATTCCTCAGTGTTATTTTCCCGATGCTTGATTAACTAAGCCTATGGCTTCGATAGGTACTCTAGATGTTCAACATAAGAAAATCTACCATAGTCTTCCAGCTCCTTAATGCTTGCTTCATCATTTTTATCAACAAATTCATCAACTCTAACATTATCACTTTCAATCATCTTATTAGTAACCTTATTCAAACACTTGTAGGCTTTACTTTTAGTAGAATATCCAAGGAATATTCCCTCATCACCTTTAGAGTCAAATTTTCCATTTCTATCATCTTTCAGAATGAAACATTTTCTACCAAAAATTTTGAAGTAACTTACACTCAGTGTGTATCCAAACCATAACTTGTAGGATGTCTTGTTTGTGTCTTTCTTTAGTTGAACTTGGTTTAGGACATATACAGTTGTGCTAAGTGCTTCTTTCCAATACATCTGTGCAACATTTTTCTCTCTCATTAGTGTTCTTGTGCAATCAACAATAGTTTAAAAATTCCATTTTTTTGTGGTGTTCTAGGTGTAGAAACCTATCATTTGATGTCATGCTCATTACAATAGTTAGTGAATTCACTAGAAATAATGGTGCCGGGGCACCTAGAGAACAAAAAGAACTCCAAATACCTATGAAGGCACACTTGGAGTAAAACAAGACATCAAATCACATAAAGACATCTAAAGACATCAATTGGAGGATATTGGCACCTATAATGGCCTATGAGGTCATTTCATGCAATAAAAATGGCAAATGTGTAATCAGTCCTAAAAGGCCTAATAAGCCTTAGGACAAAATTTTGGAGTCTAGGATGGAATTAGGTGTTACAAGTTTCAAATAGGATAAATTAGTCTTAATAATGGTCAATAAGTCCATTTAGATGATTTGGTAAGTTTCAACACTTAGCAATTACAAATATTCAAAAGTTACAAAGTTATAAATTTGAATTTTTAAATTATAACGGTTATGGACATTTAGGAGGGAATTAGTTTTTGTTATTGTTTTAGGCCAAACTAACCCATCCAACCACTTTGGATTGGTTTGGTTAGTTGGTAAGAGTTTATTAAATGTTCAAAAGTACCATTCTACAAGAGGAGACTCTGTTGTAACTTAAAGGAATGTACCCAATTTTGGAGAATAAAGTTTGATTTTTCTTGCAAAGTTGAGGGGCTTTTGGTATGATTCAAAGTAGATAGTGATTGGAATGCTTTCTAAACTACTTTGATCCTTATATTTCATTACTTTGAATTCATTCATGCTTTGATAATTCATTTCTAGTTGTTTTTATTCCATTTTGGGACTGTACAGTCATTGAAAATATGATTTAAGACAGTTTTCTTAAGTTTTTTTCATTTTGAATGTCATTCTATGAATGTAGGCTACTGGTTCTCATAGAATGACACTCAATTAGCATGTATTATATTCTTCTAACCTTGGAAATGCAAGATTGATTGACTGATGTGCTGATCACCATAGGGAATACTAAGAAACTAAGTGATTTTGGAGGATAGGGTAAAGGATAGAGAGTTCTGGCCAAACAAGGGCACTATTTTATGATTGAATGTGCATAGAAATGTTAAGGAAAAGGTGAATTAACCTTTATTTGTTTCAAGAGACCTTGGGAAGTGAGACATTGGAGAGACCCTAGTTTTAAGGGTTTAGAGAGTGAAATTTGGGGCTTTTTAATCTAGAAGCCTCTTGGAGTAAAATTGATTTCATATTTCTCCAATTGAGACCTAGTCATGACACTATGAAAAATATTGGAGTGTGGGAGTTTGACTGGTTAGGAGTTCCTTTGAAAAAGCATGGTTTTTAGGCCTTAGGAAATTGAGACACAGTGCAAATAGTCATATACTTTCCAAAACAACTTACCCTGTCCTTTTGGTATGTTGTCAAAATCAATAAAGGGTATCTAAAAAGTTCATTTATTTACCTATTGTTTTGGGGAATATAAAATTTATCATTGGTTGAAGGCTGTTGCGGGGCTACAAGACATGGCTATTAGGCCTAGTGATAGTTTGGAGGAGTTTGAAGGTCCAGGAGTGTTGGGTCTTACTTGGAACCAAAAAACCTCTTGAATACACCTTAATAAAGTCTAAAGATACCATTCTCATCATCATTTTTCATTTGGGTTAGTCTTGGTGTGATTGTGATCATTTAGAGAACTTGAGGGCTTGGGGATAGTGCCCAAACCTCTTAAATTTCTAAACTCTACTTGTAAAAATTCAACCACCACCCTTACCTCTACACCAAGTGGTATGAGATCACACTAGTAGATCCTTAAAGGGATAGAGGGACACTTTGCTAAAGAATTTTGACTATTGTTTGTGAAAATGGCCCCAAGGAATGCAGGTACTACCAGGGAGATCTAGGAATTGAAGGAGAAGAACACAAGGTTGCAGGAATCTTACAATACACTTTTTTCCAAGCTTGAAGCACTGGAATCCAATCAAAGAAGAGTGGAAGATGAAGGTGTTGATAGTGAAGAAGAGGAAGAAACCCATAAGGAAGAGGAAGAAGAAGAAGAAGAGGAAAAAATAGATCCTGAAGAGCAGAGGACAATCAGGATATTGAAGGCTTTGAAGAATGAGAAGCATAAGGTGAGAGGAGATATCTCTATGTATGATGGAAATCTAAAAGAAGAAGAGCTTTTGGACTAGATTGCATCAATGGATGCCTACTTTGAAAGTGAAGAGGTACCAGAAGATCAAAGGGTCAGATTAGCAAAAACAAAACTCAAAGGTCATGCACTCCTATGGTGGGATCATGAGGAGGTAGATAGAAGGAGAAGAGGTAAGCCAAATATTGTCTCTTGGGATAGGATGATAGAAAAACTAAAAGGTAACTTTCTTCCAAAAGATTTTGATGTACAAATGCATAAGAAAATGCAAGGTTTCAGACAAAAAGACTTAGATGTTAAAGCATATACTAATGAATTTTATAAAATAAGTATAAGATCTAGATTGGAAGAAGATAAAGTTGTTAAGGTTGCTAGATATATAGGTGGTTTAAGATTTAGCATCCAAGATGAATTTGTGGCTTCTAACCCTAGAAGTGTGAAGGAATGTTACCATTTGGCCCTTAGAATAGAGGAAAAGTTGAAGAGGAAAAGTGAAAGGAAGAATAGCAGCAATAGAGGAGGTTCTTCAATGAGGGGAAGAGGAGGAAGAACAAATCAGGTTTGGGAAGAAAAGGACAAAGGTACTACTCCTGAGGCAAGAGGAGGACACACCCAAAGAGGTGAAAGATTTGGAGAAGGAAGAGGAAGTGGCCTCTTCACCAGTAGATGCTTTCATTGCAATGAAGTTGAAAATCAATCTTTTAGATTCCCTAAATGGATAGACTCTAATCAAGGCAAGGAAAGGAGGGTACATCTAATTGAAGAAGAGGAAACTCATGAACCTAAAGTAGCAAACCCTGAGGTAGGAGAATTTCTTCTCATGAGGAAAGGAGGACCATTACCAACATCATCACAAGAAAGTATATTTAAATCAAGATGTTTAGTCCAAGGCAAGGCATGTACTCTAATCATTGATTTAAGGGCACATAGCAATTTGGTTTCAATGGATATGGTTTCTAAGTTGGGATTGGCATTGGTACAACATCCTAACCCTTACAGTGCCACTTGCGTAATCCAAGAGTTGAATGTGAAGGTTAGTCACAAGGCTCTTGTCAATTTTCCAATTGGGCCATATCATGATCAGGTTTGGTGTGATGTAATCTCTATGAATTGTGGGCACATGATATTAGGTAGACCATGGAAATGTATGAGAAGGATAATCCATAATGGCTACACTAATACTTATATTGTTCATAAAGGAAAATAGAAGTTTAAGTTGAATCCACTGACTTACAAGGATAAAGACAAGGTACTGATGTGTTTTGGTGATAATATTCCTCTTCATAAGCAAGGAAACATGGAAGATAATATAGGCTGGCATGAGAAAAAAGCACCCAAACATGGATTGAATAGGACAGAGTAGGACAGTCCAACAAATCTAAGATGTTTGGGGCTGCAACAGTTAGAATTTACAGACTTTGAGAGCATTCAAGTTGGATCCATCTACTTTCCCATCAAAGGATACAAAGAAAATAGTCCAGAACAAGGGTTACAATAGTTGGTAAGGAAGATCATGGAGGATAATTTGTAGACTATACCCAGTACATCAATTGCAATAGCAGGTCAGCAATCTGATTTAAAATCAGACCCTTCACATCAACTTTTTGGTACTAATGTTTTTCACAAGGTGTGTGCAGGGTTCAAGGGAAGGATGGTGACCTCCAGGGATTTCATTCTTTTCCCAAGGCACCATATCCATGGAGTAAAGGTTTAGACTCAGACATCCATTGCAAGGACTGATTCTTGGGACAAGAATCTTTTCAAAGATGGTGAACATGGTGCAGGGGCACCTAGAGAACACAAAGATCTCCAAATACCTATGAAGGCACACTTGGAGTACAACAAGACATCAGAGCACATAAATATATCTAAAGACATCAACTGGAGGATATTGGAACCTATAATGGCCTATGAGGTCATTTCATGCAATAAAAATGGCAAATGTGTAATCAATCCTAAAAGGCCTAATAAGCCTTAGGACCAAACCTTGGAGTCTAGGATGGAATTAGGTGTTACAAGTTTCAAATAGGATAAATTAGTCTTAATAATGGTCAATAAGTCCATTTAGATGATTTGGTAAAGTTTCAACACTTAGCAATTACAAATATTCAAAAGTTACAAAGTTATAAATTTGAATTTTCAAATTATAACGGTTATGGACATTTAGGAGGTAATTAGTTTTTGTTATTGTTTTAGGCCAAACTAACCCATCCAACCACTTTGGATTGGTTGGGATAGTTTATAGGAGTTTATTAAATGTTCAAAAGTTCCATTGTACGAGAGGAGACTCTGTTGTATGGACTGTACCCAGTTTTGGGGAATAAAGTATGATTTCTCTTGCAAAGTTGAGGGGCTTTTGGTATGATTTAAAGTTGATAGTGATTGGAATGATTTCTACACTACTTTGATCCTTATATTTCATTACTTTTAATTCCTTCATGCTCTAAGAATTCATTTTTAGTCGATGTTATTCCATTTGGTACTTTACAGTCATTGAAAATATGATTTAAGATAGTTTTCTTGAGTTTTTTTCATTATGAATGTCATTCTATGAATGTAGGATACTAGCTCTCATATAATGGCACTCAATTAACATGTATTATATTCTTCTAACCTTGGAAATGCAATATTGATTGACTGATGTGCTGATCAGCATAGGGAATCCTAAGAAACTAAGTGAATTTGGAGGATAGCGTAAAGGATAGAGAGTTTTGGCCAAAAAAGGGCACTATTTTATTATTGAATGTGTATATAAATGTTAAGGAAAAGGTGAATCAACCTTTATTTGTTGCAAGAGACCTTGGGAAGCGAGACATTGGAGAGGCCCTAGTTTTAAGGGTTTAGAGTATGAAATTTGGGGCTTTTGTATCTAGAAGCCTCTTGGAGTTGAATTGATTTCATATTTCTTTTATTGAGACCTATTCATGACACTGTGCAAAAGATTGGATTGTGGGAGTTTGACCGGTTAGGATTTCCTTTGAAAAAGCATGATTTTTAGGCCTTAGGGAACTAAGACACAGTGCAAAAAGTCATATACTTTCCAAAACAACCTACCCTTTCCTTTTGGTATGTTGTTAAAATCAATAAAGGGTATCTAAAAAGTTCATTTATTTACCTATTTGTTTGGGAAATATAAAATTTATCATTGGTTGAAGGCTGCTGCAGGGCTACAAGATGGGGCTATTAGGCCTAGTGATAGTTTGGAGGAGTTTGAAGGTCCAGGAGTGTTGGGTCTTACTTGTAACAAAAAAACCTTTTGAATACACCTTAATATAGTCTAAAGATACCATTCTCATCATCATTTGTCATTTGGGTTAGTCTTGGTGTGATTGTGGTCATTTAGAGAACTTGAGGGCTTGGGGATAGTGCCTAAACCTCTGAAATTTCTAAACTCTACTTGTAAAACTTCAACCACCACTCTTACCTCTGCACCAAATAAACTCACTGCCTTTATCAGACCTCAAGCATTTTAGTTCTTTTCTAGTTTCTTTTCCTACTTTAGCCTTGTACCATTTAAACATTTTAAATGCCTCATATTTTTCTTTTAGAAACATGATAGTCAACAATCTAGTATAATCATCAAAAAATAGAATAAAGTATTTATCACCATAGTAGCTTTGAGTTCTCATGGGACCGCATAGGTCAATGTGAGCTAACTCCAAGATTCTTTTTGTTGAATAGTCTTTACTTTTAAAACTAGATTTTGTCATCTTCCCTTTCTGACATTGATGACACATAACATGATCAGGTTTAGTTAGGCTAGGCAGTCCTCTAAATTTTCTTTATCTAATGATCTTAATCATGTTATCAAAATGTACATGACATAACCTTTTATGCCATAACCATGCATCTTCATTTTTCACCAGTAAACAAGAAGTCTCAACATTGTCAAGATAAAATAAGTTACCTTTAGATTGTCCTCATGTTCCGACAAGCTTTCCACTTTCATCATATATTCTCACCTTCTTGCTTTCAAATGCCACTCGGTGACCTGAGTTGTTAAGATGTGCTACACTTAGAAAATTGTAATTCAGTCCTTTTACCCGATAAGCGTTATCACATCTGATTTTATCATTTATCAATAAAGATCATTTTCCTTTAACCATGCAAGGTGTATCATTACCCATTTTTACTGATCCTCCATTATAATTCTCAAGATGATCAAACTTATCTTCATCACCAGTCATGTGATGTGTACAACCACTATCAATGATCCAAGTATCATTTTTACTAACTTTAGAAATGAGTGTTGTTTCTACATACCTTTCCTCCTCTTCAGAATCATCTTTCATTGTAACAAACACTACCTCAACATCATCATCAGTGTCGATGTTTGTGTCCTCATCTTCAACCAAATAACATGCCTTTTTTCCCTTATCTTTGTGATCTCAATTATTTCTATTGTAGTGTCGGTAACCTATGTTGTTTCTTCTTTCATATCTTCCATCACCAGATTAGTCTTTATCTTTATCTTCCTCTTTCCTGTTCGGGCATCTAGTAGCAATATGGACAACTTCTTTACAATTAAAACAAGCTAAATATAACTTTCCCTTATATCTACCTTTACCTTTAGGTAGTCTCCAAGCCATAAGAGCTTCAAGTTCATCAAGCTCATCATCAGTATTACTATCACTTTCATTCCTTATATTATGTCTACTGCTAGATTTATCGATCTTCAGAGAAGACATAAAAGTGGACTCAGCAGATGGTACAACATTATTATCAAAATTGTTCAACTCAAAGGGTGTTAACTTACCAATCAGACTATCAAGAGTAAGAGTACTACCATGTGTAGACCTCATTTCATGTATAGCAGATATTTTGATTGCATATGTAGGAAACAAGGTTCTTAGAATCTTACTTACCATTGTATCTTCATCAATGACACCACCAGCTCCTCGGATAGCATTGACTACCTCTTTGATTTGGTTTGAGTACTGTACTATGTTTCTCCTTCCTTCATTTTCATATCATCAAACCTACCTCTTAAGATCTCAGCTCTGGATCTCTTCACATTTGCATCACCATAATAGACTAGAGCAAGTTTATCCCACATTTTCTTTGTAGTAGTGCAAGTCTTGACATTCTCAAAGTTAGCATCAGATAGAGCAGCAAAAATCTCTATCATAGTAATATTGTGTTCATGTTGGTCTCTCAACTGATCAAGATTTAAAGGTCTAGTCAGCAATTGTATGCAGCCATTGTCTAGTAAGGTTATAGTAGAATCACCAATTCCATATATGTGAAGTCTCATCTAGCTTTGCCATATAGTAAAGTTATCCTTATTCAGCTTCGGCACTTCCCTCTTATACATCTTGTAATCTTTTTGTTGAAGTCCTTAAAACTTTGTTCCAAGAAACCAAGGATTTGATACCAATTGTTAGAATAATTGAGAGGGGGGGTGAATCAATTAGATCAGTTATCCTACAATCCCAAATAAAAAGATGTAACACTAAAAACAATTTCAATAAATTATACAGCTTGGTAACATAAACTATTAAACTGTCTGTGACTTTTACCGATTACTAGTTAATTAACTCACTGTGATTATCGACTAAATCAAATATGTAGTATGTAAAGTATAAAAATAAAATAATCACAGAAACACATAACACAATGATTTAACTTGGAAACCCTTCTAAGGGAAAAACCACCTGAGACCGGTAACCCAAAATAATTTTCACTCTTCTGAAGTGAGATCAGTGAAGAGCCAACCTTGTTAAAGGTTACAAACACACTACTAGGTATGACCTTGTTAGAGGATTTAAGACTAACAGTTAACTTTCAACTAGCATTCACTATGGGGTCAATAAGATAACAATGTACATTCCTTGAATGACATAGAGGCATAACATAAGATGGTTAAGTCCACTTGGTTAGGAGATTTTTTGTATCAATAGTTAAACTGAAATATTAGTTGATCTAATTACAATACAACTCAATTTTTAGATGTTTAGATCTAGTCTAAGCCCATACAAATCCTTTGATCAATATTTCAATTCACTTCCTTAACTTACTTTCACTCGGTAATATCTCAGTGATGCTCAGTACTATTCTGCAGTTTGGTTCTCCTTCAACTAGTCTGATTAGGCATGCATGAAACTATATTCACATGAAATCTTTGCAGTCTTCTTTCTTCTGGTATATTTCAATAAAGAAATTTATATCTCTTATATAGACAGATAAACTATTTTTATATCAACCATCAGATTTTTCTTCTTATTCTTCTTCATTGATTTTTCCTCTTAAACCTTCCTCAGTAGTTGTGTCAATAACATGTTTCAATTTCATTCTTTAGATCTTCTCCAAATTTTGTTAGTTGTATATCTCATAACAAACTTTATCCTCAATCTCAAAATCATAACAATTTACAGCTCATCATTTTCTATTGGCTAAACTAAGCATTTAATACTTTCATCCATACTTAGTTAACAAAGAAATGCATCAGCTAATACAAGCTTGGTTAATACTATCACTTGTTATACACTACACTAGCTTGGTGTATACTGAAGTCTTCATTTACCAACCACATTGTCTTGTACAATTTTTTTTCCTTCTTCATAATAGATTAATGCAACATAATCAAGTCAACAATATGAGATCATAGACTCATCAACAAGTTACCCAAATTATTCCTTGTCTTCATCTATCATATCCATCTTTCTCCATGTAGATATCTCAGCTCTTCATCTTTTCTCTCTTTTTGTAGATGTTCAGATGTTTGTAACTTACATGATAAGTACTATCAAAACTAGTTGACATCAATGACAACATAATGACTGATTTATTTATCTTACATATCATTTCAATAACTCAGTGATCTATAATCACTGAGCTTCAAGTCATTCAGGTATTCAATCAGTTGTATTTCATCAAACATATTGACTGATTTAATCATCTTACATGATAGTCTTTTATGCCATAGCCATACATATTCAACTTTAACAAATAAGAAACTCTTTGCAGTAGTATCAAGATCAAATAGATTACCTTTTAATTGTTCATTGATTCCAATCAAATATTCATCACCACCATAAATCTTCACTTTTCTATTTTGAAACTCCAATTGGTGGCTAGTATTGTTCAATTGTGAAACACTCAACAAATTATAGTTTAGTCCTTAAACCCAATAAGCATCATCACATTTGATCTTCTCATTCAATATAATGGATCCTTTTCCTTTTATAGAACATGGAGCATCATTGTCAAATCAGAAAAATCCACCATCATACTCTTCTATGTTCTCAAACTTATAAATGTCACCAGTCATACGATGTGAACATCCACTATCAATTATCCATGGGTCAATTTGACTTATATGAGAAATAAGGGCTTTTTCATCTTCATACCTCTCTTCTTTTGAATCATCTTTCATAGGAACATAGATAGCTTCATAATTTTCTTCAGTTTCATCATATTCATCATCGGTTACTCCTTCCTCGGCTAGGTAACATGATTTATTTCCTTTGTCCTTGTAGTATCTAAACCTTCGGTATCAGTTTTCCTTCTTATCACTTTTATCATTTATGTCATTGTGAGGACATTGAGATTCACTATGGCCAATCTTGTTATAATTAAAAAATTTCAAAGGAAGTTTACCTTTATACTTTCATTTACCTCTTGGTAGCCTCTTAGCCAATAGTGCTTCCAACTCTTCATGTTCTTTCTCTTCGGTTAGGATACTATCATATTCACTTCCACATGAACTACTGTGAATCTCTCTTTCTCTACTCAAAGTTCCAATAATTAAAGATGATTTGAAGGTTGTTTCAATAGTTAGTAGATTGTTATCATAATTGCTAAGCTCAAATGCACTCATCTTACTAATTAAGGCTTCAAGAGTAACAACATTATTCAGTATGGATCTTAGTTCCTGAATAGAAGATACTCGAATAGAATACTTGGATGAAAGATTTCTCAAAATTTTACTTACCACTTCTTCACCAATTAATGTCCACCAACACCTCTAATGGAACTAACAACTTCCTTGATTCTGAAACTATATTGAGAAATGTTCTCTTCATCTTTCATTCTCATCTCATCAAATTTTCCTCTGAGACTGTTAACCTTATCTTTTTTTACATGTTGATCACCTCCATAAATAAGTGTAAGCCTATCCCACATCTCATTTAAAGTAATACAATCCTTAACATCATTGAATTCAGCATTAGTCAAGGAAGAGGCAATTTCAATCATTGTCGAGTTGTGTTCCTTCTTTTCTCTCATATGATCAACTATCATTATCCAAAAGATTGAGTGTAGATTCTCCAATTCCAAATAGGTACAATCTCATCCTACTTTTCATTGTTTAGAAACTTTCCTTGTTCAACTTAGGTACTTCTCTCCTATACATCTTCGGATCTTTTACTCAAGTCTTTCAAATTTATCCCTTTAGAGTATTTAGCTCTGATACCAATTGTTGGATTATGGAGAGGGGGTGAATCAGAAACCCTTGATTCTCTATACCTTTAAAACTTTCTTTGATTAAACTTGGTGTCAACTCGATCAAACATAATTCACTATTTACCAACAACAATAAATTAACTTGAATAATCAGAAATAGCATTCACAATAATCATTCAACACATATAACACTAATATTTAACATGGAAACCCATCTTTGAGAAAAACCAATGTGGGAATTGTAACTCACTAAATAAAATACTCTTCTAAAGTATTCCCAGTTAAGAGTCAATCCTGTTAAATATTACAATACACACTGCTAAGTGTGACCTAGTCAAGGGATTTGCCTTAGATCTATTAGGATCTTCACCCTATTAGGAGTGGTCGGGTTAAAGGACTTCAAACACTCTTTAGAATGTTACCTTTTGCAAGGATTTTACAATAAGATTGTTAAGTCCACTTGGTTAAGATATTTCTTTTGTTACAAATGCTAATAAGAAATAGTTAATATATTGACCTAGAAATTCACTACTATTCTTTGCATAATCAGATCCTTTGTGCGCTCTTCTTCTTCACTTGAATCATTCACTTTCCATTGGCTTTAATACTTCATCAAATTCTTCTTTATGACTTGGAATTCAACCTTTTCCTTGTTCACTACATCATTCGGTGACTTATCAACCCTTCAATTTTCCATCCATTTCTTCATAAAAATTCATCCTTTATATAGAATTTTTCTTGCGCTTAATCTCCTTTATCACGTTTTCTTTTAACCAATTTAGACCATCTAATCAACTTCATAAGCCATTTCAATGAATATAGATCTTAGTAACACATTTTACCTTCACCTTGGAACTTGAACTTTCTTGAAACTTGTTCCTTCTCATTTAGCCACTTATATCTGTACCATAGATCATCATCCTGAATTTTTATGATCGTAGATCTCTCTAACTAACTCTTCCTCATCATTAGAATCTTCCAACTCATCATAGCTTAACATTAAGTGTCATTCTGATCCTTGTATTTAATTTTTGTTCCTTGCTCAGTGACTAAAACCTTATGCTTGATGTCTTGAGTTCCTTTTCCTTAACCGAAACTTACTTTTCTCTTACCAAATGACTTTTTCTCTTTACCAAATGACATTTCCTTCTTGGTAGCCAAAATTGTTTTACTTGCCGACTTGATTAATCTTATTTACCATTCTTTACCAACTTGATATAATCATATGTTAGGTAGAAAACAATTATATCAATATATTCTTAGCATTGTTTTATCTGTATTAGTTTTCCAATTAAGTTCTTCATCTTCAAAACATCTCACTTCTTCTTCTCCTTAACTCATTCAACTTATATCATACTCTAGATGATATGGAAACACAATATAAATCAAATATCAATTGGTTGACATCAATGACATAATAATAACTATTCTAACCTTTCTACTATCATGTATACCTTTGATCTTAGTTAGTCTTCATAAACAACACCATCAGTTATAGTAACAAGTATTATACATGACTCTCTAAGTAGGCCCATTTCAAAAATATCAAAAATATAAAAAAATCAAAAATAATGGTTACCTTGATGAGAACCTGGCAAATAGGCATCTTGAGTGACATGAAAATAGAAATACAAGAGAAATAAATTTGTCCTATGGTGAAAACAAAATTGGTGGCACCTTTGGCAAGTACCATGGTGAAAACCAAGAAAACCAACACCATGTGTAAAGGATCATTGCTCCATCATCTATCATTGCTCCAACTTGATATCACTTTTCATTTCACCTAATATTTGGAAAATAAAATTTGTGGTCATCTATTTTGTCATTTTAAATTATTTATTGTCCTTGTCCTATCATATCTTGTCATATCCCACACTAACTTAATCCATCATGTCCATTCCATAATAAATTGCCTCATCTATCATGACTGGGGCCAACACAATGTCATGATCTATCAAAAACTATTTAAAAATTAAAAAATGTCAAAAAACATTATAAAAACTCTTGAAAAAAATCAAAACATAAAAAATATCCATAGAAAACACAAAAAACATTGCAAAAAGTCTTGAAAAACTGTCAAAGACAAACAAAAAATTGAAAATTCTGCAATAAAGTCCTCTATACATAAACCAATTATTTCACATTTCAACAAGCATTGAACAATGTCATACAACAAATCTAAGCTCAATGGAACCAAGTCAAAACTATCAACTAGTCAATAGGTCCTCAACCAAATTGAGAGGGGGGAAGGTGAATCAATTATGTCTAAATCAGTTGTGTCAAATCAAAACTTAAGCAATGCTTAACTTCCTTACTTATATGTTTAAAGATAAACATTAAAGAGCTGAACCATCATCACAAGAACACATAACACCAGAATTTTTTGCGTGGAAACCTGGTTAAGGGAAAAATCATGGTTGGGATCAAACTCACTAGATGATGTACTATTAAATATAACCCTGTTAAATTACAAAGGGGAATGCACATGCATTCAGGCTCACTACCTAGAGCTCACTACTCAAATAAAAATGAGGGAAACAACCCAAAATATAGCTAGGGCTACAACCCCAAAATGGACTACAATCCACTATGAAAATCAATCCACTAATTTTGTGAACTAATTGATAGCATCTCTGATATGCAAATAAAAATCCAATGAGGTACAACTTTATTCTAACTTTATTTTAGATTCCACTCATACCTCTTCTCACATCCATTGATATATCATTCTATCTAGCATCATTGGCTCCCATCCCATACATATGCAATCCAAAATGATTTCATCTTTAAATACATTACATCAACTTATTACAAAAATTTTGACCAATGACCTAATTATAAAATATGACAAAGAGTAATACACAATCCTTTATGCAATCAGAGACATGGTGTCTAAGATAAATCTAGGACCCAAATCTCCATCCATAAACATGCCAGAATCCAAAGATCATGCCTCAAATCTTTGCAACAAATTAACTCATCAAGTTAGTTGAGAACACCAACACACCATAGGAAAATCACTGAATCTAATTACATAATCCAATGTGATCCACCATCATGAATAGAACACGATCTATAAATATCAGCAAGTAACATGAAATATCACAAAAACAACATAAACATATATGTCTCATAATTCACAATTGTCTTTACACTATTCATCAAGAACACTAATCTTAGTTGAGAACACAAATCCATGTCCTTAACTCACCATTAGGTTAGCAACCAAAAATATTGCAAAACTGATCCTAAAACTGCAATAGTGTCTCTAGTGAAATAACTAGAAAACTATCCTTTGATAATCAACCATAACTTTCTCAAATCATAAAGTGAATCTCTACAACTTGAAAAAGATAAAGTACAGACCTTCCATAACACATCTACATCTTCATAGAAACTAAAATAAACTATCCATTCTAAACTACAATTCCCAACAAAACAAACCAGGAAACTGTCAAGAATAAAGAAATATGTTGACATCAATGACAAAACAGTAATGCCAGCATAGATATGTATGAAATCTCCAACAATCAAAATTGTCAACTATTCAAAAAGTCCTCAATCAAACTAACCAAACTGTCTTATCTATCAATCAAGTCAACACCAATTCTTTCATCAAAAACATTATCTTATCTTATACAAAGGATGAAAATACTCAGAACTAGATAGGTTAGTATAAAGCAGGGTATCTCATTTTTTAAAACTAGACATTATCATCAATTTTCAATGTCATTGTCAAACAACTACAAAAATACAAACACATAATCAGTATGGTTGTTAACTTGTTGAATCAAGTTGGTCTTATTATGTCTTGATTTTTTCAAGTCATGTTCCTATGCATCTTCAGGATATCCGCAAGTGATTAGAGATGTCAGGATGGCTCGTGACTTATTTTTCTTTGTCTACTATTTGTGGGATGTTTTCCATGAATTTTTATAAGACCATTTTGGGTATCTATGAGAAGGACATTCACACATGGGAAATGTGTCTCAAGCATAAAATTTTTTCTAGAGATAACAATGATCATGGACATCTCACATACATTGCCTCTTAATGCCTGACATAGATGGATTGGCCCACATTCCTTGTATATTCAAAGTGCCTATTCAAATTAAAGGGGATAATTGTACCTAGCTCATTCACATATTCATAGGATAATATTTAATATTTCTATAATAAAGTGGCTTAATGATGAAATAAAATTTCTCAAATAAGTTGGAATTCAAAGGTGGTTAATGGAATTTAAGGTTTCAATCAAGATTCATCCTCATTCTCTCATATCCTAATTAGTTTTTCAATACTAACAATTCTCTCAGTCAGTTCTAACAAGTCGTTATGATAGAGCATCATGATACGTCAAAAATACTAGATCCATAGTATGTTAGTACACATATATCATAAATCATACATCATAATATAAATAATACAATGCATCCATCCACCATGTAGATGCATATAAATCATCAATCTCATCAAGCATAGTCTATCATCTAAATATGCATTACATCTAGTTATTTCATATAAAGGCATATAAAAATACAAAAATATAAGTGCATAATACATCATCATGATATGAAATCATATAGGAAGATAATACATCCATCACATAGACATAATGTAGAAGCATATAATGAATCATTACATCTCATCTCATAGATAGAATAGACATCATCATAGAAATTAAACATATCATATGAATCATAATCATCACAAAATTAAGCATCATATACATAAACACATAGAAATCATATCCATGAACATATAAGGCCACCAAAACTGCATCATATATATAGATCAAAAAGTATCATGATACAATGTCCAAAGGAGAGATTACAAGATTGTAAAATATATGTCTACATGAGCACTTAGTTAGTGCTAACACAACCCTCTGAATTGGTAGGTCTAGGATTATAATCTACTAATGGTCTAGATGGCCCTAGAGGTATTTCATATGCCTAACTAGAGGATGGATCTACATCTATCTAAGATGGCCTAGCTAGTGGCCCCATGAATGCTCCACTTCCATGTAATCCCTTGGATCTCCAAGTACTCTATGATCTATGAGAGGTTTTATAATTGGGTACACTCTAATTAGGAGAGACAACTCCCTCATAATGACCCCTCCAATACTGAATCTCTCTCCTAGCCTCATGAGCCCATCTAGTTGCATCAACCCCTTCCTGATCTAACCTTTGTATGGCTCCCTATAGGCCCAAATCTTACACACTAGAAATAAAAATATGTCCTCTAGTCTTTGCTTCCTTAATCTCACCTCTAAGACCATCTCTCTCTTGATCTATTCCATGTTTCATCTAGACTATCATCCTCTCCAAAATGGTCACCCTCAAGGAGTACCACTATCTCTATGTCTCTATAGCTATAGTCCTAGCCTCTTCATCTCTCCTTTTTTCAGCCTCAAATTCCCTATAATCTTCTTGTGTCACCATCCTAAGGGCTCCATCTAGTCTCTCATGTAGTTCTTTGATCTATTGTCTCAAGCTAGCTGCATTAGAATTTTCTATGTCATCCCCACTCCCTCCCACTATACTTTGCATGGGTGCATCTTGTGCTGCCTAATTAGATCATATTGTGACCACATCCATTAGTCATATATCATCTCCCCCATCATCCTTCTCCATATCATCATCCCTAGAAGAACTATACCTATTTCTATTTTCATTCTTAGTCTTTGTATCCTCCTTCAAGCTACTCCTAGTAACATCAACATCATCATCCCTACCTCCTACTATTGGTACTACTATGGAAACAATAGGTGTAGTCACTGGGAAAACTATAGAAAAAAAAAACCCCCACCACCCCTATCATGCCATCACCCTCATCTCTACCATCACATTGTCCTTCATCTTCTCCTCCATCTTGTCCTTTTTCTCCTCCTCTTCATTTTCCTCCATATCTTCTTCCATCTCCTTCTCCTCCTTGAACACCTTGTCCACCTCTCCAACATCATATCCCATATCTCCTCTAAGCTTGGATAATGTACCAAGTTATGTCTATCATAATTGGGACCCTCAAATTTGTATAAGGAATGGGCCTATGAATGACCCACAAGATGTCATACTCTTCCATCATCCTTGTGTCATCTGCAACTAATCTCTAGTTCCATCTCATCAATTCCAAAGTTGTAAATTGTGCCATCATATTCTCTATAGGGATCATTAATCCTCACCCCTAACACCCTAATAACATCTAGAAAATGGCACTAAGCCAACAAGTACTCTCTATCTCTCCCCAAACTATTGTGGAATCTAGTCTAGAAGTTATATCTCAATAATATGGGAATACTATGTAAACCACCCAATCAGATACCTCTCTTATCAGAAAAACTGTAGGTGATCTACCTCCCCATCCCATACAAGTCATCCAATATATGATCTCCATGTAAAATGCATCCAAGTGGAAATAAGTGTCTCCATTACCTAACGTGATCCACTTTTTTGTGTCTCACTACCTCATAATAATAAACATAAGGTTTTCCTAGATGTATAGCTGGTCTCTCAAAAATTGGATAGAATACAACAATATTCTCAAAGGACCACACTTGTAAAAGTGATACCCCACACCCTAGACTCTATGCTCCATGGTATGCAATATTATGCATCTAGTGATATAGCATCACAAGTATGTATGGTCCCCAAGAATATACTATACCTCTAAGCTATATATCTATCATAATATCACCCCACCCAACTGGGAGACCGTGCCCTTGCCTATCTAGAACAACTACCCCAGTCACAAGCTTGAAAAGAATCAAAAAGTACTTATCATATATCCAACCATATCTCACCATATAATCTCATAGAATCTAATCCCTAAGTTTTCCACACCATAATCAAATAGGTAAGTGGAAAGAAGATGTCTCTGAATTCCACTTCTCACACAAAATAGTAATAAGGCCCCCATTTTCTTGCATCTTGAGCATAAAGGTAATATGAAGCAATCATATGCTCTCTAGGTGCTCTCTCTCCTCGGCATCTACTCTATGTCTACAGAGGATCATGTTGGGATGATTATCCCAAGTGATCATGACATTATCCCTAATCTAAAAGTACCAATGTAGTCACCCAATCAATCTAAATGATAAAAAGGGCTAAAATGCCTCTATGCTATCCTCATTTGCAACACATGTCAAAATGCATGAAAACTTCATTCCATCCAATACATTTATTTTACAAAAATCAAAAATAAAGAAAGTGTGTTGATTCTTGTATCCATATGCATCTTGATTAATAACCATAATTATCAGGAAAGTGTCTTGATTCTCAACTACATCCATGTCATTTTCATAATACCACTATGTCACTTCCCTAGTCTAAGTGCATAAAGTGTGCACTACAAGTGTATTGTTTATTGGGATTGTAATTTTTTGCAAAATTAAGATCCCATATAATGTAAAAACCTTAAAAATGGCCTCTTGAAACCCATGCCCAATAAATGAGTTGTCTCTAAAATCCTATTTTTCACTCATAAACAAAGGTGTATACTAATTTTCAGCCTCCCTCCTCTAATTTGATGTATATGGAAAAATGTGGCTCTATGCAAAATTCTAAAGCCTTATGAGCTCATCCGCTATTTTTCCTAAACCAAAACAAAATATGGTTTTTATAGACTTCCATATGCATAGTCTCTAATTTGATGTATAAACTGTATGCAGAAGGTGAAATTATTTGCAAAAATTTTGGTGGCTTTGGAGCCAATACAATTGATGAAAAGATGAATATCACAACTTTTGATGATATTGTTTTGGTAAGAGTTTTGGAACAGCACAATCAGAATCTATTAAGCCAATAAAGATATGACTTGATGGACAGGCATGTGAGCTACTAGAATTGTTATAAAAAAATTAATTAATAAATAAATATTAATTGATTTTTTTTACATGCGGGTTTTGATATTAATGTTTGTATTTGTTTTTAGAAAATTAATAATATTATTTTATTATTAAATGCATGGTGTTTTGATATGCATGGAGATTTTAGTTAAATACTTATTTAAAAAGTATACATGCATGAGATTTTATTTAAAATAGATAGTTATGTGTGAGACATTTATACGAATGCTTTTGTAGTCAAATGGACTTTCATCAACAAGATGATTGTTTTAGTCAACTGGAATTTATAATTATATATGTTTATTTGCATGGTTATAAATACATGCAATATAGTTGAACTAGTTATGTTTTATAATTAACTGGATTTCTTTAAGGGAATTATGTTTTATTGTAAGTGTTTGAAGTTTTTGATTTGAAAGATTTTTTTTAGACGTATTTTATTTACAAATTATTTCTACATCTAATTATCTTAAATGGAGTAATTAGATGTTAATGATTTTTGCATGAGTATTGGCTATAAAATATAGGAATAGTTTTGTATAAAAGAAATTAATTTTTGTGTTAAGTTTTAATGTGGGTGTTTAGCCATGCAAGTGAGTGTTATGTGAATCTGGTTGTTTGGATTAGTTAAGTGTTTCTTCATGATGATATCATTTTAATTTGAATCAAATATGGATGTAATTAGTCTATTTTAATTAAATCGTGTTTAGTCTTTTATTACCCTATGTGGTGGTTTTGAGGGGCTAGAATGTCAATCAGTGGGAATGTGAGTCCAGAGGGGGGTTTTTGGATATTTTATCTATCATGTTTGTTTGCCTTGCATATTTTGTTATATCGGTAAACTCATTCTAGGATGATTCTAGTTTTGCATGTTTTTTTTTGTCACTGTTGGATCTAGTTGTTGAGATTCATGAGTTGTGCTAACTCGGAGTTATACTTGATCTTGTGAAACCCTAGGGTAGGTTATCTGAGTGTATAGCAGGAAGTGGCTTGTAATTGGTGTCGAAGCCTGGAAGTGGCTACCAGGATATCCTATTACAAGTAGCTTAATAAGTGATAATTAATGACATTGAGAGTTTAAAATGAACCTAATAAGATATTATGTGCCTCACCCATGCCTAAGTTCCTAATTGAGTTTGACTAGGATGGGAGTGAGAAGATTCTTGCCACCTTTGTGGACTGGATATGGCATAGTTAGTACCTTGTCTACATGAGAGGTTACTAAAACCACATAGAGTCACTAGGGAATCAGGATCGGAAGAGACTACTAGGATAACCTTAGAGTTGGATCGTGTGATGAAACTTCCTTTATGCATCTTAGGTTTCCTACATGTGTTGGTTACCTCTTTTTGTGTATGTTTTTACCTTGTTATCCTTTTTGTACACTTTGAGTTAGAAGCTTTTGGGATCTCTTCCTTTGTTTTCTATGTTGTTGTTTGTTATCTAAGTGGGAGATGATGTTATCTCTTTAGCACGGTGGGAGTGGACCATTTAGGTTCACGAGGTAGTGATTCTTTTACCATTTGAGACCCCGATGTTTGTTTACCAGTGCTAGATGATCCCTGTGGCAGTTGATTCTTCTTGTTCTTCTTCAGTGGAGATGTGATCTTCTTCTTTTTCCTTTTTGTGATCTTGTATCATTGTATCAGATCTTCAGAGATATCATGTTGTACTTCTTTTCAGTTATTGTATTACATACCCTGTGAGATGTGCAGTGGATGTAGGTTTATGGATACCTTATGGTACCAGTTGTATTTATGTTATCTTACATGTGATGTTTCATTTATCTTTCATTTGTTTATATGAGTTTTGTATTTGTACCTAATCTAAATTAATTAATTAATGTTAACGTAATCTTTGTCAAGGAACCCTTGAGAGTTGTAGCCTATGTTGGTTGTTTGTATTAATGTGAGTAAATGGTAATTGCTTCCTCACTGATGTTTATCTTGTATGTTAATTTATTTTTTTTAAATATTCTGCAAACTTAGATGCATGTTTAGGTTTGAATATGGTTAAAATGGAAACATAGTAATGTACCTAACATTCAACACATATTCATTTGAAATTGAAATTGGAATAGCATAAGTAAATACTTGAAAATCAATTAGGTCAAGATACATACCTCATCATGAAATTGATTTATAAATACCTATTTTCTGAAGTCTGTGTATACTTTCAGGCAAATCTAAAACCTATTCCAAACTAGAAATGTCGAGACGGAGAAAACCCAGAAATCTTTTTCTAAAATGGCTCAGGTCGGGTTTAACCCTCATAAAAGGTCAAATACTACATTTTTTATTTGAAGTCTGATTCTGATTCTGTTCACAGATCCTAGAAGTTTGGCAAAAAGGGTACTCAAATCTGTCCTCTGATTCCTGAAATAGTGACTGTATATATCTAAAAAAGGGAGTTTTGGGGGTGGCTATATAGGGTTTTGCCTTAGTCAAACCCCCTTTTTGGTGGTCTCCACCCCCATGAATAGCCGATTGAAATAGAATGTGTGTGTGTATGTATTGAAAGTGTAACGCCCCACCAGGGAACCCAAGAGAATTTAACCTAAACATGCTATTAAGTTTGGTGAATAATTTTTTTTTCTAAAGTTAACATACAAGATAAACAATAGTGCGGAAGAAAATACCACTTACTCACATTGATACAGCATCCATCACAGATTACAAGACTCAAGGGTTCCATGATGCAGAATTATGTAAGAATAAAACACAACTAGAACTAACATCAATAAAAGATTCCATAACTTATAAACTGCAATTACATGATAACAATAATTATAATTCTCATGGACTTCCATGATATCCAAATAAACTGACATCTACTACACATGTCACAAGGTATGAACTAATAAATCTAACTATGATAATACTATGTCCAGATTAGGTATCACATGCGATACACTAATACAAGATAACAAATAATGAAGATAAGAAAGAAGCATCAATGAAACATCATAAGGAAACCATCTGTAGAGTCACCATCAAGCACCAGCACTAGGAGGTCGAATCTCAAATGGTAAAGAATCACTACTACCCATCCGTGTAGAACCACAAAGGCCTACCCCACCATGCTGAGGAGATAATCACAAACCCCAATCGGATAACCAATACAAAACAAGGATAAAACCCTAAGCAGAAGGATCCTAAAAAACACTCTAACTCAAGATACACATGATAAAGATATAGGTACAACTCACTAAACCAGAGGCAACCGAAACATGTAGAATAACCAAACTATGCATAGGAAGGTGTCATCATGTACGTCTAACCCTTGAGTTTTGTCCTGGTAATCTCTCTGGATCCTGGCACTCAAGTGACCTTACACGGTATCAATGACCTCTCGTACTGATGAAGTCATAAAATATGCCAACTCATCCCTTAAAAGGGGGCTAGTCATCTTCTCAACCCATCTTAGTCTGTACTAGCACTAACACCTAGGTGAGGACTCATATCTTATTAGGCTCATTTATTTCCCCTTAATTATATTAAGTTATCACTTGATTATTGAAAACTTACAATAAGTGATCTTGGTAGCCACTTGAGGGCCCTGGTGCTTATTGCAAGCCACCTCCTATTACATGTCAAGGTAAACTACCCTAGGCTCACAGATCTCTCCTAGATCTAATCAGGTATACAACTACATGACCTCATATCCATTTTCACACAAAAGAACTAGATATGGTTACAGAGATACCACAAATAGAATACAGTATAACATGAGCCCAATGGTCAAACAAGAATGACAATCAGATAAAGTACACACACACCAAACATAACTGATAACATGAACATCTAACTCATACCCCAGCCTCTGTATTCTCCTAGGTCATCTAGAACCTGACATCCCATAATGAAAAGAGAACATGAAGAATACACATTCACATTAATATGAACTGAAATAAAGATCATAATCAAATACGTTCCATAATTATCACAATTTAATTAAAATACAAGGTTTACTAGGAAATTCTGAAATCAATCATTTCAAATAATAATATAAGTAAAATGAATTCCCTAAAGAGTACCCAAGAATCCAACATAGTGAAAACGTGCAATTTCGATATAGATATAACATTTCTTATAATCTAAGTTTGCCAAAAGACCCAAGTTTAAAATCCCACATTCTAGAATTGAAATCAAATAAATAACACAATTAATCTATACTATTTAAAATGAATTTTAATAGATAATATTGTTACCATATTCCTCATAGATTAAGCTACACGAATTCATGTATCTAAATACAAAAGAAATTTAAATCACATTAATTCAAATAGTGAATATACTTAATTTACTAATAATCTTTTAAAAATTACTTCTAATCAAATAAACAATTTAAATAAAGTAATTATCAAATTACCAATTTGAAACAAAATCTTTCAAACAATTTACAAATAAATAAATAAAAATAAAAATAAAAAATTAAATTGATTAATAAAAATTTATACAATATATAAAATACAAACTATAATTTACAAAATATACATTACAAACTATAAATTATAATAATATATATTATAGAATATTACTATATAATATAAAATATAAAATTTATATAAAATATATTTTAAACTTTAATTAAATAAAGTTATTAAACCACAATTTATTAAAACTAACAAATATTATAATAACAAATTTCATATAGCATAAATTAAAATTTAATAAATTAACAAAACTTAACCTGCAACCATATCATATATACACCGAAAAGTACTAAAAAAAAAACAATATATATAAATTTAAGTGGGGCCCCCCCACTTGGGAACCCGCACCACTAAGGCAGCCCACCACACGGCACACAGTGCCGCCGGTAGTGCCTGCACTGTCGATGGTACTATGTACCTCTGGCAGGGCAGGTCACTCTGCCATGGGGGTACGGGGTGGGACCTATGTCCCCCAATCACTTTTAAATTAAATTTGTTTTTTTAAACCAAAATAATTTTTTTATATATAATCTTTTCAATTTTATAATTTATTTTTTCATATCATACATGTCGAAACCCAAAATGAGTACATTCAATTTTTTTAACTTTGTATTATATGTATTTTTTTTTTTTAAATACTAACACATTTATTTGTTTCTTTTGACAGGTATTGAATAAAAAAAAAAATGAAAATCAGGTTATTTCCGAAAATAAAAATAAAAGCCTATGTATTATTTTTCCAGAAATTGAAATATTACTAATTTTCAACATCTCATAGCAAATTTTTTTTTTCTTTAACTGACTTTTTCCTTATTTGTTTGTGAATGCAATTCCAATTTACTAATATTTTCTTTTGTCTTTTGTAGCAAATAATTTCTCTAACTTGGTGAATTAGGGCACAATCCTCTAGAGGGGCCACCTTGGAGAATTAAATCCCAATTAGGTCCTAACCTTTAGAAAATATACCTAGATTAAATGCAATTAAAGGATTTACCATCCTGAAACCTGAAATGATTAACCCGGAGGCGGGAAACTAAATATCCTAGAAGCTCAAAGCCCGGAAATCAAAGATTTTGAAAGTTTGGAGAAAGGGGTCAAAATCAAGGTTGGACTTGACCTAGTCAGGTCTGAGCTCGAACCTGACCTAGTCAGGGTCGACCTTGACCTTGACCTAGTCAGGTTCAACCTCGAATCTTACCCTGGTCATAGATTGACTCAGAACCCAGTTAGGAGATCCTGGGGATGCCTAGAAACCTAGAATTGATGCCAGAACATAATAGAATGTCAGGAATAGACATAAAATTCTATGATTATTTTTATGAAGGCCAAGAGGACCTATTTATAAGTCCTACCTAGAAAATAGAGCCATGGAAGATGGAAATTAAGGAGAATCCTCAAGATCCTAAACCTAATTTCACCTAGAATGAAGAAAATGAGTGCAAAATGAATCCTAAATGCATGTCTATCATGATAAATGTAGTAAAAGAGGGTGCTAAACCTATGAAGATGGAAGTGCTTCCATTTTAAGATGATACATTTAGCCCCCACTTTAGCTTAGATATGACACTACATGAATATGCAAGCTAAAGTAAGAAAACATCATAGTTAATGAAAAGGATATAGCCAAGTCCTGGATGTAAAGATCCTACAGAAAACTATTAGAACCTGCAACACACAAGGTTAATGAAAATCTATAAATCACCTAAAACTTACTATATGATAATTTGAGAAGTGTATAGATCCCCTTATGCCCCCCACTATTTCAACTTTCTACTTCGGAAGGGTGAAACAGGGTGATAAGAAAAACTCTATATACTAGATATGCAGAGTGTTAAAAAGTCCTTTCCTAAAATAATTAGAAGGATTCCTAACCTTCCTAAATGAGTTCAAGGAGTTAGATATCTGAATCATGATTCCAACGCCACTGACGACACTGAAAATAGAGTTATTGAACTCAAGTTATGATGGAAAGAGTGGATGTCAGTCTAAATGCATAAGGAAGAAATTTTGAGTTTACCCTAAGAAAACCCTAATTTTACCTTATAAAAGAGATAAAAAGTAATACTTACTCATTCTTACCATTTACAGATTCAAAATGAGGAAGCAAGATGCCGAGAAGAGAGGAACTTCAAGCGACATGCCTGGAGTCTCTGAGACATAGCTTAGCTACCGGATGACCACTACCCGAGGTGAGTTTTTCCTTTTATCCACCTTTATTCTTTTTAAATTCCTATTTTTGATAGGTCAGGTCAATTTTACCCCCTTTAGGTTGACCCTAACCCATTTAGGTCGACATTGACCCACCTAGGTTGACTTTGACCCATGAAAGTTGACATTGCCCAGGGGGTTTTTGTCATGTTTTGAGATGAGGTCGACCTTGACCTAGTAAAGTTGACATTGACCCAGTAAGGTCAACATTGAACTAACTAAGGTCGACTTTGACTTATTTCAGTTAGTTTTGTAGATTTGATAATGTAGATTACTAATATGATGGTTGTTTGTGCTTGCAGGACCTAGTCTGCTTCCGAGAGCATACCTTTGGGGAAGTGATAGTGAATGTCAAGGAGAGACTATCTGAGCTGGATGATGAGGAGATGTAGTTATTGAGGGATGTGGGACTATACTAGGTATTAGTCCTTCCATAAATCAAACTACATCAAGCCATGTTGTCAGCTCTGATAAAGAGATGGGATGAGGATACATGCTCCTTCCATCTTCCTTCTGGGGAGATCACAGTGACTTTAGAGGATGTTTACAGGATCATGCGGCTTCCAGTCCAAGGGGAGACCATTAGACCCAGGGCAGAGTGTGGTTTTGAGGAGATCCATGTAGACATAGAGCATTGTATAGGAGTGCATCCAGTGATGCGGAGTCGGTCAAATCAGATCCTACTATCTGTCATACTATCAGGCCCTACACCTTTAGTATGGAAGGTGATGTTGTGTATAGTAGCCTTGGTTGTGTTACCCAAATCAAAGGGTATCACATTTTGTTCACCTCTGATACATCTCATATAGAAGATGGAGAGAGAGAGAGGATCGTGTTCTCATGGGGTCGCAGAATGCTAGCTCAAGTATACCATGAGTTGGGTCAGCTAGTGAGGTATCAGCGAGAGAGTCTATCGACATGCACAGTTCTGCAGGTATGGATTTTTGAGCATTTCACATGTACATGTCCATAGGGAGTGTTGATGATGGTAGATGCGAGCACAATGAGAGACTTTGCATATCCTTTGAGGGATGTGTGGCAGTTTGGGGATATGCTCTATTGGAGAGTACATCTAGACCGCATTTCTAGCACTGATGTGATATGGAGACCCTATTGGCAGATGATAGAGTCACCTGATACATGAGTCCAAATGAGACATTCATAGCAATGTAAGTTGATAGAGGTTCATTAGATTCATATAGTGATTCCCTACTATTATGATCGGGTGAAGAGGCAGTTTGGCCTATTACAGGGAATCCCTAAGGTAGTACCTCACTATGTACATCTGATGAGATACTATCAGAGACTCGGTGCCATACACCAACCATCAATAGCAGACATAGAGGATAGTGATGTAGAGGAGACAAAGGATAGAGAGGTACCATCAAATGTAGCCTACTTAGGTGTGAGCTGAGATTACATCAGGTACTGGAGTTTGGAGGGGACCCATCCTATCTTTCCCAAGGATTATCCTATAGGTGATCTAGGCTTTACAAAGGGGACACACCGGGATAGTGAAACCACTAAGGAGGATAAGGATATTGGAGATGAGGAGGAGCACATCTCCGAGGGAGATCCCATGGAGGAGGAGAGAGTAGATGAGCAAGTAGAGGAGAGAGCTGAGGACATGCCCCCAGCTAGTGATACTAGTACAGATATACCTATTACATGCACATCACCATTGAGATCACGACGGCCCCCACAGCCCCACCTAGAGACACCATAATCGAGGCCTAGATATAGCAATCATGGAGAGATTAGTCACTCCATGCCCCCACCATCTAGGCACTTTAGTGACGTCCAAGAGGGAGACCCAGGTATAAATTTGATTGAAAATTGCTTGAATATAATTTGATTTGAAATAGATAGGATAAGGGACTAATAGAAAAAAAAATTCTTTCTATAGCTAGCATGGCAGAGTGGAGGAGATTTGTATCCAAGGTTGTCAAGGATAACATTATATCCTACCAACTACCAGCCGACAAGCAAGAGTCTTCCATTGGTCACAGGGATCCCGGCAGACATGTCGACATCTTTGTATGTATCTAGTGAGAGCTGAGAATGTGCAAAGAAAGAGAGGAGAAGATGATGACATAGATACAGAGTCTTCATGAGTGTGTACAGGGTATGAGCATATCTAGGACCCATACACGGACACAAAAATCTTCATCTTCCCATCATAGAGTAGAGAGATCTGGAAGTCATCGGCCATCAGAGTGACATACTGATAGACACAGTGATAGATAGGGCCATTGGCCTCACATGTATCAAAAGTTGAAAAACTATATTTTTGATGAATGAAAACTTTCTCTACTAATTAGTTCTATGTTTGATTACTTTGCTTTCATCAATATAAAACTTAATAGAAAGAAAGAAAGAAAGAAAGAAAGTGCATAAACATATTCAATATGTAATTTTTAGTAAAACTACATAACCTATAAAATAAATCTTTATAAGGAACATATAAATGCACATGGAACAAATGATATTAGGGGTAATAACCTTTAAGGTGCATAATATTAATGGGTTCCTTAAAAGAAACACCATCCATATCAACTAGTTTGTAAGCACCCGAACCAAAGTCTTCAATAATAACAAAAGGTCAAAGCCAATTAGGGCTAAATTTTCCTTTTTCACCCATAAAGTATTCACATTCCATTGATTCTCATAAAAAACTAAATCAACAACCAAAAATTTTCATTCAATTACCTTATGATTGTATTGTTTCTGAAGAGATTTATGATAAGCTTTTACATGTTCTAAAGCATGTACTCATTGTTCATCCAACATCTCTAATTCATGTAAGCGTTGTTCATGAAAAGCATCTTTATCAATTATCCCATGAAATGAAATACGCAAAGAAGGTATTTCCAATTCCAAAGGCATAATAGCATCAGTACCATAGACAAGGTTATAAGAAGTACCCATAGCGGTATGAACACTAGTCCTATAGGCCCATAAAGCATAAGTCAATTGAGTATGCCAATCCTTTGCATGCTTATTAACTATTTTTCTCAAGATTTGTTCAAAAATTTTATTTGATGCTTCAGCTTGTCCATTAGATTGAGGATAATAAGGAGTTGAAAATCTATGTTGAATTCTATATTTCTCCAAGAATTTTGCAACTTCTTTATTTTTAAAAGATGTTCCATTATCTGAAATTATCATTGAAGGAATACCAAATTTTTTTATGATATTATTAAGGATGAAATCACAAATAACATATGTCATTGTTGAATGAAGAGGGATAGCTTCAACCCATTTCATGAAGTAGTCCGTAGCGGTGAGAATGTAAGTATGTCCTTGAGAAGAAGTCGGTGAGATTTTTCCAATAAGGTCAAAGCCCCAAACACTGAAAGGCCATGGAGAAACTTGATTATGAAGCTCATGAGCAAGAGCATGAATCAAATTACTATGTTGTTGACATTGAGGACATTTCTTAACAAATATGAAAGAATATTATTCCATTATTTGCCAATAATATCCCATTCAAAGCAATTTATTAACCAAGGATTTTCCACCAAAATGTCCCCCGCAAGAACTAGAATGAGCCTCTACTAAAGCTACAAGAATTTCAATTCTATTGAGACTACTTAATAATAATCCTTCATAAGAGCATTTGTAAAGCATATCTCCTAAAATTATGTACCATGCTACAAGTTTCTGAATACAATTATGCATGTTTCGTGTTGCCAATTCAGGAAAAGTACCATCTTTCAAAAAATGAAAAATATGTGAATACCATTCATCTGAATCCAAATTGAAATAATCAGGAGTAAGCTTGTCAGAAATTGCAGGGTGTTTAAGAGTTTGTATAGTAAATTGAAATTTTTTAGCATTGTTCTCAAGACAAACCAAGGAAGCTACACTTGCCATAGCATCTACATGTCGATTATCCTTCCTAGGTAAAGTCTAGATAGTATAAGAGGAGAATTGGGAAAGCATAGTAAGAACTAAATCTCTATATTGTGTCATTTTAATATTTTTAGTCTGATATCCTCCTTTAATCTATTCAACTATCAGTTGTGAATCGCCATATATTTGTAAATGTTGGATATTGAGAGATGAAGCTGCTCGTAGCCTAGTTATAAGAGCTTCATACTCCGCAATGTTATTAGTACAAGGAAAGGTTAATTTATATGATAAAGGGATGGGTTTTTTTGTAGGGGGAATCAAGATGATACCCACACCAAAACCTATTTTACACTTAGACTGATCAAAATATAATTCCCAAATATCATCCTGTTGAATAGCTAGAATATTATCATCAGGGAATTCTATAGAAGTAGAACTTTCATCTAGACAAGGACTAGGAGCTTCGAAAAGATAATCTGTCAATGATTGTCCCTTAATAGATTTTTGAGAAATAAAATTAAGATCAAACTTGGTGAGCAACATAACCCATTTTGTTAGCCAACCAGAAAGATCAGTTTGTGAGAAAAGATGTTTCAAAGGATCAGACTTGACAATCACATTAACTTCAGCATTTATAAGATAATGCCTAAGTTTTTGACATACCTAAACTATAGCTAGACATTGTCTTTCTAAATCTATATATCGTGTTTCATAATCAATTAAAGTCTAACTAATGTAATACATAGGTTTTTCTTTACCATTATCATCAATTTGAGCTAACAATGCACTTACAGCCCGTGGAGTTGCTGAAGTGTATAATTGAAATGATTTATCAAAATTTGCAGGCTGCAAGATAGGAGGATGCGCAAGATACTCCTTAAATTTCTCAAAACTTTGTTTACACTCTTCATTCCAAGAGAAAATGGTATCCTTTCTAAGCAAGGAAGTAAAAGGAATAGTTTGGTCTGCTAAATTAGAAATAAAGCGATGAATAGCTTGTATTTTTCCTTGTAAACTTCGTAACTGAGAAATATTCTTAAGAGAAGGCATATTAACAATAGCATCAATATTTTTAGTATCTACCTCAATGCCTCGCTTAGAGATTATAAATCCTAATAATTTACCAGAATCAACTCCAAAGACACACTTCTTAGGATTCAATTTCATATTATAACTTCTAATTCTGTCAAATATATGTCATAAAATAGTAACGTGATCTTCTCTTTATATATATTTTGCCAAGATGTCATCCACATAATCTTCAAGAATCTTATGAATGTAATCATGAAAAATCAAAGTCATAGCCCGTTGATAAGTTGCTCCCACATTTTTTAATCCAAAAGGCATCATGACCTAACAAAAGGTTCCCCAAGACATTATAAATGTAGTCTTAAATTGATCCTCAGGAGGGATAAAGATTTGATTGTATCCCAAAAAACCATCCATAAAAGATAACAAGGTATGACCCGTTGTTGAATCCATAATCATATCAATATTAGGTAGCGGGAAATCATCCTTCAAGGATGCCTTATTTAAATATCTAAAATCAGTGCACATCTTTATCTTATTTTCTCCTTTTGACACCGACACAATGTTTGAAATCCAATCTACATAATCAATAGAATGAATAAATCTAGAATCCAATAATTTTTCAATTTCACTTTTGACTAGCAAAGCAATTCGTGGATTCATCTTTCAAATTTTCTGCTTCACAAGTTTCATATTCAGCTCTAAAACAATGTTGTGAGTAACAATCTTAGAATCTATACCTGGCATATCTGAATATGTCCAAGTGAAGATATCCTTAAATTCAAGAAAAAGGGAAACCAACTGATCACATTCATCCTGATCCAAACATTTCCCAATTTTTATCAACCTTCAGAGTCATTTTCATCCACTTGAATATCAATAGTGTCAGTAATTAACAAATCACTTCTTACCAAAGGATCTGTTACCCAAATTTTCCTGTCTTATACAAATTTGGCTAAATCTATCCCAAGGTCTCTATTTTTACCCTACCAAGCATCCCTGAAAGTTTCATGGCTTTAGGTCTTGTCTCCTGGGCTCTGTAATTCTTTTTATCCCCTAGTCTGCAGTTAAAAAAATTCATAAATATAGTTGTTACTGCAAAAACCCAAGCAAACCCCTGTGACCTATTCTATTTCACCATTACCTTTTTGGGCCACTTAAATCCCTCTAAATGCACATGCCCTTTTAAAGTGACCACCTTCATGTGTTAAATTCTCTAGGTTGTTGGGCGGGGTCCCTTTTAATATTTCCTACAAAAGCCTAGGTCTTCCCGGCAAATATTTTCTCCCGACCTCCCCTTTTTAACTTGTGGTTGTTGCATGTTCGCATGGAATCTTTTGAGCCCATGCAATCATGTGATAGGATGACACCTATCTTGGTGCACCCAGTTCTCAGTCGCAAATAAGATCAACGGTGGTCGCATGATCTCATGGGATCTTTCGATCCCATGCGATCATGCGACCACCATCCGATGCAAGGGACCGGATTTCTTTTGACTTCTACGGGTCCGTTTGCTAAGGTGGCCAATTTTTATTGGTTCAGGTTGCTATGATGTGTCCTTTGACTTTTTCAAAAGAGGATTGCAGTATCTTTCACGGGTTTTCTTCTGTTTGTTCCTGTTGATCATTTGCAAGCGCAGGTAGCTCAAAATTTATGTTTTCAGGGGCGGTTGCAGTTAGAATAGATGAGGAAAAGATTTGGGCAGCCATTCTCAGTGGATTCTTACTAGAAGAGTATTGAATTTAAGCATTCATGATAGCCTAACTTGTAGAGAAGTAGTTGGATCAAGGTCTTTTGTCTGCCGACAATTTCAGTACAGGGATGGACACGCAAAGACATATCTGATCGTTTGAGATATTTTCAGAGAAACATTTATGATCAAACTTGACAGAATTAGGGTTGTGATTATTATATAGAAATTTATGTAACCCTAATTGACTTTTTCTCTTGCCTATATTAGAAGAGATGTATATATTGTTTTTTGAGAGCTTTTAGAGCGGAGAGTTCACATTTTATAAAGAAGAAGGTCTCTTTCTTAGAAGGCTATCTGTGGCATTTTTCTACCCTCTATTTTTCTACATTTTGTAATATCCCATTGATGCTTTAGATATTGCAAAGGTATTTTGTGACAATTATTCATGTCCCCATGCTTCCTTGCCTGAATTATCTCTTATTGCATCGAAGTATATGTATGTTTTGAGTGATATCTCGGGGTTCCTGATCCCTCTCTCTTTCTGCAATTATTGTGTGTTATTGTGGATGATTTGATGTGAATGCTTTTGTGGGTATACCTCAACCCCTTAACAATCTTGTCTCATTCCTATGCTGAGTTGCAGAGGTGAATGTTTTTCTGCAGGTTGTAGATTGTGTCTAAACTTTTAAGAATACCATTGTTTGTGAAAGCTCTCTCTCTTTCCCTAAATAGTCTCTTTTCTATTGCAGACCCTTCTATGAAATATTTATGCAGGTCTATTTAGTGAGTTGTGATCTCCTAGACCTAATTTTTTCATTATTTCCATCTTCTATACTGAGATTCAAACCCTTCATTTTGGTGTATCACCTAGTAGGTAGTTTTCTTTCAAGTCATTTCCCTTTCAAGCATTCCTTCTATCCCTTTTGCCCTCAAGTTTTACTTTTCATGTCTAGAAGCAAATTAAGGTGATTATCCAAGAGCAACCAGCCTAGAACCTGGAGGTCTCATCTTAGTTAGCATAGGTCCCACAACCTGGAGATGATTCCCATGTTATACTAAGTTATCAAGACTATGAGAGCTTGAAAAAAGGGTGCAAACTTAGTGTATAACAATTCTGGCATGCTCGGTGGGACCAGCAAAAGAAGTTCATTATTTGAAAGATTATGTTATCTCTGATATGCTGATAACATACTACAGACCTAGAAGAGGTCATTCTGCTGCATATTTGGTGACTCTGGAAGGTCTACTATTTTCAAAGATCAAGTGCTAGTATGTTTTAGATCTTTCATATTCAAATTCCAGCTAATTATATGAGTAGACATGTCAAGTTATTACGGATAGTCAGGTTACTCACCATCCTATTATGGGAATAATAGTCAATGGGCTAGTCATCAGCCTTATCAAAGCCACCTAAAGCTTGCTTTTATCCCAAGCTTCCATACAATACAAGGCTGTCATTATATCCAGCATGCCCCAAATGATTTCGCCCTTGTGCAAGATTATGAAAGAGCCCTCTGCCAAGAAGGATCATGGGCACAAATGGCACAACAAAAGTTGCAAAGCCAACTCCCCTATCATGCTTACCACCCACCCGCCCCTTCTCAACCTAATTGGTAGTAGATTCAGAGCCTAGACTCAATGAAGGAGCAAGACAAGATAAAGAACCTGTTGCTTGATTTAATTAAGCAAATGTCTGAGATCAGAGAGCAGTAGGAAATGGAGGCTCAAAGTTACGAGCAAGGGTTCATCCCTTACCAAGTGACAAAGACTCTTATTGATGAGAAACAAATAAAAAAATTCCAAGAAGAGATCAGACACTGAGCTAACATTGAAACAACAAGGTTGAGATCACAAATTTCTCAACAAGAGGCTCCTAGACCTAAAATTCCAAGCTGGAGGACCCATTTGCCTCAAGAGCCTACACATGAAGAGCATACAAAGTGCTCATTTCCAATTTTTAGGAGAACCCTTCAAAAATTTGGGCCTGTTTTGGAGTGGTTGCAACCTTATTGTGGTCTACAATAGTCTAAAGACTATATTGAGATAGAGCCAGTTACAAGGGACCAATACCAAGATGATAGGGCCTTTATTTTTCCAAGCTTCAAGATGGGTATGCCTTCTATGTCTCCCTCAAAGCCCCCTCAATTTCATATCCCAAGTTTTAAGGCAAAAAATTCCTTCCAAGAGCATATACTTGAGATTCAGTCTACCACTCTGCAAGAATAGTCTATTCAAGAAAGTTGTTTATCTCAAGAGGCCCTTTTGGTCTCTCAAGATGATGAAGTGTTATGGATACCCCAATGGACTCTACCTCCTTGCTGTCAGATGCTAGATCTTTTCAAAGATACTAGTCTGGTGTCTGAGCAAGGACCTATGGTAAGTAAGCTTTCATTTGAAGAAGAGGAGAAAAAATCTGAGGTATCAGTGCAGAGTGATGACTTTGATGAATTGGAGCAGCAGGATGAGGAGGTGGAGTTTGATGCCCAGCCTGAGCTCTTGGTTGATTTTTTGAATGAGCTTCCCCTCTTTGTTGATGATGAAGAAGAGACCATGGCATTACCTATGGGTGAGGGTCAATCAGATCAAGAGATCCACCATCAACAAGAGGTTGATACAGAGGGGGATGCTATGCTTTTATTTGATAAGCTGCCTAGTTTTGTTGAGTAGGATAATAAAGATATGATCATAGCAACCCTTGGGAAGTTGCAGTAGTTAGAAGAGATTGAACCTGAGGATATGTTGATTCATGAGCTTGATCTCATCTTTGAGGAGGAGACTTCCCAATGTGCAGAGAATAACCAAAGCCTTGGGGAGGATTGTTTGAAGCACATCATAAGAGGCTTGTGTTTGGAGCCTGATTGTAAAGAGCCAGTCATGACTAGTGATCTTTAGGACATTAACAACTTTGATGAGCTCTTTGACTATTTAAAAGAAGAGGATGATAGTCCCCTGTCAATAGATGATGATTTGACATGGCTATCCATGATGGAGGCAACCATGAAGATAAAGAAGAAGCCATCAAGGAAAGTCCTACCTTCAGACTTTCAAGAGGCTGCCCCATTAGATACTTGGCACAGAAGGAGTTTACTAAGGCCCCTCCATATGATCAATTAGAGGAAGGTAAGCTTGATCCTATTCTTGCAGAGGCAGTTGATAATTATTTGACAATTTTTTGTGTCCCTCATATCTTTGTAGCTATCCTCGTGTCCAATGCAAAATATCCTAATAAGGAAAGTTAGCTATTTTTCACAACCAGTGAATGATTTTGTTTGACCAAGTTTCTGTAACTGGTTAGTTTAGGATAGGTTAGGTTTTCCTACTTTCTATCCCTATTTTCTTGGTTAGTTTCCCTATTTTCCAATAAGTGTCCATGCACAGTTTTGTCTCTCTAGTTCCAGGTCTGTCTCTTTGTGAAGGTTTCTTGTGCTTAAATGTTGACCCCATGCCCAATGGATTACATTAAGGCCACTGGTTTCAATGTCTAGCAAGCTAACATCCAGCAAAAATGGCCAAAATGTTACCCAAATTTTCATGTCTTATACAAATTTGGCTAATTCTATCCCAAGGTCTCTATTTTTACCCTGCCAAGCATCCCTGAAAGTTTCATGGCTTTAGGTCTTGTCTCCTGGGCTCTGTAATTCTTATTATCCCCTGGTCTGTAGTTAAAAAAATTCATAAATATAGCCATTACCCCAAAAACCCAAGCAAACCCCCGCGACCTATTCTATTTCACCATTACCTTTTTGGGCCACTTAAATCCCTCTAAATGCATGTGCCCTTTTAAAGCGACCACCTTCATGTGTTAAAGTCTCTAGGTTGTCAGGCGGGGTACCTTTTAATATTTCCTACAAAAGCCTAGGTCTTCCTGACAAATATTTCCTCCTGACCTCCCCTTTTTAACTTGTGGTTGTCACATGTTTGCATGGAAACTTCTGAGCCCATGCGATCATGTGACAAGATGACACCTGTCTCAGTGGGCCCAGTTCTCGGTCACAAATAAGATCAACGGTGGTCACATGATTTCATGGGATCTTCTGATCCCATGCGATCATGCGACCACCATCCGATGCAAGGGATCGAATTTCTTTTAACTTTTGTGGGTCCGTTTGCTAAGGTGGCCAATTTTTATTGGTTCAGGTTGCTATGATGTGGCCTTTGACTTTTTCAAAAGAGGATTGTAGTATCTTTCATGGGTTTTCTTTTGTTTGTTCATGTTGATCATTTGCAAGCGCAGGTAGCTTAGAATTTATGTTTTCAGGTGCGGTTGTAGTTGGAATAGATGAGGAAAAGATCTGGGTAGCCATTCTCAGTGGATTCTTACTAGAAGAGTATCAGATTTGAGCATTCATGACAAAATAACTTGCAGAGAAGTAGTTGGATCAAGGTCTTTTGTTTTCTGGCAATTTCAATACAAGGATGGACACGCAAAGACATATCTGATCGGTTGAGATATTTTTAGAGATACATTTATGATCAGACTTGATAGAATTAGGGTTGTGATTATTAAATGGAAATTTATGTAACCCTAATTGACTTTTTCTCCTTCCTATATTAGAAGAGATGTATATATTGTTTTTTGAGAGCTTTTAGAGTGGAGAGTTCACATTTTGTAAAGAAGAAGGTCTCTTTCTTAGAAAGGCTATCTGTGGCATTTTTCTACCCTCTAGTTTTAAACATTTTGTAATCTCCCATTGATGCTTTAGATATTGTAGAGGTATTTTGTGACAATTCTTCATGTCCCTATGCTTCCTTGCCTGAATTATCTCTTATTGTATCAAAGTATATGTATGTTTTGAGTGATATCTCAGGGTTCCTGATCCCTCTCTCTTTCTACAATTATTGTGTGTTATTGTGTATGATTTGATGTGAATTCTTTTGTGGGTATACCTCAACCCCTTAACAATCTTGTCTCATTCCTATGCCAAGTTGCAGAGGTGAATGTTTGTCTATAGGTTGTAGATTGTGTCTAAACTTTTAGGAATACTATTGTTTGTGAAAGCTCTCTTTCTTTCCCTAAATAGTCTCTTTTCTATTGCAGACCCTTCTATGAAATATTTATGCAGGCCTATTTAGTGAGTTGTGATCTCCTAGACCTGAGCTGTTCATTATTTTCATCCTCTATACTAAGATATAAACCCTTCATTTCTGTGTATCACCTAGTAGGTAGTTTTCTTTCAAGTCATTTCCCTTTCAAGCATTCCTTCTATCTCTTTTCCCCTCAAGTTTTATTTTTCATGTCTAGAAGAAAATTAAGTTGATTATCCAAGAGGAACTAGCCTAGAACCTAGAGGTCTCATCTCAATTAGCATAGGTCCCACAACCTGGAGATGATTCCCATGTTATACTAAGTTATCAAGACTATGAGAGCTTGAAAAAAGGGTGCAAACTTAATGTATAATAAGATCCATTGGTAAAGGGAGAATATCATGTTCTTTATGTTCACCAAAATAAGCATCGGTTTTGAAACAATAAGGCTTTCCTCATTTGTGATGAAACCTAGGTAAATCCTCATAAACCCCTAAAAATTCCATTAAGGCTTCATCTTTAGGAAAAATATCCAAAGAGGATTGTTGATTAAGGTCAATAAGTAATGGATTAACCAACCTCAACTGTCCACTACAAATATGATTAACATTAAGAGGAAAAGTTGATGGTTGTCTATAAGGATTAAATTCTAATCCATATGTATGATCATAGACTTCATTATCCAAAGGTACTTGTATACCTTGTTCATATTTACCACATCCTTTTCCATTAAATCCTGATTTCTTGAGAAAATGATAACCAAGACCATATTGATCAGTCATGTCAGAAGGAGTCCACGGAGTAGCATATGTCACAATGTCATAACAATCAGGCTTTATAGTGTCAAGTGTTTCATTAATCGAGGTGACAACAAAATTACTTTTTAATTCTTCAGACAACGGAGAAGAAATAAAAATTTTTTTCTCAAATTCATTTTGTGGCTTCATGAATTCTAAATCAAAGACCTTGTATTCTCCAATAAATGTAGGATTAAAATCCAATGTCCCCCAATCATCCTTAGTCAAAGAAGAAGATGGAAATTCTTGTTGTTGAATCTCAGATTGTTGTATCTCCGATTGTTTTCCAATCTCTTTACTAGGTTGAAGAGGTTCAAAATTTTTGGCATATTCGGCATTTAAGCAAGGGTTCGGGGCATCATCCACATGTAATGTATACATTAGATTATTATAGATGAACCTAACCTTGCGATGAAGTGTAGAAGGAACCGCATGCATAGTATGTATCCAAGGTCTTCCTAAAAGAGGGTTATAGTTGAGAGGTCCAGGCATAACATGAATAGGAGTATTTAGAATAACTGGACCTACTTTAACAGGTAAGGTAATAATACCCAAAGTTCTTTTTGCAATATTATCAAATCCATGTATAGGAACATTATTAGGTTGAATAGTAGATAAATCAGCTTTAATGGCCTTGAGCATATCCATGCTACAAACATTAAGTCCTGATCCATTGTCAATTAAGGTTCTTCGAATGATACTTTGATTAATCGAGACAGCAACCATAAGAGCATCATATTGATTCTACACTTCTAAGGAAGGTAAATCATTATCAGAAAACACAATAGGAGGTACAGAAGGCATAGTATGCATACAATCCAAAATAGAATGAATGTTCTCTTGATTAGGAGGTGAAGTAGGAAGAGTAGATAGAGATTTTTGTAATGCCTCATGATATGTCAGGGAAGTTTGAAGTAATTCCCATAAAGATATCTTAGTAGGAGTAGCACATAATTGATCAACTAAGTTATACTCCTTAAAGGTAGATGAATACCTAGGTGCTTGAGGAAGCATAGGTTGAGAAGGAGGTAACAAAACTGGAACAGTAGGCTGAGGATTATTCCATGTGTGATAAGCATGTGAAACAGAATCAGTGTTATCAAAGAAATCCAAAGGATCTCTAGGTTTACCCTTAATGGTTATAGGAGGACATCCTTTTACCATCATCAAGGGTGAAGTATATATTATTGTAGGTTTATCAATGTTGCAAATAGTGGGGCATGAAGGTAACCATGCACACACCCTATGGTAAAGGTCAATTGGAGAGGTTGTGGAGGAGAGTGAAATAGGAATAGGATCCATGGAGACCATATTCAAACCTTTTTCAGCCTCACTACCATGTACCTCATTAGGGAATCTATCCTCAATAAAAGCCTCATCAAAGTACTCAAAACAAGAATCATACATGTTGAATACAAAGAAAGTACTAAAAGCATGAAAATATTTTTGTATTTTTAAAGGAATTTTGCAATGTTTTTGTACTTTTGAAATATAAAAATGCAAGAAAGAAATCTAATCTTCTAAGCATACAAGATTTAAATCTAACACCATAAAAGAAAGAGTTGTCATAAACGGGTTCACCAAAATGAATATGGTTAAAATGGAAACATAGTAATGTACCTAACTTTCAACACATATTCATTTGAAATTGAAATTGGAATAGCATAAGTAAATACTTGAAAATCAATTAGGTCAAGATACATACCTCATCATGAAATTGATTTATAAATACCTATTTTCTAAAGTCTATGTATACTTTTGAGCAAATTTGAAACCTATTCCAGACTAGAAATGCTGAGAAGGAGAAAACCCAGAAATCTTTTTCCAAAATGGCTCAGGTCGGGTTTGACCCTCATAAAAGGTCAAATACTACATTTTTTATTTGAAGTCTGATTCTGATTCTATTTGCAGATCCTAGAAGTTTGGCAAAAAGGGTACTCAAATCTGTCCTCTGATTCCCAAAATAGCGACTATAGATATCTGAAAAAGGGAGTTTTGGGGGTGGCTATATAGGGTTTTGCCTTAGTCAAACCCTCATTTTGGTGGTCTCCACCTCCACGAATAGCCGATTGAAATAGAATGTTTGTGTGTATGTATTGAAAGTGTAATGCCAAGATCTAATCCTCTAGATCAAAACCCTAGCATGAATATGTATGAAACAACAATGCATAGATTTGAATAAGATAGAAAAGCATACCAAGCCCCCAAGGCTAAAGTACTTCTACCCAACTTACAATCCATAATTGCTACTCCATGATTGAATCCTTGAATGCTTGAAAGTTGATAATGGTGGATCAAGGAAGAAAGGATCTCTCTTGCTCCAAATATGAGTTCACAAAGATGCTTGATGTCAAAAATGGCTTGATCTTCTATATCTTCCTCTTTCTATCTTGCACCTTCACTTTCCTTGCTTGCACTTGAGAGCTTGCAATTACTTGATTGTGGATGTGAAAATGAGAGATGAAGGCCTCTTTTTATAGTGAACTAGGGCACAATCCTCTAGAGGGGCCACCTTGGAGAATTAAATCCCAATTAGGTCCTAACCTTTAGAAAATATACCTAGATTAAATGCAATTAAAGGATTTACCATCCTGAAACCTGAAATGATTAACCTGGAGGCAGGAAACTAAATATCTCGGAAGCCCAAAGCCTGAAAATCAAAGATTTTGAAAGTTTGGAGAAAGGGATCAAAATCAAGGTTGGACCTGACCTAGTCAAGTTCGAGCTCAACCCTGACCTAGTCAAGGTTGACCTTGACCCTGACCTAGTTAGGTTTGACCTCGAATCTGACCCTGGTCATAGATTGACTCAGAACCCAGTTAGGAGATCTTGGGGATGCCCAGAAACCTAGAATTGATGCCAGAACAGAAAAAAATGTCAGGGATAGACATAAAATTCTATGATTATTATGATGAAGGCTAGGAGGACCTATTTCTAAGTCCTACCTAGAAAATAGAGCCATGGAAGAGGGAAATTAAGGAGAATCCTTAGGATCCTAACCCTAATTTCACCTAGAATGAAGAAAATGAGTGCAAAATGCATCCTAAATGCATGTCTATCATGATAAATATAGTAAAAGAGGGTGCTAAACCTATGAAGATGGAAGTGCTTCCATTTTAAGATGATTCAAGGTTAAGTTCTCCTGGGTTCCCTGGTGGGGCATTGCACAATGCCTCCAACAAGTGTCACTTCCAACACTTCTAGAATTCAATATAAATATCAAATATGGATGAAAAAAAAATTTGAGTAATTATAACCTGATATAATTGATGGTTGTAAAATTGACATTCCATAACCTTTTCTTTTATCCTCTTTACCTGTGAAAAATGAGAAACAATGAGTATGAACAGAGTTAAATAAATGTTAAAATAAGTGCCATTTTTAGCATATACTAAGAAATGAGAAGAGCTAAGAGGGGCTAAAAAATGATGAAAATGAATGAATTTGTTGAAAAGGCTATGAAGAACTCTCAATAAAATGTGAGCATTCATTTCATGCTCATTCCAAAAAAAAAATCATATATAAAATGAATCAAATTCCTTCATACTTGGGACATAAATGATGAAGTCGTAGGAACAAATTACGAGTATCACCCAAAGCTAAAAAAAAATATCAAATGTTGTAGTGGAAACACATATAATTTGGAAGCTTTAACATGGCATATGGATAAATTCATAAACGATTTTTTCATATCAAAGAGGGAATGGGTGTGTTGTGAAATGGCAATGACTCTCACCATATCACTGACCCCTCATTTGGCTTATTGTGAATAGAGATTAATGATTGGACCCACTTGTGGATGGTGGATATAAATTGTTATTCTTCATTTTGGAGGATGGAAAATATTCTTAGAAGATGTCGAAGGATTAAAATAAATTATGTAATAAAAGGAGATTATTGTTTTCTGGTATCTTCACTACAAAGTAAAATGTTTTCACAGGGCAAACAAATTATTCTCTAGGAATGACCAAAGATAAATAGAATTGTTCTTCATAATAGTATTTTCAAGGTTTATTCTCCTATGTGCTCAAACCTAATATGTGAGGAGAAAAAATTATATCCCAAAAATTAGGAGGTGGTGATAAATGAGATGCAAAATATAAATAAAATCGATAACTTTGGTTATAGACATTAAAATCATTTTGAGATGGAGCCCACTTGGAGAATTAAAGTTGGAAACATAAATTTTTCAAATGGAATGGGTCATAATGAAAGGTTAGGGTTGTCAGATATATTTTCTTTCAAGCATGAAGGATGGGTAAAAGGGAAATGTGAATTTTCCATTTCACAAAGATAACAACATAATTTTATTGAAATCCCTAAATATTTTTCATATGGGATTGTACATAGTAACTTTGAATACATGATACTTTATGGTGTTGCAATCAGCCAATGCAATGACAAGTCATTCTTTTCAGATAGAATGAAATATTTGATGAGATATATGAATGTTGATGGGGGACACTATAAGGAAATGTATGATGATGATGATTATGATGATGATGATGATGATGATGATGATGATGGGAGTAGTTCCAAATTTGTAATGTTTCTTCATGATTAGAACCATGTTTTTGACAGAGGGAAATGTTGATGTTTTTTGGGGTGGCCTGTGGCCACAAATTTTGGATGTGATCTGAAGTTCACAGAGAGAAATAATTTGATTAAGGTGGCACCATGGTCTGCATTCCTAGATATTTTCTAGATTCTCACTATGCCTATAGGGGGCATACATCCCCAACAAGAGCCACTAGTGGGACTGTAAATTTTTACAAAATTAAGAGCCCCATACAATGTAAAAACCTTAAAAATGGTCTCTTGACACCCATGCCCAATAAATGATTTGTCTCTAAAATCCTATTTTCCACTCATAAACAAAGGTGTATACTCATTTTCAGCCTCCCTAGATCTAATTTGATGTATATGGCAAAAGGTGGCCCTGTGTAAAATTCCAAAGCCTTATGAGCTCATCTGCTATTTTCCCTAAACCAAAACAAAATATGGTTTTTACAGACTTTCCATATGCATGGTCTATAATTTGTTGTAGAAACAATACGTAGAAAGTGAAATTATTTGCAAAAATTTTGGTGGATTTGGAGCCAATACAATTGATGAAAAGATGAATATCAGAACTTTTGTTGGTATTGTTTTGGTTAGAGTTTTGGAACAACACAATTAGCATCTATTAAGCCAGTAAAGAAGAAATTTTTATCAAATATTGTAGCTACGACTTGATGGACATGCATGTGAGCCATTAGAAATAATGCCTCGGAGAAGTGTCACTTCCAGCACTTCCAAAATTCAATATGAATATCAAATATGGATGAAATTTTTTTTGAGCAATTATAACTAGATAGAATTGATGGTTGTAAAACTGACATTCCATAACCTTTTCTTTTATCCTGTTTATCTATGACAAATGAAAAATCAATCAGTATGAACAAAGTTAAATAAATGTTAAAATAAGTGTCATTTTTAGTATACACTAAGAAATGAGAAGAGGTAAGAGAGGCTAAAAAATGATGAACAATGAATGAATTTGTTAAAAAGGTTGTGAAGAAATCTCAAGAAAATGCAAGCATTTGTTTCATTCTTGTGCCAAAAAAAAAATGATATATAAAATGATTCTGATTCCTTCATACTTGGGACATAAATGATGAAGTCGCAAGAATAGATTACAGGTATCACCCAAAACTAGAAAAAAATTGTCAAATGTTGCAGTAGAAACACATATAATGTGGAAACTTTAACATGGAATATAGACAATTTCATAAACAATTTCTTCATATCACAGAGGAAATCCTAGGTGTGTTGTGAAATAGTAATGGCTCTCACCATATCGTTAATCCCTCATTTGGCTTATTGTGAAATAGAGATTACTAATCGGACCCACTTGTGGATGGTGGATATAAATTTTTATTCTTCATTTTGGAGGATGGAAAATATTCTTGAAAGATGTCTAAGGATTAAAATAAATTGTGTAATAAAAGGAGATTATTGTTTTCCAGTATCTTCGCTACAAAGTAAAATGTTTTCGCAAGGAAAACAAATTATTCTCCACGAATGATGGAAGATAAACAGAATTGTTCTTCATAATGATAAAAAAAAGGATTTTTACAAAATCCAATAACATATTTTCACCCAAGGGGAACGGTGGAAATTATGTGAAAGTATTATCATCATAAATTTAAATATTTCATGGATTGAAATATTTAAAGGGTGAAAACCATAGTTTTGAGAAAATTCATTTCTTTGGAGAGAAACATTTTCAAGGTAAGGGAGATATTTTATGACATTATATTTTATTATTTTGTCATTAGTGAGAAGATATAGAAGATGAAGTTTGTAGGAAGGGAATATATTTTGCAAAGAAAATATTTGAAGGTTGATCACTATAGTTAATTAATAAAATGATTAAAGCATTGAGCTTAAAAATTTGATATTGTAATAAAAAAATTTCGGTCATTAGATTACTTTGGAAAATTAAAGGACAAGAATGTGAATGGTCTAAACCTTTTCGCTTCTCCTATTTTTCTATAAAGGAGAAACCAAGACCGTATTAGAGGTAGTAGAAGAATTTGGCACAACTAAAATAGAAAACTCAATTGTACTATTTTTTAAAATTAATCCAAATGAGAAAACCATTTTTCCTTAATGGTGTTATATGTGTTATCTTTTACCAGATTGAGTCCTCTGTGATTATTGAATTTATGAATTCAATTGTTGTTTTCAAGACTTGTGTGGAATTTTTATTTGTCCTGCATATAAACTCTATCATAAAAAATTTATAATAAAGTTGTTGTCTTATTTCTTTCTGTTTAATTGGTTTCCCCATGAAGAATTAAATTCAATTAAACTAGTTATACATGTGTTTTACTTGATAGATTCACATTGATAGGATTACACAGTTGATCATTTGTTAAAAAAAGATACAAACTGTCTCATAGGGTTGCACGTGAAGGTTTGGTGAAAGGAGAATTTGTAGCCTAATTTAGATAAGGGACTCATCTTTTATTATTTCATTAAGTGGGAAAACTTTATACATTTATTTAAAGTTTGTTTTATTCTTTTTAGCAAGTAGGAGTTGATTTAGTTTTTAGGAGAGGAAGAAACATTTCTGATCTTTCTCAATTCATATGCCAAGTTGGGAGAATTATTTAAGGTTACAAGTTAAATCTACCAAAATATTATTGGAGAAGCCATTTTAAAGGAAATATATTGAAAAATAGGTGCACTCACCTTAGTGCAGTAGAGCCAAAAGATTAGGGGAATTGGATCATATTGATCATTCTTGTTCGTTGGCCAAAGCCCTTGCTTGACCTTGTCATAAGAATTGGTAGTTCTTTAGCATTTAATCAATATGTGGTTTTGGGAACCAACATTGCCTATGTGCTACAAGTACATCATACTAAACCCAAATGCAACCCGATTTATAATATTTTTCCCTAAGTGTGATGCTTTAACTATACATGTGCATCAATTTTGTCTAGAAAGTGTGGTGATTTTCCATAGGTCAACCTAGAGATAATTGGGAAAAAAAGAACAAAAAAAGAGACAAAAATAAGGAAAAGATGATGAAACTCACCAGACGTGGGACACCCACTAGATTCTAGTAGGTCATGACCCACTCCCTGATGTGCATGACATCCTTGTACTTTGTCATCATTCCATAAACATGCTCAGAGGCTCCCTCTTCTCCACAAGTTTTCAAAATCTCAAGAGTACAAATTAATTTTAAAATGATACCCCAAAAATATTTATATCCCCTACCCAACTTTGATAGATGTGCACATCGTGAATTTTTATCAGTCGTGATTCTTTTTACCTTTTGCAACCCATAACTTTTAGCTATGACCTCCATTTTTTGAACTATAAGTTGCATTGTGATCCTAATCATGTTGTCAACCAAATGAGCCTTTAAGTATATTTTTCACTCATTGGCACCATATTACCTAGTTACTACTACTTCTTTGTAGGGCCATACTAGGGCATAATTTTTATCAATTATTCTTTGAAACAATACCTAAAAATGCATGGTATCAAAGAGGGGAAAAATGTAGACACCTAAAAATGACATGTTGCTCATACAAAATGATGTTACTAAAATTTCTCTTAAATTATTAAATAACATTTATTATTTAATTAATTTGTGTCCTACTATATTCTAAATTCAAATTCAACATTTCTCCCTAATTTCATAATTATATAATTTTAATCAATTATTTAATTATTAAATCTCTAATTAATATTCATCACTAATTCTTATATAAACTAATTAAATAGTTATTATTATTTAATTTTTCCCTTTGTCTACATGATTAATTAAATAATCACATTATTTAACTAAACATTGTCTATTTGTTATTATTACACCTATGTAATAATTACATTTAATTAATCAATTTTCTACTCATAATTAAATAAATGTTGATTTATTTAATTTAATAATTATTCCTCTCATAAATAAATAATTTTATTTATTTATTAATAATTCCCCCATGTGCAAATAAAGGAATTCTTTATTTATTTATTTGTATGTATTCTTCTGGTTCTCACTAATACTAAGTTTCAGTCTACTAATCAATCATACTTTCTAACTCCTCAATCACCTTTTTATGACTAATCAAACTATTCAGTCTTCAATTCAATCTATTCAGTCTTCTATTACATCTAATCAGTTCCCTAATCGGTTAATTTTGTTGATAGACCAATCAATCAAGTCAACTCTTCAATCAATTCACTTCACTTCCCAATTAATTCAATTACCAGATCAATCAATTCTATTGACAAGGAAATCAAATGATTTCACTCCTCAATCAATTTGATTTCTCTCTTCAATCATAGCCAATCAATACCACCAATCAAGAAATCTTGATTGAAACCCAAAATTCTTATAAATAGTGAGCTAATTCTCATATTTTACAACCACATACATGATTTGAATGATTATGCTATCCACATTGAGCTTGAAAGTGATCTCCAACATTGCATCATGAAGGATAACAACAAAGGGGGAAAATCTACTCTACATTGTTTGATTTGATTTTATGTATTGATTTTTTATGCTTTCTTTTGTCTCGTTTCCTCTTTTAATATTAGGGATTTACACTCACTATGATTAACAAATCTTTTTTTTATTAGATTTGTGTTGAATTATAGGTTTCTAGATCCAAAAAAATCCCTGGTTATAGGTAGACACCAAGGCCCCACACCAAAACAACCGAGCCAACAGAAAACAAGGTGGTATCCAAAACTCCAAATAAGGCTAAGTAAAGAAATAAAAGATAAATAAGGAATATATTACTAGAGACGAGGCACAAAACCAAATGGGAAAGACTCTAGCTCACATGTAGGGTGAGTTTCTATAGATCTCTATAGTTTTTTTTACTATTAGTGACTCACACTTAGTCATATATCTAGGCAATGATGGTCGGTCCTCATTGCAACCAAGTCATTATGCAAAGGCCGAGCTATGTAATGTTAACTTACCGAGCAGTAGTAATGCCGAGTAAACTTATGGTCACTATGTATTGTAGTAGTATACCAAGTCTAGTTCTACCGAGTCTTGTATACAATGATTACCGAGTGCCAGAGTTATCAACATATGTCGAGTACAGTGGATGTCGTGTATCAGAAACTGCATTTTCTGAGTTAGCTAGAGAATGACATAAGAGTTTGTTTTGGCACAATGATCGAGGTAAATAGTTTTGGCTGACATCTATGTTTTGTATTTTTTCTATTGAGATAATTACGGAGGTAATTATGCATCTACTTAGTAATCATTGATCCCTATGCTATACCTAGAACCAATCAAAAATTAGTAAGACTTAAGCAGCAAAAGGAATTAATCTAAGCCGTAAATCTTGAATAAGTAAAATGTTTTTGTTGATTATATAAGGTCAAGATCTAAACCCTAAAATGTAATAGCAAGGGATAGCAAATGTGAAGGGTGTAAGTAGAAAGGTATCATTTAGAAAAGGGAAGCATACAAAGACAGAGTTCAGTGACCGAGCTAAGCAGTGAAAGCACAGAAAAGACATAGATCTAATAAATAAGATCAACATCACACTATAAAGAAAAGATCTGTTATCTGCATATAGTGCAAACCAAAGGATCAAGTACTGAGACATTCTAGCTAGTGTATCAGGGTAAATCTCTTAACCGAGTAGTCCTAATAGACTTTTTGTAATCTCTTAACCGAGTGCTTACTTTATTGTAAGTTTCAAATCCTTTTACAAGGTAGACTGTATAAGTCTTTTAGCTTTTAACAAAGCAGACCCCTCATAGGGTAGATCAATTTTTGATCAAATTTTGTAAGCCCTAACAAGAAAATTTATTACTACAGTAGTGAATATTTGTGGGTGTCATCCCCACCCCAGTTTTACCTTTCAAGGGTTTCTAGGTAACCAAAATCTTTGTGTTTTGAATGTTTTCATGGAAAATGTTTTAGTTTGTTCGTCATTTGATTATGTTCAAAATGGGTGATGATATACAAAAAATTTATTCAAATGTGAACGGTTTAGTAGGTGATTTCTAATTCACCCCCCCCCCCCTCTCAGTATCACATTTCCCAATTATATTTCCAACAATTGGTATCAGAGCAGCAAGGTTTCTCATAAGAAGTCTATGTTGGCAATTTGGCTGAGGTATGTACATAGATGTTGTCATTATGGAAACATATGTTCTCTATGAAGATCACATAAGCTGGAAAGTAAGTATGGAAGATCACAGACTAAAATTGTCTAAGTATGAAACAATGTTTTTGACAGAGCACCTGATACAGTTTGTTTTGGCGACATTCACTAGAGCATGATTAGAGTTTGTGCAGTTGAACATAGACTCTATGGTGTCTAAGGATACCCCATCTTAGTGTGAAAAAGAGTATAGATAGTACAGACAAAGTTATGATTGTTTTACCAATGACAGAGTAGTTTTGAAGACAAAACTAGTAAATGAATTAAGGGATTATTTTTCTTGTCAAAATAATGACTTAATATTATAAAGAGATGACATCCTAGATGTTTACTCTTTTATAAAGATATGCAAGCCGATAGGAGAAAGATATTATGTTTGTATCTTGTATAAATAAAAATGTATTGAACATACTTGAAATGTAATATGTAATATATGTAACTTGTGATAGCAGTGAAATTTGTTGATGCGAAGTTGTAAGCAGTACCATATTGTAATCAGTAAACATTTGTATTACCTATTTGGGCAGTGAGCTCATCTAGTAATCAGGTTTTGTATGTACAACTCCTAACAGGGTTGAGGCTTCTAACAAGGCCTATAGTCCCTTAACTAGGACTGATACACTATATGATTGTAATAGGCTCCTAACAGGGTCAACATCCTTAACCAGATATCTTTTGATTAGTGGATCTTTGTGGGTACCATCCCCACTAGGGTTTTCCCTTGGCCAGGGTTTCCTTAAGAACATATCATGTGTTATGAGTTCTTTACATTTATTGTTATGTATGGTATTTAGTTTCTTATGCTTTAAAGTAATCTATTATATCCATAAGTGGGCAAAAGTAAAAGTTTATGAAATATTGATTCACCCCCCCCCCCCCCCCTCTTAGTATTTCCTATTTCTAACAATTGGTATCAGAGCTTAGTTACTTGGAGAAGAAACATTCAAGGAAAGCCTAGTAGCTTGAGTAAGATCTCTATGGATATGGATAAATTACAGAAGAATCTTGAAGAAGCTCTTGAGCAAATTGATATGCTTACTGATGAAAGAAACACTTTGAAAAGAAAGTATGATGATGCAAAGAATCTTCTTGACAAATTGAAAGGTAAGATAGAAGATCTAAAATCTAAGAAGGAATCTAAAATTCTTGTTGAAGATTGTGATGATTTAGAAAAAGAAAATGTGATCCTTAAACATGAATCGAAGATAGCAAATCTAAAGCTTAGCTTGAAAGATGGAAATGACAAGTTGAGATCTGAGAATGAAAGTTTAAAGAATGAAAATGAAGATCTAAAATCTAAACTTGGCAAGGTAACATCCAAATTTGATAAAATCAAATTGCAGTATGATGAACTTGAAAAATATAACAAAATTGTGAAAGGTGAATTGACTCAATCCAAACAACAACTTGAGAGGCTATATTCAAATAGTGAAAAGATTGATAAGCAAGTATCTTATAGAAAACCATTCTATGACAAAATTGGTCTTGGATTTAACATATTGAAGATAGTTAGTGAAAGCAAGAAACCAAATTTGAATGAATGTGAAAGTAGTGAAGAAAAGAAGTTAGATGAGAACAAATCTAAAGATGCACCAAAGCAAGAAGAATCATCAAAGCAAGAAGATGCACCAAAGCAAGAAGAACCACTGAAGCAAGATGAATCATCCAAAGGTATGCAAGAGAATTCAAAGCTAGATGTTTTGCTTTTAATACTATTGGTCATATGAAGAGAGATTGTACAGGTAAACAATTCAAACCTCTTAATGGATACTGTTATAATTGTCATGGTTTTGGACATAGAGCTATTGAGTCTAGAAGATCTAAAGTTATTGGGAATAATTACAATAGTAGAATGCCTAGAAATACTAACAATGCATATCAAAGATCAACTGAAGACATGAAAAGAGGAAATGCAATAGTATGTTTCAGATGCAACAAAATTGGACATATTGCTAGAAATTGCAGGACACAAATCAATCAACAAACACCTAGATATGAAACCAATGGAATCACTTGTCAGATATGTAACAAGATTGGACACACAAAAAGATTTTGTAGAATGAACAATGGAGGTTATCATCATAACCCTAACCCTAGAAACTATGCAAGAAGAAATGAAAATGTAGGAAACAAAGAGAAAGGTTGTTGTAGCAATGAAGATGAAGTAAAATTTGTTAAAGGCACAGATCAAGGAGGTATATTCAGCATTGAAGGTAATTAGGAAGGTAATGTATCTGATGGTAAGAATGAGTCTTTACCTAACCCTTCTTTAAGCACTTAAATTATGTAAATTTCTGTAGTTTACAAACTTAGAATTAGTATAGAATTAGATTTTGAATGAGTTAAGTTTTGCACAGTTAGATGAAGGTTTGTTATGTTATACTAATGCTATGGTTAAGTGCGCAAAAAGAAATATTATGTTTTGTGAGGTTGCAAGAAGATTTATGTTTGCAGGTTTGCAGAATCAGCTTTTTGGCATTTTAGCGACAAAATAATTAAATGCGATGTCACATCGAGTAAATGCTAAGTATTAAAAGATTGAAATAAAATTTATTATGATTATCAAGTGATTAGAAGTGATTTGGAAGTGAAGAAAGAAGTTTGGAAGTGATTTACAGAAGTTTGAAGCGTCGATCAATCGAAAGCCCTAATTTTGTGAATTTAAGGTATTTATCTGACTAAGATCTTGAATCGGCTTAAAGTAATCAGTTATAATCATGGATGTATCATTGGTTCACAACATCAAGGATAAGAACAGAACTAGAACTAAGAAAGATCTAGTTGAACCCTCAGAAAGAGATGCTAGTTTAGCCTTATCATCCATACCAGATGGAGTTCTTCATTTAGAGAATGTTAAAAGTTATCTTAGATGCAAGTATGAAACCCTAAGGGAGAGTGATTTTAATGGTGAATATAAGAAATTGTACAACATGGATATGTTAGTGAAACAAGGTTATGAACATCTAGAAAACAATGAAATCATTGAGTACTCTATGAAATATAAATTTGATGATGAGGAGTGTACTAAGATCATTTTGAGTAGGATACATAATGGTAAATTTTGGTTAGAAGATAGAGTTATAGACATAACTGTAGACCTAATTCATGATGTGACTAGATTATCAAAAGTTGGTGCAATTCCACTGAATGAGAAAAACATGAGAAAGATTGTGATTGAAAACACCGGTTCAATATACAATGGCAGAGGTATAGTCATTAGTAAGATTAAGCAAGATGATGTAAAATACTTGTGTAAGATTTTGACAAAAAAGTTCTGTGGAAGCTCTAGAGAAGATGATATGCTAGCAGGTATGGTACACATTACTTATTTGATGTGTGTGGAGAAGAAGCCTGTGGATATGTGTGAAATTCTGAGAATACAATTGTTTAAGAATTTGGAAAAGATAAAGAAAGCTAAATACACTCACTTTAGATTTTTCTCATTGGTTACTTACATGTTCTTCCACTTGCTAAGAAGATTTCCTTACACTATTGAATGGAATGATGGTGAGAATACCATGGCAAGAATCAATAAAGTTTACATGAAACATCTTATTGAGAAGGTTAATGACATTGTAAAGTTAGTGTTGAAAAATTTTTAGAACATTGTGGTAAATAGATCAAGAATTCCTCCATCCCTAGTTGAGAAATACAAAGATGATATATGTTTTATGGTTCATACTGATTTCACTTACATTGAGGTAGTAGAACCTAGACATGAATTCATAGACCCTCTTGGCTATGAAATCTCTGAAGTTGAAATAGAAGGATATGTTAGTAGATTGTTGAAAAGTAAAGTTGATGCTCATGGCAATAGATTTGGAACATATGATGAAAACTTTGATTCAGCAAAGACACTTAAGGAAGAGAAAAAATCAAAGAAGAGAGTGGAGTCTACAATAAAGAAAATTCTAAAAGAATCAGGTATGAGTGAGCAGGAATTTAATATTGCAAGAAAGACTATAGAAGCAATAAGGAAAAGTGAGATACTATCAGTCCCACCTTTCGCATCAAGTGTAGAACCTATTCAAGTTAAGGTAAAGGTTGAAGAACCTAAGAAGGAACAAGAAATTAGTCAGACAGAGAAACCCTTTTCTTCAGCACCAAGCAAAAGAATGAAAGCAAGTGCTTCAAGACTAGGTAAAAGACAAAAAATAATTGTTCCACCAGTACCTAGAAGAGTTGCAGAGATAAAAGATGATGAAGTGACAATAAAGAAGAAATCATGGAAACTAAGGATAGAAAAAGTTAATGAAGATATAATGCAGCATGGAGACTTTACCAAAATGAACAAATACTATGATTTATATGGATCCTCTGACAGATTAAATCTAGAGAATGCAATGGTTACACATATGATTTTGACAAACAAGAAATTTGATACTATTCATGGAAAGATACCAAAAGATTTGTACAACAGACTTGTGAGAAGAAAGATGAGAGCACAAGAAGAAGATACTAAAATGAGAGAGAATTTGATTAGACAGTTCTGTGAGATAAGAAATGATGACCACCTTAAACAGATCCTCAAGCCACTTGAAACCCTATTAAGAACCAAAAGAAGAATTATACAAATAATGGGAGGTCAATATGAACAAGTGAAGACTGAAACTGAACAAGTAGTTGTGCAAGTGCTAGCAAACTTGGTAGCAGGAAAAGATAGAAAAGATCAATCAGTTGTAGAATCAACAAAGAAACAGAGTTCAGAACAAGTAGAGGCAATAGCAGAGGTAGTTGAAGCTGAAGATATTCCCTCTTCTTCTATAAACATTGGCACAGAATCTATGGATATTGAAGGAACAAAAGTAACTTTAGATTCAGATGATGCGGTACTCAATAGTTTGGATAAAATTGTTGACAATTTAGTTTTGGGAGAGCAAGAAAAGAGTATTGAAATAGAGACTACTCAAAATGAAGTGCAAATGGAAACAAAGGCCCATACACCTATTGAACCACAAGAAGACATCAGTCTTACTCCTAAGACTAGAAAGGAGAAAGAAATAGGAACATTGATTGAATATTTGAGCAAGGAAGTTGATGACAATGATCAATTAGAGTTGATCACTTCTTTGAACAAAATTATTGGAAAGAACAAGAAAGTTAAGAATTTGGAAGGTAGTCTAAAAGATTTGATTGAGAAGCTACAAAGTGTTATATCTACAAAAGTCTTTGATTCAAATCCACTTGAAAGAGCAAAGATGGTAATTAATTCTTTTGATGTTGAGTTCACTGATTTGACTGATATTGCTAAGGTTAAGGCTCAGGCATCTTATAAAGATGAGATGTTGCAAAATATAAGTCAGAATATCAAAAATGACACTAACAGCCTTGACAGACACATTAAGAACTTAAGGAAACATCTTGAGACTGGAAAGTGTTTGTACATTCAGTGTACAAAATCTGAAAATATTTTAATTGAGGAAGAGAAGCAAGATGAAATTGCAGTAGAGACAAACTCTTTGGCTAGCCTAAACATAAAGATCAATATAGTCGAGAAAAAGATCAAAAAATTATGTGATGAGATAAGGACTTTGAATGATGAGAAGAACAAGAAAATTATCAGAATAAACATCTTGAGAGAGCATGTCTCAATCAAGTTGACTATAATAGAAGAGCAGCTAGATGAATGTCTTACTACTAAGACAATATTTTAGAAGTTCAATTTTGAGTCCCTTCAAGCCTGTCAGATTGCAGCATACGGATTGAGTACTTTACTCAATGTAGCAGAATCAATAAAGAATGCGTGGGAGAAAGATTTTGAGACTTGGCAGATAGATTTTTTAGATTGTGTTGCAAGCCTACTGGCTTTTCAATAAGACAGTAAGGTAAAATTTTTGACACAATTTTTTATATCCCTTTCCACCCTTTATTTTGTCATTGTTGTCAAACGGGGAGAGATACTCAGAAAATTGTCTATATATGATAAGGAAGGATACTCATAGGGGGAGTTCTATGGAGTATTATGAAGTGTTATAGATTATGTGTATATTTTGAGGAGATATAAGGATAGTATGCTTATTTTATACTATGGCCACAATTTTGATACAATTTTGAGATTTTGACTTGTACACTTAGCCAATTTTCTCATATGTTGCCACCAATGACAAAAGGGGAGATTGTTGGCAATTTGGTTGAGGTATGTACATAGATGTTTTCATTATGGAAACATATGTTCTCTATGAAGATCACATAATTTGGAAAGTAAGTATGGAAGATCACAGACTAAAATTGTCTTAGTATGAAACAGTGTTTTTGACAGAGCACCCGATACAGTTTATTTTGGTGACATTCACTGGAGCATCATCAGAGTTTGCACAGTTGAACATAGACTCTATGGTGTCTAAGGATACCCCATCTTAGTGTGAAAATGAGTATGGATAGTACAGTCAAAGTTATGATTGTTTTACCGATGACAGAGTATAGCCGATAGAACGGTTTTGAAGACAGCACTAGTAAATGAATTAAGGGATTATTTTTCTTGTCAAAATAATGACTTAATATTATAAAGAGATGACATCCTAGATGTTTACTCTTGGATAAATATATACAAGCCAATAGGAGAAAGATATTATGTTTGTATCTTGTATAAATAAAGATGTACTGAACATACTTGAAATGTAATATGTAATATATGTAACTTGTGATAGCAGCTAAAGTTGTTGATGTGAAGTTGTAAGCAGTACCATATTGTAATCAGTAAACATTTGTATTACCTATTTGGGCAGTGAGCTCATCTAGTAATCAAGTTTTGTATCTACAACTCCTAATAGGGTTGAGGCTTTTAACAAGGCCTATAGTCCCTTAACCAGGACTGATAAACTATATGATTGTAACAGGCTCCTAACGGGGTCAACATCCTTAACCGGATATCTTTTGATTAATGGATCTTTGTGGGTACCATCCCCACCAGGGTTTTCCCTTGGCCAGGGTTTCCTTGAGAACATATCATGTTTTATGAGTTCTTTACATTTAATGTTATATATGCTATTTAGTTTCTTATGCTTTAAAGTAATCTGTTATATCCATAAGTGGGAAAAAGTAAAAGTTTATGAAATGCTGATTCACCCCCCCCTCTCAGTATTTCCTATTTCTAACAGTCTAACCACTTGAAGATAAAGATCTTGAGATGGAAGTTTATAAATTGGGAAAGGTCATAGAGAATCATAAGATTGATGTATAGTTGGCATTACAATAACTGGAACCAGCCAGAGGTGAACTGAAGAAATCCTTGAGCAAAAGGAGAGAAATTGCTATTTAGCGAAATGAATCACACTATCAAGAAGAACATACCACTGGATTATTTGACAATGAAAATACTGTAGAAACTGATAAAGCCATAAAAGAGCTACTGGAGAAGAATACCATAGTAAATGATGACATCAGGAATCTAAAGAGAGAATAGGAGATTCAATCTATTAGACTTTGTGAAGTTGTTGAACAGAAAAAGAAAGTTGAAGATGACAAGGTAATGGCTGAAGAAGACAAAAGACAAATGGAAATGAGATTGGATGAAAGGACGAGGGACATGCAGAGGTTGACAAATAATCAAATGGACATGGTAAATCAACTACTATTGGTTGATCAAGAGTTGGGCAGAAAAGATATGGAAACCAACCAACTGAGATCTAAGAATGATCAATTAAAGCATGAAATTAGAAATGAAAAGGAAATCAATGAAAGGATGAACAAACCTAATGAAGCTGTAAAATATTTTAAAGAACTATTAAGGTCACCTAGAAGGTCTGATGATAGATCTAGACTTGGACTAAATGAACATGCTTCATCTACTGTAGAAGGAGAATCATCAAAGAATGGAGAACAAAATAATGCAAAACCAAAGAACAACAAGCCCACATGCCATCACTGTGGAAAGCTAGGACATATAGCCAACATATGCAAAAGTAAACATGGTAAGTTTGAATCTAAACCAAAGTTCAATGAACATTGCTTTAACTATAAGAAACATGGACATCAGGCACATGAATGTAGGTCTAAGGTCAGTTGTCCACCTACTTCACCTAAGTTTCAAGGAAATTGTTTCAACTGTCAAAAGTATGGGCATAGAGAATTTAAATGCAAGTCTAAACCAAGATGGTCATCAAATGAGAAAAATTAGTCACCTTTGAAGAACAAATCATACAATTGGGATTACAACACATGGTACAGTTGTCATTATTGTGGAAAGTATGGACACATTGGAGCAAATTGCATGAAGACTCATTTTAGAGGAAAATCCAAAAGCTGGATGACTAGAAGCATGGTGTGTTACAAATGTAATAAGATAGGTCATCTTAAGAAAGAATGTAGATCACCTATGCTGAGCAATAATTAGAATCATAATGAAGGTATCCATGAAAAATTGAAAAACTAGATGGACAAGACATGGAAGAAGAAAGAAGGAAGCACTAGTGAAACTGGCACATCCGAGGTCACCCAATCTGATGGGTCAGGTGATCATACTTCTTCTAATTAAGCATAAAAGGTATGTTTGGAACTGAACATTACAAAGCTTTATTTTACATCAGTTCCTAAAATAAAGACTAAGTAGAAGTCCAATTTACATAATTAAAGATGCATTAGGACACATCTGAGCAAAATAGAAAATTTCTTTTGATGTCGAGTGACAGTATTCTGACTGAGATATCAGTGTATGCAAAGCACCTATTATGGCTGAGATGCTATAGGTACTGAGTTGTATCATAATGATTATTTTGATCGAGTTTATGTTAATCGAGGTTAGCATGAGTTAGCTGAGATAGCTGTATTCCACTTTCAAAATGCTATGAAGAGCATTTATGAGGCCCTAACTTCACTTTTTAGAATCTATAAAGTGGAAAGTTGCTGTTCATTTTATTACACCTAGCGATTTGACATTTCTTTGAGTGATTGCAAGTGCGATCATTCAGTTTATCTAGCCGATTCTAAATCTCTATAGTGTGTCGTCAACAAAAATCATTTGTAGGATACTTGCGAGAAAAAAGGTACATACCGAGCAAACATTTCTTTGTGAAATTTTATAATTTGAAATGGCATCATCATCTACTACAATGAAGAAACAAGGGATGGAGGTTTTCAATGTGCAATTGGTAAGGAATGAGGTCTGCAAGCCATGAATCTTTAAGACAATTTTGGAATCCGCAATTAAAGGAGATTTGAACGGAGCCCTATCTTCGATTTCAAAAAATGTGTTGATGATGAATGACATTAGGTCATGTTATATGTGTAAAATTGGGGAAATCAAAGATTACAAGATTAGGGAGGCATATGACAAGTTATGTGTCAATGGAGTGTTGAAGCCAGAGTATAAATCAGTTGCCGAGAAAGGGTTAGTGCATGCCCTGGATTTCCCATAGAATTTTAAGGTTGAATGGATAAAAATTGTGTTGATTCAAGTACACAACATGCAACTATGGCTGGAAGATGGACTAGTGAAGATAATGAAGCAAATTATCCAATGAGTCACTGGTTACCCTTTGATTCAAGGGAAATGAATAATGAAGTGTCCGAGCAAAGAGGATATACAGGCAAACACACAAGTTGTATGGAACAAATGAGGTATGATGATCTCTACCATTATGGATTCAAAGATTGACTTTGTTGTTAGGGTTATCTCGCACAAGTTCTACCAATCTAGTCAGTTGACAGTGTCCCCTGTATGGCAGTAGACCAGGCATGGAAAATCATTAAGAAAGGGCACACATATGATCTTTCTAAGCTCTAGCTAACTCAGCTTGCCGAGAACCTCAACTCAATCTGGACTGCAAAGAACTCAATGTGTAAGTTTGGCTATTTGCTAATCTTCCTATTCTTTTATGTAAAGAAGAATTTTCCTACTCATGGAGGTGTGATATGGGATAAGAAGAAACCCATTATTATGCAAATCAGTGAGTTCATAGGTTAGATAGGAGATAGCTTTAATGGAGTAATGGACAATTATTTTGTTGAGTTTAAAAAGAAAATGAGGAAGAGGAGTAGAATCCTTGTGTCATTAGTTGAGAAGTACAGTAATGATATATGTTTTCTAGTTGACACAGATTTCACTTATGCATAAGCAGTCCTTCCTAGGGTTTCATGGCTCATGCCACTACCCTATGAAATTAATATAGATGAAGCTACTGCTACCATCACAGCCCTCTTAGCCAAAGAAATTGATAGCAAGGCACCCTATTTTGGGACATTTGAGGAAGCCAAATCAAAAATCTCTTTAGGTTTAACTATTGCAACCTTAGAGAGGAAGAGAAAGAAGATAGTAAAGAATGTAGAGAAGTATGTGAAAGAATCAGACAAAGATGCTCCACTAGAATTGACCCAAGGTTTGGGAGAAGATGAACCGAGTGAATCAAGTGACATTGAAGAAGAAGAAAAAGAAACTCAAATAGAAGAGAAGAAAGGAAAGAAACCAATAACTGTCGAGCCTCTGACCAAGAAAAGAATACTAAAACCTAGAGTATCTTCAACACTTGTGGTGAGGCTTAGAACAAGGGGAACAACTACTGAAAATCCTAAGGTATCCCCTATTTCTAGTAAGTGAAAACCTACACAACCTAAGGTCATGCCAAGTAAAGGGAACAAAAGACCGAGAAGGAAACTTGTATTGGTACAAGAAGATGATGAGGAAATTGAAAGCGATGAAGAGGTGAAGAAGGAGATTTCACTACAAGATGCTAAATCCACTGTGGATGAAATATGCCACAAGTTCAAAAACTATACCTGAGGTAACCATTGATGAAGTTATTACTATTCCTAAATGGGATACTGATAACTTATCTTATGAGAAAATACAAATATTGAAAAATTTATTGTCAAGGAAAAGCAAACAAGAAGAATTGAGAAGAGAACATCAGCAGAAATAGGTTTTGTATGAAATCAAAGATATATTTAATGATGTTTATGAGTTATCAGATGTAAATAGTTCTACTCCCATATTGGAACAACTTGTTCACATTATTCAAAAGGTAAATAATGACGCGTGTTGCGCCAGTGATAAACTATTTGAGTGGTCAGAAAGAAATTTTGAGACCAAAATGCTGGAGAAAATATCTGTCGAGATTGCAATTAAATAGATCATAGTTTCTACTTTGGTAGTGAAGACCGAAGAAGTCATTATCAATGCCAACTCTATGCTCACCAAATTGTGTACTATTGAACAATTCACTGAGGAGAATCAACATTTGATTGATCAACTACAGCAAGAACTTAAAACCACAAGTCAGTCTTTAAGTGTTGATCTGAACCACAGTTCCAATCATTATGTCAAAATAATGCATACTCAAGAAAAATAGCCAAGCTAATGGCTAATGATGGAAAGATTAGATCTCTCCTACTTTCTATGCAAATAATTCTAACACCTCACCTGGAGGCATTACAAAGAAAGTTGGTCAAGGCTAAAGAATTAACCAAAAGGGATCTAAATCTATCTACTGCCGAGAGTCTAATAAATCTAGCTGCTGAGCTAGAAGTGCAGTATAAAGTGTTAACTGTCGCTACTGGAGGATGGGAAACTACACTACATATGGTTATGATGCTCCACAAACCATTTTTGGAGAAACATTTTGAGATCCCCACTCCAAATGATATTCAATGTGTCAAAATCAAGGGGGAAGTTAAATCATGACATGACAATGAGGAAGGTAACAATTGTAAATTTTTGCATGTATATATATCTCAGGGGGATTATTTGAGTATTTTTGTGTATACTACATATTTTTGTAAAGGAAATGTAATGTCATGACAAAGTGTTTTTTCCACTAATGTCAAAGGGGGAGATTGTAGATCTCTATAGTTTTATTGACTATTAGTGACTCACACTTAGTCATATATCTAGGCAATGATGGTCAGTCATCACTGTGACCAAGTCATTATGTAAAGGCCGAGCTATGTAATGTTTACTTACCAAGCAATAGTACTACCGAGTAAACTTATGGTCACTATGTATTGTATTATTATACCGAGTCTTGTATACAATGATTACTAAGTGCCAGAGTTATCAACATATGCTGAGTACAATGGATGCCAAGTATCAGAAACTGATTTTCCGAGAGAGAATGACATAAGAGTTTGTTTTGGCACAGTGATCGAGGTAAATAGTTTTGGCTGACATCTATGTTTTATATTTTGTCTATTGAGATAATTACGGAGGTAATTACACATCTACTTAGTAATCATTGATCCCTATGCTATACCTAGAACCAATCAGAAATTAGTAAGACTTAAGTGGCAAAAGGAATTAATCTAAGTCCTAGATCTTGAATAAGTAAAAAAAATTTGTTGATTATATAAGGTCAAGATCTAAACCCTAAAACATAATAAAAAGGGACAACAAATGTGAAGGGTGTAAGCAGAAAGGTATGATTTAGAAAAGGGAAGCATACAGAGATAGAGTTCAGTGACCGAGCTAAGCAGTGAAAGCATAGAAAAGAGATAGATCTGATAAATAAGATCATCATCACACAATAAAGAGAAGATCTGTTATCTACATACAGTGCAAACCGAAGGATCTGGTACTAAGACATTCTAGCCAATGTATCAGGGTAAATCTCTTAACTGAGTAGTCCTAACAGACTTTTTGTAATCTCTTAATTGAGTGCTTACTTTATTGTAAGTTTCAAATCCTTTTACAAGGTAGACTGTATAAGTCTTTTAGCTTTTAACAGAGCAGACCCCTCATAGGGTAGATCAAGTTTTGATCAAATTTTGTAAGCCCTAACAAGAAAATTTATTACTGTAGTAGTGAAGATTTGTGGGTGTCATCCCCACCCTAGTTTTACCTTTCAAGGGTTTCTGGGTAACCAAAATCTTTGTGTTTTGAATGTTTTCATGGACAATTTTTTAGCTTGTTAGTCATTTGATTATGTTCAAAATGGGTGATGCTATAAAAAATTTTTATTCAAATGTGAGTGGTTTAGTAGGTGATTTATAATTCAACCCCCCCTCTCTCATTATCACATTTCCCAATTATATTTCCAACAGTTTCATCTCATATCACTCACCCCTTGGGTTACGCTCATAGTCTATCTATACCCCAGCCCCAAAGTAGGAAAATGTAGAACCAAACAACCTTTCGTGAGGACAAGGTTGTTCGATCATTCCTAACTCATCAAGCATATTTTCCCACTAACATCCTTATCATGTACTATCACTTAAGTCATGGGTGAGGCATCAAAACTATCTTATTGATGCAAGAGCATCTAGGGTTAATTTGCAATCTTGCATCAGCCAAAAATAGTTGTGTTATTTATGTTCTTATTTTTCTATCTATTGGATTGTTTTGGCAGTTCATCATACATTCAAGTTAGCATGTGAAGTCATATCATCTTAACATTGACCTATATTTGATCACTTTCCCATGATTGTACTTCATTTGGATCTATTTTTCTCAATTTATGATTCATCTTCTCTCGAGTAGCATATTTGTTGCTAGTTCCTAACCATTGGTGGATTTTTATCTTGTGGTGACAATTAAAAGCTTATGGTGTATGGTGGTGCATTGGTTTATATTCTTGGATTGTGTGTGGACCTAAATATGGGATCAGATGGATTCAAATGGTTTATGAATAAATCTCTTATAATTTAGAAATTTCCCTATTTGTTGTAATGCATTTTCTTGTTATTGGGAAAAATAATATTTCTTAAGGGTCGACTTGTGTATTGTGATGGCTATATATAGTAACTTGATATAATTATGTAAGGGAGTAAGGGATAGATGAATCATTATAGATATGTAATGGATTATAGGATTGGTTTAGCTATATTGTAAGGCTACAACTAGGTAGGTCTTATATCTTGGAATGTATGTAGGTAAATTGTCAATAATTTGATCTCAATTAATATATTGGATATTTCATTTTCTCTCCATTTCTATGTTGTTTTCCATTATGTTTACTCTTGTTTCAAGGTGGGATTGATCATCCTTTCTCTCTCCTACCTTTTACTGTGTTAGGTGGTATCAAAGCTAAGGTTTTTGATTGGAGTGAGAATATCATCTCTCCTAATGTGTGATTCTTGAAATAGTTTATCGTGGGGTGGCAGATTGGGGATCTAACCTATGGTTACAAAGGATTCATTTCAGATGGATAGGAGAGGTTCTATACATGGTAGAGGTGCAAACTCTAATCTTTTTGAAATGTTGAGATAAATTTCCACAAGATTGGAGGTGGTTAAAAAGGACACAAAGGAGAGGTCAACATATTGAAGAGGCAAGTGATACTGAAGAGGAGAATGAAGAACAAGCTAAAGGAGAAGCACAAGTACAACTGGAATTAGATAAAGGATAAGAAAGGTTTATTAGGGCTCTTATGAGGGTTAATTCTAGACCACATTTTAACCCAATAGATTATGATGTTAGATTTGATGTAGATGAGTTGTTGGATTGAATCTCAGCTATGGACAAGTACTTTCATTTTGAAGGCATTGATGAAGACAAGAAGGTAAAGTATGCTTGTACTAAGTTAAGAGGTCATGCTTCACTTTGGTGGGATCATTTGTAAAATGATATAAGGAACAGAGAGGGGGGGTGAATCAGTCAACCATAAAACACTTCACAATTAATTCTTTCCAGATCCCTTAGGATATCTTAACAATGTTATCTGTATTAGTACTCGGTAAATAGATTGCAGTAATTTTGAAGATGTAGAAAGTATTAGCAAAATTATCTTTTAGATATTCATCAGCACTGGTGTATGATTAAGATAGCAATTAAGAACACAAGAGACACAAGATTTAATGTGGAAACCCAATATGGGAAAAACCACCAATGTATCTAGATACTGATTTTCACTTTTCTGAAGTGATGCCCGGTTAGAAGCCAACCCGGTAAAAGGTTACAAAACACACTGTTAGGTGTGACCTTGTTAGAGGATTTAAAACACCCTGCTAGGAGTGGCCTAGTAAGAGGTCTTGAAAACAATTCAATGGAATTGTCACCTTGTTAGAGGATTTACAATATGGTTGTTAAACCAACTCGGTTAAGAGATTTAGAATTCACTGTTACAATGATAAGAAGGTAACAATGAAAAATGACCTGTATAATAATGCAACTGTCTTGCTGATTACAGATCTCTGTTCTACATATGTCTGATGCTTTCTGATTGAATAAATCTCTGCTGCACCTCAAGGATATCTAAACATCCTTCACAAATTCTCACACACCTTTCCTGTCTTTCTTCTATAAATCTTCTGCTATATTTCTTGTTTATTTTTTCACATTTGACCTTTTATTTATATGATTTTAGATTTGTCAAATTGACATTATTTAGTATAACAGTCGGCTGAATTAAGCAAACTCTATTTGCAAAAATCCTTCAAGGGCCGACAGTGCTCGGTGACCATAACTTTCTATAATCTTTCGGAGACCGAGGGAACTCGGTAAACACCGACAATCCTTTACCTTCGATAACCGACTGAACTTGGTAAACACTAACTTTTCTTCGATGACCGATTGAACTCGGTAAACACTAACTTTTCTTCGACAACCGACTGAACTCGGTAAATACTAAATTTCCTTTGGTAATCGAGTGAACTCAGTAGACACTGATTTTCTTTGATAACCGAGTGGACTCGGTAAGCACTGATTTTCTTTGATAACCGAGTGGACTCGGTAAGCACTAATATTCCTGTCTGGCAGACCGACTGAGCTCGGTAGGAACTGATTGCTACGGACTATGACATTGTGTGACATCAAAGACAATACATAATTTGAGTAGCAATTTCCTTCAGACAATTGTTTCCAACAATCTCCCTCTTTGGTATTGATGGCAACACAATATGTCATAGCATAAGAAATTTGAAAGAGTTAGCTCGGTTCAGATTCAAATCTCCCTCTGTCAGCAAACTTCCTGTATCCTGAAAATTCTTCCTTCTGACTATTGAAAATTTCTTGAAGTAATAGCAAGTAATAGCAAAGACATAGCAAACACTCCCTCTTTGACAACACATGCCAAAGACAATTCACATATTACTGGTGAAAATTAATGTACCTCAAGTACTGATTCATATGCAATGATTCCTTGAATATGCTGCATCAACAGGTTGATTTTCAATCATGTTCTGGTTGATGCATCACTAAAACTGTATTTAGTGAGCCTCAAATAGGGGAATGACCCCTAACTTACCTCTTAGATACACAAATGCATCCTTAGGTAATGGTTTGGTAAAAATTTCTGCAATCTGTTCTTTTGTATGAATATATTCTAATCTGATTTTCTTGTCCTGCACCAATTCTCTGACAAAGTGATATTTAATAGTAATGTGCTTGGTTTTGGAATGCATCACTGGATTCTTCGAAATGTTTATTGCACTGGTATTGTCACAAAATATAACAACTGGTTCTTTGATTTCAACCTTCATACCTTCTAATAGCTGTTTAAACCAAACAATATTTGAACAATTTACTGCAGCAGCAACATATTCTGCTTCAGATGTGGATTGAGATGTGCAATTTTGCTTTTTACTAGTCCAGGATACCAGTCTTTTTCCAAGAAAAAATGCTCCACCACTTGTGCTTTTTCTGTCATCAATGTTTCCTGCCCAATCAGCATCAGTAAACACTTTCAAGTCTAGATTGCCTCCAAATTTATACCACAAACCATATTCTTCAGTTCCTCTTAAGTATCTTAAGATTCTTTTGATTGCCATCATGTGATTTTCCTTAGGTTTTGCTGAGAATCTAGCTACTATACCGACTGCTAAGGCAATATCAGGTCTTGTATGTACTACATACTACAATTTTCCAATCATAGATCGGTATAGGGTCTGATCAACTTCTTTTGAATCATCATTTTTGGTAAGTTTCAGTCCAGTACACATGGGTGTACCAACTGGTTTTGAATCTTCCATACCAAACTTCTTAAGTATTTCCTTAATGTATTTAGATTGAGTAATGTATATACCATTCTTGCTTTGCTGAATTTGAAGACCAACAAAGAATTTTATTAAACCAAACATAGACATTTCAAATTCTTTGTTCATTTGCTCTAAAAATTCTTTGCACTGATCCTCATTCCCTGTAAATATAGTATCATCCACAAATATTTCTGCCAATACAATTTTGTCATCCGGTCCTTCTTTAATATACAGATTGCTGTTATCATTGGCTCTTTTGAAATTAATCTGAATCAAATAGTTATGGAGTCTTTCATACCATGCTCTAGGAGCTTGTTTCAAACCATACAATGCTTTGTGTAACCTGTAGACCATGTCCCTTTTATCTGGATCAACAAAACCTTCAGGTTGTTCAATGTAGACTTCTTCATCAAGAATTCCATTGAGAAATGCAGATTTTATATCCATCTGATATACCTTAAATCCTTTGTGTGCTGCATAAGCAAGTAGAGTTCTTACACCTTCTAATCTTGCAACAGGAGCAAAAGTTTCTCCATAATCTATACCTTCTTCTTGAGAATAACCTTTACATACCAGTCTAGCTTTGTTTCTAGATACTTGACCATCTTCATTTAGCTTATTCCTGAATACCCATTTTGTTCCAATTACATTCTTATCTTTAGGTCTAGGTACAAGAGTCCAAGTTTTGTTCTTTTGTATTTGTTCTAATTCTTCATTCATTGCTTCAATCCAACTTTCATTTTCCAATGCATCTTTGATATTTCTAGGTTCAAAATCAGTAAGCAGACATGTACCTTTTAGCTTGCTTCTTGTCATAGTACCATCCGATTTGTTTCCAATGATTTGATCTGGTGTATGATTTCTTCTAACATATTTGGCTAGTATAGGTTCCTTGCTTTTTGAATGATTCCTGTTGTTGTCTTCTAGGATCTCTTCTTCAGGTTGCTCGGGCTCGGTAGATATTTGCTCGGTAACTTCAGGCTGAGACTCAGTCTGAATTTCTTCTTGTGACTCGGTTTGAACTTCTTCCTGTGACTCGGTTTGAACTTTGGTAACTATGCTCGGCTCGGTAGATATAGTTTCCTTATTGATAGTTGTGCCTGCCAATGTTTCAGGTTCAATGTAAATGAATCTTCTGTAGTTCTCAGGTTCCCTTTTGCTTTCTTCTTCAGTCTTTTCTGCAAACTCATCAAATTTTACATGTATACTTTCTATGACTTTGTGAGTAGATAAGTTCAGACATTTGTATGCCTTGCTTTTGCTAGAATATCCTAGGAATATTCCTTCATCACTTTTCACATCAAATTTATTTCTTCTGGATTCTTTTAAGATATAACACTTGCTACCAAATATTTTCATGTAACTTACATTGGGTTTATAGCCATACCATAATTCATAAGGAGTTTTGAATGTGTCTTTCTTCAATTGTACTCGGTTCAAGGTATGAACTGCAGTGCCGATAGCTTCCTTCCAGTATTTTATAGCGATGTTCTTTTCTATCATTAGAGTCCTTGCACAATCCATAATAGATCTGTTTCTTCTTTCTGCTATTCCATTCTGCTCAGGAGTTCTAGGAGCTGATACCTGTCTTTTGATTCCTCTTTCAATGCAAAAGCTGTTAAAATCATGGGAGATGAATTCACCACCTCTGTCTGATCTTAAGCATTTCAATCTTTTCCCTGTTTCCTTTTCCACTCTTGCTAAGTACCATTTGAACTTTTCAAATGCTTCTAATTTTTCTCTTAAATACATAACAGTCATCATTCTAGAATAATCATCAACGAAAAGAATAAAGAATTTATCTCCAGTATAGCTTTGTATTCCAATAGGTCCACATAAATCAGTATGCACAATTTCCAAAATTTCTTTAGACTGATAGTTCTTGCTCTTGAAACTAGTTTTACTCATTTTGCCAATCTGACAATTCTTACATAGACCAGTGTTAGGTTTCTTCAAAGTAGGAATGCCTCTAACCTTCTTGAATTTTCTTATTTTTATCATGTTATCAAAATTCACATGACATAACCTTTTGTGCCATAGCCAACTTTCTTCTATTTGAGCAATAAAGCATGAATATTCACTGAGATCAAGATAAAATAAGTTACCTTTTGTTTGTTTGCCTGATCCAATGAGTTTTCCTTTTCCATCCAGTAGTCTTGCTTGACCATTCATGAATTCAACCTTGAAACCAATGTTGATTAGCTGTGGTACACTTAGAAGATTATGTTCTAGTCCTTCAACCCAATAAGCATTATCACATATGAGTTCTTTGGTTAATGAGATTCTTCCTTTTCCTTTTATACAACAAGGTTCATTGTTTCCAAATCTTACATTACCACTATCACAGTCTTCTAGATATTCAAATTTTGTCTTGTCACCAGTCATGTGGTGTGAACATCCACTGTCTATTATCCATATATCATCTTTGCTTATATGAGAAATAAGTTCCATCTTATCTTCATCATCATCAAATTCATCTTTTATAGCAATAAAGACAATTTCTTCTTCACTGTCATCAGAATCTTTAGCCATAAAACATGATTTCTTACCTTTATCCTTGTATGATTTGAAATTCTTTTTGCCATAGTACTTGTGACTTCTCTTCTCTTCCTTGACTTGCTTGTTTGGGCACCTAGCTGCAATATGTCCAATTTCTTCACATGAAAAATAGATTAAAGGAGTTTTACCTTTATATTTACCTTTCCCTCTAGAGTACTTCTTTGCAAGTAATGCTTCTACAATTTCAAGATCACTATCAGAACTTTCTTCTGATATTTCTTCACTTTCTGACTGAACTTCTTTAATTTTCTTGTTCTTCTTTAGTGAAACCTTGGCCTCAAATGCTGATTCAATATTTTTGGAACTAGGAACATAGTTGTCATAGTTGTCTAATTCAAAAGCTATCAATCTTCCAACTAAAGCATCCAAAGTTATATTGTGGTTTGTTTCACATCTTCTTTCTTGAATAGCTGATACTCTTATTGCATAGATAGGGAGTAATGTTCTGAGTACCTTACTTATAACAGTTTCATCTGAGATTGTTCCTCCAGAAGCTCTAATTGCACTTACACTTGCTTTGATTCTTTCAACGTATTTTGCAATGTTTTCATCTTCCTTCATATTCATCTTGTCAAACTGTCCTCTTAGGCTTTCTGCTTTGGCTCTTTTCACATTTGCATCACCACCATATATTTTCTTTAGTGCCATCCACATTTCATATGCAGTAGTGCAATCTTTAATATCATCAAATTCTTCATAGCTGAGAGTAGATGCAATGTCTATCATCATGGTGTTGTGAGTCTTTTTATCTGCAATGTCTTCAACAGTTAATGCGCCATTAGGAATTGTGTATTCTTCATCAATGTATTTGCATCCTGAATCACCAATGGAAGCCAGATGAAGTCGCATGAGACCTTGCCATGCTGAAAAGTTATCTCTATTGAGCTTTGGAATTTCCCTCTTGTAAGACATCCTGATCTTTAGCTTAGGTCCTTGAAACCCTTCCTGCAAGCACCAAAAGCTCTGATACCAATTGATGGAATATGGATGAAGTGACTGAGAGGGGGGGTGAATCAGTCAACCATAAAACACTTCACAATTAATTCTTTCCAGATCCCTTAGGATATCTTAAAAATGTTATATGTATTAGCACTCGGTAAATAGATTGTAGTAATTTTGAAGATGCAGAAAGTATTAGCAAAATTATCTTTTAGATATTCATCAGCACTGGTGTATGATTAAGATAGCAATTAAGAACACAAGAGACACAAGATTTAACGTGGAAACCCAATATGGGAAAAACCACCAATGTATCTAGATACTGATTTTCACTTTTCTGAAGTGATGCCCAGTTAGAAGCCAACCCGGTAAAAGGTTACAAAACACACTGTTAGGTGTGACCTTGTTAGAGGATTTAAAACACCCTGCTAGGAGTGGCCTGGTAAGAGGTCTTGAAAACAATTCAATAGAATTGTCACCTTGTTAGAGGATTTACAATATGGTTGTTAAACCAACTCGGTTAAGAGATTTAGAATTCACTGTTACAATGATAAGAAGGTAACAATGAAAAATGACCTGTATAATAATGCAACTGTCTTGCTGATTACATATCTCTGTTCTACATATGTCTGATCCTTTCTGATCGAATAAATCTCTGCTGCACCTCAAGGATATCTGAACATCCTTCACAAATTTGCACACACCTTTCCTGTCTTTCTTCTGTAAATCTTCTGCTATATTTCTTGTTTATTTTTTCACATTTCACCTTTTATTTATATGATTTTAGATTTGTCAAATTGACATTATTTAGTATAACAGTCGGCTGAATTAAGCAAACTCTATTTGCAAAAATCCTTCAAGGGCCGACAGTGCTCGGTGACCATAACTTTCTATAATCTTTCAGAGACCGAGGGAACTCGGTAAACACCGACAATCATTTACCTTCGATAACCGACTGAACTCGGTAAACACTAACTTTTCTTCGATGACCGACTGAACTCGGTAAACACTAACTTTTCTTCGACAACCGACTGAACTCAGTAAATACTAAATTTCCTTTGGTAACCGAGTGAACTCGGTAGACACTAATTTTCTTTGATAACCGAGTGGACTCGGTAAGCACTGATTTTCTTTGATAACCGAGTGGACTCGGTAAGCACTAATATTCCTGTCTGGCAGACCGACTGAGCTCGGTAGGAACTGATTGCTGCGGACTATGACATTGTGTGACATCAAAGACAATACATAATTTGAGTAGCAATTTCCTTCAGACAATTGTTTCCAACAATAAGTTCCTACAGAGGTGGCTATAGGAATGAGATCTATTAGAGAGACAAAAAAATGGTAGTAAGGGAACTTGTTTCAAATATGGTGGAGAAGGTCATCGATGCTTTCAATGTAAACAAAATGGATCTGAAAGGAAGACAAAAAGTAGAAAAAGGAAAAATATTGTGGAAGAAGAGGGATCTTCAGAATCCATTAACAACAATCAGGCTGAAAAGGGAGATACATTGATCATGAGGAGAAATGTGTACCATGATGAAAATATATAAGACACTTTGCAAAGGAAAAATATGTGTAGAACCAGATGTCTTGTTAATGGAAAAGTATGTAAGGTTATTGTTGATGGTGGTAGTTATGATAATTTGGCATTTGAGGAAATGGTAGATAACTTGTATTTATAGATATTGAAACATCCAAATCCCTATGATATTACATGGATAAGAGATGATCACCAGGTAATGGTAAGTGAATAATGTTAGAATAAGTTTAAAATAGGGAATTATCATGATGAAGTATTGTTTGATATTATTCCTATGGATGCATGTCATGTTTTGTTGGGAAGGACCTCGAAGTTTGATAGAAAATATATACATGATGGTAGGAGAAATGTATATACTATAGTGGCTAATGGTATGAAATAGAGATTGCTACCTTTGGAGGAACCTTTAAAAGGGGAAGTTTGTACCAGTGCTAGGATTTGCATGGTGGATAGTGGAAAGTTCTTGGAAGGCATGAGACATGCGAATGTTTGTTTTTCTATTGTTTATAAGGAAGCTATAGATGTAGATCTAAAAGATGATTACCTTGAAGAGATTAAGCACATGCTAGATGAGTATGCTGATGTGATTTTAGATAATGTACCATATGGTTTTCCACTAGTTAGAAGTATTATTCATTGCATGGATTTAATTCCTAGAGCTATTTTTCTAACAAAGTAGCTCACTAGTTGACTATGGTCGAGAATGAGGAGGTGAATAGACAAGTGCATGAGTTATTGAAGAAGGTATTAATTAGGGAAAGATTGAGTCCTTGTGAAATTTTTGTTTTGTTGGAACCAAAGAAAGATGGACAATGGAGAATGTGTACTAATTCTAAAGCAATAAATAAGATTGCAGTCATGTATGAGTTTCCTTTACCTAAGATGGATGACATAATGGATTTCTTGAGTAGGGCTAAGTATTTCACAAAGACTTCCTTGAAGAGTGGTTATCATAATATTAGAATAAGAGAAGGTGATGAATGGAAAACTACTTTTAATACTAAAGAAGGTTTGTATGAATGGTTCGTAATTCCTTTATGTCTGACTAATGCCCCAAGTACTTTCATGAGGCTGATGAATGAAGTGCCAAAGGAATTCTTGGGTAAATTTTTTATAGTTTATCTAGATGACATTCTGATTTTCAATAAGACAAAAGAAAAACACATGTTGCATGTAAGATAAGTATTATAGAGGTTAAAGGAGGACAAGTTGTTGATAAATTTGAAGAAGTGTACTTTCATGAAGGAAGAGCTTGTGTACCTTGGATTTGTGATTTTTGTTGATGGACTAAAGATGGATCCTAAGAAGGTTAGGAAAAATTTTAAATGGCCTAAACCTAAGAGTGTTAATGAAGTAACATCTTTTCATGGTTTGTCAAGTTTCTATTAGAATTTCATTAGGAATTTTAGTTATGTTTGTAATGCGATGATTGAGACCATGAGGGGAGATAACAAGGAATTAAAATAGACACATCGAGCACAAAGGAGTTTTTATTTGTTCAAGAAAAAGGTAACTAAACAACCTATGTTAGCACTACCTGATTTCAATAAGGTATTTCAAGTAGATTGTGATGCTAGTGGGAATTCAATTGGAGTGGTACTTAGTTAATAAGGTAGACCATTTTCTTACTTTAGTGAAAAGTTGAATGATGAAAAGAGGAAGTATTATGTTTATGATCAGGTATTTTATGCTATTGTTAAAGATTTAAGGAAGTGGAGACATTAATTATTACCTAAGGAGTTTGTATTATATACTAATCATCAAGCTTGATAGTATTTGCATAGTCATAGTAAGTTGAATCAAAGACACATGAGATATGTTTAATTATTGCAGATTTATTCATTTGTGTTGAAGCATAGGAGTGGTAAGTCTAATAAGGTTGCTAATGCTTTCAATAGAAGAAGGAATCTGGTGACACAAATGAAGCTGACAGTGCTTGGATTTGATAAATTAAAGTCTTTGTATGAAGTTGATCCTGATTTTAGTGAACCTTGGAAAGCTTGTAAGGAACCTTTGATTGCAGATAGGAGTTATTTGTTGGATTATTTCATACAGGATGGGTTTTCATTTGAAATATTTCACTTGTGTATATACCATGAGGGTCTATGAGGGAGAGTCTGATTAAGGAGAAACATTCTGGAGAACTAGCTAGATATTTTGGGATTCACAAGACAATAGAAGTTACCAGTGAATAGTATTTTTGTCTACATATTCATAAAGATGTTAGGAATTTAATACAAAAGTGTATAATTTGTCAACGGGTTAAAGGTAATAGTCAAAATAATGGGTTGTATACACCATTGCCTATGCTAGAGAAGCCTTGGGAGGAAAATAGAATAGATTTTGTACTTGGTTTTCCAAAGACTCAGAGAGGTAATGATTTGGTGTTTGTGGTGGTTGATAGGTTTTAAAAAATGGCTCATTTTATTCATTGTAAGAAGACATCAAATGTAGTGCATGTAGCTGATTTTTTTTCAAAGAAATTGTTAGATTGCATGGATTGCCTAAGAGCGTAGATTTGGATGGGGATACTAATTTTCTTGGTTATTTTTGGAGGACACTTTGGAGGAAATTAAATTTTGAATTGAAGTTTAGTTCAACATTTCACCCACAGATTGATGGGTAGATTGAAGTTGTGACCAAGAGTTTGGGTAATCTTCTAAGATGCTTGGTTGGTGAGAAGGAAGGAAATTAGGATTTTGTTTTGGCACAATCTAATTTTTCTTATAACAGTTCAGTGAATAGGAGTATAGGTAGAACACCTTTTGAGATTGTTTATTGTTTAAATCCAAAAGAGGTAGCAAAATTGAGGGAAATTAGTGGTCAAGAAAATAGAAGTGTTGAAGTAGAGGAATTTGCAGATCACATGAAGACTTTACATGAAGGAGTTCAGAAACATTTGGAAATCTTGAATGAAAAATATAAGGAGAGATGTGGTCAGAAGAGGAGATATAAGGAGTTTGAAGTTGGTGATGAAATCATGGTTTTTCTGAGAAAGGATAGATTTTAAATTGGTACTTACAATAAGATGAGAATGAAAAATTTTGGACCTTATATAATCTTGAGGAAGTTTGATTCAGGGAATGCTTGTGAAGTGTAGTTACCGGAGGACATAGACATCTTGTCTATATTCAACATAGAAGACTTTTATGATTATCATGAATTAGATAGCAGTGAAGGGGATGGATCAAAGATTGAAAAATGGCATCCAAAGAAGTAGTAGGAAGAGGTTGAATAGATCTTGGATACCAGAAGTGGTCATAGAAATAGAGGTAATAAATATGTGGACCATTTTGTTAAGTGGAAAAATAGATTAGTTGAGGATTCTTCATGGATTTCTCAGGTGGAGTTAAACTATTTTAGTTTTTCCTCTCCCTAGAAAAGTGAGAGAATCACTTTTCAAATAACCCTTGGTGTTTTATGTAGGAGAATCTTGGATTTCATCATAATCTTGCATCAACCAAAAATATTTTTGTTCTTTATGTTCTTATTTTTCTATCTATGAGATCATGTTGGTGGGTCATCATATGTTCGAGTTAGTGTGTGTGGTCATAGAATCTTAACCTGGACCTATATTTGATTATTTCCCATGATTGAACTTCATTTAGATCTATTTTTCTCAAGTTATGATTCATCTTCTCTCAATTAGCATGTTTATTTCTAGTTCCTAATCATTGGTGGTGTTGTGGACCCACAACCATGCTCCCCTAATGGCCTTTATGGCCTCAGTGGCCCCACTTCTTCTTTCTTCTTGTCTTGCTTTTTGTCGTCTTTGGGGTTTTTGTCCCTTTTTTTTTTAGTTTTTGGCCTTTTTAGCCTTTTCCACCTTGTCACCCTTTTGCACTCTCAGAGGTCCGAAAGTGTGAAAGGCCCGGTGGAGAAAGAAGCACATCCTTGGGTCTTTTGGCTGTCAACCTTTTTTTTTTTGGACATGTCAAATGTTAGAAACACCAAAAGTCCAACTCTCACGGGAGTCATCCTTTCGGATGTTTCGGCCCTTTGGAGGTTTGACACCCCTGAAAAGGCCGAAAGGTTAATTTGTGGGGTGCTTACATTGGCAACCCTACGTAGCCTATAAAAGGTGTGTAAGGGTTTTTGAACCCTCACTTTGCACTCGCTCCTCCGCTTCCAGCCTGCTTTTTTCACCACCTGCCGCCTTTTCATCGCTTGGATCTCATCTCCTCACTGATTGTTGTCAATTTTTTTATCTCCTAGGTAGGTGTTTCTTTCCCTCCTCTTTTTGGTCTTAGTTTAGTGTTTTTCTTTCTTTCATCCTTCTCACTTCATCCTAGGTTTAGGGTTTACATCTTTTCAGCCTTTTCAGCCTTTTCCTTAGTTCTAGGTTGCATAGAGTCGACCCTTTTTGGCCTTAGGGATTGTCAAGGTAGTCACCTTACATCCCTTGGTGATTTTGTGGTCAAAATCACCATCAGACTCACTTTTCAAGTTTGACTATAACCCTAGTTTTAGACCTTTGAGGTCTGAAACTTTCGGAGCAGCTGGTGCATCAACAAATTTCCTAAGTGCTAGATCATTTTTGATGTTTCAGTGTTGTCGCACACCGAAACACTTCGCACCTCTAAAATGCCAAAATAAACCTTCTACTCCTTGATTTCAGCACTTTCAGCCATGTCGGCCTTTTCGCATAGCAAAAAAAATTTCACTCCCCGAGTCTGAATGTTTCAAGACAACAACCGCTCCTTGGTCTTTTCGGCCTTTTTAGATTTGTCAACCTTTTCAGCCTCTAGGGTTTTTAGACCTTTGATTCACCAAAAGACTTTTGAACATGAAGATGCCTCTTTTGGTAGTCTTGGCCTTTTCAGCCTTTCGGAGGTGCAACACCTCTGATGGTCTAAAAGGCTGAAATTCCTTTTCTGACCCATTTGTATTTGAAAATTAATAATATACTTTGTTTTTTGGGTCTTTTTCTCTGATCTTGTTACTCATTCATGTCTTGTCCTCTCTGTAGATATGGCTGAGAAGGTACTAGCATCACTAGTAATGAAGTACCAGTTCAAGAGTTATCATCCACCATCCAAAGTAACCAACCTGCATGCAAAAATAACTGATACAGATATAGGGAATGTGAGCTGGAATGAATACATAAACAAGTGTGCTCAGCCAGTCGGCCGTTTAGAGTACTGTACTTCATTATTCCATTGTTCTCTAGTGAATGTAGTGGCACACCCAATCTCCATCTAGTCGGTGGACCTAATCAACACATTGGTAATAACTATGTGCCAGATGAGCACATGGTCAAGAATGGCCTTGGAGAAGTGGTCCTAGACCTGAGGCCTAAAAATATTGAAGATGTTTTCCATCTGCCCAAAGGGGTAGACAAGCTCTTCAATTTCAATGTCAACAAGGGGATGGAGTTCTACAAAAAACATGTACAGAGGGCTCATAACATCATCAACAATGAGTACCTAATGTAGCCATTGCCCAAGAATAGGTTGGATAGAATTGACATGAGGAGAGGCTACATGAAAGAGGATATACATGTAGCCATAACAATAATAAGTAGGGTATACGGCCTACCTAAGTCCTATCAATTGGAACCTTGGATGATTTTCCTGATCTAGAAAATAAAAGAAAGGCATGCAAGGTTTGATTGGGAAGCTATTCTAAGTGACTAGCTAGATGAACAACTGATTCAAGTGAAGATAGACCCCCACTTATACATGACATCCTATGTCATGTACTTACTAGCCACCAAGGCAATATATCTTGGATTAACCAAAGTTGGAAACATTGGAGAACCAAACATGTGGCCATTCACTTTGTACCCTCAATTGGTGAGGAAAGATTTATTTACACACAATAGCCCAGAGTTTAGAATAGTCAATGATGCCTTTGTTTTTTCAATCATCCACTCCATTAAGGGTGACTATGCTAAAAGGTTATCAACAAAAGTAGTGGCTAAAGTGAAGGCCATTGGGGAATTTTATATTCAATTTCAAACATTCACATACATTCGAGTGGCAGGAAGCACTTTGGCACCCAAGAAGCTCCCAAGGTACCCTTCTGACATGGTAGTTCTACTAGAGATAGCAAGGCAGTTGTCTGATGCCCACAAGCATATCAAGCATAAGAAGAAACATTGCTGGGACTTTCCTATTTCCATTGACCATCACTATGTACCTGACATGAAAGTCTACAAGTCATTGACCAGAGAATGGGATGAATTCCCATTGGCAACCTATAATTTGGTGAGGTCACACTTTGACCCCATTGGTACCTATAGCCATATAATGGGAAGAAATTATTTTCACGAGCTGCATATTGAAGACCATTGGGCCAAATATGTAGATGATTATGAGGTGAGAGTCTGTGACTATTTCTAGATGAGTCTAGACATGGCACAGGGTGCACTATTATTAAGGATTCTGCAAAAGGTGGTAGATGCCAATTTAGATAAAGATTTGGATTCTATATATAATACATACAAGGTGTTCACAAGGGCCATCTTGAATGCAAAGGTAGATCAAGATGAGAATGATAGAATGGATTTCAGAGCCTGACATGTGATTAAACTGATGAAGTCTTGGGTCACTCGTCCATTTCCTATGCAACCGCTCCCCATGAAGAAACTCCTTGAGAAACCATCTCAAGAAAAGAAGAAGGGAGAAAAGATACTAAAACCACAGTTCATAGAGGCTGCCCCTCTGAAGCCAGAAACTATGTATCAACATGATTGTCCCACCGCATATGGTCTGGCCATGCACTCTAAGAAGGTTAAAACCAGGATGACTAGAAGTATTGCTCCACCAAAAGCACCTTCACCTAGTGACCATGATTCTCCAAGCTTAAAAAAGAAAACAAAATTCAAAATCATAGGGCCCAAGCTGTCTGGAATAGTTAAGGGTCATGTGTATAAGAGGAAGAGAGGCTCAACACCTACACAAATGGATACCCTGGTGGAGGATGATTAAGATCAAATGGATGAACTTTCCCTTAGTAGAAGGACCCAGTCCGTGGGTTTCTTAAAGAAAATAAGGATAACAGATGATGATCCTAAGGATGCCGAGGGGGCTACTCAGGTAGAGCCAATAAATCTAGATGCTCTTGGCGATGATGAATTCAACACCACAAATTTTTTGGGGTTGCATGGGTTCAAAGAGCCTGAGCAACAAGCTCCTATGTAGTTCACTAGTCTATTTAGTGGTATAGGAGAGGATCTACAATAGGGACCTCCAGGGAAAAATGATGTTGAGATAACAAAGGACCGAGGAGAAACTACAGAAATAGAAAAGGACTATTATGTTGGGGTCACCTCTAAGGAAGGAGTAAGTACATAGGTACCATTGGTTTCATCTATTCCACCTCCACCTCCACCTTTTCCTTCCACACCTCCTACCATTCCACTTCAAGAGCCTCCCGCTATTCCACTTTCCACTCCCGTACAGAATACTTCGTTGCCTCAGCAACCTTCCTCATCCCATGTTTCCCTTACGACTCCACCTCCACCAACCCATTCAACCACTCCCCTTGTGTCTCCTATGCCTCCTCCACTCAATATTCCTCCTCAAGTTCACATTGAATTAGTGCCCCAGAGTTCGCAAAAGCTAGAAAAAGAAGCAAAAGTCACTGGCGAAGAGAAAATGGAAGAAATTCGTATAGGATCCAAGGAGCCAGATGACAAGGGAGGGTCACAGGTGGAAGAGGAACCACATACTGAAGAAGATAATCCACCAATAGATACTAAGGAACAAACAGCTGATGATCAGCATACTGCTGATGAGGGAGAACATGAACAAGATGTTGGGAAAGAGTAGGAAACAAAATAAGAAGAAACTCAAGAGGCAACAAGGGCAGAACACGTAGCAACTTCTTCTACATTGGCTGCCCCCTATGAGCCATTGAATGCATTCCCAAAGCCCACATGGTTTACCAAAGAAGTGAAGCCAAGGGTTAGAGTATACACTGACGATAAGGTAGATTTGACCACACTTAGGCATGCTTTTCACTAAACGGCACTAACTCCCAAGGCAAGGAGAATGTCTTATGTAACACAAGACTAGATGGGAAGGTGGAAAGCATGAGTGGCTATTCCCACAATGGATGTTGGTATAAATGAGATCACTCCAGATGATTATGTGCTAGAGGAGGTAGATTTGGGAGAACCAACTAGGGAAGGTAGAAAAACCTTGGCTACTTTGGGCTTGAAGCACACTCTAGGCTTCATGAATAAGGATGAAGAAAGGATAAAAGCTCTGGTAGAGAAAAAAAAAGCTATGAAGAAAAAGCCTCATTACAGGCAATTTTGAAGAAAAAGGGGGATATAGACATAGATGTTCCACATTATTTTGTATAGGCTTGTGTTGAATGGAAGCTAGATTTTGAGTAGTTCACTAGCTTATCTCTCAGGAGGATTCTAAGGCCCTTTCGAGGCATTTTGGTGGGAATAACTTCTTAAGTGGAGATCATGAGTGAAGAAAATGGTGTAGAAGAGACCATCCTCAATTGGAAAAAAGTGTTGGATGAGTTAACGATGATAAGAAAGCAATGCTTCCAAGTTTTGATGAAAATATATGAAGGGGAGGAATTGGATAGTTTTGGAGAATGGATCCAAGATATAACTGTAGTGTTAGCCATATTCAAGAAGGTTCTCAAGAGACTGAACAAGAGGAGAGATAACAACACACTCTATGCAAAGGATCTGTAGGGGTTCTTTGAGGGATTGGACTTGGATATGTTTGATGAAGATGATGATAAAACCATGTATTCAGTAAATGACATCATCGATCAATACCTAGGGATATTCCTAGGGGTAAAGTCAAAAGAGGACCTCCAACAGATGTTCTACCAAAAGAAGGAAATCCAGAAAATGTTGTCCCAAGAGGAAGAAATAAAGGCAATTGCAAGAGAATTGATGGATTTCAGAGATAGGAAGAAGGAGATTCTCCAAGGGATCAAGATGTCAAACTTTGATGAGGTGTTAGACATAGTGGATAGGTTCGAGAAGGCACACCCAAAACTACCTCCTAGCTAGTGGACCTCCAGTCCAAGATCTGCCAATTTTGTGTATGAAAAATTCAGTTTTGACACTTAGTCATTTTTGCAGTGAAGGATTTTCGGCCATTTCGGCCATAAGGAATTTTTGGCCACCTACAAGTCTGATAGGTCTGACAAGTCCAAAATAGTAGAGATAAAGGACTTAGCACTTAGTCAATTTTGGGTCATGAGACTTTCGGACCAACTGTCAAGACTTGGGCATTTTTTGGCACGTATGAAACTAAACTCTAGCTATCTCAGAGATCACTTTCCAGTCACCTAGGCTTCCTTTTTGGGATCATTTGTGCATGATTTTGGGATCTCTTCTAGTTGGATCCATGTGGAGAAGTCGGAGTCAAAGATCAAGGGTAGAAACATGAAGATTATTAAGTGCATGCTCAAGTTCCTGCTCTATTTTTTAGATGTCTGATGCTTAATTTGTTCAAATCTTTGTAATGCACATGGATTAAATCCATGCTAGGATAGCTTAGTTAAGCTTTAGAAGTATTTTCTTTAATGGAAGCTTTAGTTTAGATTTACTTTCAAGTTTTAGTTGCAGTGAAACCCTAGCTGTGAAAATAAGAGCAGAGCTCTATAAATTGTAATAAAATGATGTAATGAGGATCAACTTGATGATTAATACAACAAATACAATTGGTGCTTCATTCATGGTGTGATTTATCTTCTATCTATGCAAAATTTGTGAATGTGTGATTTTCTCATTCTTTATTTTAAAGAGCCAATTGGTTGATAAATGATTTTAAGTCTGTGATCTTTTAGTTTGGTGTTTTCTGATATTACATTGTTGTGTTGTGACGAATCTCTGAGAAGATCATTATTTTGTACTTGAAGATTAACTTGTCTCATGTGTGCACACATCTAGAGTGGCTTCATGATCTAATGAGTTTTGACTTATCATACATCTACATCTGTTCAATTCTGTTGATGATTGCATCCATTCAGTTGAAGATTGTGACATGATCTGATCTCTATTTTGTCAGTTTCTTCATCTTCTTGGTTATTTAATTCACATGGTGGTGTGATGTTAGGATATGTCTGTTAGATTTCTTTTAGTATTTCCTTTCAAATCTCTTATTACCCTGCATTTTCTAACCCTCTTTGCAAGTTACTTTTAGTAGATCAATTAAATTAGCATTGCTTTCGTCCTTAAATCTGAAAATTGTGGCAAAAAAAGAGATATCTTGGTTTTCTAAAGTTTTTTTTGTAGTTTCCCTTGAGAGAAGAACCAACAAAGGCCTCCTTGGTAACAAATACACATTTTTCTTCCATTGAGCTATCCAAGCGGTAGAGACCCAGCTAGAAGGAACCTTGAGATTGATTCCATCAATCTTCCAAGAGGGGAAGTTGTTCACGCAAATTCCTAGCCATTGTCTTTGTGTAAAAATGATGCTCAATAGAAGTGGCACTAGAAGGAGGGCCCTCAAAAGGGACACCCTGGAATATCAAATCATTCTCTCCTAAGAGATTTCAATGAGTCCTTATATCTTCACCCAACAAAGGGGATTTCCTTGAACTTGCAGAGTTTCACAGACCTTGCAGTAGAGAAACCAAGCGCGAAGAGGATACTTTAGATCATCTGAATCTTCATCCAATTCCAACAATTTCTGCCCCGCCTGTTGCTCCTCCACCACCAGCCCCAATGGCATTTTTTGCAAATGCTCAAAGTTCACCACTGAACTTGCAAGGATAGCTCCATTAGCTGCCCAAAAATCTTGAGAAATTTTGCCCACGTTTCATCTATGGAGAATCTAGGAAAATGGAAGAACACATCTACACATTCAAGGAATTGTGCAATTGGAAAGTGATTTCTCATCAAGACGTCATGTGTCACCTCTTCCCTTACACACTGGGGGAGTTCGCATATAACTGGTATCTAAATCTGCCACGAGGATCTATTGCTACCTGGCAAGAATTTGAAACAAAGTTCCTAAATCAATTCAAACTATATGTGGATTCAAAAAATCTTCATCACCAGCTCATCTCGATGAGAAAAGACCTCAATGAATATAACGCTATGTTTAATCACCATTTTCACAAGATGTCCCAGAAGCTTGAGGCCCCATACACAGTACTAGTGGGCACTCTCATACAAGTGTACTTGCATGCCTTGGACCCATTAACCTCTATATTCTTAAAAAGGTTGCCTCTAGGAGATATTGACACTTTGGAGAAAGTGTGCAATGAAGCTATCTTGTTCACTCAACAAATGGACCCGAAAGCAGGCAGGAGTTATGGCATCCCACCAATAGTGGGGAATGCTTTTGCAATTGGTCCATTCATAGAAAAAAATCAACTTCTAGTGCAACAAACCCCAAGGATCAATCCGATACCAGCTCCATATGTTTCTACCCCACCATTGGCCATCACATACCCAGGGTATGATACACACAGGGCTTCCTTGTGTGAACAAAAGGTCATTGTCCCAAATGAACCCAATCAAGCTCTAGTAAATGAGTTAGATACCATGAAGAAGATGTTGTCCCAGTTGACTAGGGAGATCACATAGATGAAGCTCAACCCAACTCCAAACCAAGGAAATTATCCATGGTCGGCTGCTATCCTGAATACTTACTCTCAAAATCAAAATCATAATTATGGAAATTACAGCAACAACAATAATTACAATGGAGGAGGTTATGGGAACGACTCTCAAGACAAATAGTTTGGGCAAAAAAGGATAAATAGGACTTGGAACATGCATCCAAACAATGGTAGTATCCCCACAAACAATGCCAACTTCTTAAGTTCGTCAGAAGTCAGCTACACCTAAGGCCCCAGCATGCATCAACTAGATTATGAATATAGGGGGGAGTTTGATAATCAACAAACTTAGGATTCTAAGAGTTCTGAGGCCCATTTTAGTGCCATGGCTTTTGATTCATACAATCCAAGTTTAGATAGAACTCCAGTCACTAATGCTTCAGAGGAAGAGTTTGTCTTCCCATTCAATCAAGAAAACCAATCAGAGTATTCCAAAGTCCATGCCTTCCAGAACAATAATAGAAATACCCACAACCTGAGAAGCAGAAGGGAGCCTTTGACAAATGACATTCCTCCAAGTATGCAGCCCACTCCACCTGACCCAAGGGCCAACAATAATCCTATGCCCCAAAGGGGATGTAGTACCACTATTGTTCAGACAACACTGTATCAACCAACCGCGTTAAAAAAACCAGTCTAGGCCAATGATAAATACAGCACGGTACAAGAAATGAAGAAAGTTAAGATGAATATGTCAATGTATGATATGTTGTAGAGTTGTCCCACTCAAAGAGAAGCTCTCCTAAAGTCTTTGGATCATTCCAAGTCAGCCTCACCCAATAGTAATGCCAAGAATGTATCTAACGTAAATGATGCTAAGGCAATGCCGACCATGTTCAAAGATAGGGTAGAAGTGCCCCCATTCCTACTTAGCCTCAAAATATTTGGAAAGAACCTGTATAATTTCTTAATTGACTTAGGTGCTTCATGTAATTTGATGCCATTGTCTATATGTCAAAGGCTAGGAAAGAGTCCTTAGCCAATGAATCATGTGGTGATCCAGCTTGTTAAAATGGAAGTCAAGGTCATTGGGGTCTTGAAGGACACATGTATTTAGCTAACAGCTGACCCTAGGATCTAGGACTACATCGATGTTCATGTGGTACACATCCCAGAGATGTATGGCATGTTGCTTAGCTGATAATGGACCTGATCTTTGAGAGGGTGGTTCTCCATGGACTTCACCCAACTTTGGTTACCATGGAAGGGACTCAATAAATAGATTAAGATAGATGTAGAGCCCAAGCTAAAACAAATGATAACTAAGTACAACACCCCAAATGAGGTTTTTTTCTCACAAGCTAACCTAGGAGTGTACCATTTTGACAAGGCGTTCACATTTCAGCTCAAGGAGGAAGAAGACTCTGACAATAGCCCCGTTCAGGGTTTGATAGATGTCCAGATCTTAGAAGAAATTATCACAGAATTCATAAATGGTATGACAAATAATATGAGACATTTGGGCCTAGACATTGATCCCAACATACTGATGCTACTAGAGTATTGTCATCTTCATCAGACAAACCATTCAGAGTTCACATGCCAAAGCTACCAAGAGGCAGTGGTCTGAGTTATTAACCAGATATCAGATGCATCCAAACCTCCTGAGAATGTAGCAACTCGTTCAAGTGAGGAAGAATCTCCACTCAGTGAAAATACCCAAGGCCCTATGACTAAATGCTTTATACAAGAGGAGTGGAGCTCTTCTGATGATAGCTACCTACCTCTATGCCATGAAGTTTGGCATGATTTCAAGAATAAACAAAAGATGAAGTGCGTCCCCCTTTCGAAAAGAGAAATCTTAGATGAAGGAGAGATAGAAGTTCAAAGTGAAGAAGGTCTATCATCACTCACGGCCCCTCCAGAACAACCCTCTACTGGAAGTAATCCTGAAACCCCAAGTCAAGACATCTTCTAACAAAAATCATTCAATATGGAAACTTTGGTTTGATGGCTCCAAGTGCAAGCTAGGAGCAGGAGCTGGGATATAATTAGTTAACCCTCATGGGGGTTCATACTATGTTTCTTACCAGTTTTAATTCTACTACACCAAAAATGTTGCCAAGTATGAGGCTCTGACCCATGGTCTCCTCCTGGCACACGAGAAGAAAGTGAAAGAAATAATAGTGGAAGGTGACTCACAACTGATAGTCCAACAGATCAAGAGCTAGTATTATTGCATCAAAAAATGATTGGTCTCATACCACAACTGCATCTGGGACCTAATTGAAAACTTTGAAGCCTTTAACATTCAGAGCATCCTGAGGAGAAAGAATAATGTCACTGATGCATTAGCAGTGTCTGTGAGCTCCCTAAAATTGCTAGAGAAATCCAAATTGAATAAATTCTCCGTGGAACTCGTAGATGTACTGGCTATCCCTGACAACATCAAAAACTTCTAGGTATTTCAAGACAATCAACAAATATTGGAATTCATCATGAACATAGGGATCTTTGACAAGCAGACCATTGATGAAGAAGAATATGAAACAGAGGAGTCTGATGACTTGGGGATTTTGAACTTGAAAACAAATTTCATTCCGAAGGGTATGGTAGCTCTAGAGAGAATTTTTGATAAAGATGAACACACTCAAGAAAGAGGGAAAATACCAGTAGTGGGCGAAGATGATTGTGAACTCTACAACTTAGGAACGGAGCTCAAGCCTAGGGAAGTCTACATTGGTAAGGTATGCACACCCAAGGAAAAGAAATTGATGGTCGAGTTACTCACTAAATACAAAGACATCATAGCATGGTGTTATGAAGATTTAAAAACATATGACCCCAGCGTTATTGTCCATAACATCCTGCTAAACCCAGATGCTAAACCCTTTCGCCAAAGGCAAAGGTCAGTAAACCCCGTAATCGAGCCAGTAATTCAAAAGGAAGTGCAAAAGTTGCTTGATGCCAAGATAATTTTTCCCATCTGGCATTCAACTTGGTTCACCAATCTTGTCCCTGTAAGGAAGAAAAGTGGAGAGGTTCGGCTCTATGTAGATTTTAGAAATTTGAACAGATCCTCTCAGAAGGACAACTATCCTTTGCCTTCTTTGGATGAAGTGTTACAAGTGGTCAATGGTTCCCAAATGATGTCCTTCCTAGATGGCTACTCAAGGTACAACCTGTAATACCCCAAAAATGGGCTATAAGTTCATTAACCTCCTATATCAACACATCGAATGAAATCGACATCAAAGTCCTAACCTAAGAAACATCTACACATTATCGAATCCTAATTGATTATCTAAATTCTGCATCGGGGAATATTCCTTATTCCTATTTATCCTAATTATCCTTAATTTAATGATTATTTGGTGATAAATCCTATTTACCCTAAAGTTTGATTAATTGAATATTCTGAATATTTAATTAATTAGATTTAATACTGCCACTTAATTATTTAATTAGATTTAATTATATTTATTCCTAAATTGTATTATTTTCATTTTGACAATTGACAATAAATCAAATATCCTATGACTAATTGATTAAATTCTTATTTAATTAATTAAAGTCAATTGTCAAATTTAATAATATAGTTTTTGAATAAAAGTTTGATTTAATAATTGATTAACCCATAAATCAATTGTTTTATTTTTAAAATCAGTTAAGTTGAGGATAAATCACTTCATTTATTTATTTAATTCATAAATATTATGCACATTCAAAAAGCAGTTAAACTTAAAATCAGAAAATCAATTCAAGTTGTTTTAAAAATAAACTCAACTCTGATTTGAGTTAAAAAGCTATTTTTGCATGATTTTGTGAATTAATTATCTTTTATTCTTTGATAACTCAAAAATCAACTTGAGTTTATCTGAGTGATTTATGGCTTTTTCCATGCATCCCCAAAACCCTAGATTTCTATAAAATCAAGGTTCAGCTCTTCAATCTGAGGTCTCACAAGTTTTCATACTTACTTTGCCAAAATCAATCCACAAATTTGCTCAAGCACGTTGGTGAATTGACATCTGAAGAATTGAAGCTTCTTTGCAAATCAATAATTTTTGTGAGATCAATCTTGTTTTAGTTTCATATCATTTAGCATATTATTATTAGATTGGCTTGTATTGCATATCAATTTTTCATCTAGAATAGATTCATATCAGTTTATTTCATCTAAATTGCACAAAAAAAACAAAAATATAGACTAATTTGCATACATTTCATATCTAGATTCTGCATTCAAATCCTTCATTTAGGTGTCGTCAAGGTCACTGATCTCGGTCCAATCTAAGAATACATACTCGCATCTACTAGAAGGTAGTAAATAGCCTGGTTAGATTAGTTTTCATTTTACTGCACGATTTTGATTTTAGCTAACCTCTAATGTTCTACTGAAGTGTTGTGTCTATAGCTAGGAACAAAATTCACACACACATTTCTGGCACCCACCATAAAACTAAACCTAAATGAAGGATTTGAATGCAGAATCTAGATATGAAATGTATGCAAATTAGTCTGTACTTTTGGTTTTTCTGTGCAATTTAGATGAAATAAACTGATATGAATCTAGATGACACATAGTAGGCTACCCAGGAAGTCTGATGAATCACCTCTACCTGTAATCTTTGCACCTCACCATGAAGCTCAGTGCATTGTATATCGGCTGATCCTTTTCCTTCTCTGGACGAAGTGTTACAAGTGGTCAACAGTTCCGAAATGATGTCCTTCCTAGATGGCTACTCAGGGTACAACCAAGTCATGGTGAAGGAAGAAGACTGCCTAAAAATGGCCTTCACCACAAAATGGGGAACATTTGCCTATTGCCGCATGCCATTTGGTCTGATCAATCTAGGAGCTACTTTCCAGTGTGCTATGGACGAGGCATTCAAAGCTTTGGTCAACAAGTGCATTGTTATATATATGGATGACCTCATAGTTTTCTCCAAGAACCGAGCGGACCACATCGAGGATTTGTGAAAAGTTTTGAAGAGGTGTCAACGTTATGGGATTTCTCTGAATCCTAAGAAGTGTGTCTTTGGGGTGACTCAAGGAAAACTTCTTGGGCACATTATATCTGAGACATGCATCTCAATTGACCCTGAAAGGGTCAAAGCTATCCTCAAATTGGTTCCACCAAATAGCAGGAAGGAATTGAAGTCCTTTTTTGGGAAAATCAACTTTGTTAGGAAGTTCATCAGTGGGTTTGTAGAAATAGTACATCCTTTAAATGATATGTTGAAGAAGGATGCTAAAATTGAATGGAACACCCCAGCTAAAGAGGCCTTCGAAGAAATCAAGATATCAATTGCCACTGCTCTAGTCTTGGTCAATCCTGATTATCTTTTGCCATTTAAATTCTAATCATTTGCTGTAGAGCATTCATGTGCAGGAATCCTCACATGGAAGAAAGAAGGCAAAGATGAAAGGCCAATTGCTTTCATGAGCTACCCATTGAAGAATGTCAAACTCAAATACCCTAATTTGGATAAACAATCTTTCACCTTGGTCAAGGTTGTCAATAAATTCAAACACTACATACTACAGAGTAAGGTCATTGGGATTGTTCTAGATTCGGCAGTCAAATCCTTACTTGTGCAAAATGAACTCGGAGAACAAAGAGGCAAATGGATGGCAATATTGCAGGAATTCAAAATTGAGATCCAACTGATGAAATTAGTGAGAGGTCAAGGCCTCACCAAGATGATGGTTGAAACAGAACAAGGTTTGGTGCGCCAAGTGTACACCAATAAAGGAATAGTTACTGACATATGGTATCAAGAAATAGTCTACTACTTGCTGCAAAATTGTTGTCCATATGGATTGAATGGTTCCTAGCGGAGAGCACTTAAGAATAATAGCAATTCATACATGCTAAACAATGGGAAGCTCTACAAATGCAATTATGATGGATTATATCTAGGATGTTTGGATCAAATAGAAGTGGAATTAGTTCTCACAGAATTTCACAATTATTATGGTACTAGACATGGATCACCAGAAGCTACAGTGCATTAGATACTAAGATCCAGCTACTACTGGCCAACTTTGTTCAAAGATACTCATGAGCATGTGCGCTCTTGCCATGTTTTCCAAACCAGTGCCATTCAAGAAAGACATCTAATGATGCTCTTACAACCGGTATATGAAGTGAGTTTGTTCACCCAATGGGGACTAGATTTTGTGGGAACAATCAATCTTCCATCCTCGGTAGGCCACCGATACATCTTGACTACAACTGACTACTGCACACAATGGACAAAGGTGTAGGTTATGAAAAATTGTACTACTGAGGCGATCACCAAATTCCTGGAGGATTTCATCATCATGAGGTTCGGCATGCCTTTTTTAATGGTAAGTGACAATGCTCCCTAATTCTCATCTTGAGATTCATGGATCAATACATTGAGGGTGAGAATCAGGAGAAGATTCACCTCATGAATTTGTTAAACTTTGAAGAAAAATGAACTATGGCCTTGGAACACATGGCCAAACACCAGGCTATTGTTAAGCGATGGTTTGACAAAAGAGCCACCACAAAAGCCTTCCAAATTTTTGATCTAGTCCTAATGTGGGACAAAGCAAAAGAAAAACTAGGTAGCCATACTAAGTTCCAATGTTTGTGGATAGGCCCATTCCAGATCGCTGAGATCCTGGGAGAGAATACCTTTTGGATTAGTTCTCTTAACAGAGAATTAGTCCTGTTACCAGCTAATGGCCAGTTTTTGAATCATTATTTTGGATCTTAATTGGCCCCTTGTACTTTACTGTATATACTTTTGTCTTTTTTGTCTTTTCTTTTAGTTTTTGGTCAGTTTTGTCTTCCTTGTCTTTTCTTTAGATCTTTGTTGTAGGAGGTCAGTGATTTCAGTTTTAGTCATCCTTTCAAGTAGCCCAAGCAATGAGTAAAGCTTCTCATGGTTTAAACTTTAGAGGTAGTTCAATCTTGCAGTGAGCCAAAAATAGTGATTAGAGGTAAGGTTAGTTATTTTCAGATTCTTCAGGAGAGTGTACTAGAATCAAACATTTTCACCACTTAAATGCACTTAAAAGAAAATCTTGAGCCATGAGCTTCTCAAAATAGGATCCCAATTTGTGTCAGGAGATGCCCATGGTCACAAAGGAAGCTTGAAAGTCAAAACCCTTCCCTGACTGAGATTTAGACTAAAAGAAAAGAGAAAGAAAATTAAAAGGAGGAACGCATAAAGATGAGATAAACAAAGAAATGCTCAAAACTAGGATAGCCTAGTCTAAGCGTTACCCTAGTTTTTCAAAAAAAGGAAAAAAAAGAAGAAAGAGCAACAAACGGTGTTTTTACAAAGCTATAAGGAGCATTGAAGCAGTCCACACTAAATAAAATTTGTTGATAAATGGATACTTTCAAAAGGATCAGCTTAAAAAATGAAGCAAATTGAGTCTAAGAGCCCTCCTACAAAGCCTAAGGACTTCTATCAAAGCTCATCTGCAATCAGGAAAGGGTGACTTTAGCAATCTCTATCAGGGCTATTAACACCTGCCTGGCAATAGAGCAAGGTTAAATTGACTTATGGCTAACTTTGGATTGGTGGGTAGTGATCTGACAAGGATGAGATGACCATCATCAAGAGCTCATAGCAAAGGGTTTTCAAGGGAAATTTGAACACACATTTTCACACACTAGATGTGGAAGTTATGGTTTCCTCGACCTTGGTGATAATGAGGAACATACTCAATCTGAAGATCTTTGCACTCGGCTCATGCGAATTAGGATTGTCTCCAGGTGGACTGGCTCTAGGAAGCTTCGATTCTTTTCCTTTGTTTGTTTGTTTGGGCTATTTATTTTGGTCCCACAACCATGCTCCCCTAATGGCCCTTATAGCCTTAGGACCCCCCCTCCTACATTCTTCTTGTCTCACTTTTTGTCATCTTTGGGGGTTTTGTCCTTTTTTTTTTTTAGTTTTTGGCCTTTTCGGCCTTGTCAGCGTTTCATACTCTCATAGGTCTAAAAGTGTGAAAGGCCTGGTGGAGAAAGAAGCACATCCTTGGGTCTTTCAGCTATCAACCTTTTTTTTTTGGACCTATCAGATGTCGACAACACTGAAAGTTTGACTCTCGTAGGAGTCGGCCTTTTCGATGTTTTGGCCCTCCAGAGATCTGACACCCCCAAAAAGGCTAAAAGGCTGATTCACAGGGTGCTTACTTTAGCAACCCCACATAGCCTATAAAAGGTGCATGAGGATTTTTGAACCCTCACTTTACGCTCGCTCCTCTGCTTCCTGCCCTCTTTTTTCATCACCTACCACCTTTTCGTCACTTGGATCTTGTCTCCTTACTGGTCGTCATCAATTTTTTCATCTCCTAGGTAGGTGTTTCTTTCCCTCCTCTTTTTGGTCTCAGTTTAGTGTTTTTCTTTCTTTCATCCTTCTCACTTCGTCCTAGGTTTAGGGTTTGCATCTCTTCATCCTTTTCAGCCTTGTTCTTAGGTCTAGGTTGCTTAGAGTTGGCCCTTTTCGGCCTTAGGGATTGTCAAGGTAGTCACCTTACATCCCTTGGTGAGTTTGTGGTTAAACTCACCATCGAACTCACTTTTCAAGTCTAACTGTAAACCCTAGTTTTAGACCTTTGGGGTCTGAAACTTTCAGAGTAGCTGGTGCATCAACAAATTTCCTAACTACTAGATCCTTTTTAGCATTTCAGTGTTTTCACACACTGAAACACTTCACACCTCTAAAATGCCAAAATAAACCTTTTGCTCCTTGATTTCGACACTTTTGGCCATGTCAGCCTTTTCACACATCTAAAAACATTTCACTCCCTGAGTCTGAATGTTTCAAGATAGGAACCCCTCCTCAGCCTTTTCAGCCTTTTTGAATTTGTCAGCCTTTTCGGTCTCTAGGGTTTTTGGACCTCCAATTCACTGAAAGACTTTTGAACATGTAGATGCCTCTTTTGGAAGTCTTGGCCTTTTCAGCCTTTCGAAGGTGCGACACCTCCGATGGTCTGAAAGGCTGAAATTCCTTTTCTGACCCATTTGTATTTGAAAATTAATAATATACATTGTTTTTTGGGTCTTTTTCTCTCATCTTGTTACTCATTCATGTCTTGTACTCTCTATAGATATGGTCAAGATGGTACTAGCATCACTAGCAATGAAGTACTAGTTCAAGGGTTATCATCCACTATCCAAAGTAACCAACCTGCATGCAAAAATAACTAATACAGATAGAGGGAATCTGAGCTGGAATGAATACCTAAACAAGTGTGCTCAGCCAGTGGGCCGGTCAGAGGACTATACTTCATTAGTCCATTTCTCTCTAGTGAATGTAGCAGCACACCCAATCTCCATCCAATTGGCGGAGCTAATCAACACACTGGCCAGTAACTATGTGCCAAATGAGCGCATGGTCAAGAATGGCCTTGGAGAAGTGGTCCTAGATTTGAGGCCTCACAATATTGAAGATGTTTTCCATCTACCCAAAGGGGTAGAAAATTTATTCAATTTCAATGTCAACAAGGGGATGGAGTTCTAAAACAAAGACATACAGAGGGCTCATAACATCGTCAACAATGAGTACCTAATGCAGTCGTTGCCCAAGAATAGGTTGGATAGAATTGACATGAGGAGAGGCTACATGAAAGAGGATATATAGGTAGCCATAACAATGATAAGTAGGGTATATGACCTACCTAAGTCCCAGAAATTGGAACCTTGGATGATTTTCCTAATCCAGAAAATAAAAGAAAGGTAGGCAAGGTTTGATTGGGCAACTATTCTAAGTGACCAGCTGGATGAACAACTGATTCAAGTGAAGACAAACCCCCACTTCTACATGACATCCTACATCATGTACTTACTAGCCACCAGGGTAGTATATCTAGGATTAACCAATGTTGGAAACATTGGAGAACCAAACACGTGGCCATTCACTTTGTACCCTCAATTGGTGAGGAAAGATTTATTTACACACAATAGCCCAGAGTTCAGAATAGTCAATGATGACTTTTTTTTTGTAATCATCCACTCCATTGAGGGTGACTATGCTAAAAGGATATCAATAGAAGCATCAGATAAAGTGAAGGCCATTGGGGAATTTTATATTCAATTTTGAACACTCACATACATTTAGGTGGAAGGAAGCACTTTGGCACCCAAGAAGCTCCCAAGGTACCCTTCTGACATGGTAGTTCTACTAGAGATAGAAAGGTAGTTGTCCGATGCCCACAAGCATATCCAACATTAGAAGAAACATTCATGGGACTTTCCTATTTCCATCAGCCCCCATTGTGTACCTAACATGAAATTCTACAAGTCATTGATCGAAGAATGGGATGACTTCCCATTGGCAACCTATAATCTGGTGAGGCCACACTTTGACCCCATTGGTACCTATAGCTATATAATGGGAAGACACTATTTTCACAAGCTACATATTGAAGACCATTGGGCCAACTGTGTTGATGATTACGAGGTGAGAGTCAGTGACTATTCCTAGATGAGTCTAGAGCTGGCATAGGGTGCACTATTGTTAAGGATTATGTAGAAGGTGGTAGATGTTGATTCAAATAAAGTTTTGGATTCTATATATAATACAGAGAAGGTGTTCACAAGGGCCATCTTGAATGCAGAGGTGGATCGAGATGAGAATGATAGCATGGATTTCAAAGCCTGACATCTGATTAAATTGATGAAGTCTTGGGTTGCTCGTCCATTTCCTATGCAACTGCTCCCCATGAAGCAACTCCCAAAGAAAACATCTCGAGAAAAGAAGAAGGGGAAAAGATACTAAAACTATAGTTCAAAGAGCCTACCCCTCTGAAGCTAGAAACTATCTATCGACATGAGCATCCTGCCGCATATGGTCTGGCCACACACTCCAAGAAGGTGAAAACCAGGATGATCGAAAGTATTTCTCCACCAGAAGCACCTTCACCAAGTGACCATGGTTCTCCAAGATCAGAAAAGAAAACAAAATTCAAAATCATAGGGCCCAAGCCACCTGGAGTAGTCAAGGGTCATGTGTATAAGAGGAAGAGAGGCTCAATGCCTACACAAATGCATACCCTAGTGGAGGATGATGAAGATCAAATGGATGAAGTTCTGCTTAGTAGGAGGACCCATTTTGTGGGATTCTTAAAGAAAAGAAGGATAACAGATGATGATCATAAGGATGCTGAAGGGGCTACTTATGTAGAGCCAATAAATCTAGATGCCCTTGATGATGATGAATTCAAGATCATAGATTTTGTGGGGTTGCATGCACTCAAAGAGTCTGAGCAACAAGCTCCTTTGTAGTTCAATAGTCTTTTTAGTGGCATAGGAGAGGATATACAATAGGGACCTCTAGGGTAAAATGATGTTGAGATAACCAAGGATAGAGGAGAAACTACAGAGATAGAAAAGGACTCTTCTATTGGGGTCACCTCCGAGGAAGGAGTAAGTACACAAGTACCATTAGTTTCATCTGTTCCACCTCTACCTCCACCTCATCCTTCCACACCTCCTACCATTCCACATCAACAACCTCCCGCTATTCCACTTTCCACTCCCATACAAAATACTCTATTGCCTTAGCAAACTTCCTCATCCCATGTTCCCCTTACAACTCCACCTCCACTAGCCCATTCAACCACTCCCCTTGTGTCTCCTATGCCTCCCCCACTCAATATTCCTCCTCAAGTTCACATTGAATCAATGCCCCAGAGTTTGCAGGAGCCAGAGAAAGAAGCAGAAGTCACTAGTGGAGAGAAAATGGAAGAAATTCATATAGGATCCAAGGAGCCAGATGACAAGGAAGGGTCACAGGTGGAAGAGGAACCACATACTAAAGAAGATAAGCCACAAATAGATACTGAGGAACAAATGGTTGATAAGAAGTAGACTGCTGATGAGGGAGAACATGAACAAGATGTTGGGAAGGAGCAGGAAATAGAAGAAGAAGAAGAAACTCAAGAGGAAACAAGGGCAGAACACATAGAAACCTCTTCTACATTGGCTTCTCCCTATGAGCCATTGAATGCATTCTCAAAGCCCACATGGTTTACCAAAAAAGTGCAGCCAGGGGTCAGAGTATACACTAATGATGAGGTAGATGTGACCACACTCAGGCATGATTTTCACCAAACAGCACCAGTTCCCCAGGAAAGGAGAATGTCCTATGTAACACAAGACCAGACAGGAAGGTGGAAAGCATAGGTGGTTGTTCCCATAATGGATGTTAGTATAAATGAGATCACTTCAGATGATTATGTGCTAGAGGAGATAGACTTGGGAGAACCAACTAGGGAAGGTAGCAAAACCTTGGCTAATTTGGGCTTGAAGCACACTCTAGGCTTCATGAATAAGGATAAAGAAAGGATAAAAGCTTTGGAAGAGAAAAATGAAGCTATGAAAAAATTTATTCTGAAGACAATGGGTCCAATTGACCCTAATAACCCTGAAGCCTCATTACAGGAAATTTTGGAGAAAAAGGGGGATATAGACATAGATGTTCCACATTCTTTTCTACAAGCTTATGTTGAATGGAAGCTAGATTTTGAGCAATTCACTAGCTTATCTCTTAGGAGCATTCTAAGGCCCTTTCGAGGCATTTTTGCGGGAATAACTTCTTTAATGGAGATCATGAGTGAAGAAAACAGTGTAGAAGAGACCATCCTCATCAGGCAAAAATTGTTGGATGAGTTAACGATGATAAGAAAGAAATGCTTCCAGGTTTTGATGAAAATCTATGAAGGGGAGGAATTGGATAGTTTTGAAGAATGGATCCAAGGGATAATTGCGGTGTTGGCCATATTCGAGAAGGTTCTCAAGAGACTGAACAAGAGGAGAGATAACAACACACTCTATGCAAAGGAGATGCAAGAGTTCTTTGAGGGATTGGACTTGGATCTTTTTGATGAAGATGATGATAAAACCATGTATTCAGTAAATGACATCATCAATCAATACCTAGGCATATTCCTAGGGGTAAAGTCAAAAGAGGACCTCCAACAGATGTTCTACCAAAAGGAGGAAATCTAGAAAATGTTGTCCCAAGAGGAAGAAATAAAGGCTTTTGCAAGAGAATTTATGGATTTCAGAGATAGGCAGAAGGAGATTCTCCAAGGGATCAAGATGTTAGACTTTGATGAGGTGCCAGAGATAGTGGATAGGTTCAAGAAGGCACACCCAAAATTGTCTCCCAGCTAGTGGACCTCCAGTCCAAGATCTGCCAATTTTGTGTATGAAAAAATCAATTTTGACACTTTGTCATTTTTGCAGTGAAGGATTTTTGGCCATTTCAGCCATAAGGAATTTTTGGCCACCTACAAGTCCGACAGGTCCAACAAGTCTAAAAAAGTAGAGATAAAGGACTTAGCACTTAGTCAATTTTGGGTCATGAGTCTTTCGGACCAACTGTCTGGATTTGGGCATTTTTTGGCACATCTGAAAGTAAACTCTAGTTATCTTAGAGATCACTTTCTAGTCACCTGGGCTTCCTTTTTGGGATCATTTGTGCATGATTTTGGGATTTCTTCCAATTGGTTCCATGTGGAGAAGTCGGAGTCAAAGATCAAGGGTAGAAACATGAAGATTATTAAGTGCATGCACAAGTTCTAGCTCCATTTTTTAGATGTCTAATGCTTGATTTTTTCAAATCTTTGTAATGCATGTGGATTGAATCCATGCTAAGATAGCTTAGTTAAGCTTTAGAAGTAGTTTCTTTAATGCAAGCTTTAGTTTAGATTTACTTTCAATTTTTAGTTGCAGCAAAACCCTAGCTGCGAAAATAAGAGCAGAGCTCTATAAATTGTAATAAAATGATGTAATGAGGATCGACTTGATGATTAATACAACAAATACAATTGGTGCTTCATTCATCATGTGATTTATCTTCTATCTATGCAAAATTTGGGAATGTGTGATTTACTCATTCTTTATTTCAAAGAGCCAATTGGTTGATTGATGATTTTAAGTCTGCGATCTTTTAGTTTGGTGTTTGTTGATATTAATTGTTGTGTTGTGACGAATCTTTGAGAAGATCATTCTTTGGTGGTTGAAGATTAACTTGTCTCATGTGTGTGCACATCTGGAGTGGCTTCATGATCTGATGAGTTTTGACTTATCATACATCTGCATCTATTTGATTCCATTGATGATTACATCCATTCAGCTAAAGATTGTGACATGATCTGATCTCTATTTTTTTGGGTTTCTTCATCTTCTTGGTTATTTAATTTTCATGGTGGTGTGATGTTAGCATATGTCTATTAGATTTCTTTTAGTATTTCCTTTCAAATCTCTTTTTACCCTACATTTTCTAACCCTCTTTGCAAGTTACTTTCAGTAGATCAATTAAATTAGCATTGCTTTCATCCTTAAATCTGAAAATCGTGGCAAAAAGGAGATATCTTGGTTTTATAAAGTTTGTTTTGCAGTTTCCCTTGAGAGAAGAACCAACAAAGGCCTCCTTGTTAACAAATACACATTTGTCTTCCATTGAGCTATCCAAGTAGTTGAAACCCAGCCAGAAGGAACCTTGAGATTCATTCCATCAATCTTCCAAGAGGGGAAGTTGTTCACGCAAATTCCTAGCCATTGTCTTCATGTAAAAATGATGCTCAACAGGTGGATTTTAATCTTGCAGTGACCATTTATTTCTTAGGTGAATGGTGGTACATGGTTTTATATTCTTGGATCGTGTGTGGACATAAATCTTAGATTTCATGGCTTCACACAGTTTATGGATTGAGTTATTATGGTTTAGGACTTTTCCTATTTGTTGTAACACATTTTCTTATTCTTGGGAAAAATAATCTTCCTTAAGGGCTGACTTGTGTGTTGTGATGGTTATATATTGTAACTTGATGTAATTTTGTAAGGGAGTAAGGGATAGATGAATAATTCTAGATCTATAAAGGATCGGAAGGTTTATTTAGCTATATTGAAAAGCTACGACTAGGTAGGCCTTATAGGCCAACATTTATGAAGACAAATTTCAAAGAATTTGATATTAGTTAGTATATTGGATCTTTCATTTTCTCTCCATTTCACTTTTGTTTTCAATTTTGCTTACTCTTGTTGTGAGGTGGGATTTATTATCCTTTGTCTCTCTTTCCTTGGAATGTATCACTTATTAATGTGTATCCCCCCTCTTGATTCATTTATTAGGTTATCACTTGATTAATCAACTCATCAATGAGTTACCCTAGCAGCCTCTTAGGGCCTTGGTCCCCATTGAGATCCACTCACCTACCATGTATCTAGGTTCTTTATCCAAGATACATAAAACCATAAAATAGATACATATGAGAATCATATACAAAAGAAATGCATCATTATAATTCCATACAAAATTTATAATCAAAATGAACTCATTTAAGAACACTTATGTTTCCCCTCTTCATGGACATCCCTAAACTCTATCTAGGATTTAAATCTAAATTAATTGGACAGCATGAAATCCAAAATACATTAAATTAACAAACATTAAGAATATCACTTCCCTATAGATCATCCAAGATTAAGAAAACATGATACAAAGAAACCCAACTTCCTCTAGCATACCTACAAACCCTAAACTTGGTGACTTTCTTAAACTAACTCATTTCAAACAATGATTAAATTTAAAGAATAGTCATCAATATGTTCCACAAAATACATAATAAATCTAGTCACTTCGGTGGGAATGAAGATAACATAATTAGAGACTCTCCCTCCACTTGTTATCAAGATCCAATGGTGGACAAAATAATTATGGCTTATGTTTTAGAATTAAGAACCCTAATTGAGGTTCAGATCTTCCCTCACTAAAATGGATGTATCTTTCAAAAAAAATAACAAAAACCCACCAAAAAAAAATAATATGAAAGGTAAGACACAATCATATCTCTGGAATCAATTTTCAACCTATACAAGTTTGTAACAATTTGTACTATGTAAAGAAACTTGACTGGTAAACCAAAACACAAGATGCATATAAATAGTCCAACAAAATACATAAAATAGGGAAGTAATTGAGCTCTAGAAATGAAATCTCAAAGAAACCCATTTGATATATCTCCATTTTATTTATGTAACACCAACCAATTGAGAAGATGGAAATGAAGAAGAAAGCAATCTAGACATGAAGAGAAGAAATCAACCACCACTGCCACTTCTATAAATATCCAAGGAAATAAACCAAAAGTCATAACCAAATCCAACACAAAAAACAATAGACTTCTAAAAATATCTCTCCAATATTGCAAAAAACCAATAGAGTTCTCAAAATCTCCCCCCAATATTGCAAAAAAAAAAAATTGAATCCATAATAGCCTTCCTCATAATGTTGTATGTGACCATGCATAGACAATTGATCACATTTATAAATTTCTCTTTAGAATTGGCAAGGGAGGCTACATTTTCCTCAAGATCCATCACTCTATTTTGTAGATCTTTAATTTGAGATTAAAGTTGAAGATGCCTATTGTCATTTTGAATAGGGTTTGGGGGAGAAGGATTCACACCTTAGGTATCTTTAGTATTATGTACAAGGGAGGACAATTTTTTTTCCATAAGCTCATCTTAATCATCCAAATCAATAGTAAGATCAATAGGTTCACCTTTACTCTTTACACTGGAATCTTCTTCATTAGCCTCATAGTCCTAATCCTCTAAGTTATTTGTTGAATCATCCCCTTCTAACTCATACTCAAGATCTTCTTGGTGTTTTCATTGTCCTTATATTTTAATGTGATTTTTGTTGGTGAAGAAGGAAAAGATTAATTACATGATGGTTATGTAAGATATTCTTTTTCTACAATAAGACTTTAATTTAGGAATTTAGGAATATAAAGTTTCCTATAACTCATGATGTGGTTGAGGAAGGTAATATTGGTGTCATACTTATAGAATCTAGGTATTTGACATATATTTGGGATATTTTTTATTATTCCTCTTTCTCTAGTGTTGTACACCATGTTGCATTATCTCCTCAGAGATTAAAGTAGTTATCTAGCTATTGTTTTATTGTATCATCTTAAAATGGAAGCACTTCCATGTTAAGAGAATTTAGCCCTCCGAGTAAGTGGTTTGGAGTCATGTTAAGTGCCTTGATTGGGTCTTTGCATGTATTTGGATTTCTCCCCACTTTCCACCTCTTCTCCGCACTTGATTTCTTCATTCTAGGTGAAATTAGGGTTAAGGTCTTAAGGAATTTCCTAATTTTCCTTCTTCTATGGCTCTATTTTCTAGGTAGGGTTTAGAAATGAGACCTCCTAGTCCTTAATCATATCATTCAAAGGATTTTCTATCTATTCCTGACACTGGGTCCTGCTCAGACATCAAATTTTGCATTTCTGGCACCCCTGGAACTCCTATTGCAGAATCTGGAAAAGTTAGGGTTTGAGGTCAAATTTGACCTCGACCCTAACCAAGTCAGGGTTGACCTCAACCTTGACCTCTTCCTACCAGAATTTCAAAGTTTCATTTTCTAGTAATTTAGATTTTGAGAAAGTTATTTCCTGCTTCCGAGTCGACTGTTTTGGGCTCTGAAATGGTAAATCCTTTAATGGTATGTAATCAAGGTATATTTTCTAAAGGTGAGGACTTAATTGGGATTTAATTCTTCAAGGTGACCCATCTAGAGGAGTGTGCCCTAGATCACTATAAAAGGAGGCCTTCCTCTCTCATTTTTGGATATCAATTTTTCATATCACTCCTTCATCAAGTTTTCTCAATCAAGTATCTAGAGCTTTCAAGTGCAAGAAAGTCTTCAAGCATTCAAGTGTTCAAGCATTCATCCATCAAGGAGTTCCATTGTTATCTATTAAAGGATTCAATCTCCTTGGAGCCCCCTTGAAGATCCTTCCTTCTCCATTCATTCAAACCTTCTCATATGCAAAGATCAAATCAAGATTGGTCTTGAAGATCAAAATACCATTGATTGGAGACATCCTACATTCATTGAAGCATTCTTACTTGTGGATTTGAGGATTCGAATCCTCTACAAGGACTTCAACATAAGTGAGGTGATTTGTTTCAATTACTTTGCTTATGCACCATATATTTCAATTCAATTTCAAGGTTAATTCCTAAATTGGAGTTTGACTAAGGCAAACCCCCCATACAACCAAAAACCCCCATTTTCTTCTAGGTACAGGTGCGAAATCATGGATCTAAGAGTGAATTCAGATACCCTTTTCAGAAATCTTTCAGGATCTGCGAACAGAATCGGAATCAAACTTCAAATAAATAATGTGGTCTTTGACCTTTTAAAAGGTCAAAGTCAACCTGTGTGAATTTGGAGAAAAGATTTCTGGGTTTTGTCCGCCTCGACATTTCTAGTCTAGAATAGGTGATAGAATCTTTAGAAAGTTCATACAGAAACCAGAATTCAGCATTTTCTAGATCTACCCTAATTCAAGGTTAGTATTTGCACTTCAATTATTTCAAATTTCAAGCTTAATCCAACTATAGGGAAGTATACGATTTATTCTTTCTTTCATATTCTTCATAGATTGATTCGATTGTGTATTAACCTCTTGGTTGGTCAAATTGGATCTCTCTTTTGGGAATTTGGACTTAGGAGTGAATCTTACATTTTCCCCACACACTTACACAAATAGTGGTGACTCCAAATTACCACTATTCATTTTGGTGAACCCGACTAGCTTACTCTCTTTCTTTTCTTGGTGTTAGATTTCCTTTTATCTTGTTAGTATTAGATTTGTCCTTTTTGATTGATCTTGTATGCTAATTAGATTTCATGTTCATGCATTATGCGTTCTTAGTTTAGTTCATTTACATTATATTGGTTTATGAGCTTTACTACCACTAGTCCTACTTATAACATTCCGATTAGAAGAAGTCATAGACTCATGGGTGCCTTTGAGCCTAAATCTTCTCCTTTCCATAGGATCCCCGATGATAAATTGATTCTTCATGATTCTAATCCTACTATGGAGAAAAACTCTTCTCACTCATCTCATGATGAGGATGATGTTTTAAGGGTTCCTCCTAAAAAAGTCCAAAAACTTTCCACCGAACTTGATAAAATGGGTAATTGGCTTCTTCAAGAAAACCATGGTCAAGATTCTATTCAAGCTATAGAGGCTCTTAAGAAAGTTCTCCATGATAGTGATCAAGGTGTTAACCTTTTGCATGGTATTACTCATCTTGTGCATTCCAATGTTAAACCTTTAACTCAAGAGGCTCAAGATTTAGGTTTCACTGCTCCTATCACTAGTGTTGAACCTCATTCTAATCATTTACCTAGTATTCCTATCTATACTCCTCCTCTGGTGACTGTGACGGTTCCCTCTATTCCTATGAGTTTTCCTCCCGTGTCCCTTCCTACATCACAACCTTGATATCATAGTGTTCCTTTCACTTATTCCACTACGCTTCCAACTGTAGTTCCTAGTGTTCCTCCAGTTGTGTCTTCTATTCCTACAGCTTCTTACACTTTACCTAGTGTGTCTAATGTTGCTACTCCTCCTATTTCCTCTAATGACTCCACCATCATCAGTTTGGCTCAAACTGTATCATCCTTACAACAACAACTTGCTTCCTTAACTCAAAAAAAGTTTAGTATTCCTACATGTGACATGGGAAGTCCTTTGTCTAGGGATATTATCTGAACTCCTGTTCCTCAGCAAGTCGATATCCCTCATCTTGAGAATTATAATGGAAAAGGAGATCCTATTCATCATGTTAAAACATTCCAAATCCTTTGTAGTGATTATGCTCATGACCATAGGATTTTAGCCAAACTGTTTGCTTGAACCTTTCATGACAAGGCCTTACAGTGGTATTGTTCCTTGCCTCCTTATTCAATTGATTCCTTTCCACAACTTGCTAATGCCTTTATTCAACATTTTCAAAACAATATTGGCTCACAAGTGTCTTTGACAAATTTAATGCATTGTAAACAAAGTGCTAAAGAAAAATTGACTGAATTTATTGGTAGATTTAAGCATTTGCATGCTCAGATTTCTTATCCTATTCCTGATATTGATATTCAACGTATGTTTATTTCAAATTTGCAAAAGGATATTAGAGATAAAATTTTGCTTACTAAATTTACCTCTTTTCAACAACTTTGTGCAGTACTTCATCATTATCAATTACAAGTGAGTCAATTTGAGAGCAACACTCCAATGGCTCCTGTTCCCATTGATAAGAGTGATGCTGCTCCTAATCCAAATAAGTTTCAAAAATTCAATAATTATGTCAAGATAAACAAACAAGTGAATGCAGTTGCTGATCAAGTTGTTGTTGCATCTCATAATGCCACTTCTGCATCCACTGCTTTTTGATTAAACCGTACATTTACTCCTCTTTCTGAAACTATACATGCTATTATGAATAGGTTGTTAGCTACTAATATGATTACTTTACCTCCTATTCGACCTCTTTTACCTACTATGATTGCATCTAGATCTTTCAATCAAAATGATTTTTGTCAATATCATCGTCAGAATGGTCATGATACTGAGAGATGTTATTCTTTAAAACATCAAGTCCAAGATCTCATTGATGCTAAAGGTTTATCTGTTGATAATATGGATAGTAGTGGGAATCAATTTGTCTCTCCTCCTAATCAGAACCTTCAAATCTATACGAATCTTTTACCTATGTGTGATACTAATACTATTGCTCAACCATCTTCTATGGAAATTGTATATGATTCAAAGATGGATGATCCTAATCATGTCATTAATCAAGTGGAGCATGTTGCTAAGCCTATATCTCCACCTCAACCTCCACCTCAAGTTCAATCTCAACATCTAGTTAAACCTAAACCTAAAGTGAAACCTCAACCTAAACCTCGACAACAAATTAAGGATAAAAGACCTCGGGAACTTTTGATTACCATTGATGATTTTGAGATTATTAAGGCTCCTGATGGCCCCCTTTACATTGTTGCTAGGGTTTCTCAGATACCTACTCATGGTTGTCTTGTTGATCCTACCTCCTTAGTCATTGTTATCACTGAAGAAAATATTTTTATGAAAAGATTACAACGTGACTTCTATGATACATCGGATGTGTGGATTCAAACTTGTAATGGTTTTCTTTATCCCTCATTTGGTTCTATTACTTTACCGGTTGAACTTTTTGAAAAACTTGTGAACACTACCTTTGTCGTGGTTCCTATCTCTGATCAATTTCAAGTTAAGCTCAGTTTGCCTTGGTTAACTGCCATGCATGTTGTTACTTCCACTCTACATAAGTCTCTTAAGTTCATTCATGATGGCAAAGTGAAGATGATCAATCATAGTATATATTGACCTTCTAGGCCTAGAGATTGTGCTACTCTGGATTTCTTTTGGCCTTCATTAACTAATTCATGTCCTCCTTGCCCTGATAATATTTTTCAATCATATCAAGCCTATAAGCATCTTAAGATTCTTCAATTAAGCATACCTCCTATGGATCTTAATCATGGTCTTTTACTTACACCTTTGATACCTCCTTCAACTATGGCTTCTTGTTCTGTTAATCAAGTTCCTCCTACTAATTCTTTCAAAGATCCTATGATTGCTCCTCCTATGGTTGATAATCCTATTGATCTTCCTAAAGAACCTGTGAAGGATCCTACGATTGTTCCTCCTAGTTCTCAACCAACTTCAAATAAATCAAAATGTAATCGATCTGCTAATGAACATCGTAAAAAGCATCATGCTCATGCTAAAGATAAAAGATCTCTACTTTTTGTGGATACACCTATGCATAATGTTGTTACTAATAATGATGTTCACATGCATGATTATGATGATTCTATTCATATCTTAGATCCTATTTTGATTAATTTGGATGATGAAGATACTCTTGGTGATACTGATAATTTTAATGATGAATATGAGACTATTGACATTGACATTGATTTGCCAAATATGCTTTCATCTCAATTAACTCTTACACCTAGTATCGAACATAGTGATTCTCAAGAGGATCCTTGTTTGGATCTGGCTATCATTCCTACTATATTGGATATAGTCCCTCTTGTGAGTTACCCACCTACCCTAAATGATATACAATGAGATGGGAAAAGTAGGTAGCACGCTTGATCAGCTTGTCCTTCATGGTAGTTTTGTTGTGTGTTTGTCTGCTGTATTGTGCTTCTCCCGTAATGTATTTGCTAAATGTTGTTAGATTCTTTTATATGATTCTTGTTACTCAGTTGGTGCAAGATGATGGAAGAATCAAAACTATTGTTCAAATCCCTCTATATGTATCTCTATTCTTCTATGCGTTGTTCAATGTTATGTTGTAACTATGCTATTGTTTGTAAATGTTTCCTTGTGTAATCTGCTTGGATTCAAGATATGGTAGCACTAAATTTTTTGGTCTCCATGTCATGGTCTGAAAAGATTCTTCTTCATATATCTTATGTGATCTTTCCTCCTTTGTGATTGTAGTTCTACTTCATTTGGGGAATGATGTCAATTCATTTGCAATAATATCATATATATATTATCTTATGATCATACTGACCCCATGGTAGGTAGATCCCTTCCATGTTCTCTGTATGTTTCTATGTTATTTCCCTTGATTTGTCTTCATCTAGGGGAATCTTGATGTGGAAACATAATCAGTGGAGTTTTTTATGTTTCTGTTAAAGCCATTGCTCCTGTTAAAGTGTCAACAATGACTTTAACGTGGGGGCATACGCTCTGCTCACTTATTACACAGACACACTTATGAAAAATTCAAAACATGCTAAATCTTCTAAAGGTAATGCACATAAGTTGCTAAATCCTAAGGAAGACACGCACTTTAAATTTACTTTTCAATCTTTCTTTTTGGATTAGGAACTAATCCTTAAAGTATGGATTTATATTAGGATCTCTTGATCCCTCTAGTTTCAAATACACATATATTGTGATCCCTTAAGGTCGGAAGTGTCGTTAAGACTAGATCTCTTTTGTTTGTTATTTATTCTTATGGAATAGAATATTCCTAAGGATAAATCCTTGATGGGTTGACTAGTGAGTAGCCACATTCACTAGGCAGTTCAATTCCATCTTTCCAGTTGCACCTTTTTCCTATGTGGTTCACAATGGGACATAAGTTCTCATTGGGTGAGGTAATCACACTTTTTCTTTCTTTCTTTAGAGATGTCTCTCTTATCTTTGATCTAAGAGTCAATGAAGACTTGAGTCCCTAGGGGCTTGAGATTTCTCTTTGTCCCTTAGATTATGATAAGATTATCTTGTTATTTTTATCTCCTTTACCAAGAGTTTGCATCGAGTCCATACTCTTGCTAAAGTGGGGGATTAATGTATCATCTTAAAATGGAAGCACTTCCATGTTAAGAGCATTTAGCCCTTTGAGTAAGTGGTTTGGGTTCATGTTAAACACCTTCATTGGGTCTTTGCATGTATTTGGCTTTCTCCCCACTTTCCACCTCTTCTCTGCACTTGATTTCTTCATTCTAGGTGAAATTAGGGTTAAGGTCTTAAGGACTTTCCTGATTTTCCTTCTTCTATGGCTCTATTTCTAGGTAGGGTCCAGAAATGAGACCTCCTAGTCCTTCATCATATTATTCAGAGGATTTTCTATCTATTCCTAACATTGGGTCCTACTCAGACATCAAATTCTGCATTTTTGGCATCCCTGGAACTCCTGTTGCAGAATCTGGCAAAGTTAGGGTTTGAGGTCAAAGTCAACCTCAACCCTGACCAAGTCAGGGTTGACCTCAACCTTGACCTCTTCCTACCAGAATTTCAAAGTTTCATTTACCAGTAATTTAGTTTTTGAGAAAGTTATTTCCTACTTTCGGGTCGGTTGTTTCAGGCTCTGAAATGGTAAATCCTTTAATGCTATTTAATCAAGGTATATTTTCTAAAGGTGAGGACTTAATTGGGATTTAATTCTTCAAGGTGGCCCATCTAGAGGAGTGTTCCCTAGATCATTATAAAAGGAGGCCTTCCTCTCTCATTTTTGGATATCAAGTTTTCATATCACTCCATCATCAAGTTTTCTCAATCAAGTATCTAGAGCTTTCAAGTGCAAGAAAGTCTTCAAGCATTCAAGTGTTCAAGCATTCATCCTTCAAGGAGTTCCATTGTTATCTATTGAAGGATTCAATCTCCTTGGAGCCCCCTTGAAGATCCCTCCTTCTCCATTCATTCAAACCTTCTCATATGCAAAGATCAAATCAAGATTGGTGTTGAAGCTCAAAATACCATTGATTGGAGACATCCTACATTCATTAAAGCATTCTTACTTATGGATTTGAGGATTCAAATCCTCTACAAGGACTTCAACATAAGTGAGGTGATTTGTTTCAATTATTTTGTTTATGCACCATATATTTCAATTCAATTTCAAGGTTAATTCCTAAATTGGGGTTTGACTAAGGCAAACCCCCCATACAACCAAAAACTCCCATTTTCTTCTAGGTACAGGTGTGAAATCATGGACCTAAGAGTGAATTTAGATACCCTTTTTGGCAATCTTTCAAGATCTGCAAATAGAATCAGAATCGGACTTCAAATAAATAATGTGGTCTTTGACCTTTTAAAAGGTCAAAGTCTACCTGTGTGAATTTGGAGAAAATATTTATGAGTTTTGTCCGCCTTGACATTTCCAATCCAAAACAAGTGACAGAATCTTCAGAAAGTTCATACATAAGCCAGAATTCAGCATTTTCCAGATCTGCCCTAATTCAAGGTTAGTATTTGCACTTCAATTATTTCAAATTTCAAGCTTAATCCAACTATAGGGAAGTATAGGATTTATTCTTTCTTTCATATTCTTCATAGATTGATTCAATTGTGTATTAACCTCTTGGTTGATCAAATTGGATCTCTCTTTTGAGAATTTGGACTTAGGAGTGAATCTTACATTTTCCCCACACACTTACACAAATAGTGGTGATTCCAAATTACCACTATTTATTTACAATTTTCATACTTAAACATTGGAAGTAGATTACTTAGTTCACCAACATACTTGCCTATCATTGGTACTCTTTCAATTTATGCAAGGGGATATGTTGTATTTGCAAGGGATTTTCTTAAGATGGATATTTATAGCATCTTGAGATATTCTAATTGGTTCTAGTTTTATTTCATATTTTCTGACTCTTTCTCTAAATGGGCTAGAAAACCATTTGTGTAAAATTGTCTCATAGGTAAATGACCTCCTCTCAACCATTGTTTATTTTTTTGAAGATACTAAGAATGGATCTTCAAACAATTATGCAATAAATAAGAAATATGAAATTGAGTGTGTTATTGAGATGGTTAAGATATTAATGTATGGTGAAACTTCCTCTTCTGAGACATAGAAGCTAGATTGGATTTAGTTAGGTTTAATTAATGGAAAGACCAAATTGATTTGTAAACCAAACTTCCATATTGTTATGAGTTGGATGATTGATGTTATCAACTTGGAGGCTAGAGGAACCAGATGATGGATTAATTTTTATCATTTCAAGCCAGCTTCCCTCTTTGAGATGACATTTTGAATGAGAAGCATTTTTTACTTTCCTCTTAGTTTTCCTTGTTGGTGCTAAAAAATATGAGGAATACACATATATTATGGAGCTTTTTTTTTAGGACAAGTAGGGGATTTTGTGATGAGCTCAAAATGGATTTTTGTCCAATGAGCACACAATATTATTATAAAAAATTACACCCTTGCTAGGGTTATCAATAAAATTGATGGAGCTCTAGCATGCCTTAGTATGGATTATTGTTGACTAATTCAAGAATCTATGATTTGAGAGTTTAAAATTTAAAACTTGAGAATTAAACATGGTGCTACACTTTTACCAATGTCATGTCCTTCTAAGTCATGAGGTAGCTTGATGGAGTTCCACTTGATTCAGGATTTATTTGAACTTCAAAGAAAGATCATCTAAAAAATGTGTATTATTTTCTTTAATCGTCAAGTTTTTTTGTGGAGGTTCCCTTGGCAAGATGAAGTTTATTGTTTTAGAGGTACATAATGTTTGCAAGAACAATGTAATAAAAGGGCAATATTGTTGTAACTATTACATTATATAATTATTTTATAGTTATGTCATAACTATTTTCTTCTACAATTACATTGTAATCCTAAAATTATTGATATGAATCTAATATAATTAATGATTCAAATATTTACCTTAGCTTTCATAATCCTAGCCTCAAATTTTAACTAAATAATTATGTTTTTTAAATTAATACATCCTTCATCTTTTATCTCACCTTTTCCTAGTCATTAATTAAATAAATATTTATTATTTACTTAATTAATGTAACCTTCATATTTATTCTTCAATTCTTATCCATTTAATCCTAGCTAGTCAATCTATTCACATAGACCACAATCTAAACTTTCCACCATGTGGCAAGTGTTTCTCTCATATGACTAAGACCTTTTATAGATTCATTGAATCTAAAAACTTTCCATAAAGTCAAACTAATTATGTATCTTAGCCCTCCATTTCAAACTATATCTCCAAATCTTGATCATTATTCATTCCTAAACCTTTCCCTTATTCCTTATGTGATACTTGTTACATGTCTAAAACTTTGAGCTAAATCCCTAATCCTCATTCAATCTTCATCATCCATCATCTAATCCTTTTAGGGCTCTATTTTTCTCATAAAAATTTGATGCAGAAGCATCTCGAGTCCTTGGCAATCCTATGTCGCCAAAAATAAGTTTGAGTTTTCTATGTTACTTGGTTCCTTCTTCGACCGAGTTGGCTTGGTAGTTTCTTGATTTCTTCTTTGACCAAGTTGGTGGGATATTTCCTAGTGCTCGGTTAACCTTGCTTACCGAGTAGTTTATTTTAGTTTCCTGTTGAGGCCAACTTGTGCATTTAATTATGGTCGCAGAGATAATGTTGGTATCGATCATTGGCAAGCATGTGGACTTAGACCTGGTTGTTCCTTGAGTTGATTATGGATCTGAAAGCTGACTTGTTTGGTAGACTCTTGTATAAATGTAGTTGTTGTTTGTAGTTTTAGGAATCAGTTTTAGTAGAACATCAATGGTATCAGTTTAGAAGTTAGAAGATAGTTCCTGATCCTCACATGTTGGAGGATTGTTGTAATTAAATTTGATGTATTGTCCATAACCGGGAAGGCCTTACAGCCTAGCATGTATGAGGTGATTTATGAATAATACATAATATATATTCTTCATTCTCTCTCACTTGTTGTGTAGTTTCTTCCATGTGTGATCTCTACAAGGAGGATTTGGATTAGGGTGTGCTTTTGGCCCCTCTTCCTGCCCTACCTTGCATCAGGTGGTATCAGAGAGAAGGTTGAGATCTAGGTCTAAAATTGCGATTTTAGGTTGAGGATTCCTTCTTGTTAAACCCTCTAGTTGATATTGGTTGTGGGGTAGTAGATTGTGATCTAGCCTACAATTGCAGAGGGTTTTCAAGATGGTTTTTGGGAGGTGAGATGTAGATCCAGGATTGGTAGTCATGTTGACACAGCTTGTTGCTAGGTTAGAAGTTGTTGAGATATCCTAACGGAGAGGAAGACATCTTGAAGATGTTAGTGATGAATAAATTGAAGAAGAACAAGGTGATGCAGAACCTGCACTTGTGATGGATCAAGGTGAGGAAATATTTTTGAAGGCTTTGACAAATTTGAAGTCTACACCACATTTCAATCCTCCTAAGTACAGTGGAAATTTGGATTCAGATGAATTGGTGGATTGGATCACTGATATGGAGAAGTATTTTGAATATGAAAATGTCCCTGAGGAAAAGAAGGTGAAAATTGCAAGCACAAAGTTGAAGAGTCATGCATTCTTGTGGTGGGAGCATCTGCAATTGGACAAAAAAAGGAAAGGAAAAGAAAAGATCAAGGTATGGACTAAGATGGTAAATAAGTTGAAAGGAAAGTTTTTACCATGTGATTATCAGATTAACCTAGTTAGGTGAATGAAAAGTTTGAGGTAGAAAGATAGCTCGGTAAAATATTATACTAAGGAATTATATAGATTAGATATCAGATCTGGACATGATGAAGATGAAGTGGAAAGAATTTCTAGGTACTTGAATAGATTGAGAGTTTCTATCCAAGAATAAATTAGTTTGGTTAAGTTGGAAAACATTGAGGAAGCTTATCAGTTCACCTTGAAAGCTGGGGAGAAATTGAACAAAAGACATGAGAAAAGATAGAGAGGAAGAGGTGGTAGATTCCCTAGAGGAAGAGGTAGATCCTATGGTGAAAACAATAGATCTAATCAAGATAAAATAAATCTGGATAAAGGAAAAACCGAGTGGAAAGGTGAAAGTTTGGCTAGAGGAAGAGGCAGTAACTACCAAGGTGGTTATAACAGAGGTGGATTCTGAGGAACTTGTTACAATTGTGGAGAAGAAGGACATAGGCGATTTAAGTGTACACATGTAAGTAAGAAGGTCGGTAGTAGTAGAAATGATTTGGTGCAAGAAGACTCACCGAATGAACTTGAGAAAGAAAAGAACTTGATGGTCAGGAGAGAACTTTGGAATGAAAGAAATAAGAAAGATCCAATAAGGAAAAGTTTGTTCAAGACTAGATGAAGAGTTTCTAATGAAGTATGGAAGGTACTCATTGATAGAGGAAGCTTGGAGAATTTGGCATTTGAGGAAATGGTTACAAGTTTCAGTTGGAAAGATTGAAACACCCAAAGCCATATCAAATTTCATGGATCAACAATGAGCATACACTATTGGTAGGTGAACAATGTTATGTGAATTTGAAAATTGGAAAGTACTATGATAACGTGTTATGTAATATCATGTCTATGGCTTGTTGTCATATTCTATTGGGTAGACCTTGGCAATATGATATACATGCTATATATGATGGAAGATTGCATAAATATACTATTTCAGCTGATGGGAGTGATGAACTACAACTGATTTAGAACCTAAATGGAGAATCTATAATTCAAGATTACTAAGAAGTTGTTGATTAGATATGCAAGATGATTAAATCAGTATTATGTTGTCATTGATGTCAACTAGCTTGACAATACTTATCTTGTAAGTTACTATACCGACACATCTGAAGAAAGGAGAAAGAGATGAAGAACAGAAATATCTACATGAGGAAGATGTATATATCAGATGAGGATAAGGAATACACTGAGTAACTTGTTGATGAGTCTATGACTTGATGAAATTGACTTTATTATGTTGCATTGATCTATGATGAAGAATAGAGCTAAAAGACACAAAGTAGTGTTGTTGGTAAATAAAGCATTCTAGTATACACCGATGGAATGTAGTGTATACCGAGCGTAGTGTTAACCAAGCTTGTGTTGATGCATTTATTTGTTAACTGAGTAAAACTGAAAGGAATTAAATGATCAGTTTAGCTGATAAAGTGATGAGCTGTAAAGTGTATGAAATTGAGGTAACATATAAGGTTTGTTATGAAGATCGACAGCTAACATAAATCAAGAAGGATCTAATGGAGCAGATTGAAACATGTTATTGACACATCAGTCAAGGAAGCTCAAAGCGGAAAAATCTATGAATATGATTAAGAGGAAAAATCTGATGGAGGAAAATAAAATGATTTGCTCATTTATATAAGAGACATTGGTTTCATTGTTGAACAAGCTGAAAGAAGAAGATATTGCAGAATTATCATGTGAACAAGTTTTCATGCATTCTGATCATACTGGTTCATAAGAGCTGAGCTGCAGAACAATTACCGAGCTATAGAGAGTAATTACAGATGGACAGTAAGTTGATATAGTATTGAATCTGAAGTGGTATATTGATCAGAAAGATTTGAATGAGCTAAAAATCGATCTGTAAACTACAATTGAAGTTTTTTCAAGGTAGATCATCTATTGTTACATATTTAACCATTGTACATAGTCAAATCTCTTAACTGAGTGGACTATGAAAGTCTTTTGATGTTTCATTCATAGAGTGAACATTGTTATCCTTTCAACCCCAGAGTAACTGTTGGTTGGATGATAACTTATGGTCTAAAATCCTCTAACAAGGTCACACCTAACAGTGTGTTTGTAACCTTTAACAGGGTTGGGTCTTCACTGACCTCACTTCAGAAGAGTGAACAAATTTTGGGTTGCCGGTCCCAAGTGGTTTTTACCTTCATAGGGTTTCCATGTTAAATCTCTTGTGTTATGTGTTTATTGTGATATTTGTTTGTTATCATACTTTTCATATTACATGTTAGATTTGGTCGGTAACTACTATAAGTTTTAGACTAACAATCGGTAAAAACATTGATAGTGAAAGTATTTTATGTTTACCGAGTAGCAGAAGTTGAAGAAATTGTTTTGGATTATACATTTTGATTTGTGACACTAGCTAATTGATTCACCCCCCTCTTAGTTATTCTAACAATTGGTATCAGAGCTTTGATTTCTTAGAACAAAGTTTTAAGGACTTCAGCAAAAAGGTCTCAAGATGTATAAGAGGGAAGTGCCAAAACTGAACAAAGAGAACTTCGCAGTATGGCAAAGCTGGATGAAGTTGCACATATCTAGAATTGGGAATTCTACAATAGAACTAATGGAGAATGGCTACATTGAACCGACACCAGGTCCCCTGACAATTGTTCAACTAAAGGATAGGCATGAACACAATATTACTATGATGGAACTTTCTACTGCCTGTACCAATCCTGAGTTTGAAGACATTAAGGGATGCACAACTGCCAAAGCCATGTGGGATAAACTGACTCTAATATACAGTGGAGATGCGAATGTTAAGAGAGCCAGAGCAGAAAGCCTAAGAGGTCAATTTGATGATATGAAGATGAAAGAAGGTGAGAACATTGTGCAATACCCAAATAGACTAAAAGAGGTAGTACATGCTATTAGAGCATCCAGTGGCATTATTAATGATGAAATAGTGATAAGAAAGATTCTCAGAACTTTGTTGCCAGTTTATGCGATCAGGATCTCTACAATTCATGAAACAAGAGCTACATCCAACCTTACTCTGACACACTAATCGGTAAGCTTACAACCTTTGAATTGAATAACTTTGACAATAGTGTTGTACCTTCTATTGAATCCGCTTTCATGTCCTCTTTGAAGATTGGTAAGTCTAGTAGCAAGAATGATAAGAATAATGATAGTGATAGTAATACCAATGATGAACTTGATGAGCTTGAAGCTCTTGTGGCCAGAAGATTGCCCAAAGGTAAAGGAAGGTATAGAGGCAAGCTACCCTTAGCATGTTTTAATTGTAAAGAAGTTGGCCACATTGCTACTAGATGTCCGAATAAGAAAGATGATGATAGATCCAAAGACCAATCCGAAGGAAGCTATGGGAGAAGAGTCAACAGAGGCTACCGACACAACAATAGAGATAATCGAGATAGCTATGAAAAGGGGAAAAAGGTATGCTACATAGCCAAAGAATTTGAATCTGAATCTGACACTGATGATGATGTAGAAGTAGTATTTGTTGCTATGAAAGATGATTCAAAGGAAGAAGAGAAACATGAAGAAACAACACTAATCTCTAAAGTAAGTAGAAATGATACATGGATCATAGATAGTGGTTGTATACATCATATGACTAGTGATATAGAGAAATTTGATCTACTTGATGAATATGATGGAGGGTCTATTAGAATGGGAAATGATGCACCTTGTATGGTGAGAGGTAAAGGTTCACTGATGATTAATGATAGAATAAAATATGAAATTGCATATTGGGTAGATGGACTGAACTATAATTTGTTAAGTGTGGCATAGCTGAATAACTTAGGCCATGGACTTACTTTTGAGAGTAGAAAGGTAAGAATCTATGATAATGGAGGAAGACTTGTCAGAACCGGTACACAATCTAGAGGTAATCTATTTTATCTTGATATTAATCAGTCTTCTTGTTTATTAATAAAGGATGAAGATGCATGGTTGTGGCATAACAGGTTATTTCTATGAATTTTGATAACATGATCAAGATTAGTAAGAAGAAAAGAGTTAGAGGGTTTCCTAACTTGTCAAAACTGGATCATGCTATATGCCATGAATGTTAGAAAGGTAAGATGACTAAGTCTAGTTTTAAGAGAAAAGACTACTCAACAAAGAAAATACTTGAGTTGGTTCATACCGACCTATGTGGTCCTATGAGAACTCGGAGCTATTATGGTGATAGATACTTTATTCTTTTTGTTGATGACTATACTAGACTGATGGCTGTTATGTTCTTGAAAGAGAAATATGAAGCATTTAAGATGTTTAAGTGGTATAAGGAAAAGGTAGAAAAAGAGACTGGTAAAGAAATTAAGTGCTTAAGATCTGATAGAGGAGGTGAATTTATCTCTAATGAATTTACTAATTTATGTAATGAACATGGTATTAAGAGACAGGTTTCTGCACCGAGAACACCTCAGTAGAATGGGATTGCTGAAAGAAGGAATAGGTCAATCATTGACTGTGCTAGAACACTGATGATACAAAAGAATGTTGCTCAGACATATTGGAGAGAAGCTATCAATATAGCTGTATATGTGCTTAACTAAGTACAACTGAAGAAGGACACCACCCGAACACCTTATGAGCTATGGTTTGGACACAAACCTACTGTAAGTTATTTTAGGATTTTTGGAAGCAAATATTTTATTTTGAAAGATGAGAGAAATGGGAAATTTTATTCTAAAGGTGATGAAGGAATATTCTTAGGATATTCTACTAAGAGTAAAGCATACAAATGTCTGAATAAGGTTACAAATAAGATGATTGAAAGTACTAATGTCCGTGTTGATGAGTTTGATGACAAGAACATAGAAGAAAGAAAGGAACTAAAAGAATATGGTAGATTCACTTACATTGAACTTCCTGATTATCTACCGAAGTTGCAACCTGTGATAACCGGTCAATAGGAAAATAACCCCAAGGAACAGGAAAGGGAAACCGAAGAACAAGATGCTGCTATCAAGCAAGCACGTGAACCTGAACAGGATGAACAAGAAGTGCTAGCTAGTTTTGTCAGAAGACATCATCCTGAGACACAAATTATTGGAGATAGACAAGCTGGAATGCAGACAAGAAGCAAAACAAGACAAGGTACATGTCTAGTTTGTTAATTTGAACCAAAGAATGTGAAAGTTGCATTAGATAATGAAGAATGGGTTAATGCAATGAAGGAGGAAATAGAGAAAATAGAGAAAAACAAAACTTGGTCCTTAGTACCCCAACCTAAAGATAAAAATGTTATTGATACTAAATGAATATTCAGAAACAAACTGAATGAAAATGGCGAAGTGACAAGAAATAAAGAGAGATTGGTATGCAAGGGATATGCATAGGAAGAAGGCATTGACTATGGTGAGACATTTGCACCTATTTCTAGATTGGAAGGAGTTAGAATGCTACTTGCATATGCTACACACAAGAAATTTAAGGTTTGTCAAATGGATGTGAAGTTAGCATTTCTGAATGGTATACTTGAAGAAGAGGTCTACATAGAAAAACCTAAAGGATTCGTTGATCCAGAGAATAGAAACATGGTATGTAGATTACACAAAGCTTTATATGGTTTGAAGCAAGCACCAAGAGCATGGTATGAAAGGCTACATACTTACTTGTTAAGTATTGGATTTGTAAGAACCAGTGAAAACAACAATTTGTACATGAAAGGTGATATTGATGACACTATTCTTATTGCTGAAATTTTTGTTGATGATATTATTTTTGGAGTCAAAATCATGTATGTAAATCTTTTGTTGATGACATAAGGAATGAGTTTGAAATGTCTATGTTTAGAGAAATTAAATTCTTTCTCAGATTACAAGTGATTCAGTAGAGTGATGGGATATTCATTACACAGTCCAAGTACATAAAGGAAGTCTTGAAGACATTTGGCATGGAAGATGCTAAACCTGTGGGAACATCGATGGCTACTAGAATTAAATTGACAAAGAAAGATGAAACTATAGAGGTAAACTAGACACTTTACTGATCCATGATTGGTAAACTAATGTATGTAGTTCACAGTAGACCAGATATAGCACATGTTGTGGGAATTGTTGCTAGATATTCTGCTAATCCTAGAGAATCACACATGATTGCTACTAAAAGGATCTTAAGATACCTAAAAAAGATAGAGGATTATGGATTATGGTATCCTAAGGAAGGTAATTTTGAGTTGAAGGTTTATACCGATGCTGATTGGGCTAGAAATGTGGATGATAGAAAAAGTACCACCGGATGAGCATTTTTCTTTGGTGAAAGACTTGTAACCTGGACAAGTAAAAAGAAGGCTTGTATTTCTTAGTCTATAGCTGAAGTAGAGTATGTTGTTGTTGCTACTAATTGCTCAAACATTGCATATATCAGACAAGTATTGGAAGGAATGAATGAGGTAATCACTAACCTGATGATTATATACTGTGACAACACAAGTGCTATTAATATTTCAAAGAATCCAGTGATGCACTATAAGACAAAGCATATATCAATTAAGTATCACTACTTAAGAGAAAAAGTGCAAGAGAAGCAAGTGAAGTTATAATTTGTTACATTTAAAGAACAACTTTTAGATATCTTTATAAAGCCTCTACCGAAGGACACATTTGAATACTTAAGGACTAGACTTGGGGTCCATCCCCTGTCTATCGGTCACTAATGTGATCTGGATGTTGCATCAGCCTAATCTTATCAGATGATCACACATGTTGATGCAACATAGTTCACACTTTGGATATTGTTCAAGGTTGTGATTAAGTTTGAAGAACTAAAATAGATTGGGATATCAGTATACAAAGATACAGAGATTATATTGGACAATAGAGAGTTACTTAGCTACTACAAGAGCTGATTATTTATTTGTTTCTTTGGAATTATTGTCAAAGGGAGAGATAAATAATATGAAAAGGAAAGGGAGAGATATGCACCGATGAGAACTATCTAAGGGAGAGAATGACAAAGCGGTAATTTTTTTAATGTTATTTAGTAACGTAGTGATTAAACATATTAATCTAGGGAGAGCTTACATAGCATTTGATTATGTTAGAGTAATCATACTTCATGCTTATTAATTAAATCACTTTGGTTTAATTAATTAAGTCATTTATTACTCTATTTACTTAAGCTATCTTTTAGGTGCATTATAATTAATATATTTATTAATTATAATGTGCAACCTAGCTTTATTTTTTGCTTTATACCTTTAGGGTTTTGGTATCCTTTTATAAGGATTCCCTCTTTGTATTTCATTAATTTACTTATTGGATCATAATAGAGATTTCTCTTTGCATGTCCATAAGATGTCTCTGGCTTTTTGGCCTCCATAGATTTTTCTTGCTTCTGTTCTTTGCTTCTTCCATGTGACAGGGTTATACATGCAGGTGTTCTTGGGAGATTAGTATTTCACCTAATCTAACATGGTATCAGAGCCATCTTGCTGCTCGTTGTTCGTGTTTTGTTGAAGTGTTTCAGAAGCAGGAGGTTTTCAAGGGTTTCAGGAGTTTTTTTTGTGGATCTGTGGGGGAGCCAAAATTTGGCTCACCTTGGGCAAAAACGGACACCACCATTGTGTTCAGAAGGCCCAAGAACCCCTAAATCCATATAAAACTTGTCCATTTTGGACACAGTGGCATCTGAGGCAAAAAAAATTTTGCATACCAGGGCCGTACGGCCCTGGCACGCACTCCGAGATGGTGATTTTTCAAAAAAAAATTATTAAAATTTTTTTAAGGGGCAGCCTCCCGGGCGCCACCCAGCGGCCACCCGGGCGCCACCCCGCGGCATCCGCCGAGCCGCTAGCAGCTGGCTCCTCCGCCGCCCCGCTGGCCTCCTCCGCCGGCCCCGCTCTGCGGCCCGCCCAGCCGCCGCCCGGCCCGGCCGCCACCCCGGCTTCGCCTGCGCCCGCTGCCCGCCGGCCCCGCTCCGCTCGCCCGTGGCCCCGCCGTCCTCCGCCGCCCGCTGTCCGACGGCCCCCGCTCCGCTCCGCCGGCCGCCCTCTGCTCCGCTCCACCGGCTGCCCGGCGGGGTTTTAAGCCCTGCGGGCCCTAGCGGCGGTCACATGGGTGACCGGGAGCTCTAGCTCCAGCCCCCTGCGCGCGCCATGCGCCCAGGGGCTTTGCATTTCCAGCCCCAGGGGCTTTAAAACATTTTTTTCAAGCTTTTTTAGGGTACCTGAGCCTTTTTTGCAATATCTTGGGCATACGGAGGTCTTTTTTCGACTTCTTTATATCGCCGGAAAGCTCTTTCTGATTATGGAGGTTAGAGTTTTTGGATCTGCTATTTTGATAGTGTTTTTTTCTGTCAAAGGTGATGTTTACTTTTTGCCTTCCGGGAGCCATATCTCGCTCATCCGGACTCATTTTTGGGCTCACCATATATCGTCGGAAAGCTGGTTCTGTGTGCTATTCAGTGGTAGAGGTTATTTTTCCAGATTCTCCTCCAGGTTTTCACTCCTCTGAGTTATGCAGTTTATGCCCTCTGGTGGTGTGCTTGGTTCTACAGGTCCGGGGATCTCCTCTTCTGTTCTTCTGGCTCACTCTTCTTTCTGACTTCTGAGCATTGTATGCTTCTCTTCTATTGCATTCTTTTTTCTGTAAACGCACTGAGATAAAGTGCCTACTTTTGCATATCTGGGATCTTGAACACTATGTGTTTGTTTGTATATGCACTCAGTTATAAAGTGCCATGGGGGGATTCTGATGCATTTGCCACTATAGGCGCATCCACTCTTGTCAAGTGAGCGTACCTTCCACGACATTAGCCCATGTAGACTGTGTCTATGACACCACCCTTTATCCTGTGCTTGTACCTTCTTTTGCACATCGGTGTTCCTGTTTCTTCTTCTTGCAGATGTTTCTGGCATTGCATTTCAGTGTTCCTGTCACCCCGTTCAGCATTATGGGGGGGTTCACCTGTTGGCTCTATTGCTTCCTTGGTTCAGTTGAGTGATCTACGTATTCAGTTTTTATTCATATGTACTAGGCGGATGCAGTGGCTAGGCACCTATGCATTTCGGTGAGATGGTTCATCTACTATATAGACACTCATTCATTCCTATTTTGGAGGTCACCTCTTTGATTGATCAGCTCTTCAGACTTTGTCTTCTCTACCTGGTCATGCACTATTTCAGTGGGGGTTCCAGCAGTATTCTTCTGACAGTGTTTGCAGTTTCATGCTTCGGAGATGCTTCATGCTCTTTCTTGTTCCTTTCTTTGGGACATTCCCTAGATTGGAGGCTTTGTTTCCTTCATCTAGTTTATTTCTTGTACTTGGGTACCTAATCAGGCCTTGTTGCCGGGACCCATTTTCTGCTTTCATAGCTATGCTAGGTTAGCTTCCCTCTTGAGCTACGCTTAAGGGGGGGTGTTAGAGTAATCATACTTCATGCTTATTAATTAAATCACTTTGGTTTAATTAATTAAGTCATTTATTACTCTATTTACTTAAGCTATCTTTTAGGTGCATTATAATTAATATATTTATTAATTATAATGTGCAACCTAGCTTTATTTTTTGCTTTATACCTTTAGGGTTTTGGTATCCTTTTATAAGGATTCCCTCTTTGTATTTCATTAATTCACTTATTGGATCATAATAGAGATTGCTCTTTGCATGTCCATAAGATGTCTCTGGCTTTTTGGCCTCCATAGATTTTTCTTGCTTCTGTTCTTTGCTTCTTCCATGTGACAGGGTTATGCATGCAGGTGTTCATGGGAGATTAGTATTTCACCTAATCTAACAGATTATAGATTTGTAGAGTACATATTTGGTATGTGTATGGTACACTTCATATTACTTGAGTTGCCATCAATGCCAAAGGGAGAGATTGATGAACTACAACTGATTTAGAACCTGAATGGAGAATCTATAATTCAAGATTACTAAGGAGTTGCTGATTAGATATGCAAGATGATTAAATCAGTATTATGTTGTCATTGATGTCAACTAGCTTGACAATACTTATCTTGTAAGTTACTATACCGACACATCTGAAGAAAGGAGAAAGAGATGAAGAACAGAAATATCTACATGAGGAAGATGTATATATCAGATGAGAATAAGGAATACACTGAGTAATTTGTTGATGAGTTTATGACTTGATGAAATTAACTTTATTATGTTGCATTCATCTATGATGAAGAATAGAGCTGAAAGACAAAAAGCAATGTTGTCAGTAAATAAAGCATTCTAGTATATACCGATGAAATGTATTATATACCGAGCATAGTGTTAACCGAGCTTGTGTTCACCGATGTATTTCTTTGTTAACTGAGAAAAATAGAAAGGAATTAAATGATCAATTTAGCTGATAAAGTGATGAGCTGTAAAGTGTATGAAATCAAGGTAACAGATAAGGTTTGTTATGAAGATCAACAGCTATCATAAATCAAGAAGGATCTAATGGAGTAGATTGAAATGTGTTACTGACACATCAGCCAAGGAAGCTTAACGCGACAAAATCTATGAATATGATTAAGTGGCAAAATTTGATGGAGGAAAAGAAAATGATTTACTTGTCTATATAAGAGACATTGGTTTCATTGTTGAACAAGTTGAAAGAAGAAGATACTGTAGAATTATCATGTGAACAAGTTTTCATGCATTCTGATCATACTGGTTAATAAGAACCGAGCTGTAGAACAATTACCGAGCTACAGAGAGTAATTACCGATGGATAGTAAGTTGATATAGTATTGAATCTGAAGTGGTCTATTGATCAAAAATATTTGAATGAGCTGAACATTGATCTGTAAACTCTAATTGAAGTTGTTTCAGGGTAGATCATCTATTGTTACATATTTAACCATTGTACATAGTCAAATCTCTTAACCAAGTGGACTATGAAAGTCTTTTGATGTTCCATTCATAGAGTGAACATTGTTATCCTGTCAACCCCAGAGTGACTATTGGTTGGACAATAACTTATGGTCTAAAATCCTCTAACAAGGTCACACCTAATAGTGTGTTTGTAACCTTTAACAGGGTTGGGTCTTCACAGACCTCACTTCAGAAGAGTGAACAAATTTTGGGTTGCTGGTCCCAGGTGATTTTTCCCTTCACAGAAATTCCATGTTAAATCTCTTGTGTTATGTGTTGATTGTGATATTTGTTTGTTATCATACTTTTCATATTACATGTTAGATTTGATCGGTAACTACTATAAGTTTTAGACTGACAATCGGTAATAACACTGACAATGAAATTATTTTATGTTTACCGAGTAGCAGAAGTTGAAGAAATTGTTTTGGATTATATATTTTGATTTGTGACACTGGATAACTAATTCACCCCCCTCTCAGTTATTCTAATAGGGAGAAGACAAATCATGTTACCTTTGATTGAAGAACCTATTAGTAGTTTTTGTACATCTATGAAATTTTGCTGGAGGGAAGGAAGAAATTTTGTTAAGGATTTGAAGAAGAATGTTGTATGTGTTATTGTGATTCCTAACAAACAGATTGAGAAAATAGTGGATAGCATCCCTAAAGAGATTGATAAGATACTCACCAAGTATAGAGCTATCATTTCTGATAATGTACCTGAGGGTTTACCACTGAAGAGAAGTATTGATCATTGAATGGATCTTATCCCTGGAGCTAGTTTATCGAATACAAAACCACATTGGTTGACACCTATCGAGAATCAAGAATTAAACTGACAAATCCAAGAATTGTTGTAGAAAGGTTTGATCTGAGAAAGTTTGAGTCTTTGTGCATTACCAACTAAGAAGAATGGATAATGGAGAATGTGTATTGATTCTAGAGCAATCAACAAGATAACAATGAAATATAGGTTTCCTATACGAGAATGGATGACATAATGGATAGTTTGACTGGAGAAAAGTATTTTACCAAAATTGATTTGAAAATTGGATATCATCATATCATAATCAATGAAGATGATGAGTGGAAGACTTCTTTTAAGACAAGAGAAGGTTTGTATGAGTGGTTGGTTATGTCTTTTGGTTTAACTAATGCACCGAGTACTTTTATGAGATTGATGAATGAGGTTATGAATAAATTCTTAAGTAAATTTGTGATTGTATACCTAGATGACATTCTAATATTCAATAAGACCAAAGAAGAACATTTGTTTCATGTTGAACAATTATTGTAGAGATTGAAAGAAGAAAAGTTTTTGACTAACCTGAAAAAGTGTTCTTTCATGAAAGAGGAGATTGTGTATTTGGGATTTTTTACTTCAACTAATGGTTTGAAAATGGATCCTGAAAAGGCTGAACCTATTTTGAATTGACCTACACTTGAAAATTCTAGTGAGGTAAGATCATTTCATTATTTAGTAAGTTTTTACCAAAATTTCATTAGGAATTTCAGTTCAATTTGTAATGCTATTACTAAGACTATGAGAGGAGATAAAAGATAATTTAAGTGGACACATGGAGCTGATAAAAGTTTTGAGACTTTGAAGCAGAAGGTTGTTGAATTGCTTGTGTTAGCATTATCTAATTTTAATAAGGTATTTCAAGTTGAATGCAATGCAAGTGGTAGTGCAATAGGAGATGTGTTGAGTCAAGAAGGTAAACATATTACGTTCTTTAGTGAAAATTTGAATGATGCAAAAAGGAAATATTATGTGTATGATCAAGAGTTCTATGCTATTGGTCAAGCCCTAAAGAAATGGAGATATTATTTGATATCGAGTGAATTTGTGTTGTATACTAATCATAAGGCTTTATAGTATTTGGGTAGTCAAAATAAGTTGAATCAGAGACATACGAAATGGGTTGAATATTTGCAGAGCTATACATTTTTTATAAAACATAAGAGTGGAGTCACTAACTGAGTTGTTGATGCATTAACTAGAAGAAGATCTTTGATGATCGAGATGAGAATTGAAGTTCTTGGTTTTTTACGTAGGACAGGTAAGGAGGATCCAATTAAGTACAGTCCAAACAAGAAGCCAAACACCACAATGTGGAATAACACAACAAGATAATATTTTCAATTGAATTTTCATTAACATGCCCAACTATAAGGCCTTCCGGGTTAGGGCCAAATACAATTAGAAGTATTTATGAAATCTTCTAGCTAGTCTAGCTTTGAAAATAGTCAACAACTAATGGAAACCCTAAGGCAGATCTAAACTTGAGCTCACAAGCCTCCAAGAAATCTCCTTGTCTCCAAGCATTCAAACCACTAGCTCTGCTATTACAACTATCAGATAACAATTTGACCTTCAAGATCTCACAGGATCAAGATCTATCCTTCACGTTCTACCAATATACAGACTCCTCCACTGCTAAAAAACTACCCAAACACTCCTTAAATACATTTCCTCAACCACAAGTCAGTTGAAAGAAATAATTAACTCCTAAGACAAGTTGGCTTCTATTACAAACAAATATTAAATGCAACAATAGTCAGCTCTCAAATAGCCTTACAAACAATTAATTTTCCATGTCATCCTCAAGATCTACATAGGAGAATACAACAAAAGCTACCAACAATAAATGCACCAAGTCAGCTAACCAAATCTCCAAGAACTCCAGTCAATAAACCAGAACAATCAAGCACTGGAGAAACAACCAAGTACCAATGAAACAACTGACCATGCCAAGAATTACCAAGCAACATAGACATCACTAAGAAATCATGTCAATTGACCACCACATACATTGTCGAGTACAAGTTCCACTAAGTGCAAGAGTTTTCACCAATTTCCTTCAATGACTGAGCTTCCTTCAATAACTGAGACCATCGGTTAAAGATGCAACCAAGTAACATAAAACCAAAACAACACATCACCATGCAAATCCATAGAGTACCCTAGAATGCCCCTGCATCATTTTTTATGACATGAAAGGATTGTATGAAATTGATCCTAATTTTTCTAAGTTGTGGAGGAAGTGTAGAGCACCTATTCAAGATCAATCGAGTACTAAATGGGAAGACTATTTCATTCAAGAAGGTATGTTGTTTAAAGGTATTTAGTTTTGTATACCGAGAGGATCAATGAGAACTAATTTGATAAAGGATAAACATAGTAGTAGTTTGGCTGGACATTTTGGCATTAAAAAGACATTGAATTTGGTTACAAAAAAATGCTTTTGGCCGCAGTTGTATAAGGATGTTCAGAAATTTGTGAAAAGTTGTGGAATTTGTCAAGTTGCAAAGGAAGTCACAATACTGGATTGTATATACCAATTTTTGTTCCTGAGAAACCTTGGATTGATATAAGTATGGATTTTGTTCTTGGCTTATCAAAGAACATGAGGGGTTATGATTCTATATTTGTTGTTGTGGATAGATTTTCTAAGATGACACATTTTGTACCCTGTAGAAAGACATCAAATGCAGTACATATAGAAAATATTTTCTTTAAGGGAATTATCAGATTGCATGGATTACTGAGGAGTATCATCTCTGACTAAGATAGTAAGTTTGTTGGATACTTTTGGAAGACTCTTTGGAAAAATTTGGGCACCGAGTTGAGGTATAGTTCTACATTTCACCCACAGACTAATGGATAGACATAGGTTGTGAATAGAAGTTTGGGTAATCTTTTGATATGCTTAGTTGGAGATAAACTGAGTAATTGGGATTTTATGTTGGCACAAGAAGAGTTTTCATACAATAATTTAGTGAATAGGAGTACTGGAAAAACACCTTTTGAGATTTTTAATGGCATACAACTGAGAGGTATATCAGAATTGAAGGATATTGTTGGTGAAGAAAAGAGAAGTGTTGAAGGAATAAAGTTTGGTGAGTTCATGAAGACATTGCATGAAGAAGTGAAACATAATTTTGAGAATATTAATCAAAAATATAAGGACAGAGAAAATAGATCGAGAAGACATAAGACTTTTGCAGTTGGGGATGAAGTAATGGCACACTTGAAGAAAGGAAGATTTCCCGTTAGAACATATGGGAAGTTGAAAATGAAGAAATTTGGTCCTTATAGGATATTGAGGAGATTTGACACTAGAAATGCTTATGAGATTGAGTTACCTAATGTCATGGATATATCACCTATATTCAACATTGCAGACTTATTTGAGTGCCATGAATTAGATGAAGATATGATAGTACCAAATGATTATCCTAAGAGACAGACAGAAGAAGTTGAGCAGATTTTTGAACAAAGAGTTGGTAGAAGCACAAGAGGAAAATAGTATATGGAATATCTAGTAAAGTGGAAGAATAGACCTGTTGGAAATATTCAGGAATTAACTGAGTTACTGAGAGGGGAGGGGTGAATCAGTAACTCCAATTTTTCTTACAATTTAGCATGTGATTTACTTTTAACCTTTGCATACAGAAAGCATGAAACTTAAATGTATTCACAATAATGACACATAGATTTGGTTACCTAGAAACCTTCCAAAAAGAAAGTAAAACTCGGGTGGGGATGAAACCCACAAAGCTTTAATACTGCAGAATAAAGTTGGCCGGTTAAGGCTTACAATTTGATCACTTCTGATGATCTGCCCTATTAGGAGCAATAAGGATTGCTAAATCCACCCTGTTAAAGGATTTACAAAACATACAATGAAGTATGCACTCGGTAAAGAGATTTTACAAAAGACTGTTAAGTCTACCCGGTTAAAGGATTTAGTACTGATTCACCTGTTAGGATGAAACAGTAGATCTCTGGCTTTGCAACTGGATTGCTGATTGAGATTCACTGATGTACTGATCACCTTCTGTGATGAATTTGTCTTTGTTGTTCCTTATACTGCTGAAGCCCTTTGTAATTCGCTTATTTCTGCCTTTCTTTCTTTTTCACATATACTTCTTACTTACTTTTACATTTTTACAACATTGTTTATATACAAGTCTTAAACAATTAATTTCAATTACAATTACAAAGTCGGCTTGACAAATAAACATAAGTGCTACTAAGTCGGCCCAAGTATGGTTACATGGTTCCTGCAAACTAACTCGGTGACTTTCTGATACTCGGCGTCCACTGCATTACTCGGCATCGTCATGCACTCGGTAGAAGTGAAGGCACGGTTCATACTGATCACTCGGTAGGTTTTGAACTCGGTAAATACTGGTGACTCGGTAGACATGATGTTACTCGGTTTACACTGTCCTGTTTGGTTTGCACTGTTTGCTCAGTTTGCACTGTCTACTCGGTTTGCACTGTCTGCTCGGTTTGCACTGAGAATGCAAATAAGTGTTGTCACTAGTGGCAATTCTATTTAATGCCAACAATCTCCCCCTTTGGCATTAGTGACAAAAACACTTATTGGCCAAAACTTATATACATGAATCATGCTGAGTTTTATTTTGATTTTTCAAAATTTGTCTTTGTTATAGAGCTTTATACATTGTCTCTCCCTTTCAATGTGCTAACTATTTCTATACAAATCTTCTTCTATACATATATCTCCCCCTTTTTGATGATAATGCCAAAGGTGTATATACAAGTTATTTATAGAGAGAATCCAAAATTTGATAGAAAATCAGAATGTACCTTCATTATTAGTGCCAGGGTTCTGTCCCAACTTTCTTGCAGAATCTTACATGTTTGGATTGCAATTTGGACTTCTGCAGAGAGTTCAATCATGTGATCTACTATAGAGAACTGATTGTCATGAATCAATATTTTGGAATGTTCAATGTGCTTATACATTGTATTCATGATGGGAAGGATCATGTGTTGGATGTCTAGCAGTGTGGACCGGATCCTTGTGTCTTCTTTCAGTAGATCAGACTGCAAGTTTGATAGGTGTGAGATTTTCATGTGATGAGCAGAGCTTGAACTTGGTTCAAGTTGTAGCTTCTGTATGCTGATCTTCATATCCTCATCCATTTTATTCATTTTATCCTTAACATCCTTTGTGAACTCGGAAATGTTGCACAATCTGGCCAAAAGAGAGGTAGCATTCGAATAGATAGATTCAATGTTTGACAAAACTGAAGACAATTCTACTTGGTTAATAGCTATGTGCTGAGCAATGTGCTCAAGCACTTTATTGTTGAATCTCTTCTCGGCTCTTTCAACTAACTTTTCTATCCCAGATGAATCCTCATTGTATTTATTAACTGCTTCTGCTAATTGTAGCAAAATATGTTGGGAGGAGTCTACTTTAATACCTAATGCATCAGACAAAATGTCCTTAGCATCTTTGATGATTTGATATTCCTTGTCTCTCTCCTCTTTAAGCTTCTTTTGTTTTGCTTTCCTTTGGAGGATCTCACCTATATTTTGCATTTGGTCCGCTGATAGATTTGCAAAATCTAATGTAGGAATCTCTATCTCTTCATCTAAGTCTATATCCTCTACTACATTCTTGCCCAAAAATTTTATACTCGGTAGAGCCTTAGGCTTATCTGTACTTAATGCCTTGGTAGTAGTGACAGTAGATAAAGTAGGGCTAGCTATAGAGACTGGTATACTTTCTACTGGAGAACTTAAAATATTTACACTTGAAGATTCAAAAACTGGGAAACTTACTGCTGGAAAACTTGATGATGCGGGAGACTGCAACTCGGTAGAAGAAATGATAGTTGCTTCTATTGTTGCTATAGATGATTGGAAAAATGTTGAAGTTGTCACAACCATGCTTGAAGGTGTCTCCGGGATGGATGTAGAAACTTTTACTGGAGAGGTAGGAAGGGATGCAATGACCTCTGTTGCTATCCTCACCGTATCATCTACCTCAGTGTCTTCTTCTTGTTCATCACTGTCATCTTTAATATCTTTTATTATGACTGTTTCAATACTCGGTTGGTGAAGGTGGTATATGTTCTTCCATGTAGCATTTGCAGCCTTCACAACCGATTCAATATTGTTGATCAAAATCAAACAAGTATTGAACTTTAATGTCATCTTACTTTCATTTTCTTTTAATGCCTTCTTTACTTCATCATTTTTCAAGCTCGGCATTAACTGTCTCAGGGTTTGATCAAATATATCTATCACAGTTTGCTTTGCATTGCTCCATCTCATTTTTATTGGATTTAGTAGAACTGCTGGAACCTGTGGGGCTATTTCTTCTGGAGAGTATTTCCACTGTCCCATCTTTTCAATAATAGCATCTTCTATTTCCTTCTATTCTGTTTCCGATCTGGTTTCATATCTAAAATATTTTATGTTACTTACTCCAGATCCTGATCCGTCTCTAAAGAGTTTGATCTTTTCTTGAAAGTTTAGAGGAGGCCTTTTGAATGCTATGTCTTTATCTGCCTTGTCTGCCTTGCCTTTTGCATTTCTCCTTGTAAATACAGCAGTGGGAGGCTTAGGTGCCTTAGTGATGAATACCTTTCCTTTCTTCTTTGCAAGTTCTGGTTCCTCTGTTTTCTCATCCTTTTCCTCTTCTTCTTCATCTTTTTCTTCTTTGTCCTCGGTTATCATTTGCATTTTGGCTATCCTCTTCTTTCCTTTGTTTACCGCCTGTGGAAGCTTTATGCTTAGTTCAATTCTTACCTTAGCTTCATCATATGTTCCAAAATATGGAGCTTTGGGATTGACAGGCTGATTAAGAAGAGCTTCAATGATATTCTTGGTTTCATCAATATTTACCTCATAAGGAAGAGGTTTTACATATATAGTCCTCGGTTTAGCTGCTTGAATATATACATTATCACAATCCACCATAAAACAAATGTCATCTTTGTAATCTTCCACCAACTTCTGTGGAATCCGGAATCTATCATTCATTTTCTCTTTGAAAGACTCAAAATAATTATTCATGATGCTTTCAAAATTTTCACCCATTTCTGAGATGTATTCATTTATTTCATAAAGTGCTGGCACATCTTTTCTCCATACAACTTTTCCTTTAGAAGGGAAGAATTTCTGAACATAGAAGAATAAACAGACCAATAAGGATCCAAACTTACATGGATTGTTTTTGGAAGTTTGAATGCTTTCCATGTTTTTGTTAAACTGCTTTAATAATAAGTCTGCTAGGTCAAATGTTAAGTTATTCTTGACCACTTTATATGCTAGGTCGATAGCTTCACAGGAGACACTATTCTGTCGACTAGAACTGTAAATCTTATGGGCAATGATGTGTGTACCAAACTTTAGTTCAGCATCGGTAATGCTGCTAACTTTCATGCCTCTACCGTCCCACTCAGCTAGGGTTTTCTTCTCTAGTTCCGTCTGACCTAGGGTTTTGGTAGTTTTTGCTTTGTTCAACATGGGAAGACCGGTGATTTGATGAATCATCTTCTTTGTGATCTCTAAGGGTTGCTCAAGCCAAATCTTTCCATCATGTACACGGCTGAGAATGTATCTAACCCATTTATCTCAAAAGTTTCGAGGTAGATGTGCAATGTGAACTAAACCTTTATCTTCCAGATGTTTGTGCTCGGGTTTCAGAATACCATCCACACACAGTTCTTCACGCACAGTATCTAATTCTAGGTTCCCCATTTCATGAATTGAATAGTTGAAATGATTGCGGATATCATTAATAAGTAGTACCTTAGGAGGAATCTAAGATTGAGCTCCGTTCGGATCTAGGGCTGCTGCAATTGCGGGCACGATTTTGAAATCTGGTGCTTTCCATTCCCCTTGGACTAACATATCAGATCCTTTCTTCGCTGAACTGCTGGATGATGCCATGGTAGCTCACAGAAAATTCCTTTCGCTAAAGTGTTGAATCGCTGGGTTGCTCTTGAAATTTTCTGCTCTCAAAGTGCTAAAGGTTCGCGATGAAGAATGAGTTCGATTACTTGCTTTTTGTTTATAACTCTGTCATTAATGCTCAGTACAAATTAGGGTATGAATTCCGACAGACTTTCACCCACTAAGAATTAATTGCTCGGTAAAGACTTCGCAACTCGGTGAACTTGACAATTCATATTGCTCCGACCTCACTCGGTGAAGATGGGTACCAACCTTGCTCGGTAAAGACTGATACCGACCTCCCTGTGATCTTACTTCATCTTGTATGCTGATTTAGATCTTTCTTTTAATTCGGTTCTGGAACTGTTTGAGATTGGTCTATGAGAATACAGTTCCAGTGCTTTCTTGGAAATTTAGTTTGAGTCGATAGAGCCATCCATTCCATTACTTGGACTGGATTGCTCGGTAGATTTAGGAATCCATTTTTGTCTCACCTGTTTCCTGACCTTAGTTGCTTCATTCTTCTTTTCATCTTCAACTTCACTAGCATTCATGCAATTTCTGGCTATGTGACCTAGTTTAGTGCATTTGAAGCATCTTACGGTAGTATCTCTTTTCCTTAGATGATGTTTTATGCAATTCATGCCAATGTGTCCATATTCTCCACAGTAATGACATCTACACCAGGTGTTGTAGTCCCATCCAAACATTGCTTTCATAATTTGTTCTGCTGGATTAAATGTTTTGGATCTGCACTCGGATGCCTTGTGACCTTGTTTGTTGCACTTGTGACAATTACCTCTGAATCTTGGTTTTTCCCTGCATTCATTTGCTTTGTGACCAGGTTGATTGCAGCTATAACATTTTCCATTGAATTATGCTTTTTCATTGTTCCAACATTTATTTGAAGTATGTCCTATTTTACCACAGTGATTACAAGTAGGTTTTTTATTTCTTTGAGTACCTTGCTTAGAAGATTCGCCTTCTCCTTTGTATCCAAGTCCTGCTTTTCCTTTTTGCCTATGAAGATTTCGCTCATACAGCTGATTCAAGTCTTCTTGACTTTTCAGCATTCCTTCATTGATTTTTTTTTCAGCGTTTAGGTCATCCACCAATCTTAGATTGATTTCCTTTTCAGATCTTAGTTCTTCTCTTGTGCTTTCTATTTCTGATCTTAGATTCAGAATTTCCTCATTTGTATGAGAGATCTGATCAATTAGGTTTTCTAGCTGAAGGGATTTATTTTGGACTTCAATGTTCCTTCCATCTAATTCATCTTTCAACTTGTTTCTTTGTTCCAAGATCTCACAGAATCTTGTAGAGTGTAGCTCTTGTTCTCTTTTTAATTTTCTCACTTCTTCCTGCAGAGACCCATTCTTTTCTAGGAGTTCTTTGACAGCGTTATTTGCTTCATCTGAGTTATTTGAGGGAAAAAGATCTTCAATCTTTTCTTCAATGTAATTCTGATCATTCATCTAATTTGCAAGTTCCTTCCTTCTTCTTAGGGATTGGGAAAGATGTTCTTTTGCTTCCTTGAGTTTAGCTATGGCCATTTCCAGATCTAGCTTTTCATTTTCAATCACCTTGTTCAGTTTGAATACCTCCATTGTCCTGGATCTTTGCTCAAGCTAGTTAAGCTTTATCTTGAGAACCAATGCTTCTTTGATACCAATTGTTGGAAATATTCAGGAATTAACCGAGTTACTGAGAGGGGAGGGGTGAATCAGTAACTCCAATTTTTCTTACAATTTAACATGTGATTTACTTTTAACCTTTGCATACAGAAAGCATGAAACTTAAATGTATTCACCATAATGACACATAGATTTGGTTACCCAGAAACCTTCCAAAAAGAAAGTAAAACTCGGGTGGGGATGAAACCCACAAAGCTTTAATACTGCAGAATAAAGTTGGCCGGTTAAGGCTTACAATTTGATCACTTCTGATGATCTGCCCTGTTAGGAGCAATAAGGATTGCTAAATCCACCCTGTTAAAGGATTTACAAAACATACAATGAAGTATGCACTCGGTAAAGAGATTTTACAAAAGACTGTTAAGTCTACCCGGTTAAAGGATTTAGTACTGATTCACCTGTTAGGATGAAACAGTAGATCTCTAGCTTTGCAACTGGATTGCTGATTGAGATTCACTGATGTACTGATCACCTTCTGTGATGAATTTGTCTTTGCTGTTCCTTATACTGCTGAAGCCCTTTGTAATTCACTTATTTCTGCCTTTCTTTCTTTTTCACATATACTTCTTACTTACTTTTACATTTTTACAACATTGTTTATATACAAGTCTTAAACAATTAATTTCAATTACAATTACAAAGTTGGCTTGACAAATAAACATAAGTGCTACTAAGTCGGCCCAAGTATGGTTACATGGTTCCTGCAAACTAACTCGGTGACTTTCTGATACTCGGCGTCCACTGCATTACTCGGCATCGTCATGCACTCGGTAGAAGTGAAGGCACGGTTCATACTGATCACTCGGTAGGTTTTGAACTCGGTAAATACTGGTGACTCGATAGACATGATGTTACTCGGTTTACA